>CM067277.1:8750000-10000000 GCA_033220335.2 Troides aeacus | reverse complement strand
GAATAAAAAAGTAACGGTTTCATGATCCTTATAAAGAATGGTGTTTCGTAATATAAATCTTCGTTACCCCTTTTTTTTTTTTTTTTTTTTTATTTCCTTATACTAAATGTATTAAATATAGCTACCGAATAGAAAGTAAATTTCAAAGAATTTTCTAAACTAGTTGACTTTGTCCTCAATCGTCTAAATAAGGTTGAAGTGGTAATTTATGGATATCCACTGCCACAAAGACACTTGTCGACAAAGTTTAGGTAATAACAAAATAATATCCATAACAGACATTTACGTCCCCACTGTTGGGGCACAGGCCTACCCTCAATTTGAAGGCGATGGACCATAGTTCCCACGCGGGCCCAATATGGACTGGTGATTTCACACATACCTTAGAATAAATTCTAAGTCATGTTTCCTCACGATGTTTTCCTTCACCGTTTGTATTTCGCTGTTGTAATTAAAGTTCACAAATGTATATAACTTAAATATTATAGTCATCAGTACATGTCGAGATACCAACCCTCGACCTTCGGAATGAAAGCCGCACGCTCTAACCATTAGGCCAACGAGATACTTTGTAGGACACAGTACAGAAACCTTTTTTACTATTCTCCAAAAGTCTATATATGTTAATTTCCAAACCTTAACTATGGAGATAAAAAGCGATTAAACCTTATAAACATTTATCGCTACAAATATCTTTGTCCCAATGGTTACAAAAGAAATATTTAATAGTACTTATACGTGGACGGTTTTTTGGATGTTATATTTACTGTTACATTGTTACTCTAAATGTTTTATTTACCCGCTAGAGTGGAGGGGGCTCCGATGCGATCTAATCGCCCGTAAAATTGCCAATTTTATTGAAACCGGCGGGACAAATAACCGTTACTACCAATCTTTTCGAGTTATACAACAAGAATGAACGTGAAAAAAATACCGCTAATGTATTTACTACTAGTGATTCTTCGTTACTGAAAACATTCTAGAAAGTTACCAGAGTTCTTAGTGTGCTCCTGTTTGAAGGGCAATAAGTATAAGTTTAACTCGGTAGTTTATAATTTTCTGTATCTTATGAATAGATATCCCACCAACCCGCATTGACCCAGCGTGGTGGGAAATGACCCAATCCACTGCATATGAACTACAAACGTGAAGATCTTTGGAAGAGGACTATGTCCAGCAGTGAAAAGTCTATCGGCTGATGATGATGAATAGATTAAGATAATCTTAAGTAAACCAATACAGCTAAAGCAAGAAGAATGCGGACAAGATATCCACACGATGCATTCTCTTTCACCCAGTATGACGTTTTGAGAAGAAGCAAATTATAAGACTTTCAGGTCATAAAAATTTCTCACATTTCGAAATTTACTCTCTCAATGTTATAATCGCTGTTTAATATGAAAATTTCCAATAATTCAGATACATAAATCAAGTAACAGCTGAAGGTTGTATCGGTAAACAAATTAGCTTTTAATATCTATTCGATATCAAACGTTTGTTCTCAACTCGACTATTAACAGATTTTGAAACTGTAAAAAACATGGTCAAACTTTAGTTTTAAACAACAGTAAAATTTTACGAGAATTAATATTAATAAACTAACGATCTTACTGTTTTAGTTACGCCTGATAGACTTTGAACTTGTTAGGCACCAACTTAAACAACCAATTTAATATTCTCGGAGATGGGAATGTAAACACTAAATTATTCAATTTCAGGATAACAGATATCTCATAAAGTTTAAAGTTTTCTTTACTCGAAAGCTCAAGGTCAGTGAATATTGAATCAATTGTCCAAAGAATAACATTAAACACTAACAAACTGAGCTATTACCCATATAACAAATACTAGATACATAACACAGTTCTATTACTTCTATGTACTGAAGAATATATTGTATGACTTACAGTTATTTATTTTATCTACAACGGGTTTCAATACTTGACCTAAATTTGACCAACAATCAGGCAGAAGATGGTAAATGGAGCTAGCCCAGAATCTGACACTGACTTAGGTGGAATACGGTTTTACTGCTACTTAGCCGGCGCAAGTACAATCATCATCACAACCGATGGATACAGGTACTTTCCTATCATCCAAACTTGGATCTTGGAAAGGAAACAGGGACCTATTATTACGAGGTAAAGGAGGCAGTTGAAACCTATTTAAGTGATACTTATGATTGAATATTCCTGAACATAATTCTACTACATAAACATAAATCTATGGAGCCTTCGCATTCGTGCTGCTGCGTATTAAAGCTTAATGGATTTAAGGCTTTAAAATAATGGCGTCGCGTTTTTTCGGAAAGCATTTAGAGAACATTACAAAGGCGGGTATTTTAGATTCGACGATGAGTTCAGAGCGTAAATTGTAAATGTTAAACAGCTTTATATTTTTACTGGATTTAGACTTAATTTTGTAAATTAATATTAAAAACTTTGGCAATTGTTTTAAAACAAAGATCTTATTGGAATAAATTAGACAAATGTACTCATTATATCATAAACTTCACAACAGTAATATTGGGGTTAGGTTTTTTTTATAACGCTCTGTCCTAAGATTGTAGTGCTGTAAAAAATGTCTAGATAAATCTAAACAAATGTTTCTGATAAGACATAACTAATATCATATTATTGTCACACTAATTAACTATATCTAAATTTATACTCTTTAATGATTTAAAGCCAACAACCTGCTTTTCACTTTCTTAGTAAATAACACGGAGGTCCCTAGCTAAATTTTGAGGTCATACCTTGGAATATTTTATTAGTGATAGGGTTTTTGCAAAAGCGTTTAGCTACCACCGTCACATTGTAAATTTGCTGCCTTATCAGCACCTCTGTGTTTCAGTTCTTATCATTTTTTTTTACATATTTTTTTTACGTGGGGGAAATGTTCACGCATACTCGTCCTCGCGGGGGTAAGGACGGGTTATGTCGGACTTGCACCGACTAAAACCCCCACGATGTTCCCGACTCGTCGCCTGGTGGCAAGGGTCATGGGTACGGCTTGGTGCCTTCGTCCGCAACCCTCACCGGCGCTGGCCGCTTTCGCAGCCTCACCTCGGTAGGGAGGGATAAACCACTCCTGCAGGGCGCGCCAGAACATGCTGCGCGCCCCCACCTCGGCCTTCATTGTATGGACGACGGATTACTCCGAACCCTTCGCCCAGAGGCCACGGGAGCCCCGGGAGACATACTCTCCGGGCTCCCCGCGGCGGACAGATGTTAGGCCCACTGCTACCCGTTAGCAGCCGCGGAGGATAGGGAGAGCGGCGTATTGTAATACCGGCACTTCTCTTCCCCTGCGACCCCACCGCCGCCGCATTGCGGTTGCGATACCGGTTAGTCGCAGAGGATACGTCTTTCGCAACCCCACTTCTGCTGCAGAGGCGGTATAAAACCGCCCTTGCAGCCGGCCATAGGGGGTAGCATAAAGCCGCCCTCGTACCCCCGGCTGCTCCGGTGTGCTCCAGTTATACCAACCGGTGCTCGAACCTAGAGCGGCCGCTTCGACCGGCCCTTCGCCGCGGGCGGACCGGGTGGGTTCCGCTTAGCTTTACCGTGTTAGGCCCCACGGTTACTAAGCCCCTCCGCCACGACAAGGCGAGAACCCGTTGGAGGGGTCAGTTCTTATCATTAGGACAAGCGATGTTAGTCATTCACAGCCTAATTTAGCTATTACCACAATGTAAAATTAAGATTAAGTGTTAGATAAAATATTAATTATATACGAGGAAATTTTCTTTAACGGTAGAAACGACATAAACTGTAAGAAGAGTACATAAATCTGCTACAATTATCATAACAAGATACGTTTATATCAGAGCACAAATCCTCTTTATGAGTGAACATGTAATAAATAAAAAAGAAACTCGTGCGTTGGTTTGACTAAATGAAAAACGTGATCGGATTTTAAGATAAGGCAAACGCAATCGGAAACCATCCCTTGTAGGTTATGTGACAAAGCGTAAAATAGGCTATATCCTGATACAGGTCACTTCACAATTTTGTGGTCCGGAACTCCCAATACGAGTCAATAGGTTGAGAAGATAATTCTTGACCAAGTTAATAACATCTATAATATATAGATAAAAAATTTGATGCAGTTAATTAATTACTCGAAAATATTAAATGAACTATGAACAGAAAGATGTTATAGTGGAGACAATGATGATGATGATGATGATGTTGAACTATAGATCAATAAGCAATTCTGTCTAAAAACAAATAAATGAGTTAAAGTCGTAGACATATGAAATGAAGTAAAAACTGAAAAGGCGTTACAAGATCAATTAATACAAACAGACAGAGTGCTATGTAAATATTTTAAAAAGCGCTGGACTGGATGCTGCGGTGCTTCGATCGGTGTGGAGATGGTGAGATGGTGGGTGAGGCTTGTTTCCTGTAGTGAACGTTCATCAGCTAATGATGACGCTCTCGCTGAAAACTGTATTGATATTATAACATCAGCACCCAAGCATCCTAAACTCACTTGACTCATTTGTTCTGATTTAAGTGATACAGAAACTTACGAATATAAATAGTTTGGAATAAATAAATACTGTTTAAGAGTCTTTTAATTAATTCTTACTTAAACACTCTTTCAATTTTGGAAATAAGGCTGACTATAAGTTAAAATAATCTGTCAATGTAATCGATTGTTTCACATTTCAAGCAAAAATATCAAAATTGGTCCCACCGTCCGACTGCTACAACAATCAAATATAAACACTCTTCTTTTTTGGAATCTAGGATTCAAAACTACTGTTTGGACTCCTCGAATAACTAATGTTAATTCCTTTTAATGTTTAGCCACAGATTGTACTCAATCTGTTGCTAAAACATTGAAAGGATAGCATTAGTTATTATTCACAACTTGTTTATTAATATCACAACTGTCATTACATACGTCCGGGTTAAATACAGTTAAAGTTGGAAGAGATTATGTTTTATTCAAAACTTACCTTCATTTTTAGCATTAAATACTATTTACACAATTACTTTTATTAGTCAATCGTTTATTACAATCAGTTCGCAACGCTTCATCCTTTGAAATGAACTGAAAAGAAATAAATACAGTGTTTGCATACAAAATTCTGTAATAAAGTTGAGAGCGTTTGGAGCAAGGTTTTACTTGATATATCATTGAAACTGAAAATTTATTTAAAAAACTTATTTATTAACAAGTAAACAATGAGATAACTTTACATATTAAGTAAAGATAATGATTAATTTTCTATATTTATCCAAACAACTGCTATACTCCTTGTAAACTTCTTCCGCTTTATAATAAAAATGTTTCGTATTGTAATGAATATTACACAATATTTTATTGTTGTATCTATTTATATTCTAAATTAATTCATTAAATTATAATTGTTATATATCTTAATCAATTATCGATATCTCTTCACTCGATATGTCGTAAAAGGCAACTGCAGAGGTACCAGAAATTCTAGACGACACGCTCTCACCTTCAAATTTCTATTTGCTACGTATTTGAATTTCTTTGAACTGATTTGAAATTATTCATATTTATCCAAACCTCTCTGATACTATTTATCCAAATTATTTAAGACAAGTTTAATTTCCTGTCTTCTCCTCTTTCTGTCATTCTTATTTCGACTTATTCCGACTTACCTTTATTGAACTATCTCAATCTACTACTATTAATGTTATCTAATGCATGTTTCTCTTTCTTTTCTCTAACTTCGAGCATATCTCCGTCTCTTTCTGTTCGTTACCTCCATTATAACTTTATAATTCTACCGATTTGTCAATGTCCACTTAGGCTAAAAATAAATTTGCTTACTTGCAATTTGACCGTACGGCAAAAGGGTCTTAAATTAAATGGATGGTTATAAAAATACTGGTGACGTAAACAAAGACGTCAAGGACAAAAAAGGCGATAAGGTTTGATGACAACGTCATTAAGCCAGAATAATGGTGTACCAGGGGTCGGAAGTTACTTGCGCTTCCGAAAATATCACAGTGATTGTCGTAACCCCTACGAAGTGTTCATTCGTTCTTTCATTCATTCATTCAAATATGCTGTATTTTTATTTAATGTTAATTATTTTACACACTCAGAATTGAACTTAGGGTTTAATTACTGCTGGTAGGTCTCTTAACAAAGACCGTCTAGGCTCGTATCACCGTGGTGCCTATGTCTACCGGTGCTAATTAGAGTATAACATTGCCCTATATTGAGCTCGTCGACTCAAGATTTTAGGTATAAAATTACCATAGTAATTTACAATAAACCGAAATACTATAATATTTTTACAATCGATTTTAAGAAGGCAGAAAGTTTTTGTTCTTTTTTGTCTTTGGTTCCGATCGAGGCAATCTCTGGCGACGGAGAAGAAGAAAAAAGGAGCAAAAATGGGATGATTTGTTCCAGATTGCTTCAGAACAAGGGATGATTGTTATAAATGCGGGACGAGGCGACTGCGGTCTTCACTTGTTGCGAGAGATATGATAGAAGGAAATGGGATGGAGTCTGATAGGAGAAACGAAGTTTTATAAGATAAGTATGGTAAGAAAGATAAGAGAGTATGAAATATGAGTGTGAAGAGAAAACAAATGTATAGAATAAAATTAGATGTTAAGTGACTGTAAAATAAAGGCCCTGACCCAATCTACGCAGGAGGAATGATAAAAAAAAATATCTGGCGATGGCGACCTGTTGCCAATAGATTCAGAAGTTGAGTATAAAATCCATTTCATTAATTCTTAATTTATATTTATTTGAATAGTTACATATATTATATAAAAATAATAATGATTTCAGCTAACATTGGCCGGGAACAAACAAAGTGGACACTATTACCGAAAACAATGAAGATATGGTGTAAAATCTAACAGCTTAAAAAAGAGATGCTGAGACATTATTTTTAAAAAAAATCCCAGTATTTCTTCTAATGACTTGTGTTAGATAGAGAGACTTGTGCTTTTAAAATTTAAAAATTGGCGTAAATGAAGTTCTAGGAAGTTCCATTACGGTCTCCTGTTTGTTAAGAAACAGTAGAACAACTTTTAATCTACAACTAACAACATTACTTCCTCGTTAATTTCTTTGTTTTAAATACTTTAGTACAACAAAAATAGAAGAACGTCATCTTTTTGTATGAATCTCGTAATTGTCAGTTACTTAAAAAAATCAACATAGATTATACCTTTGATTATTTACTATATGAAGTTGTTAAACAGAGTGTAAACATTTTTTATTTCTATTTGGTTTCATTTCAGGAACATAATACCAGCGTTAATGCTAAAGGTATCCTCGCACATAACTTCAAAGCAGTACATCAGCGTAGAAAGGAAACTATATTGCTACTGAACTAAAACATAAAAATTTGAGCTTCTTCGGGATTGATAAATGATTTTACCTAATGGCACCCCATTAGATCGAATCATTTATCTTAACTACCTCTTTACTACTCTGAAGACGACTTTACTTTTCTTTGTGTGATCTTACTTACCGAAGGTACTTATTTATCCTTTATTGTACACCAGTTACAAGATATGGAACACATTATATTTATTCATAAATGTACAGTGGGCAATCTTGTTGCTCAAAAAGCAATTTCTTCCAGACAACCCATTGGAAAGGATGACGTGAACTAAAAGCAAAGAAAGCGGTGCACTAAATAATCAAAAACTACAACACTTGATGACAGATGCAAGCAACAGCACAATTAGACAGATTTATAAATTAAACTTTATGATAGTAGTTACTTAAGTGTCTTTTGAAAGAAAACAAGCATTTGACGATACGAATATAGTTCGGTAAGGAGTTCCATAAGCCAACCGACGTAACGGAAAAGTGTTTTAGAAAATTGAAGAGGAATGCACTGGGACGCGACGGGAAAGGTTTATTGAAGAGCGAAGAGTACGACTGTCGCAATCGGAAATAAATTCGAATTTATTTCTTAGGTAGGAAGGTGTGAGAGGATTGAACAATATCTTTTATAAAATAGAAAGAATATGAGTATTCCTGCGAAGACGGATTGGCAGCCACTTGAGTTTTTTGCGAAATTCAGACAGAGATGTGATCGTATTTGCGTAACCCAAACATGAATCGTATACACAAATTATGAATATGTTGAAACTCATCGAGCTGCGTTTCAGTTAAGGACATAGCAAACACTGGCATAGTCGAGAATAGGCAGAAGAGAGTTAGCAAGCACAACCTTAGTGGCTGTTGGAAAAAAATTGCAGTCTGCTCAAGGAGCTTATATCCCTATACATCTTTCTACTCACCTCGTTAAGTTGCAGTGCCCACGATAGACAGGAGTCAATGTAAATACCTAAATTCTTAACTTAACCATTATAAGGACTAGTTAAATTTGGACAGTAGTCTAGAGCTTCCGTTTATGACTGATTGTGTCTTGTTAGGGTTTACGTTCAAACCATACAATTTACACCAATTCGTAACACAAGCAAGATCAGAGTTAATGCTGTGGACGGCCTGACAGAGTTCAAGACAAGATGAGTTTGAGTGTAAATTTGCAGATCGCCAGCTTACAAGTGGTAAGAAAAAAATAAATCCTGGATTATAGAATTGATGAAAATAGCGAACAGGATTAGAGACAACACACTACCTTGAGGCACGCCAGCATCGGTGTTTAACCAAGTGAAGAAATTATTTTCAATTGGACGCGCTGTTGACGGCAAGTAGGGATTTTCTTTTTCAAGAAAGGAATTATGTTGGTTTTTTCCAATGGGAAGGAAATGATGATGTATTAATAGATATCTTAAAGATAGAAGTAATGACGGAAAAAATGATATTTAGGATGGAAATTATCGTTTCACGACTAATACAATCAACACTGACGGCGTCCGAGTGGATAGATCAAATTGCTCTACTAAAATCACAGTTGTTCAATTGACTAAAATTAAAAAAGGAGGTGTCGGGAGCTGGGTTAGCTGAAATATTCTTTAGCGTTGTTTGCTTAACTTGCTCATCAGTGCAAGGAGAAGAAGAGAAATGCTGATTCAATAGATTGAAATCGATATTTGATGCCTACCATAAAGATGATCATGATCAAACCAAGGGCTACAATGACGGACGCGCACTGGACGAGTAGGAGCATGAAGGTCATATAACTGTATCAGTTAAGAGTTAAATAGAGCTACTTGTTCATCAACGGTAAGCGCGTCCAAGACATCAGACCAGTTAATTAGTTCTGCATCTTTTAATAGACGTTTAGAACCTAAGTCACTAGTAAGCTGAAGTAATATTCTCGACTTTGCCTTATGTAGTTTTATTTTGTAAGAAAAAGGGTAAAAGGTATATGTAACATGAAGAATTACTAAATAAATTCATAGAAACAAGCGCCTTTTATCAGATTATCGGTTCATCTTATGGTTTCCAGCACCAGTTGTCCCTTGAGCAGTAATTCTTTTCCCGTCGCTATTTAGTTCAGTAATCTTTGAAACTACGTTACCTTAGTTCTAAGGATTTCATTTCAGACGTTTGTGTGATTTTAATGAATCCAGTTTCAGAAACTGTGCTCTTACTGAATATTAATGCAACGAGCTCCCCTGACACTTACGCTGACTAAGATAAACGATACAAACCCACTAAACTAAATGCGAAATTAACTAAACTGTATATGTTAAACTATTAAACGGCTTGTGGTTAATCCAATCTTGAAACTATTGTTGTTATAACAGAGCAATGAGTAAGATGTTAAATAATTTAATTAATTGTTGACTTAAGTAGATAGACAACAAAGACATGCTTATGTTATGGCATTATATTTAAAAAAAAACAGGTGGTATCTTCCAGCCACGTGTGGTTATGTTACTAAGCCCGAGATCTTGGGACTACATTATCTCTCAGTGGCAGTTGCAAGACGATTATGATTTGGCAATTTATATACGGTATACAGTCTTATGTGGTCTTACATAAACATTAAAATCCTCATTTTGAACAAGCGTTTAACTACATTGTTAAAAAGATAATAGCGGAGTTAAGTTCAACACTTGATTGATCGTTTACCGCATTACAAAACAAAGGAACTGACAAAAACACGCTTGTACTCGATTAGAAGCTTTCACTAGATTTTAACGATGGCACTAATGGCATGAGACCAATATTCGGTTTATACATATATCGTACATATATATATACTCGTAGTTTCATTATTGTTATCAAATCGTGATAGTCGATCAATGTAGTCTTCATTTACACGAAGATTATGAATTCTAGCTGTGGGAATTTAAAGAGGGTTAAGTTACAGAGAATTCCTTCAAGTTTCTTTACTCTCCAATGATCATCCAAGGTTTGGTGCTTTTCAATCCAAAAGAGTTCAGAAGAGATCGATATTACTAGATGATAAACGGGAAACGAATAAGAGACTAACTAAAATACAATTGTTTCATAGTACAGACGATAGAAACTCATCGCTTCTTTACAGTTATAGGAACACATGATCCTTTTGATATTTACTGCTCTTCTTAAGAAATGTGATGCAATTATCACTTGGTTGGTGAAAATCTAAAATGTGAAACATAAATCTAAGAATCTTTAAATAGCTAATCACATACTTCTATTACATACATGTTTAAAGTTTGTGTTAAAGTGTTTCTCCATTGGGTACATAAAATCAAAGCCCTTACAGCTGAGATCTATTCCCGTACAATTGGCACAATAAATTCCAATTTCGTAGAAATAAGAGTGTAGAGCTTGCAATACTGCAATTTCATCTATAGGCTAAGCTGTCGTAAACCCGATTGCCAATCCGCATCCGTATCCGTCACAATGACGATTCACATACGCAGTACTGCGGTACTAAACGTTGCACCAGCGTAACTCAGTGCAATATAAAACAAATATTTTCAGAAGCTGAATCTGTTGGCATAGATTCAGAAACTTGGTCATGTTTTATTGTATTTACTTTAACGTGTATGTATGTATGTAGTAGTTTTATTGTAGTTTACAAAATAAGCTTTACAAGCGGTATACTGATATCTTTCCTACATCAGCCAATTATCAGCAATAGAGAAATGCATTTAAAAAATCTATTATTAATTAAAATTAATTTGAAATATAAATCAATACAGCATACAAAACACTAGCAATACACTGTAATTGATAACAACAAAAGTATGTTTGTAGATAAAGACCTTGTATACAAATGTCATCTGAAACTCATGACCAAAGTCAAAATGTTATTTGTATTATATGTTTTGATCATCAATCGCTTATTATAAAAGGAAGCTCCGGGACTCGCTCCTCTCTGAACTGATAAAAAAATAAGAGAGGAGATAACAATAAAGAGATATAAATTCATTTTTATTTGGAATAATGCTTGACTAGGACCTGTCGATAATGCCTATAATGGTAAAACACTCTAGTATAGAAGTAGCCTATTCATTCTTAATAATTCCTTATTATGTCTGAACAGAAACACTGACGCCGGTTGATTATTCCAATCCCAAGGTATTTTTATCAATATGACCCTAAAATATTATAAAGCCACTTTGTAAGATATATAAGGTATTTTTATATTTGTGATATAACAGTCACAAAATTCTGATCACGTCTTCACCAATTTATATCTTACGCTGACATGCACAGGTTGCTCCTATTTTTCATCCCTTGCTCCGCGATTATTATTTTATTGGGTTAACGTTTCATCGTATTTTTTGATCAGGTGATTTAGGTGGGATCAGAAACCATGCTAATAATACGGATTACCTGGATAACCTAACAGTAAGTCTGAATTTGCTACCTAACCTTCCTACTCTTATCAAAAACGTGCATTTACCCTTTTGCGATAAACATTTTCATACAAAGTCTTATATAGAGTATCAGCTAAAATATCTAGTTATTCTATTATGATATATATAAAATACGATAAATAAATATAGAACTTCAGCATATAAAATGTTACCTTGTTATGTTCAAGTGCTTTAATGTTTAATATTAATACGGGAGCATCTCGTCTTCGAGTTTCAGAATACCAAAGGGTTCCTTTGCATAGTTCTGAGGAGGAATGTATTTACATTGCTTTGAGAGGGAAGCATTTCATTAAAGGTCTTCATATGCAAATATATAGTCCTCCAACTGGTACTTATTTTCTTGAAAAATTATTCTAACCCTTATTACATTTTTCATGTGCGGCTTTTATATTCCGTACATTTTTACACCCTTTTATAATACAAACAGTTTCATTCCTTACTTCAAAGTTTGAATCTTTATAATCATCGATATCATCATCAACCATGGGCGATGTAAGTTTCTTGTTTCTTTTAAGAACCATTACTTACTGATGCTATGATAAATAACTTTATTTTGATCCCCCGTAAACGATTTTATCCAGCATTGAATGTTACAAATTATTGTCTAGAGATAGATAGGATTTTGGAGAATTTCACGTGTTACTTTTTGTTGCAATAATGACAATTAAATTTGAAAAGGGATCAAATATTGTCTGACAATCCTGGAATTCCACTAGTGGGGACATGATTTTGTTATTTATACCTTCGATAGGTAATAAAGAATATTTCCAAGCTATTGTCCTTTAAGCTTCACGTTGTTAGCTATGTCCATTGTTTTATCTATACTTCTTTCATTAATTTAATATTCTACTTTATTTTAATCTTGAACTATTTCTACTGCTTGACCTCTAGAAATTGCTACTTGGTTAATTTGCCGATAAATAGATAGAAATGAGCCGTGGTCAATTTAACATTACTAAGTAGCTCAATGTCTAAATAATCAGATAGATAGAATCCTTTACTTGTATTGATATACATAGAAACACCACAATCGATTCTGTATTTACAAGCAAACGTAAAACCTTTGGGTCATGCCCACAAAATTAACTTTACGGGACACCAGTTTGGTTGAATTAAATTTCTCTTCTCTTCATAAAGTAAGAGATCGCTTTGAAGTACTTAATTATATTTCTACTTGAGAGAATAAATAGTCCAATCTAATTTTGTGTTTGTAACCAAATATCGTACCGAAGCTAATGCTTCCGGGTCAATATATGAACGCAAATAGAGAGACAGGAAACGCGACTTAAGTACAGATACGCTTTGTCCATTTCTAGTCAATTTTAAGAGTTTCACGTATTTTAGTGTAATTTCTAGAACGATTCAGTTATACACTTCTATTTTTCGATAGTCTACATTTGGTCGATAGTATCAATATGGATTTGTTCTATTCTAATCTAATTCTATTACCTATATACTAGTAAATTTTTCAGGTTAAATATTTACGGACAAACATTCTTAGAATTTTCATTACGTAAAATTTACTTCCTGTGAAAAAAAAAACAGGAAACTAGAGTGACAGATTTACACACCTACTTTCTCCGTGGTCATGTACACGACACTCGGTGGTTTTCTATTACCAGAGTGTTTTATGGGAGTCATCAGTTAGCGTCAGATCTCTCGAGGAGAGTCCCTAAGTTATATCTGACTTAATATTATCGAAACAATTTTCATCTTACCTACGAATCTAACAATTATGTCTTTATTTAAAAATTATTTAAGGTCTAATACTATCAAACAATGGTCCGCAAATATTACTGTGGTTTTGTTTAAATAGAACTAACTAAGGTACTTACTTTTTGTATTGCACGAAACGAAGAAATATACAAGACGTTTACTTAATAGTAAGTGTTACGTCTGACTATAAAGATGTGGAGTTAGGATCATACTAAACGAAATTGTGCTCGTCGTTTTAAGACACAAAACGTTAAATCTCGTCACCGCAGTAATTTTAACAGATACAATAAACTTCAAAAACGGTAATGTTTGTACACAAATCTAGATGATCTCCGACATCAAAGAATTATCACCTGTAACTACAATAAGGAATTGTGTTCATGCATTAAAGACAACAGCATTGTATGCTAAGTATATATTATAGGTTGTACACATAAGTCAACGATGATTTATTTATGTTTACCGAAACAGTTCCAGTTGTCACTGGGGTAGCATGTCACACGACATTTTCCCTAAACAAAGTATCTGTTACATAAAACCTTGCGAAAGCTGATCCAATTTTCCACCCTCCCAATTAAACAGTGAAAAATAGGACAGGAACTAAAATTTGAAACTACAATATTTCTTTATGGTTTTTATTACTTCTTACCATCCCCACAAAAATCATTTCGAATTGTTTTTTGTTGAATAATAACAATTACGAGGCTCCCCACCAGATAGTGCGATGATCTAGTGAAGGTTGCGGGTAGCAGCTGAATGCAGGCAGCAGGATCGATGTGGAAATCTTTGTGGAAGGCCTTTGTCCAGCTGTGGACGTTTGCCGATTGATAATGATGATGATGAATTACAATTTAGCAAGACTTTTTTAATCAGTCTTAAAAATATCTGTCCGATGATCAATAGTAACTACATAGATAACAATTATTTGGGATGTTTATCTTTAAATTAGTAACTTTTAATTATTTTGAGTCGAAGCTAAACAATATTTTCCTTTTATCTCCAGTATAGTATATAATACTCATTTAGCATTAAACTAATACACAATTGGTATACTATAAAACACGTGCATATTCACATATATTATTATTATACAACGCCTACATACCTACAAAAGGAGACATTTCTCGCACGAAACACCAATTTGTTTGCTCGCTGAACATGTATAAGGAATAAAAAAAGAAATGGAGATGTTTTCATTTAGAATATAACGTTTATTAAATTTTCTGATAGTGACTTTAAAAAATTTTATCTACTTATAATTTTCCTTAATTTTCTACTCTGTCTTGCCTAACATCGATCGTTATGTCTCGCTCTGCTTCATCAAGTCTATCGTTTTTGCTCTTCTCTGTTTTATCTTTCCTATCCTCTTCGACTTCATTTTGTATACCCTTAAAATGTTATTAAATAAATTTATTACGTCATTTACAAAATGTAGATGCTCTACAGATCTTCTGTTTCAACCGTTAAATAATTGCCTCGAATGCATTGCGCGGAGCCTTATTAATCAGTGCATGTACTGAAAAAGGGATATTCATGGTACGTGTACGCTCTGACTTTTGGAATTTTATCAGTTGAAATAAAATTATAATTATGTTAATGGGACAGATAATTAGCATAATGAAGGTTTTCAACACTTTTCAAGTTTCACATCATCCACATTCAGAATACTTACGATCATCATTATAAAAGATAAATTCTCATCCGTTTAGTCCAATTTGCTTTCTGTTTTTCCTACTTTGTTTACCAAAAAAAATTTCGAAGTATTTTAATACTAATCATAAATACTTGTGAAATCTATCTTTTTATATATAGCTTTCTACCTATGTAAAGACACAGGTGTTGTTAGGTTTGCGAGCAACACCCGAAGTGATAACCACGACCACTCTGTCAAGAGTGATACCGACGAAGAAGTAGAGACACATCAAGACATCACCGGAACTACAAGACCTTAAAGACCAAGACCAACTAGAGACTTGAAATTTGATAGGAATATTTCTTTTGCCAAGTATAGGTCAGCTAAAAACGGATTTTACGAAATGTTACCCCCAAAGTAGCAGGGTGTTACGGCCCGCAGAACCGGCGGGGAACAGCTAGTATTTTCTATATATAATATAAAATTGTGTTATTTTATTTCCTTTATCATGTCGAATCAGATTTTCAAATTTTTTATAAAGCTTTGTTAATAAAGGGGGTCGAAAAAGTGGGTCACTGTATTTATAAGCACAATTGTAGCTGTAATTCCATTTAAATGGCGGTGTAGCTATTACAACAGTGGTACATCTTGTAATAACTATACGTACTCCATCTTGATGTAAAACAGTTAGTGTGGTATTGTGTAAAATATTTTAGATTTAGCACTGTTCATCAAAAAAAAAAGAATCTGACGAATATTATTTATTCACGAAACCTAAAAACCAGCTCAGGTTAGATTTTGTATTAACGTCCAATACAAACGAACCTCATTACGCAATAGGCTCTCATTTTATATTCGCGCTCATAACATATCGTTTTTCAACAATAATGAATTGGATCAAGCCGTTATATTTCATTTAGTATGCCTCGAGCCGACTCAGGTTCGTTGCTCACCAAGCTAGTGCTTCCGGTAAAGGAAACCGATATGTAACTAATTATAACTCATAAATGGCTCTTGGCTACTCTAAGTTCGAAGCTTTGACTTACCTAATATGTTTATTCTCTTTCTCTCTTCTTATGCTAATATCTAATATGTTAAACGAATAAGCAAGTTAATAGATGAATTGGAAAATGAAAAATTTGAAACAAAGAATGCGGAATGAACTGAGTAATGATCAAAGAGGGATGGAAAATGAAAATGTGGAATGAGATTTAAGATACTAGATATGATGAAAAATGAGATATGAGAGAAGAGAATTAGGAAATAGGAAATCAGAAACGTGATGTGAGAAATGGAAAACGTGAAAGGGACAATTGGAAATGGCAAACAGGAAACGGAAAACGGAAACTGTTTGGCTTCGTATAAATGAAACAGTATCGTATTTACGCAGTAGACTATCAAACGTAATGTAGCTTGTTGCTTCAGAGCCTGCACCGCCGCAAACTATTACTGCAGTAGTATTGCCGTATTTACACAATTCGGCGGATCAAAATGGAGATCCAATAATGTTATATTACCACTCTTTAGAACAAGGAACAAAAGCACCAATAATCACCAGTCTTCGAAAGAATATGACACTTTAAGAAGATCTTTACTAGTGGTAGGTCTCTATTGCCGGAGACCGTCTAGGTGGGTGCCACTGCAACTCCTGATCGCAGCTAATAAACAGCTAGAGTAATAATTAGGGTAACGAGTCTCAACATCTCTCAAGGCGACGAGCGCAATGTGGTGCAGCCTGTACCATCCTAACTAGCGAAACGTTAACCCGATCGTCTTGTCGCTTCGTAGAATTAAAAAATAACAAGAGATTATCCAAGTTCTTAATAGATGGTGTGTGTTATGTGATGTGGTGTAAGGAGTCTCGCATAACAACTCTCGATACCCAAGTCAACCTCACCTGCTCGTGGTGCACCCTGCTAATCAATAAATGAGGCTTTTGACCCCCTGCTAACCTGCATTGGACCATCGAGGTAGGGAATTACCCAAAACCCATACAAACGTGGCGATCTTTGGAGGAAGTCTATGTCCAGCAGTGGACGTTTATCGGCTGATGTAGATGGTGATCGGTGATAGATTATTACAGGTATTCCTTTAATACCTAAAAACTATGAAACTGGCGTCTATTTTCATCGAACATCGCATGTTGAGCCGGCATTAATGTAAATGGTAAAATTTAGCAAAGTTTCACGTCTGTTACTTAATATGCTAATACTTACCTAAGTTATGCTAGGAAACATAGTAATGGCTCTCGCCATATTAAAATTCATAACATAAAGTTTAAATCATTCTTATAGTGATTTCATGAAAATGTTGATTCTAAAATTAATTCCAGTCTTACATCCCCTAGTTTTGTTGTCATTTAAGCGACGGGGCGAACGGGATGTTTACTTGATGGTAAGTAGCACTAACAATATGGCGCTACATAAAGTTTCAACTTACCGTCTACATCAGTTATATTTAAAACCATTTAGCATTAAAACAACTTTAGTCTTCTCCAGCTGAGATGGGTTTATGGTTATTTAGTACTAGGTAAACAAAGAACATTACACCAGTCTGTAGTTGCTGGATGCGTATTAAATAATTTAGTTATTCCTCTAATATAATATAGATAAGAATTGAATGATGAATGAATACAATAATATTTCTTTAACAAAAACTACTTCTTGAAGTTACCTATATTCCACAACAAATTGCCATGATTTAGTTCGATGCTGAAAGAAACGTTTAACATCGACTAGATTTATGTAACGACCCCTAATAGACATCAATTCAACGTGTAATATAAATTATTTCAGTTGGAAAAAGTTCTTCTGTTGTGTGCAGTAAATATTTTATACCTTCCACAAGACAATTCGGTGGGTTTTTTTACTATATTTCATCGTTTACGACCGCGCACTTGGCAGGATTCAAGGAGCAAATAAATAAGTAAAGAAATATGCTATATCTTTATCATTCCCTATAACCTTTGGTTGCTTTTGGTATCCAAGGGTTTAAGGGGTTCCGCTCAACATCTAACCGGCGCCCAAATTAAGCTCACCTGCACGCGGTGGACCCTGCTAAATAACGGATGAAGCTCTGATCACAGATCATCCCGCACTGAACCAGCATGGTGGGTTACAGCCCAATTCCCTTTAAACTCCAACAAACGATATGGAGGTCTATGTCCAGCAGTGGACGTCAGTCGGCTGATGATGATGATAACCTTTACTCTGTGTAAATCTTAAACAAGTCCAAAGTTGCTCAGCGAATTTGGGATAGATTTATGGTAGACCGTAAATTAAAAAGCTGCATTGGCAATATGTATGCCACAAAGCCTAAAATTCGAACTGCTGATGAAGCATATAAATCCTAGAGTGGAGACAAGATATTGGCAAGCCAGTCAGGTAGATCGACGACCTCTTAATGATCAATAGTCATTTTCAATCAGTACAATAGGGGACGTCATTTTTTTTCTTTAAGTAGGGAAAATGCTTTCGAATACCTGTGCTCACGGAGATAAAAATTGGTTATGTCGAACTTGTACCGACTTACCTTACGATGTTCAACCTTCGTCGCTTTGCGGCAAGGCCAAGGAAATGCTTTCGCACACGTCTATAACCCTACCAGCGCTGCCTGCACCATGCAACACTGCCTCTCTCCACGTCTGTAAAGGCGTGCCGGAACATACAGTTCTCCTCTCGATCTCATATTAACCGGGGCAACGGATCCCGCCGAATCTCACACCAAGAGGCTATGGGAAATAAGAGAGATATCTCTCCCGACTATCTGCAGCGGATCTGGTTTTACCGCCACCTTCATACTCCAATTCGGTTGCGAAGGTCTACAAACCTGGCCCCGCTGCCAACATGCTCACGAGTAAGGTGAGCTCACATAGCTCACTTGCAGCGGCTACCTCCACCTGTCCAGGATGATTTTTCTTAGTTCACCATAGGTGACCGTACTGAGCCCCACGACAAGGCGGGTACCTGTTCAGGGGTAATAAGGGCCGCCTGTATTCACCATGATGATGAACGATGATTTTTACAAAACACACACATTTGTTCTTACATTTCAATACACATATAGTTTTATAACTTCACATTTGCTTTTCTTCACGCGAAAACAAACCTTTCGTAAGATATACGACCTCGACGTGTTTGCCTTTGTAACACACGCGGCTATGTATCGCGTGCCAATAAGATATATAGAAAGATTTAACTTCTTACTACATATATAATATATATCGGTGCATCAATATTGTCGAGAGAGACGGCAATGTAATTAGTAGATGCATGTCTGCACTCTGGCGCAGCTCCAGATGCTGGTGACAACCTTTGCATCACAGGCGATGATTGTCTAGAAGGCATTAGAGTGATCATTACGTGTTCGATGTAGTGTCCTTTGGAACGATAATTAACACGTATATAATTGTGGCTAATTAATACAGTGTATATAAGTGGTGCGGTTGCATTATTTCTCCTAGTTTACCCCCACGCTTTGTTACAATAAACGTACTATCTAAAAGATCTCGATTTTACCCTGAACCTTCATATTTTTTTAGTTTACTTTCAGATATAATACCTTACAAGGAAATTTCTTCTTAATGAATTGGCAAATCATAGAGTTTCTTTGGCTTTTGTAAATTTTAAATTTCAATAATCGATATTTCGATCAGACGATATCGTTTCCATAGATTCTAAAATACACAGACACTCCATTGCTAAAAAGTAGTATAGTACTTATATATTAAATAAAAGAGGTTTGAGACAGTTTTAATTTTTGACTCATCAGTCCAGTAGATTGTTTCTCGCGATAAATACACCACTTCAAGATGGACTGGAGAATAGTGTAATCATAGGAATCAAAAACTGATTCTATTTGATGTATATCTTCAACCTGCGACTTAAATCACTTGAACGTGTACTCGTTAGAACCCACTTTGACTCACTTAATGACGATTTACGACTTAACAATATTATAAAGGCAGGCCGCAACCCTGAAACTTTATCGGGCAGAGATCCCATCCGCCCTTAGTAAAATTAGAGCAATTTGGTTTTGATTTAATATCATTTAGCAGTAAAGTAAATAAAGTTACAGAGAGAGTTGCCTCGTCTTTGCTTTGTATCTTACAACATAAACATTCCGAAGTATTAAAATATTGCGAGATTGTAACTACATTAAATACGTGATAACTACAAACAAGATATCTAGCTACAATTAATATCTACAGAATACTATTTTTTAAACTGTTTTCATACCCATTTGGATAGTTTGCCTTTATACATAACAGCATTGCCGTGGTGACCTTCAACATAATTATGTAAATATTCCTGTACTTTACCTACGTGGTTGTTGTTACTATTTTATCACAAAGCGACAATCGTAATATGATACTGTATTGACTTCTTGAAAAGTAGAAAACGAAACGAGAAGAATTACCAACATGGAACAACACTTTCTCATGATGTTAACTGATGAAGAATTCAGAGATGTAGGAAGAGACTGTCCTTAAATATCATGGTCGTTCAACAATTTTAAAACAGCAATGCTTTCATGGACGATAGATGACAACGCATATATAAGACTGAGAAGTAGCTAGACAATTAAAAAATCCACCATTTCCGGTTGCAGAATCGAACCAGAAACTTATTCTTTATACATCTCTATAGATCATACAAATTAAATGCTTCTTAGAAATAGATTGAGTACACAGTATCATATTTCGAGACAAGTAAATCCCTGGATCGCATATCTTATTGTATCCTTTTGTAATTTTGCGCTTCATGTTTATATCCTATATGGATTAAAAATAATTTATAACGTTAATATACCCTGAAGGGATGAAGCTGTAAACATAAAAGCCATGTAATATCCTTGAATTAATAAAGCTCACGCTCTTAAGTCTAACAACATTCTTCTCATTGTAATTTATTATACTATATGACTTTTGTTTATGTTTAGTAATCATATACATTATGTAAACATGTATTATCTAAAAATTCTAGATCCGTGGGCGTCATCATTATCATCAGCCGATAGATATCCACTGCTGGACGAAGGCCTCACCCAAAGATCTCCACATACAGTCAGCATGGTCTCCACTACCGTCGGACACAAGGGGCCGTTGTTTGTAATGGTTCTTGGGGGGGGATTTGGGCCATTTCCCACCACATTGACCTAATGCGGATAGGCGGGAGACAGTCTCGTTTGTTGTTTAGCAGGCTGCACACCACGAGCAGGTAAGATTGGCTTCAGTCCTATGAGTTGTGCGGGATCCATCACACCCCTCCTTCCTATAGATCATTAAGAATCTAATATTATTTCTGTTTTAATGAATATTATATAACTTGTAGCACATATCTGTACTAGTTAATTTAGAGTAACCTTCACAGACGAATTGGTAGACTGTGGGAGAGCAAATATAGATAAAAAAAAACATTGATTACTACAACAAATAGAGGAATATTGATTAAAAAACAACACACATAACATAGTTGGTTTTTTTGTATTAAACACATAGGTATGCCGAATATTTGAACTACTAATATCTAAAGGGTGATATACCTTGTTAAAAAGAATCACTCAGCTATAAATAATTTGTACTGTCAAAGGGATGTTAAAATAAATCGGAAGCAACCTTACCAAGTCCGGATTCCATGCGAATATTTTTTATCGATAAGTTACAATATATTTACGTCTATCTCTTAAAGGTGACAAAAAGGTACTATATTTATAATATACAGGAGATATCAAGAGATTCATTAACTCACCACGAGATGTCTATTTGACTTCAACACTCAAAATTTAGTAGAGATATTGCTTTAGCCATTTGGAGGCCACCTAAGAATGGATTATACAAAATTCCTTCCCCAAAGACGGTTGGGGGGATGTGTTAATTAAGGGAAAGTGCCCGAGGGATGCGGCAGGTTGCCGCAGGGCGGAAATATTTCTGGCATATTTCAAGACTAAATTTCAAATTTAATTCTATATTACTGCCAGCGAAGTTGGTGAGGAACAGCTAGTTATCAATAAATAAGCAGTATATTTTCCAAGATTACTATAATATGGTTCATCATTATCAGCTGACAAAAGCCCTCTGTTGAACTGCCTCTCCTAAATATCTCTCCATGTTGGAGTTCATTGACGGGAATTGGACTGCAAACCCATCACTCTGGCCCAGTGCGGGTTGGTGGGTGGTCAGAGCCTCGTCTGTTTTACAGCAGGGTGCATAGCGTGCAGGTGAGGTTGATTTGTGGTCCTTAAGATGTTGGGCGGAAACCTTTACACCTCTATAATATGATTACTGTAATGAAAAGTTTTGTATTAAGCATTCCTACAAGTGATACTAGGCCATTAACCCCAGGTCTGGGAGCCTAGCATCCAACTAGCTAAGTTAAAGACAGTGAATAGATGAGACATGGACATTTATTGCTTAAATTCTAGAACGTCTAAGTTTTGTTCCTAGACTTTTTTGATGATACTTGAGACTTTTTGAGATACGAGGTAGTGCACAGTATTTCCACCTAAAACTGGTGAATACGAAGAAACTCCAGATCTACCTCGAGCCCCTTCAAAGTCTCTCGTTGTCACCCCAACTGACGAACCGTATCCAATGCAAGATTCCTTCAAGAAAAAAAGTAAGTTAAGATAAATTATCAGGAAGCTAAGACATATCTTCTCGTCCAATATACCGCAGTGTCTCAAGACAAAAGTCTTTGACCAGTGTGTGTTGCCAGCGATGACATGGAGCAGAGACGTGGCCGCTTACTGTGGGCCTTGTCCGCAAGCTTAAGATTGCTGAGAGGGCGATGGAGCGAGCTATGCTCGGAGTTTCCCTGCGAGATCGAATCAGAAATAAGGAGATCCGCAGGAGAACCAAGGTCACCGACATAGCTCGAAGGGTCGCCGTCGCAAAGTGGCAATGGGCAGGGCACATAGCTCGCAGAACCGACGGCCGTTGGGGCAGAAAGGTTCTCGAGTGGCGGCCACGTACCGGAAGACGTAGCGTGGGCAGACCCCCCACAAGGTGGACCGACGACCTGGTCAAGGTCGCTGGCAACCATTGGATGCGGGTGGCCCAGGACCGGTCTGAGTGGAAATCTTTAGGGGAGGCCTTTGTCCAGCAGTGGACGTCTTCCGGCTGATTGGTACAAGATAAATTATAATACATATAAACCACCCATAACAATCTAGCGAAATCAAGATAATGAACACTACATTACACTGCGCTCGTTACTTTGAAACACATGTTAAGTACTTTTTCCCGAGTAATTTACTAGCTACAACGCCCTTCAAACTTTAATAGACTTTTTCTTTTTGTCTTTGTACACTCCTGTTCGGCAGCAGAAATAGAAGCAGTGGTATCTACCTAAACAGACAAACCAGTAGAATATAACGCGTTAATATAACTTCAATATAGATACATCAATTTAAATTACGGAGTAAAATAACCTAGTATTAAATAACATGGCTTATTTATAAATCAAAATTTATGTTTCCACCTATTACTGTTGGAAATAGGTCAACCGTTTTTCCGCGTGGGATACAGGGTGTCATATCTTTTTGACACATGGCGAATTGTGGGATCAAGGGGGTCGCGTGTTGAGCTTTATTCAAAATCGACCCTCATTTCCCACGTTTGCGAGGAATATATTCAATTTCATATATTTACATCGAGCGTTTCAATAAAATATCGTCATGTATATTGAAGTATTGGAAATATTTGTTATCTGTAACCGTTTTAATAATTAAGTTCAAAATTAAACAACACCAGAGAAAATGTTGAAACTGTACATACGCTATTTTGCATAGTTATAGGATATTTTACTGATCTTCTTCTTCTTAAAGTACCTCTCCAACTAGTGAAGGTTGGCGATCAGCGTGGTACAGTCCTTTCTTTCTTCAGATATGCCAGTCCATTCCCTGATATTCCTCAGCCATGACTTTTTCTTTCTCAAAAGCTTCAATACGTTTCTTAAGATCTTCTTTAATAGTCCAAGCCTCACAATCCATACAAAATTGGGCCACATGTAGCAATGGAGTAAACGAGTACGTAAAGCGATGCTGATGTTAGGTCTCTATTATAGACTGCCCTATAGTCTCAGGCTATTAAGAATGAGACTAAGGTTTTCCAGTTCCTTTTGCAAAGTACTAAAGCATATCACCGAGGAGGCTTTAGTGAGAAGAAATCCCATATAACCCTGTCTTCTCCAATAGAAGCAAGGTATGTTTTAAAGACATCCCCCATTGACAAAACAAAAAGATCTCTATTGCGGAAAACAGTCTAGAAAGATTTAGAGCACCTATTTCTTCTGCCAAACAGTAGTGTGCAAATATTACTGTGTTCTGATTTGAAGGGCGTTGTAGCTGGCGAAATTATTGGAATAATGAGACCCATGCGTTAAGACGACGAACACAATATAGGCCTGGGGATGTGAACCTAACTAGGGCCACATTATTATGAATAGACACATTTACCATCAGGTGACAACCCGCTCCCCCTGTCGCTGTGGTAAAAGAACTATATGCTATACGATTTTAAGATATATTAGTTGAATCTTCTCTGACTTTAAGCTTTCTATGAAAGTAAATATCATAACGAAACGGAGACATTCTAAGCATACCATACATTATCTATATTTGGATAGTCTGATAGATTATCGTCTTTATGTCTGTATGTCTGCTTTTAAAAAAATATTAGGGGTATCAACAATCAAAACATTAAGTAGGCCATCAATGTTTAGTTTATTATGTTAACACTATGATTTTTTTCATTATTTAATACAATTATATTCTGTTCATCGTCTAAATTACTTCAAAGGCCTACCGTTATATAAAATATTGACAAGAAAACTCTTACTTTTCCAAACATTCGAATAGCCGGCAGCCCGCATGGACTTGAAAAGGGGTTGTTCACTAAACAAACAGTTTGTTTTGTAGTGACAAACACATCCGATTTCGAAGGTATATATTATTATCATCTCCGAAAAGGATTGAAGGTACCATATGAATATATTGAAATAAACATTTAAATGGAAAGAATCCCATAATAACACAGTTGCATAAAAAACTTGAACAAAATCGTTTCATATATACCATATTCACATAAAAATACAAACATATATAAAAAAACAGAAATTATTTGCTCTTCTTATGTCGGAAGTAAATTAAATAATACCTGATAGTTACGGACAAAGACTTAAGGGGGACCATATTGCATTTTTTTTTATATTAAACGTATAACAGCCCTCTTATTGTTTTCATCCGGAGTATTTTCTCATAACAAAAGTATCAAGGCCTCTTATCCACGTTGGTCAAGTTGGATTGGTGGATGTCATATCCACGAAAGCTGTTATTCTTAAAACTTATCGATGTAGCTATGTTTTACTTCACGAACGACCCGAGCTTAATATGTAACAGGTATATATATCGCGTACGACCTGTTTCAAAACTGAACTATCTTTGTAAGCCAATGTTCAATACTTGTTTTTCGATGTACGAGTCTTGATACTTGACAGTACACATAATTTATAACATTTAACACAGAATGTTTCAGAATAACTTCACATCAAAAATGGCTAAGTTGGAATATTTATATTGCAGAATTTCTATATATTTTAGAAAGGTAAACTAATGTCTAGGTCTTCTACAATGCAACATCGCTTCAATATATCACTGTCGCGGAACAACATACCCGTTTCGTGGTAGTTTGAATAAATTGTCTCAGCATCACTAACACGTGACTATAGTGTTTCATCCTGTACAATTTTTTAACAAACAACACGTAACACTCGTGTTTGATACATCCTCTCACCATTCGACGTGAAATATTAAGTAATGTTACCAGTTACAGCATCTTTCAAGCGGGAACTCGATGCACAACAACGCCCCTTTATAATAAAAATAAGTATTGCGATGAGACCTAAATAGTGACCGGAAAGCAGATTTAAGTATAAATAATATCATAACTATTAGTATAATGTAAAACTATTAGTATGTTTATGTTGCTAAACGATAAATGTCTGTTTATAAGAGGAGACCTTGAGTGGAAATAATTCGCTTCGCATCAAGTGGGACCTCTTGTTAGTACTCTCGCTGTTGTGTAATTAATGAAAGTAGTTATATTACTATGCTTTTAAATATTACAAAACTAAAACACAAGAAGATTTCAAAGAGATTTATTAAAGTCTTGCTTTGGCCCGAATAGTTTGTAAAAGAAATAAAGCAACTTAAATTTTCCCGATATTAACTCTGGAATGAAGCATCGCGATAACTTCTCCCAACAGAGCGATGAAGTTTCAGTCAAGTTACATAGCTTGTAACAAAGTGTCGGATGCTCCTCACAAAAGTTTACAGTTTAATGGAAAAATGTCGTCACAGCATTTTGTATTTTATATAGTCACTGTATTACTTCGTCAGGAGTTTAGTTAAAGCTTATTAATATTTTACCGCTAGTGATTAGCTAACTACTAGCTATTCACATCATGCTGTTATCGTATACCATTATCAAGAAAGTACTATCTCATAGTTTTATAATATAAAGAAATAATTAAACTTCAATTGTGTCTGTATGGAAGACTCAACTGATGGTGTTGATGATGAATAAATATTCATAATGTGATGAGTACAAGATTTACAATATTAAAGATAGGTTAAACCAGTATCCATACAAACGTAAACTGTCCATCAATCAAACTTATCCATGTGACTACGAGTCGAAGAGGCCTTCATGTTATAAGTTAGTGAATTATATCTCCAAGAAACAATTACATAAAAACACAGATAAAGTCAACAGATAAGGTGATAATAATTTACTAGGTGTTAGTAATCTTATCGAACTAAAAATACATTGTCGATATAGAAGTTTATTATTGAACGATAATCATACATGATATTGCTTATCATACATTAACAAATTTAACTTTGCCTGTTATACTTTAAAAAAATACTCCGTTTGTAACAGAACAATGATATAGAAAATTTCTAAACACTTACTTCAGTCCTTTTTTTATCTAAAAGGACTAACCTGTTTCTCGTGACCTTCACTAGGTCATCCGCCCAATATAAGAAGGGCTTTCCAGGACAACATCAGCCGGTACTTAGCTGTCACTTGAAGACCTTGCCTTCCAATCGGCTGCCAATCTTTCACTTGATGTTAAGTGACAATGAGGCCCTGGATGGAGTATGCTTGCATATGCAAGTATTCTCGAATACACCGACTTTCATATGTTGTCAGTCGGACCAAAACAATGCTCTTATGGCGGCGATTTTATTATCAAGTTTTTCCTCAAACAACTTCCATATTGCATACGTTAAATGAAAGTAGGTTGTTATGAAATTATTTATTATCATTACTTGTTATCTATTATATAAGTATTTATACGTATATATAAAAAAACTGAAGTGTATTTACACTTTATTTATACCAAGGAAATCTATTGACTGATCTATATCTGACTATTTCTTCGGAATTACCTCGGAAACTGTTAGACAGACTTCAATTGAATCTTACTCATTTTGTTAAAGGTAGTACGAAAATCAATAAAGATAAATCTTTGATAATTAACATGTATACATAATTTATATAAGGCATATTTTCTTAAACTACATTTTATTAAAAGCCACTAAATAGAACTGCAATGTATGAAATTCTAAACCGATATTCATTACGATGACATGTGTTATTTATTTGCAGGTACATAAAGATAAAACTGATAGCGTCTGCGTGGTATCAGCTAGTTTAAAATATGTTTTTAAAAAAAAAAAACCTTTATAATTAATCTAAATATGCGTAAGAGATTGAATGAAGTCATGATCTATGCTCACTTCGTGATAGGATATCGGGCGAGTAACTTCTTCAACTCGTAACAAGTGTATCGAGTGCTCCAAATTGTTTCGCAGTTATTACAACGTATTGTTTACTCAATAACGATTAATAACGTACAGTGATAAAGTATATATTTGTTTACGGGTAGATAATGGTTAGGTATAGGAAAAAAATGAAATAAATTGACAGCGCAAAAGTACAAGAAATTTAAACTTTGTACGTAATGGAAAAATAACGTAAGTACCACCTTCAACTTTCTAACATATTTTTCTAAACTGTAATAACACACACAAGTTTATGTGTCTCTTATATAGAAGTTAATGTATTAATACTTAAATTAAATTACTTTCTAACGTTGCAATGTACTGCTAACTGTTTTTTTTTAAAACATCGTATAAACATCTTTAAATGAATTTTAAACGAAACGTCTCAAGCAGTATGGTTAATATTTCTTAAACTTTTTACAGTATACAAATACGTATAAATATTGTCGTTTTCAAGAATTTATAAATACTAGAACATTTAAACTGAATAATGAAACTCAATTCGTACATGTTAAATTATTTTAACATGGTTATTCTGTTAGATTTATACAGATCTCATAATATTTACTCAACCTGTGCAATAAACGGTGAACAGTTAACGATAGTTTTATTGGTTCTGGTTACTATACGTTAACGGTTAACCTAACATTTCTCATTCAAAATAAGTAAACGGAGTAGATAATGTCTTTGAGCCTAAAACTATATTTTAATACTTTCATTATATGTTCCAAAATATGAAAAAATCACTCAATTAATAAATTTTTGATACTCACCTAATATTACTTACATAGTAGTTACTAATCCTTATTAATGTTATATCGACTCGACTCTCGACGTGGTCGGAAGTAAAGTCCATTTCTTCTTCTTTCTCCTGCCCTTTTCCCAGATATTTGGGGTCGGCACAGTATGTACTTCTCTTCTAAGTAAAGTCTATTTATTAATTATTATATTATTAATTGATTATTATAGAAATTTTCAACGTTGTTAGAACATTTGAAACTTATATATATATTTAGAAAAAATCCTATACTACTCATAACTCGACAGCTTCGACTATATTGAATTTGTTATTAAACTTTGTATTATTCATAATAATCATCATCATCATTATCGGCCTTTCTTCATCCACTGCAGAATATAAACTTTCCCGAATGTTGTCCACCAAATGCGATCCTCAGCTTCTCGCATACACCGACCGCTCTGATGACGTCGTCGATCCATCTGGGGTAGTGCATACTACACTTCTGCGACCTCTACGTGGCCTCCACTCCTAGACTTTTCGCCCACATCGGCCGTCACTGACACGACAGACATATCCGGCTCACTGCCACTTCAGCTTGCAGATTTTGAGAGCTACGTCGACAACTTTACTTCTCTGTAGAATTTCTTCGTTCCGGATTTTGTCTCTTAGATAAATGCCAAGCGTAGCCATCTCCATCGCTCGCTGTGCTACTTTAAATCGGTGAATCGACTCCAGAACTGACCAGGTCTTAATGGAGTCGAAGGCCTTTTCGTTATCCACGAACGCCACACAAATTGGCATATTGTATTCCGTGGATTTTTGTATGACCTGCCGTAGAGTATGGATTAGCCTTTACGAAACTCGTCCTGTTCCGGTGACTGGTATTCATCAAGTCTTCGGAACAAAAACGAAAAAACCCTAGAAAAGAATGTTAATAATGAAATAATCAAACTTTTCTATAGATTTTTCTTACCAAAAATAATTATGTTATCTTGTTACTGTGTTATATTGATACATGCAATTCCTCAAATTTGTTATTTTCAAAATCTCCTACGTCGTCATTAGATACATTTTATAGCGGACGTCTTTGATCAAACACTAGATACATCCGCGTTAATGGATTTCGAGAAATCATATTAACATTTCTATGAATTGGCGGCTAAAGCTTTGAAATTAAATAAATTGCAATTCATATTAATACCATCAGTATCGTCTAAGAGCCGTCATAATTCCGCATCAAAGTACATCCGGTTCGATTTGTGAGCTAAATATCGATACAATCTTTCTTGTCGTTATAAGTTAGGAAATCCAAAAAAACATTTGAATAAGAAATTAGTTTATCGGAAAAATTAAAGGAGCGTCAATCAAGAATCTAACAATTAGCAAAACTTACAAGATATAATGATAGTTTTTTTTTTATTATACGAAGTGACTAGACCGCAAGGACTTTTGTTTCATGGTACACGCCTGTCTATAGCAATGTGGCGCTAGTAACGATGATATACTGCACCACATTACCCCCGTCGCCTTGAGACATATTATTTTACATCCTCGTTACCTAATCTCACTAACTACAGAACCCTCCAAACCAGAATACAGATATGTTTGCACACTACTGTTTGACGGCTGAAATATCAGCTGCAGTGGTACGTACATAGATGGTAATCGGCAACAGAGACTTAGCACTAATAATACTATGAATAATTACCTTTTTTAATTAACATATCCGCTCTTTCTAATTTATATATAACAAAAGATCTCTTTCTAATTTATATATATCTAATTTATATATAAAAATGTTTGTTAAGCCTCCGGGAATAAAATCAATTTTTACAGTAACACGCCTATATTTGTAATCACTGAACGTAGACCATATTAGTCCAATATTTACTTAGTAAGTAAACTATTAAAAGAAATCATTATAGCTTCTGAACAAATAAAAGTTTATCTCTTTCTTTATTTCTTTCGAATGTGTCTAAGTCTGATGTTATTGCAAGTCTCACAGGAAGTACATCAACAACAAACCACAAATCTAACGTAGGATGACTGGCAAAGGCCCAACCGTAGTCCCTCCATCTTTCTATACACAGACGTCCATCAATTGGATATCACTTCAGTGGACGCGTGTGGGTGTGAATGATATCATATGGTACGAAAAAACAACAATATATACAGCACAGTCTTATTTAAAACATGATAATAAAAACCCTAAGGAAACTTAGCCGTAGTAAGTGTTGAACCAAGAAATGAAAAATACTTTCCAAAGCCTTTTAAAACAGTACTGACGCCCGATGAGGCAGCAAGGTCCCGGAATGGCGATCACACACCGGAAGAGACGGTGTTAGCAGACTTCATGTGAAGATCACGTGAAGCAAAGCGGGCGGAGAACAGCTAGTAGATATACATATACATCAGGAATACGTTTACCTGGTTGAATAAGTCACAATATAAAAGGACTGTCGTATCCTTTTTTATGACTCAAGAAAAATATAAGAACAATTACTTGTAATATACAATAATAACTTACAATAAATAGAAGATGTGTACAAGCCACTCGATGTCTGCTCCGTCAGCGAACCGTCTGTCTGTTATAGTTTTGCTCGATTTAAACAACACATGTGTAGAACAATTTATATGACATTAAACGTGTGAACAATGATGACCATATTGTAACTGTTGAAGCTTGCTTTATATCGTACAGATCTAATAAACACATATAACGCGTGTATGAAAGAAAAAAACACTATATCTTTTCGCGATCCAGTTGTTTACGATCTATCGAAATCTATAGCTCTGTGTTCATAACACGCGAATTTACGATATTTTTATAATAACGAAATAAATTACGCTCATCAATTAACGTTCCCAAAGCGGTCTAAAATGCGTCGGATAAGCTATTTTTTTTAGACATGCAAAAAAATAATTTAACCAATCCAATAGCTTATGATCGCCGGTGATTCAGCATATGAAATTGTATACGTTTAGAATAGCTTCATAGAATTTACATAACGTTTAAAATAGCTTTCAACGTCGGCAGTGATGTTTGCTTATATACATACATTTTTTTTACTAATGAATGAGGAAGAACTCATTACTACTTCTATATTTACGCGATAGTAAAGAGATACACATTAGTTTACTTTCCAAACTGACACATAGCATACATCTTCCTACAGTTGAATTTGTTTCTTCTTTGAACACGCAAATTATAGTAAATATATGTCACTTTAATATGTAACCACTTCCTACGAAAACTTGATTTGTTTAATATATAAGTATTTAAGTTACTCGTATTGTTATAATTTCAGGCTATGACATATAATAATTTAAGTTCCGCATCACATGAAGGAACTGCTTCTAATTTAACAAGCAACGAATTCTTCGTTACCTTTTTCGATGTGGATAACAATCAATACGTCAATGATATTGGAAACTACACGGAAGTAAGTAAGACGACATTATTATTTTTTTTATTTGAAAAGTACGATCTACTTTATTTTCATAAATAAAGGCCTAAAAGCGTCTACTAACTTCTGAGCTTTTCCGCCTAAAGCAAAACATAATCTCCGTTGCTTGGAGACGCTAGAAGATATTAAAGCAAGGATTTGCGAAAAAAAACGTATTATACAGTAAATCTTTATACATTTTTCTAACCGTTCTTATTACAGTAAAAAAAATTTAAATGCGTTACAATTTTATCTTTAAGAGGAGCAAGGCAAACAGTTACACCTCATAAAAATACAATGCTATTACCCTTGTCTGAAATAGTCCATAATTTAGGTAATCTGAAAGATTAACGAGTTTTTCTTTGTTTGTAAAGTGACTAGATTTTCTTAGCTATGATACAAAGGATGTTTCTAAAGGAGAACGAAGATACACGAATTCACGAGCTTATCTTTTTACATCCATATTATTGCTATCAGTGATTTTAATTGTTCATCATTGTTGAATTCAATGTCTTCATATGGTAACTTCGATCCTTTTTAGAGATGATAATAGCTAGCTCTATGACCTAATGGTTAGAACGAGCAGATTTTATTCCGAAGATCGCGGGTTTAAATCTCGGCTTGTACTTTAGTTACAACAGCGAGATACAAACGGTGAAGGAAAACATCGTGAGGAAATCCGCACACTGAAATCATCTTTGTGTGTGTGGTGGCCCCAATAAAGTGGCAACAGGCTCAACCCCTGTTACATGGGACCCAATCTGACCACATCTGGCGATATGTGGGTGTTTATTCACATCTGCCTACCCGTACTGGGAAAAAAGGCGTGATAATATAAAACAAAAATAATCATCCTGGGATAAACCAAAGGAAAAGTCTAAGCAATCAAATAATCTCGTGGAAATAATAAAGCAGCCAAAGCTAACTAATTCATGATTATCTAATGAATGCATTAGAAGAAGAAAAATCTATATACTGTTATTTTATAGGAATCCGAGTTCATCGCGCTTCCGCTATGGCGTCAAGTGTTATGGTCGGTGTTGTTTGCAATCATCGTCGTGGTGGCCACAGTGGGCAACTTCGTCGTCATATGGATAGTATTTGTAAACAAAAGGATGAGGAGCGTCACCAACTATTTATTAGGTTAATGAATCTTTTATTTAAGAATTTAGGACCTATGATCAAACAGTAGAACAAAGTATACATAATTTTTTAATGTGACGAGATTTGTCTCTGGGAATCAATCCTTAACATTACATTTAGCGCACATTATAAAAAAGTATTGGGTTGTTCGGAAAGTCATTTCGATTTTTTTGGGGAATATGAAAGACAATATCAGTATGTAAGGTATATAATAATAAATATATAAGTATGAAAGGCAATATCAGCTCTCAAGACATAATATATAATGGTTATGCGGCTTAAGTGTGAAGTTGGTTTCGAAAAAACGTAATTAAGTCCTCTGACGGGAAAAAACGAAATGACTTTCCGAACAACCTATTATATTTTGTTGTGAATTTTGAGGTTTTGAGCAAACGTCATTTTTAAATTGTTTTAACATTCACTCCCTTTTATAACCAAATGTTTTTCAACGCCTCTGATAATATATTAAAGTGTGTTTCCTTTCTAAACTTTTTGTGATCCTGTTTCCAAGTTGTCCAACGCCCACCAACAGATCGTTGTCAATATTTCAAAACAAGTAGATTCAGTACGATACTTCATAATTTTGTTTTCTGATTTTGTCTTTTCTAAATTTCAGTCAACTTATCTTTGGCGGACGCCATGATATCCACGTTGAACGTAACTATCAACTTCACCTACATGCTGCTTAAAAACTGGCCCTTTGGTTACTTCTACTGCAAGTTTAACCAGTTCATTGCCGTAGTCAGTATATGCGCTTCAGTTTTCACATTAATGGTTATAAGTATCGATCGGTAAGTTTCAATTTTTTTCTGTATGCTTGTAGCTATTTTTATGCTCAGTGACTTCACTAGGTACTGCTGCATCAGAAACAGTAATTGTAATGCTATCTATTATTTATTACTATTCACACATACACAATATGTTCTTCAATACGTATTTCAACGGATCACAGAAACTGACAAATTTCACATCGTCATAGGCCTCCTCGAATGTCTTGCGACCAGTCCGATACAACCTTTATCCAACCATTCCTTACTTTGAATTGATCTTTGATTTTATTTATTTCACAATAATGTTAATAATCTGTACAGTAATATTACGCAAGGAAGAATTGTTTATCTATTTTTAATAAACATATTACACAGGAAAGAGAATTGTCTACCACCATGTTCGTATCCTACTCATCTCATTTCTTTTGTAAGATTAAAAAAGACGTACTTTATCTAATAAAGTGTATGATAAATTTTAAATTAACCATTATTATAACTACTAACAACTTAAGTAGTAATAAAATTATCTAGTTCCTTTAAATCTTACAAGAAATAAATTTTTAGGTACATGGCAATAGTAAACCCGCTGCGGCCCAGACTTGGCAAGAGTACAACATTGTTTATAACAACTGCCATTTGGATCAGCAGCGCCGTCATTGGCAGTCCGAATCTCATGTTTTTCACTACAGGCTCCATCATAATGGCTGATGGAAGTGTTCGGTAAGAATTTGTAACAACAAAGCAGGTCATCGTTACCAACTAATAAAGGTAACAGCAAAGATTTGGAATAGTCTGCTCGTAGGTTTTCAGTTCAGATATGATGTCCATCTATTGATCTAATCTCTGATGAGATAATGCTGGTAGTAATTTGACCGACTGTTACAGCTCATCGGTTATTGTAAACCCTAAGTCCAATACCTAATCTCTTGATAAGTAATTTCTTAAAAGAAGAGTAACTAGGCTTGTTCAAGATTAGTCCACTTCATCATTAAATCTCATCTCATCTCTCCCATCTCTGCTTGCCATCAAAGGGAATAATGCTGAAGCACTAGCCTATAATAAATATTAAATCTCTGTATATTACACACTACTAATGCAAAGACATTATGTGTAAATGCAGCATAGTATCTTCTACGATTACATAATTTTAAAATATTTTGTAATATGTAAGGAGTTCTTACAGTTTGAGTAAATTTTGATTGAAAACGAAGTAATTTTATTAATTTATTTCAATACTAGGTTTGATTCTGTTTTAGATATATTTGCTATTCCGAATGGCCCGACGGTTTGACTACTAGGTCTACAATGGAATACACGTAAGACTTTTTCTTAATTAGTTTTTACAGTCTATAATTAGACAAGACGAATATTTAACTTATTGAAATTATTAATTTTATACCATTATTTCTATTATTTCTTTAAATGCGATGCAATTAAAGAAAAAAAAATTTCATATGAAGACAATAACAAAGAGCAACCTGTGTCGATGAAGTTTTTGATTTCGACGAAGTAGTACAAAGTTATATTTAATTAACATGCAACATAAAAAATTATACTAATTCTCGATATTACCTTTTAACAGTATTTTAAACTATAGTTATTGTTTCTGTATTTAGTAGAGGAATAGTTAAAGTATGATATTTGTATTAGTTTTTATATAAAACTATTTGCACATATGAAATGTTTAATAAAATCTGTGAACCCCAAAAGAGTATTTTCTCACAGATCACCTCAGGGTTGAGCAGAAACAAATAATATTAGAATAAAACTATATAATAAATTGCATATAAATAATATAAAAGATTAATAATAACTAACTAGATTTCAAGAAAAGGTAGGAAGGGAAGAAATAGAAATATAAAATTTCATAGTGATATAGTATTCCCAAAGAATTCACTCAAAGAATGCCTTTATAATCTATGGTTTGTTTTTATTTACATTTATTGAATAATAACGGACGCCTTGGACCTAAATAATATGATTATTACAGTTACAATGTTGTGTTCATGATGGTGACCTACTTCATACCGATAGCCTCGATGACGTATTCATACGCGAGGATCGGGATCGAGTTGTGGCGGTCCCGATTCATAGGAGAAAGCTCCCAGCGACAAATGGACAATCTTGCTGGCAAACGGCGGGTAAATATCCTACAAATGAAGCAAGAATTTGATCTACTGTCAGTCATGATTAGGAGGATAATAGTACAAATGAACTGCTACTGTAACGCTCATCATTTCAATTCTAATAAGGAGATCCGTGGTTCGCATCATCCTCGCCATTACCATAGTCCTAGCTTAGAAAACGCAATATATTGTTAAAGCACAAAGTCAGATCTGCTGCCGGTATACTTCAATTATTTCCTCTTTGTCGCCTCTTTCGATCCACTGTGGCAATAGGTTTGCAGATTTGTTAATGGAAAATACACTTCTAACCCATCGTCCACACCAAAAGTAAACTAAACTAATGATAAATAAGATAATGCAGACAGTATAATTATTTTAATACCTTTGTTTAAACATTGCTAATTGTCATTAACTACGTTTTTCCAGGTTGTGAAGATGATGATTGTAATTGTCCTTATATTCGCCGTTTGCTGGCTCCCGTCCCACGTCTATTTCATCATCATCTCAAACTATCCAGATGTGACGTACTATCCACCGATACAGGAGATTTACTTAGCAATTTATTGGTTGGCCATGAGCAATTCAATGCTCAACCCAATTATACTATACTGGATGAATTTCAAGTGAGTTTAAAGCAAATGTTTGTGTGTCGGTTTGTTAATAACAAAATGGCGTTTTAACATCATACAAATATCTAAACGATTACAGCAATTATTTTTTATATGTGTTTCTTATCTTTGTATGCGTTTCTTTTATCTATGTATGACCGTTCCTTTTAAACCTCAATTTACGTAGACGTCTTTAGCTTTCTCGAATATGTAAACTCCATCACATTTAATTGTTATCAAGAAGAAGAAAAGAAGGGTGTGATGATTCCCTCATAAAAGCCAACCCTACTTGTTCGTGATGCACCCTGCTAATCAACAAACGAGGTTCTGGCTCCCACCAACTCGCGTTGGGCCAGCATGGTGGGAAATGGCCTAAGTCTCCCATATGAACAAATGACGACCCTTAGTGTCGGGCGATGCGGGCAGTGCAAGACCGATTAATCTGATGATCTTTGGGAGAGGCCTTTGTCCAGCAGTGGACGTATATAGGCTGATGATGATGAAGAAGAAGATAAGAGAATTAATAAAAGGAAATTATGACGAAAAGTTATGGCTAATTATGCATTTTACAGCGTTTATTTAATTATTCTGTTATCCGGTCCTTTTAAGTGGCTTGATAATAAAATTTAGTATTATAAGGTACTTCTAGTACTAGTTCGGTTTCCAATTGCAGAAGGAGCATTTTATTACCTCTTGATTGCCTTTTTGCTGCCATGTTGAATTCGTTAGCCACAAAAAATTACCCCCCACGTTTCGTCGCGTGTTAATTTGCCCTTAACGCTTGTCACGTTTTGGACCCTTACAGCTAAAATAAATCTTGATTCCAATAGCTATTTACTATATACAACGTTTACTACAACGTGAGCTTTAGCTTATATAAATTCTCAACTCGATACATAGATGGACTTTTTACATAGTTTTCAAATTATCAATTAAATTTTGATTATTCGTTCTTGTTGTAATATTTCCTATAGTTATTTATTGTGCTGTATTTTGTACAGGTTTAGGAGAGGCTTTAAGCAGTTCATGAAATGCTGTTGCGCGTTCGGAGATAGAGACACTCGCAGGCAGGGCATGTATGAACTGCAACATTTGGACAGGGCACTGCACTCACATTCACCCAATCAAAATAATGGCACAAGTGAGTAATTCTTTATACTATGACCAAACAAAACAAACGGAAGGTTTACCTGACCGTAAATGATACGATCACTCGTAACAATGTGGTACAGTTAGAGTAATATATACTGCTCTATGTTTTGCTGTTCTGTAAATGTCACAACTTGCAACTCCGTTCAAACCGGAAAACAGTAATGTGGTCCTTTTTTGATCTTTGGAACCTATATGATCTCCGCCGAGAGAAACCTGCTATCAATAAATGAGTTATTTTTTTGGTATATTGTTTCTGTACATTTATCCTAAGAAAAACGATCTCGAACATCGATCCCAGACTCGAAATAAAGAAAAGTTACTAGACAAGCTGTTATCACTGGACCGCAGTGATAATAAAAGTTCTTTGTAATGTATATCTAACTTAAATGAGAATTTTATAGTGATCACATTCTTTAATTAAATGATGGTTAATTGCTAACCTGTGTTTGTAATCTAATAATTATCCTGGAATAAAGGCCTTAGTGTTTATTTGATTCACATTGTATCTAAAAAGTTTTGATATTTATAAATTTATATTAGAATCGTTGAAATTTCGGTCAATACTCAAATATTTTATTACTCCTTTAAATCTATGAAATGACTCCATTTTAAACAATCGAAGACTTTTCTTACCTCCCCGATTATTGAGACATTGTTGTTTGCTCTTGTCATGATGTTTTTCTCTTTAGGTTTATTCAAACTTTCGAGCAAAACTACGAAATTCAACAAAAATCCTGCTGGACTGAAAAATCCTAAGTGATAACTCGTAAAAAGAGCTATTGTTGGTAAATGAAAACAATTTAGTGTAATCTTAAATGTTGTTAATGTGATGTAGTTAGTTATTCGCTTATCGTATTACAGCCATTTTGATTATAATGTTTATAACCAAGCATCGGTTTCTATCACGCCTATATATTGTATTAACCTATGTATAATATAAGAATTGAAACGATGCAGATCCCTAATATATTTTTTATCCATTTTCAGGTACTGTTTCAGTTTCATTACAGAGCATTAATTCGTCTGAATAGTGGAACAACTATTTAACTCAAGGCAAAAAATTTGCTTATTATTTTTTAATTTGCATCAGGCTAGCATTTTACTTCAATATCATATGATGTAAAGAGGCAACGAAGCCGAAGAGTATGAAGAGTGCTCATCTAGAATCTTCAAGCACTTATGTTGGCTTTTGAACCACAAGAATGATATTACGCCGGCAGATTTCAATATAGTGATCATAGCTAGACAGGATAGAAACTTCTCTACCACCATCCAAGTTCCAACTCATTGGATCCAAATACTAACTGGGAATATTCCTATAAGATTAAGATTAAATAATATTAACTTGATGGACACAAATTTTATTTTATTTACATGTTTACATCTTACTTCCTTCGAGCTGAGCTCGCTGGCCTAATGGTTAGAGCGTGCGGCTTTCATTCTGAAGGTCGCGGGTTCAAACCTCGGCATGTACCGATGACTTAATATTTAAGTTATGTACATTTGTAAACTTTAGTTACAACAGCGAGATACAAAAACGGTGAAGGAAAACATCGTGAGGAAACCCGCACACTGATATCATCTTTGTGTGTGTGTGTGTGGTGGTCCCAATAAAGTGGCAACAGGCTCGCCCCCTGTTACATGGGATCTAATCTGACCACATCTGGCGAAATGTGGGTAGTTTATTCACCTCTGCCTACCCCTACTGGGAAAAAGGCGTGACTATATAAAAAAAAAAAAATAAAAAAAAAAAAAAAAAAAAAACATCTTACTTCCTTTGTCGAAGAAATGTTAAGTAAACTATTGCGAAGATTCGAAGCAAAATGTGTTTACTTTTATCAAATTTTTCCTCAAGCGGGAACACATAGACATTTGTTGTGAATCCCTTAGGACAGAATTACGGTACGACCGCCACAAGTTTGACAGCGCTGTTATCATAAATTTTACATGTTTTTTCCGATTTATTTAAAAAAATCACGAAATCCAACAATGGTTTGACCGCTTGCAAAAAATTTCACTCACACCCATACCGACTCGCAACGAATTCCAGTTTTATTAACTATTCGAGCAAATGTTTGATTTAGTGAGCAATATTCTAGATTTCCCTTGTACATACATACTGGTATATATATTATTACGACTCGTTCCCAATGGCGTAGGCAGAGACCACCTCTCTCCACTTGCTACGATCCTGGCACAGCTCTCTCGCTTCCTCCACTTTCATGAGCGTCTACCTGAATGCTCGTCGGTTGCGAGTACTCTTGACCCGGCCTTTCTTTAGGACATCTCCGATTTGATCGGAATATGTCCGGCTAGGTTGACCTGGACTTTACCCTTTCCCTTTTGACCGATAATAATAATATAACTTTATACATACAGAGAAAATCTATTAACTATTTTAACTTGTGATTTAGTATATACACTGCATCACATTTAATCTCCTTACCTTACTTAAAACTTAACATCCAAAAGCATTGATGCAATACTTACTAGTGTTTCTAGTTTGTTGTAGTCCTGATCATCTTTTCCATGATACATTAAGACAATGCAAAAGTTTATGATTTGGTTGAATCTATCAATTTGGATGAGACCCAAAGCAACGCTTTGGAACTTGGCCAGATAACTCCTGTACCAAATGGCATTACGTATAGTACATTCGGTGAGCACCGCTGTGACAAGATAACAAGAGGATTTACTAGTTATCACTTGAGTGACCAGGTCTGACCAACGAGCTCTACAGATCGATTAGTTCTAATAGACAGAGGAAAGCATTTTCAAGCTACCTCACTTGCTAATAAATTGTAGAACCAAATTATGAATGTTTGACCTGAAACGTCGAAGCATAGTAATGTCCTCAAGTACCCGTATACATAGATTTCTTTTACTCGACCTAGTACCACCGCCAGTTATGTACACAATGTTAAGTTATTACAGTACTTATTAGTTAAAGATTACTTAAAAATCATCATTACCATCATCATCAGTCGAAAGACATCCATTGTTAGACATAGGCGTCCTCCAAAGATTCCCACATCGATCAGATAGTTATTCATATGGCAGATTTAGGTCATTTCCAACCACTCTGGCTTTTGACAATTACCTAATGTGTTCCTTTAAAACATAAGAGAAGTCAACAACAATTTAGAAATAACAAAAAGCGTTCGTCTTATCGAAGTTCGACATCAAAGAACAAGTATAACGAAAATTACATGTTGTCTAATTAATTTGAATATGTACTTTGGGGGGAAACAATTTGTTATGCCTTCGGTTACACGTTTTCTCAAGTGTTGTTAGTTGTTTGTTATTCCTTAATGGCATTTATAATTTATGGTTATTTGTTTTATAAATAATGGCGATAGCAAACAGATGAGAGGTTCTCAGTGTGTTTTAATAATAACAATCTGGAATAATTGTGATTTCTTTTTTATGATGGACTAAGAATGAACCTCAGTTTGATATGATGTAAAGTGACAATGAGTTATTAGATGATAAAGCCTGCTTCTCAGAATACTCTGGCATATTATCAATCATCGGAATCAGGAAATAGTAATATGATGACAGATTGATTTTATTTCTCCTCCTTTAGAAGGGATATAAAGAGAAGTCTTTAGATTTTTTTTGTAATAAAACTTCATATCAAATTAATCAATTCAGATATTTTTTTTATCTATCTATAATAACTATGATTTGCAGATAGTCATATTATTACAGCAAGTCATTGCCCTCATTGCTGGCTGTATCATCCCCGCAAATCCTTTTGAAGAAGTAATTTTTCCAAAACCTTTCTTGGCTGAGCTCTAAATGGCAGAAGCAATATCTCTAACAAATCTTAATTGTTTGCCTCTTATACTTTCGGAGATCTCGTGATGAGTCAATGAATCTTTGAATATCTCCTATGTATATATAAATGATAGAAATAAATATTATGATACGAGAAACTTACCGTTAGTCAAAACTGATTTACGAAACTCTTTATGTATTCTTTAGGCAAATTTAAAAAGCTATAAAGCTTGTTACCTTTATGGAAAACTAGAAAATTGTGAGTTAATATGTTAAAATAATGCTAGCGTGCTCGCCTCTTTCTCTTGTTCAAAGAAACTAATATTGTGAAATTGTTGTAGAGCGCAAACATATTGAAGCTGGAGAAATTAAATTTCACTTAAAGTGCCTTTCGTGAAAACTTCAGCTTATATTACATTGTAAGAGTTAACCTTATATAAAATGGTGAATAGATTTATCAGTGAAAACTTTTTAATGGTCAACACAATTACAGAAAGACGACAATCTTGTGGTAAAAGGATTTTAGTTACTGTGTAAACAAGCACCACCGCGGCTCCTCTTCCTGACGCTAAACAGTAGCGTGCAAATATTATCGTGTTCTGGTTTCAAGAGCTCTGTACCTATTGAAATTACTGCAGTAACAAGATTTATTATGTCTCTCAAGATAACGAGCATAAGGCAGATTGTATATCATCCTAACTAACAGCACATTATTACAGAAATAATTCATACCATTAGTGGAGAGACCTACTGTTAGTCGATACCAATGCTTAGGAAAATTATCATTTTTTTGTTAATCAACTGTTAAAGTCATAGATATGTTGTAAAAAAAAAGACGGTGTCATTGTATGTTTAAGTGAGTAGTGTAATTATTCATATAAGAATAATATGTTTTAGGCAGTCTATTACTAGCGGTAGCTCGCTGGCCTAATATTGAGGGTAGGCCTGTGCCCCAGCAGTGGGGACGTAAATTGTCTGTTATGGAAGCAGTCTATTCTAGCCGTTTTTAGGTTCTAAAGTGGTAGCCCTTTACCGAGTGAAAGTTGCTTAAGAACGCTGGATACAAGTAGCGCAGAACCTATCTATTTTTTGGTTTCGAGGGGGGAAATTTTCTAAAGATACTCTGCTTCTGGGGGAAGACAGGGTTATGTGAGATTTTTACCCACTAAAACGCCCTCGGTGCTCTGCAGCAGTGCATTCGGAGAGGCTCCGGGATCTCTTACAGAACACACGGTGTCTACACTTTCTTTGAACACGTATCTGAAGAGGGGCTTAATCTTCCTAGGCTATCCCACAGGTTCACTTGTTGAGCAATAATAGCGCCCAGGCTCAAGGCCAGCGAAACTCATAGACTCTTTTAGTCGCCTTCTACGATAGACAGGGCTTACCTTAGTCCTATTCTCACTAGCCCGAGCGCAGAACCTAGCTCTGGGTATAATGATGATGAACTTATTAAAAAAAAAATGTTAATATTGTAAAGGTTAGTGACATTTATGTATCAACTGTTAGTCTTTTATATATTACAAGAAACCAGTGTAATAAACCTAATTACTTTCCTTAAAGATAATAAACTGCCCCTTAGTATGGTCCCTGCCTGGACTGCCTTGATGTTAAGTCTCGTTACCCAGTAATTTTTCTAGCTGTAATGCTTTTTCAACTGGAACACAGTAATGTTTGAGCAGAACTGTTTGGCGGTAAAAATAGCTCCTACTGTACCTAACTAGTCGGTCTCTGGCTAGGTCTCTCTAGCCACCAGAAGATAAAGGTTTTTTTTATTTAAATCTCTACGCAAATTTATGAACACGTAGCGCGTGCGTTACACAGGACGTCAGAAATGTTGACGGAGGTCTAACCCTGGGAAGTTTGTTTTACACAACTGAAGCAAAACAATTTGAATTAATTTCTGTTACGGAGTATGTTTAATCTCGAGCTAATCTGTTGGTGATTCGTTTCAGTATCACATCTGCGAGGTTTTAAATCTATATCATAGCGGAAACTCTGTTCCGTTTTATCAGCATTATAAAAAAAATATTATTTAAATCATCATCATCATCAAAATGATTAAATGAATGATGATGTACATGTGTCGCTATTCCAGCAAAACGTAATCCCTTAAAAAATAGAAAAGCTATTGGAATCAGTATCTCCTATAATATCTTCGACAACATGACATATAATTATTACCTCACCAAGCCTTTTGTATTCTGTCACAGGAGCTATTCCCATGGATTGGGAATCAGAAAATTGAACCGACTCTACAATAATAAATATAAATTGAAAATAATGCATATTGTTATATAATATTTTATAGATAAACTAAAAAGATATAAGGGGTTCCGTACAACAACAGACGGAAGCCAGGACAACCTCACCTGTACTTGGTGCCCCCTGTTAATCAACAAACGAGCCCATGGCTCCCACCAACCCGCATTGGGCAGCGTGGTGGGAACCGAACGAGAGACAGAAGAGACTGTACCACGCTGGTCGCCAACCTTCACTAGTTGGAGAGGCAATTTAAGAAGAATAAGGTGGGAAACGGCACACTACCCATATGAATCCCTACAAATGACGGGCCTCAATGCCCGGCGATATGGGCAGCGCAGGACCGATCGATTTAGGGATGGTTGGGGGTCTATGGATCTATCTGTGGACGTCTATCGGCTGAAGATTATGAGGTATCTAAAAAATAAACTTCATTGTATTAAGATATTATAAATAATACAAGCATTTGTAAAGGTATAGCTCTTTATATGTTACACAAAGTTCACCCAGTACTTCGTGAGTTCTTCTTAGTACATAACGCGTTTTGAACCGACGTACATACACTGTGATATATAAATATTAAAAGTTATTGTACATACAAATTATATTCAAAATAGAATAGTTTGAGAGTTCGTATACAAAACAACGTCTGCATATGACTGAGCATAGTAAATAAATCCCGAGTATTCAAACATTTGACATAGATCAAAATCCATTGAAAGCCAGTTAGCGACAGAACAACTGTCGGCGACATGTTTATTCAATGACTAGAAATGAATCTAGCTTCGTTTCCGTCTTTCACTAACAGTTAAATACTAGATTTTCTTATATTTGTTCTTATGCTGTAAACTTGTTTATCAATATTCTAATAATACAAAAGATACATACATATAGACATGGGTACAACCAAACGACATATATGTGTGGCATGCAGAAGAAATATACAAAATTATTATATGTCAAACAAAATTGAAGTGTACTATCTAACTATAATATGTCTGTTTTTTATTCTATATTAATGCTTTTGACCTTCATTGAAGTTTACTGAAGATTTAAGTCTAACAAATTTTGATATTTTTTACACTGGTCCACCTCTTAAATCAATATTAAGTGCTACGCTTGCCCGTAACAACGTGGCACTAGATACGATGATGACTGTACTACATCACGTCGCACCACTCGACGCCTGAGCCATTAGATATTGAGTCTCTTTACTCCAATCATAATACTAGCTTCAACGCCTTCTAAACCGGAGCACAGTGATGTTTGCACACGACTGTTTAGTGGCAGAAATAAGCGCTGCGATGGTACCTTTTTTTTTTTTTTTTTTCTCGCGAGGCTAATCTTCTTAAAAGATACCTTGCTTCTGGGGGAAGACAAGGTTATGTGGTGCTTCTACCCACTAAAACCCCCTCGGTGGTCTCCCTCAGTGCATTCGAGGACGTCGAGCGATAGCAACGGACGCTCCAACCCGTCAGCCCTGTAGTGCCGGGCCATTAAGAATAGGACTAAGGTATTCTTTGCCTGTCGTGCAAGGCGACTAAAAGGGTCCTCGGTTTCGTAGGCTTTGAGGGTGGGGGCCCTCAGAGCTTAATAAGCGAGCCTTGGGAGGACGGCAAATACATTGTGGTCTTGTATTTGCCGTAGCAAAGCGTGGGGTCTAGGAGGGCTTTGCCCTTTCCGTGGAATGTTTAATTGAGAGTGCACCGGTGCGTTCCGTAGGAGATCCCGGAGCCCCTCCTAATGCACTGCGATGGTACCTACCTATACGGTCTAGAGCAACAGAGACCTAGCACCAGTAAATTAAAAAGGTACAGTTTATGGGATAAACTGTCGGTTGTACGAAAAAGTAGTGTGCAGACATTACTCTGTTCCGGTTTGTAGGGCGCTATGGCTAGTGAAGTTAATAGGTTAACGCGACTTAACATCTTATGTTACTAGATGTAGATTAACAGGCGTATCGCTTACCATCAGGAAAGGATCTTCATCTCTGTATGAAAACCTTCTCCAGCTCCATCCATCGTTCTCTATTTTTTGTAGCATTCAAGAATATTTAATACATTGTACTACTTTATAAGTATTATAAATTTTGTAGTGAGTAGAATTTTGGGTAGAGGTAGGGTTCTTTCGGAGCCTGGTTAGTAACTACCCTCATATGTTCCACATATACAAGTAAGCTCCGCATATCCTTGCCCTTAACTTATCTAAGTAAAAACCTATCAAGTTACCCAAAAGTTACACAACAGCATAGTTAACTATTGGCTAAATTGGTGAGTTTATTTCTAAGTATAGATAAGCAGAGCTGTTTCCGGTATGATTTACATATCCTACCCGAAATGTATGTATATATCCCTGCCCTTATATTATAAGTTTGCCATCATACTTGTATATTTATGATCCGGATGTCATAATATTCATAGTATTCTGTTCGAGATCTTCTGCATCTCCTTACTACTAACTATGCCGTGAATTTGGTTCGGTTAGCCAATTGAAAATAAATATTGTTTGCCAGTTAAATATTTAATGTTTGAGTTTGAAGTATTTGACGGGGTGAACCAATTTTCTTCCCCAATTTTTCATACTGGTTCGGTAATGATGTTTATTTGCTCGTTTGATAGAATTGCCACCGAACGGAATGAGAGAAGTCATACGAAGGAAAGGCAAGGAGCGTGATCCTAATCAAAATATTTGTACGTAGCCCTTTCATCTTTCTTAAAACGGAATTGAAATTGACTTTTTACAATCTAGGTAGTACTCTGTCCCGGTTTGTAGGGTGCTGTTGCTAGTGAAATTACTGTGATAACAAGAACCAACATCTAACGTCTCAAGGCGACGAGCGGAATGTGGTCTTGTGTTGAAGTTTCTTCCTGGCATCTAATTGTTATTGGCGGTCGTATCACTTACCATAGTGACCGTCCCGTTGGTCTCATCCCTTCATACTATTAAAAAAACCTTATAGTTTTTTTTTTATGTTTCAGCTACATTGGCATACTGAAAGTAAATACGGTACAGTAGCATGTGAGAAGTTTAATGTTTTTTCTCAATGACTGTAGCTAACCTACTAAAACTACTAATGCATTTTGTGACCAGCAGAATAATCTAGTCTAGAGGAGGCCGCAATTCCAACACAATCTGTCCTTATCTCTGCTAGATTTGGATATCATACTAATATATAGACAAGTTATATTGCAATAAAGAATGCTTTTATTCCTTCAATAATTAAAAACTTTCAGCTACATATTTTTCACATTTTTTTTCATTCGTCGAAGCAACGCTATGAGTGAGACCTTCACTTAATAGTAGCATAAGTAACAACGTAGGACTAGCTGAAATGATACACACTGCACCACATCGAGCTCGTATCTTTACACACACACAACAATTGAAGCAAGCGGAACATTTACCTGATGGCAAGTGGTAAGCCTAGCCGTAAAAACGTGACCCTAGTCAGGACGATATACACTTCACCACTGCACTCATCGCCTGAGACATAAGATATCGAATCTCGTTACCCCACTTTTCACTAGCTACAGCACCTTCTAAACCGGAACACAGTAACTTTTAAACATTATTGTTTAGGGGTAGAAATAGAACCAGCGGTATTACCTATTTAAATGGTCTTATTGGATCATATTTAACGTAAATTGGGATTACGGGTATTATTAAAAAAAATCGCTGTAGCAGTTAAAAGAAAACAATCGACAATATATACTGAACTTCCATCTGATGGTATTCACTGCCACCATCAGGAGACGACAACAAGGAAGCTTAAGCAGCGTCTTATTCCATAATTCGTCTTAAGCAGTAAGGTTAATTAACGTTACTAGTATCAACGTATTTCAAACTGGGACACAGTAACATTTGCGCATACGTTGAGTACGGAACGGAAACGGAAGAGACGTACCCCGACGTTCGTAACAGTGTGCCTTGTCAATGACTGTGCCGCTATTTCTTAGTACTTATATTTTCCTATTTACCTTAAAGATAACTAAATTATTGTAACAAGGAATTAATACTATATTCTTTGATTATTTACAAATAGGGGTGTAAGGGGTTGCGCTCAACATCTTACGGAGCTAAAGTCAACCTCACCAGCATGCTGAATAACAGACGAGGCTCTGACTACCCACCAACCCACACTGGGCCTGCGTGGTAGGCTAAACCTCAATTTCCTTCAATGAACTCTAACAAAGAGATCTTTGGGGAGGCCTATGTCTAGCAAATGACGTCCCAGCTGATAATGATGATGATGATGATGACAATTGCTTTATAAAATATTCCCCATCTTTATTCATGAAGATAATATAAGCTGTGTTAAATTATCATTAGGAATAACTTGCGTTTGTCGAAGATAATCTAAGTGAATGATCATTGAAACAGTTAACCTTAAATTAACTTAAACCTTTAAAAAAAGGTGAAATGATGTTTTTATTATATAATAAAAAATATATTTATTTATTATATATTATTACAACTCAAGTTGGACTTTGAAAAAATTAACTACAATTCACTAACAAATGGTTCTCTTATATACAGATTGCTTAAGTTCAATTGTCTGATGAAGATATTGAAAAATGATACATACTCTGTACTACTACTTTTACATGACTTTTCAATACTATTTGTAATATACGTTCTGTAGATTTATTTATATATTAAATGCTATATAAATCTAAAGAGTACAATATTAAACCCTATATCCTTCGGGCAATACGTACAGTGTCAGTTCCATCGACAGCTTTATAAATGATGTCACGTAAGGGTTGCGGAGCTGGGAAGATAAATGGGAAACTTTACTTGAAACACTTTTAGTTTTATTTTATAATCAACTTAACCAACACAGGTGGTTCATCAACAACTTACACTATACTTGTAATAGTAATCCATATCGAGATCTAATCCACATGTAGAGTTTGATTGGTTTATTTCCGAGCAAGTACCCTCATATTGTAAATGTAATACCGTTATTATATTGCTCTATTCCAGCTCTCAACATGTGAGAGCCAAAGTGTTCTTCATCTGATCCCACTTGTCACTTAATTCCACGTGAATTTGACACCAAGTTTTAGCCTAGTATCGAATTGCTTAAATAACGTTGACCAATTTTAAGAAGTACTTGTATGTTTATAACAATAACATTCCTTTAACATAATCTGATTTATAATGTCCTTTATCTTCTTTAACATCAAAACACATGAACATACAAACGCCATGCCATCATCATCTCAACCAACGGAAGTCCACTGCTGGAAATTAGTCTCTTCTCAATGGCGCCGTGAGGTTTCTTAATGTCTGTCCACACTGTGGGCATAAGCACACAAAACATTCATTTGTAATAATACTAGCAGAAAAAAAGCGAAGTATACGTTTACTTTTTAAATGTTACGGACTATTTAATTTCCGTCAACAAAAGCCATTTCACCGGTAACAATACGCTGTACATTTTCAGTTTTATTTGCGCGCACCGGAAACCGTGAAACGAGTATCCATTTTACATACGAGTCATTTAAATTTTTCTTATTAAATCTCATTGTTCTTGTAATAAATTCGTCAAGCGTGAAATTAGTTTTAATCAAAAATTGGTCACTCTTAAAATTTTTAAAGCATCACGGACACAAACAACAATATTTGATAGATTGAAATAGAAAAAATCTAGATGTAATTAAATCACTAAATTGTAGTTATTTATTTAAACTAAAGCTTTTGACCTTTAAAATAAATAAGTACAACGTCAAAGTCAGTTCAAAGGTTAAGAGATCAACGCACAATGTTGGAAACTGGGTTAAAATATCAAAATTGCCACCGTACCCTAAACATGTAAAAGTCGACTAAGCAGAGCATTTCAAGAAACGGGGAACAGCTTCCCGAATGATCGTTACCAAAGTACTGTAGTCGTAATCCTTGTCTAGAGTGGTATATATAGCTTTGCTGAACAAAGGCCTGTTGAAACCCTCTTTTAGCAGGATTTAATTCAGCGGAGGATTATTTATATATCAAATATGTGAAAGAGTTACGATAATATAATATACAAACGTAAACACCTAGAAACGAAGGTTTATTTATTATTTGACGTTCACCTAATGGTGACACGCCTGCCCGTAACAACATGGTAGTACTTAGGATGGTATACATTGCACTGGAGCAATGGAGAGGGCTATGCTCGGAGTTTCTCTGTGTGATCGAATCAAGGTGAATTAAGGTCACCGGCACAGCCCAAAAGATGGTCAGAGTTAAGTGGCAGTGGGCAGGACATATTGCTCAAAGGACCGACGGCCGATGAGGCAGAAAGGTCCTCGAGTAGCTCCCGTGTACTGATAGTATCGTAGAATCGCGGGAATCCACTTAATGCCAGTAACACGGAACCAATCGATTTGGAGAACTTTAGGGGAGGCCTCTGTCCAGCAGTGGACGTCTATCCACTGATGATGATAATGATGATGATATTGCACTACATTGTTGTCGTCACCCTGAGATATTAAGTCTCGTCTGGCGGTAGAAATAGGAGATGCGGTGGTACCTACTTAGACTGTGTTCGACAGCAGAGCGCTTGCATCAGTTATTTTAAACAATTTCCTTTTGTCTATGGTCAGAAATATCCTTTAGCACCCTTTTCTTGACGAAATAAAAATAAATATGAAATGCTACATAACGGCCTCCGCCTTACGTGGGTATTAACTTCAGCTCCTCGCTGTCATACGTCGACTGAACGTCAGATAAATGAACCGTATATCACTTGATATGTGCTTACTAAAGTACACTTCATTAAATACACCCCTCAAGTCGAAGTTACATGTTATCACGAAGTTCTCAAGTTTCGCTTGCGATAAATTCATATCTTATTTATTTTGTTAAATCAACATAAACCAAAGGTTATTTTGACAAAGCTTCTCCACAAATAAGCGCCTATAACTTTCAAGAATGAAGCATTAAACTCTTAAGAGGTTCTCTCTACTTGATGCATGTATCACGTGTACGCAATGACAAATAGAGGTCAATACAAATCGAAATTGTTTTCTTTATGTATATTTAAAGTCTATTCAAAATGGTTTTGAAAACTAATGTTACTATACAATTTGATAAAATTCTTAACAAAGAATATTCTAAAAAGAAGAATAGTTGTCTTTGGTGAATGACAACGCTCGCAGCTATATCAGTACTACATTGATAATGACGGCGATTTAAAGTACAGATTAAGTTACTAAGTTCAACAGTATAACGAAGTCCTAGAGAGATCGAGTTCATGGATACAATTGCATACTCCGTAACGACTTACTGACCTTAGTCCTGATATAACGAGGCTCCGGAGAGGTCCAATAAATGGATACAATTGCATACTCCGTAATGACTTAGAGGCCCAAGGCGATGTACACAAATATGTACGATCCTTATAAGGATTCCCAATTTGATAAACGATAACGTGATGTATTGTTCATGGTAGCGCCATCTGTTGGGTTGTTTGAAAACTTCTTACATTACAAAACAACAAATTTTATTAAGAAAACTATCTTTAAAAAAAATCTTACTTAACTTTTATAGTATAATAGTATATTTACTTGTAATAAAATAGGTACACGTATTGTTACAATCTTAACTGGATTTTGTTTATCTTAACAAACGTGTAACTTAAGTAAAATATGAGGAAAGATGTTAATGAAATTATTTATTCGTTATTTTATACTGATTCGTTGTTTTTGTTTTGCAATGAAGAACATACAAAAGATTATATTTTTGAGCATTCCTTACTTGCAGCGACCACGCGTTGTTTGAACCTGACCGTGTAGCGGAAGGTAAAGGGGAAAAGGATTTTTATTATTGCATGTGACAGCTTCTCTCCATCCTCCGCAACTACCAATTCCGACAAAGAGAGCAAAGAGAAAGATTGTTCAAATAAGTATAAGAAATCTGATAGTACGGCACACTGTTTGTTATCCTCTCTTCGCCCTTCGTTTAAATATTTGTCTATGTCATTATAACTTAATTATAAGAGATAAAGCATATGAAAATACATTTCGCTATGTAAACAGATCTGTTTGGTAAATTTATTATTGAATAACATACGGTTAACAAATATCTCTGCCCTAACGAGATATTAAAACAATGGTAGGGCCTCAGAAGATATTAATTTACATTCCCTAAATATTTTTCATTCTTGTATCACATTAATCTATTTGGTAATGTTCAGAAAATATTTAATAATTCCAATGATACTTGATCTTTCTCTCTTAATAAGTAGAGAATAATAAAAAATATATACTTTACATATTAGACGTATTACAGAGATTGGATCTACTATAGGACTTTCAAAAAACTGGTGAAGCAGTATAACCGTATTGCCTCTATAAAAGGAATAATGTTTTGTCGTTAAAAATGGCTTCCAGTTTCAATATTTCTTAGGCATGATAATAAAAAGCCTGTAAATGTAAATTTTATAGCTTATTTTTTAATAAATCCTTTCAACCTGTTGTTTGGCTTAAATTTCAGGCACACAAATACCATTTTACATTTTGTTATATTAAAATAAGACTAAACAGTTTCGTACAGAAATTGAACCTAATAATAAACCTAAACTTTGACAATCAATGTAAATAGACACTATTTTTCATTTATGTAAACATATAAACAAAATACTTTTTAACTCCATTGCTATAGATCGTCTACTTCCACAAAGGTTACTATTGCTAAACAGTAGTTTGCAAATATTAGTATGATAATATTTAAAGTTTACCCCGTGTAGGTAAAGGGTTAGAATATCTCCAACAGACAGGTTAGATTATCTACCCTCGGGGTGTCTTAAAAAAGGACGGAGAGGGACCAATTCCAAAAAAAGGTAACGTTTCTTATGACCTTTACCAACATACCGCTCTCGGTCCGTATGTTGGTGAATACGATATCCTGCAAAGGTTTATGTTTATTAAAAGGTTGCAAAGATGTGAATGAACGTTTGAAATTACCGAAGTAACGACCTTAATTTCTCTATGTATTCGTATAAACAATTATATTATCTCTTGGTACCGTATCCGTTGTGCTAACACAATCATCTCCATACTAAGGATTGCTTTTAAAACAACTCGTTATAGCCTTAGTCTGGCCTCTGTACTTTATAACATACTGTACACATAAAATAATAAAATCTTCCCAAACACATATATATTAACAATTTCCCTTTATAATTAAATATACTAGAGACCTATAGGGTCTGCTTGAAATAGATCAAATAAACTTTTGATATCATCAACCAATAGTCGTCCAATGCAAGATACAGGACTTACCCAAAGATTCCCACATCGATCGGGTAGGGATTCATATGGGAGGATTTGGGCCATTTCCCACTATTCTAACCCAATGCGGGTTGTTAGAAACCAGAGCCTCGTTTGTTGATTAGCAGGGTGCACCACGAACAAATGAGGTTAACTTGGGTCTCATGAGTAGTTGCGCGGGAACCCTTACTCCCTTTTTTGTTATAGAGCTTTTGACATATTAAAGACAATGGCATATTTAAGTTTAGACGTTAAAAGACAATTAATATAAACAAAATCAAAGAGATAATAAATAATAAGTGGCTTAAATAAAACTGTTGTTCATAATGAATATACTCCATTGATTTTTAATTACGATAAGCAAGTAAGGAAGATTAATAATTGATTGTATTTATCATACAAAATAACTTTGTTCAGGTTGTCTAAGAACTTCTCTATCGCCCGTCGTTAGGATGTATATTAATATTGATAAATTTACTTCCATAATGGATTTTCAATGTAGCAGCTTTCGTTTATAAAACGCTCCGGACAATGTAACATTAATATACAATATTGTTACTTTAGACAAATTATTAAACTGAATTCGTATATCGTATAAGCTATAATTACTAACGACCATTCACATGGTTCAAAATGAACCCTTTTCCCCCATATGAACCCCTACAAACGATGGCCTCTGCACGGTCGTACCGGAGGCGATGCTGACTGTACACCGATCGATGTGAAGATCTTTGGAAAGGCCTATGGCCAGCAGTAGACGTCTATCGGCTGATGTTGTTGTACTTTCTCCGGCAATAGAGACTTACCACCAGTAATAAAACACTTCTAATACGAATATGTGTTTGACTTTTAAATACTTTTATTTTTGCTTACCAAAGGCAAGAATATATAATACATGTTTTTAATCTCTCCATAATGATGACGATGACAGACGTCCACGGCTAGACAGTGGTATCCCCACGTTGTTCATTTCTGGGCATATCTCTCCGTACTAGACAACGGATAATTTTTGGTTAGTAATATTTAAGTCATAAAGTTTTTCGAGAGGAAGGTTTTTGAGAAAGGAAATGTGTTTTTAATTATACAACGTACTTCCAGCTCGCTAAGCCTCGGCAACTCTTCCTAAGCTACGAACTTTGTCAAACATGACGCCAGTTGTTTTTGTTCGCGAAATTTGCTCATCATTTTGTATTCGTGTTACATCCTAGGCATATTTATTGGCGGAATTTTTAACCTCTTTCGCAACGTATATGTAATACTTTTTTTTATTCAACGAAGCCATTGGACGAGCGGGACATTCGCCTGATGGTAAACGATACGTCAGTCCATAACGAGGTGTTAGTTAGATTGGTATTCATAGCACCATATGGCGCTCGTCGCCTTAAGACATTAGATATTGAGGCTCGTTACCCCAGTAATTTCACTATCTACAGCTGCATTAAAACCAGAACACAGTAACGTTTGCACACTACTGTTTAGCGACAATAGGAGCTGCAGTGGTACCTACCTAGACAGTCTCTGGCAACAGAGAACTACTACCAGTAGTTTCTTGTCAGATCTTTTCAATACTAGTGTTAAAGAACAGACTTGTAATATCTATGGTCTAATATTATTAGTTACAAACCCAAATCGATAAAGTACCTTTGAATTTGTGTACAAGTTGAGTTATAGAAGGATTCTAAACAACCCTAAACAAATAAATAGATGTAATATTGAAACCGTAACGGATCAGTTTGTAAAGCAGTCATAGGCGATGTCTGTTTTGAAGAGTTTAATCTCCTTGAGCATTCAATGTAGGAAACCGACATGTTCCAAGAAGTATAACTTTCGTGGACTTGTGACATTCACCAAACCCACACTTGGTCAATATGACCCAGTAGAATGTAAGAGGGCTGATTATTTCATTATTTCAATCTGGAGCGAATGAAGTTAAAAATTAAAACTATTGCACTAGGATTTTGGTTTAGATAAGTTAATTATACAAAAACTATAGATTATTAGATATTGCATAATAATACCAAATTATATATATATATGTATGTTATAATATTATAAACTATCTGTCTATGTATTGCAAAATTATAACAGACGTTACTTCTTTTCATATTAATGCCTTTAAAGTAAATGCTTTATTTAATTCGATAAAACTGTTTAGTATATTTAAATATAATACAAAATGTGGTATGAAACATTACTAAGCTCTTACCTATTCATCCTTAAGGTAAATGATAAAAGGATCCTGAAATGGATGTGGATCACGAGCAATCAGCTAATGATTAAAAACGTTATGAGTTTTCCCCTTGCAGAATATTCATTATCTTGAATAAGCTTTATTTGTAAAATTAAATACCTTTCCGCTCACATATTAATTTAATTAAAAAATAATACTGTTTGATAGGTATGTAGGTCTTGTATATTTATGGTTTCGTACATTATTTTCTCTTTTAAAGGTATATTGTATATGAAATATTTATACACTATATTCGATAACAAACTTTAAGTTTATTTATTACATGCTATAAAGATTTCACCTTTCTTTTGAATTGAAATTAATTTTAATTTATTCACGGGACCAACGTGGAGTATCATCGACATTCCGCAAACCACACAAAAATAAGGAGATCTTAAATTAATAATACCTATTTTAATACCAACCTTTCTTATAAGTTGTGAAGGTTATACATAAAACTAAACATATAAAATTAAATATGTGCATAAAGTACCTTAGTTCATATCAATATAAAAAATTCATCACTAATCACATGCTGTCACCATCGCTCCCACAAAGTCGCAGGCGACTTCTAAGCTTTGCTCTTTCCAGTCGTTAATCAAAGTCAGCGATTAGGCCACGGTATCTATCTGGAATAATATCAAGAACGTTAGTTGCAGATCCCGCTGTTCGTAGATTTATATGGCACATAATCACTTTAATATCATTTTAAATAATTCAATAAGGAACCTATAAAAAAAATTGACTCCTTAACTGTTCCCGAAATAAGTTTAAAGGCAATAAAGTTTATGCCTCTTAGAATATTATAGTTGTATCGGACAACCGAAACACAACAACACTGCAATGTCAATTGTTTGATATAGTAGCAGCCGCTTAGAATATTATAGTTGTGTTGGATAGGCGAATAACAAAAACACTGTTATGACATTTGTTTAATAAAATAGGTGCCGCTTAAAATACTATAGTTGTATTGGACAGCCGAAACACAACAACACTTATGACAATTGTTTGAAAAAATTGGTGTAATTGATGAATTTTCAAAGTAAGAAAACCTCATCAATTACAAAATTGTAACACATTTAACACGCCGATAAGTTATCCTATAAATAATATTAAGTTCTGTTACGTTTCTGCTAATATGAAGTTTATACGTGAAGCCGTCAATGTGCTCAGTCAAGTGGCTGGCAGACATCAATGGCCTTTCAAAGTAACCAACAATTGCCACTTTCACGGCTTTGTAGCTTTTATGGAGGACGGTTTGAACTATTCGCCAAAGATATTAAGTAAAGTACACAACATTGGAAATAGGCCAAGTGAAATGCATTAAATGAATTTTGCAAGCGGACACTTTTGATCAATTCTGTTTATTGGTTTTTTCGTTGTGAAAAAAAAACATATAAGTAGATCCTATTAGTTTTGAAACATACCTGAAAAGACACAATGTACAGCCAACAATACTTTCTTTTATACAAGCTTCGAGATGAGCGAGACGTTTACCTGATGGTAAGTTATACGCTCGCCTATAACAACGTGACGTTAGTTAGGCTGGATGTACTGCACTGCACCATATTGCGCTCGTCGCGTGAGGTTTAAAATGTTGAGTGTCGTTACCCCAGCAATTACACTAGCTACAGCGCCCTTTAAACCGGAACACATGAATGTTTACACACTAGTTTATCGGCAGAAATAAGCACTACGGTTTTATCTAAATGGTCTCCTGCAACAGAGATATACCATTATTTGGTATTGAATTGAAAGTTTTCCTGAAAAGGTTTCCTGACTTTTAAACGCAAGTTAAGTTTATCTATATATTTTTATCGACTGAAACTCCTACAGTTGTCGGTACCTGCATTTGGAGAGGTCTTGAGACCTTTAATTTGAATACTGTAGTCTTTCTAACGCTTTGCTGGGAGCTATCTCTCCCAGGAGCTGATCTCTCTGCGGGCGTTGTAGTTAGTACAACTACGGACGTTACATTTTTTTTTGTATAACCCGTGATAGTTCCCCATATTAATCAAGTAAGTACAAACATTTACGCGTATCGCCACCAGGGTGCATAATAATATAGGTCCATTTAATTTCCTCCCACACTGTTAGCCAACTGCCAACGTCGCTGTACTAATTGTTCGAACGGTTAACAACTTCCTGCAATTAAAGGTTCATGTAATCATTACTATAACATCTTTAATCTGATTATTACTGGATATAGATATAATGCAGTGTATACCATCCTAACCAGCGCCAATTTGTTATGGGCAAGCGTGTTACTTACCTACCATCAGGTGAACGTCGTTCTCGCCATCACCATCACCGTCTTAAATTTTTCTTTTTGCCATAATGTTTTTGAGCAATTTGTTTTGTAATTAGTCTGTTAATTTATATTGCCTTAATAACCGTTACTATAGCAACCGCACAAATAATATGAAAAGAATACTTATATATTGTTCTATAACCATTAGGTATCTATGAAATACAATAAATAAATAAATAGCTTATAACCACGTAATGATAATTTCGCGTCGAATGATCATGTTCCCATGTCGATACGTTCACTAGTTTTCACGTGATTGGCGAACAAAGGAAAATCATTTTAATTATATGTATAGAGTAGTGAGTCCACAGAGTAGATATTATATAGTATAAAAGAAATTTTGAAAAATAAATGATAATATTACAATAAACAGATGTATTTGCTTGTAAATCGTTATATTAAAACGAAAATTGTGATAGCTACGAACGTAATTAATTTGGCGATTTTTTCGTATTATTGATTGATCCATTTGTTTGTTTTGTATATTAAATGATTTATATTAATTAAAGTTGATCAATTAATTCACGTACGAACTAATTTTTAATAATTATATCAAATAATATATCAATTAAATTATATATTATCTGATATAATATCAAATAGATGATTATTGGTATTACGAAACGAAATTGAACGATAATAACGAAAGCTTCGATGGCTGCCATGTTGCTGTTAATGAACATGTACAGAGCACTGTTTGCGTTCGAATATAACTCAATTAGTTATAATTACTTGTTAATACAAGTGATTAGAGTTAATAAAGTTATTAATTTCTTCCGCATATATATATATATATGTATATGTTTTCTTTATTCGACGATAGACGATGTTCACGTTAATGGTATATGATGGGGTCGCCCATAAAAATGTGTTGCTAGTAAGGATTATATATACTGCACCATATTGCGCTCGTCGCTTGGGACATAAGATAATGAGTGTCCTAACCACAGTAGTTACAGAAGCTATAGTGCTCTTCAAACCGGAAACCAGTAATGTTTTCACATTACTATTTGGCGGCAGGAATAGCCGCGGTGATATCTATCTAGACCGCCACCGTTAACAGAGACCTACTACCGGTAAGACTATTATTAATTGTGAAAAAAACTTCTCCGCTACCTCTGTAATTACAGTAACAGCAAAATTAATTTTTATTTTGATATATGTAGATGATATATAGGTTAAACATAATGAGAGGACAGCAAGTGTATTATTATATTATGTAATATTAGGTATGTGAAAATTAGTATTGGAAATAACAATGAAATATATGTTTTAGATAAAAACATAATTGTTAACTAGTTTAATACTTGTACTTGAAATTTAGGTTACAGAATTGTTTTTATTATAAATATTGTTTGGACGTTGGGTTACTAACTTAAACCTACTTTAAGAGAAACTTACCAATTATTATATGTCTTGCAGGTCACTAAAGTTACCGCATATTGATATACTATATGCACAAGAATTCGTTTGCTTATGTTTAATTTAGAAATAAATATTATAATGCATATTTAAGTCTTTATTACAGATAAAGCTATACCTTAACCATAAAGCCTTAATACAATAATGAGATTAAAGCAGATCCAGGTACAAGCCGCAATAAAAAAGAGATTGTTCTCTTTGTGATCCTCTTTGATATTTGCGACTATTATGTTTCGCAATAAAATTGCTTTATTGTGCGGAAAATTGAGTAAATGATATCAAAAGCCTATGTAAATATTTTTTTATATACTGGAAATTGCCGTGGCTATCGGTACACCTGACGGTGATACGTTTGCATATGACTCATTTAACAATATCTCTTTTACCTTGTATTTTAAAAGGCAAGTAGCTCGCTGGCCTAATGGTTAGAGCGTGCGGCTTTCATTCTGAAGGTCGCGGGTTCAAACCTCGGCATGTACCAATGACTTAATATTTAAGTTATGTACATTTGTGAACTTTAGTTACAACAGCGAGATACAAAACGGTGAAGGAAAACATCGTGAGGAAACCCGCACACTGATATCATCTTTGTGTGTGTGTGTGTGGTGGTCCCAATAAAGTGGCAACAGGCTCGCCCCCTGTTACATGGGACCTAATCTGACCACATCTGGCGAAATGTGGGTGTTTATTCACCTCTGCCTACCCCTACTGGGAAAAAGGCGTGACTATATAAAAAAAAAAATAAAAAAAAAAAAAATTTAAAAGGCAATCATGCGATATATAAGAAATTTTATTTAATCAGGACGTAGAAAAAATCTAGATTTCATACTTGGAACCTTTGTCTAGATTTACTTTTATTTACTACAAATTAAAATTTCTTATCAAGATTTTTTTTATTGAATACGAATTTAATAATTATTACTGTGACAGCGAGAGGTATACAATATAATAAAATGACGAGATCAAGGAATTTAATTAATAAAGCTTCGGTCGCCGCCATTTTGTGCGACGTCTAAATTCGCATATTTGTCTTACGCTCATTCCTCGACGATAATTATCGGTCGAATAACTCGCTCGAGATATTGTAATGATCCGAAATTAAACTTTAAAGACTTATTCATACCAAAATGTATATTAAACATTTCATAATCTGTAACAGAAACATTGTATATTAATAAATTTTAAAAACATCAAATATCCTTACCTATTTTCTATCTTGAATAAAAAAGTCCTATTGTATATGTTACTTTCTATATATGAATATACATAACCTTATAAATCGTCCTCCAAGTCGGTCTTATTAAAAATTAAAAAAATAATACTTAGAGCCAATAGAGACGTTCATAGAAATTGTTTTAGAACCTCTTTCTGATATTTTATATTCCCGTCTCCCAAACGGGTCATACATTACTCCGTTTATATAATTACTTAGAATGGATATGTTTATATCTACTTTTGATATTATTGCTATTAAGCTTATATTGATCCCTCTTTGGGATTACTTCAGTAACAGAATGTGAGAAACTCAAGGGATTGAACGAGCTGAGGCCCCTAATCAAGGTAAGGCCTTATCTTTCATTAGATTTACCAACAGCTAAGACCGTAATTAGTACGGTACGGGGTGAACTAAATAACAGATTAAAAATAAGTATTATTCCTCTTTAATTTACCTAGTTAGAATCCTCACACTGAACCACACTATCCTAATAGTCTTGATAAATTAAAAATTTTTGCCGTGAAATTATTTATATGCAGTTTCTACATTTAAGGTTATCTATCCGTAGCTGGTATTTCTGCCTCGAAACAGTAGGGTAGAGCAATAAAAAGAAAGAGAAGGGAAAGACAAGAGCCTTAACATTAAAAACCTCAAAGTGTCTATCACAATTTGGTGCTGTATAAACATTCTAATATCATGATCGAACTTTCCGAATGAATAGTCGATCCATATGAAAAATATACTGTAGCTATGTAGGTTTATTAACAAAGTAAAAACATATGGAGCATTGTTATTATCATCAGCCAATAGACGCCCACTCTTGGACATTTGTTTCCAAAACTTTATGTTAATTGAGGTGAGGATGTCTCTTCACGTCAACGTGTTCGCATATTCAGCTAGCGAAGCCCGGCGCCGCATTGCCGTGTGACGTCTAGAAAATTCTTGTACATATTTTATCATTGCACTAAGATTCATGATTGCTAATGTATTCAGATACATAATTCACGGATTCAAAAGCATAATCAGTTTTAGCGTGTTTATATTAATATTTTTTTTTTTTTTGAATAGGAGACAGAAACGGAAAGTGCAATAAAAGTAGATTCACAAAATGGCGGACATAATTTCATAAAGCATTCTCTTTCATTCGTTCCTTCAGGTTCTGATATAAAAAGAGTATGTCTTACTTATAAAACTACTATAAAAGAGAGATATTTTTTTATTTTTATACACGTATAGTGGGAGAGATAAATACTATTCTAAAAGAGTATTTATTACCCCTTTTTAGGTCCAAAAACAAAACATTAACAGTAATACACACACAAATAAACACATAGACGTAAGTATTATATTATACTAGAAAATACTTAATATACCAATATACATATAACATATATGAACATACATGTTTGCTTACGAGCATTTATATTTTTTATGTTTGTTGAATTAAATATTTTCTAAAGCGATAAAAAAACGCTGTTTTTGCAGTAGACTGAAGTGTTAATTATATAATGTACGAGTATAATTATCATCATCATCATCATCAGCCGATATAATTCCTCTACGGCATATAGGCCATATAAAGTGAACCCACTAAATATCTTATATAGACTTTTATATAACTTAATAAAATTCCCAGTCACATTTTAACGTTGTAGGTCACTCTATATATCCGTCAGGACTCTCAGGAAATTAAAGAAACATAAAAACCACAAGATATATTTATCACCAAAGATAGAAGACCAAAGAACGATCAATTTAAACTTTCAAGTTAAAGTCGATCGCTATTCAAAGTTTAAGGAATATCATAATGTTCATCTTAAGCGTTATAAACTTGACACAACTTAATTGAACCCTTACCTTGTAGTAGAAAATTAAAGTTACGACGCCATAAAACTAATATTACCTTGTGTGATATTAAAGACGTTGTTAATCGATAAGTGTATCAAGTGATGTACTTAAGCGGATTTTAGAAGTGACCAATACTTAATTGTAAATAAAAGTGCAAAATATTACTTATACTTCTTTTAAAGTTTTTGTTATAGTTATTTCACCATGAAGCATTCATTTATTTCCTCTCGGCACCCATTCGGTTGCTTTCTTAGTCCTCCTGTCGTTGCTTTGCCTTGAGATGTGGCCTGTCCATGATCATTTGAAGAGACTCGTTTTTTGGGTTACATTAGGAATTTCGGATATTCGCCTTATAATTTTGCTCTTAATTTACTCAAAGATTGTATATTATTTATAAGTAAACATGAATTTGCTCGCTATAAAGTTGAAAAATACCGATAATTCTCTGACTGATATGTTATAGCTAGGAACATTCTCAACAAGTCACTTTTCATACATCGAAACTAGATCAAACTTGATTACTTGAACATTATTTTACCGGTAAATGCTAGGACGTCAAAGAAAGACAAAAACTTACACCCAAAGACATACATATATCTATATCTACACAGAAAGACGAATAAAATCTTTAACGCTTCTCCTCCACAAAAAGTCCTTAAGTATTACCGACTGGTTCCACTGTGTTCTATAAGAGATCATAAGGTCTAATGGGTTTTAATGTGCAGAAACTCTAAATAGCACTGATTTCTCATTGAAGCACTCTCTCTCTCTCTCTCTCATAAACATTACTGTACAAACATTACAATATTTGGGTTTGAGTAGTTCCGCCAATAAAATTATTGGAGTAACAATAGAATACCTTATTTCCTAATACAAACATATATACTTCCACTAATGCGGATTCTGTTGGGGTCATCTCTTCTCATTATCGATTAATCTTTACAAGTTTCTTCTTAAGCAAACGTGTTGACATATTATAACACTAAAACTATTATAACCTCAAGTTTTTGATTAATAAATCAAAAAAATATTCTTTACAAATATCTTACGTTCGCAATCCTTACTCAAAAATCTTCAAATATTCATTATAATGCTAAAGTGAATAATAGATGTCTTGATCCCCAGAATTACGTAAAGAACTAGAGTATTATAATAATGGAAACTATTCTCTAGAAGGAAACCTAAATTTATTAAAATGATTTTAATCGCTTTTTCTTAGAACTTAAGACTAGAGTGTGTAATAGTTATATCTATTTTCATAGCTTTAGTTAATTAAAATTTACGAATGTCCAATTTACGTCTTGATTTTTATATCTGGTCATAATAATTTAATGGATCATTAGATTTGTTATTAAAATTTTATATCACAGTATTTTTTTTTACGATGCATAGTTATGAAGTGGTCTTTGTTCAATCTGAACGGTGGCTTGCCATTTACATTTAAGCGCCATTTTGTATAAACAAAAGGAGAATTTTTTATTTAATTCGTATGTATATCTTTCTCCTATCCTTTTCACAGATATGTGGGTTCAGCACAATATGTACTTCTCTTCCATATCCCTCTATCAGCCGTTATATCTGAATTCATTAATTTATATGTATATGTGGTATCAAAAAATATTTGATGTTTATGTACGTATTTTTGTTAGTTTTAGGCCATCTGCGAAACGGTTGAATGGATTTTAGCGTGATTTTCCTTGAAACGGAACGCAGGCGGATTTCAAATTTACATTTGCAGTAACCGCACATTTCGATACACTTTTGTATATTGGAAATGAAACATCTGCGAAACCAATTTCCTTCTAGCAACTGCGCCAAACTACCAGCTTCACCTGAATATTCAACCTTTAATGTGTATGTATTGCAATATATGTCATTATTTATAAATGATATAAATGTTTACCTTTTCGGTACATAGTTTATACTATTTAAAAGACTCCTTGTACTGGAAAAATGTTAGCATTAACTTGATGCTCGAAATTTGTCCTAAATAGGAAATCATCGTCACACATCACAACATCTAAAAAATAATAAACTTTGATTGCTCAGGTTTAGAAACCAGTTGATTAACAATAATACTTTTTCATCTAGATCGTACAGGCTTTTACAATAGTTTCACTGTTGTATCGACAGTCATATTTGTATAAAAGTTTGCTATTATCATCCAGTACAGTTTACAGTTAAGACCTTACAATGTATGGAAATTTTTGTTTTATAATTCCTTTTTAAATTGAGTGGATCATGTCGTCTTGTTTTTGTCTAACATTGTTGTTTTATAATATCCGCTGCAACAATGAATACACATTGTTGTATGCCTCCGAACAACATAATATATCTCCGCCGGATTCCAATCCATTCAGCGATAATCAGTTTAAAGCGTCGTTCGGTTAACAATTAACTGGACGTGGACAAATGGACGTCAGAGCGGCCGACGTTAAGTTTATTACGTCCGACGTCGGAGTTTATAGCGGGACATCGAAAACATCGGCATTTAGGCCACTTCGCCATCCATAATTCAATCCTCATTAAACGATAACATCAATTACATTCCTCCCTACCTAATACCTTCCTTATATATATATTTTTTATCTACAATTTACTAACAGACCAATGATATGCGACTCGACAATGCAGGAGTGATATTCAACCTGAAAATGCCTTTTATAGAGCAAATATCGTACGGTCGTGAAACCTGTCGTGTTATATCGATCAGAATATTGTTAGAAGATTGATAGAAGATAAAAGAATAGCGCCTAAAACGGAAATACGAATATTTAAATACATGTGTGAATTCGCCAGAATAAATAAATATAGATATATATATGTAAGCATTAGAGTAGTAACAATATTGCGAAGGAAGGAAAATGATGTTAAAAAATAATAGTAAATGAACATGTGATTTGATGTAGATAATAAACGAAGACGACAAAAAGTTGTATGTATTATGAGAACAAAAATATGTAAATTAATGGTTGTTAGAATGGTCTGGAAAAAAAAAACACGTTCCTCCCACAAGACATGGGAACAGAGTAGGGTGATAATGACAAGGCTAACAGTGACATCAAAAATAAAGAGCATATCGCATATCACCATTTCTCTTTTTGTAAATAATATAACGATAATGATATGTTACGTTGATGGGTAAAAACTTACAAAAGATGAGAAAACATTTGTGTAGGCGGTGTAACTTGGGTAAAGCGCACGTCACTTGGCAGACTGATTGATGAATTTTACTTCCAAAGAAATCGAAGAAATGGTTAATTGTTTTCGTCCATGCTTTAATCTTATGAAATTTATAAGTTTAATTGAAAGTACACAGGAGCAACCCGTAAACTTTTTTTAAAGATATTTAACAGTAGTTAGAAATCTTAACAAATTAAAGACGTGACAATATAAAAAAAAAAAAAAGAAATCTTGATAAATAAAAGCCTGATTTTGTTCTAGTCGCAGTGTCTACTTAGGCGTCCAATTAAAACATTTAAAAACAATATCTTGAAAATTATTATTGAATTCCAGACTTCTAGTAATTTTTCAGACTTGTAAAAATGTCAATAGATTGTGTATATTAAAAAAGTTTTACTAGATAATCTCTTACAAAATAATTATTGTTTATTATCTGTAACTTGAATGACAGTTGTTGTTGTAATTTGTTTAGAACAATTACTAGAAATCCTATAAAAGCATTTCACAAACGATACTTTCTACAAAATGTATTAGTAACATATAGGATTGGTTTACAACGAGAATCTTTAGAAGTCACCTTGTTAACTATCATCCACATATTGAAAATCTACCCCCAAGACAGTTTACTGTATTGATATTAAACATTGATCCTCAGAATGTTCTTAACGAGCCTGCTTCACTGTCTTATGCATTATTGTTACATTACATAAGAAACAGAGATCAATATATAGTGGTAACCAAAATATATCATAAACAAATTCTTATAACTTCTAATATATTATCTGATCTACATATTAACTGATATTGAACGAGAAACAAAATGTCGGATGTAATGTTATAAACTTTTAGCAAAGTTATATGAAATTTTATAATAAATGATATGTTAACTTTTCATAGTTTAACCACTGGGGGCCTCCCCTACTCTGAAACGAGTGGTTGCCCGAAGGAAAATACTATTGGAAAATACTATTTTATTCTATTTAACTAGTTCAACCACACGTACCGCAAATATGTATTTACGATTTTATAGTTAACGCCAAGGGAATCCTAAAGATTTTTTTACAAACTAAAATACTTGCCAAAGCTAACATATTGAATAAACTAGAAGTACTCGATGAAACGAAGTGTTTGTTATAGGTGTAAATAAAATAATTAAACACGAAAGAGAATTTTCAAACGCTCTCAATAAAACCGGATAATTCTCCTGAACTAACCGTTATAAATGAAACTGTATTACCGAGCGTAGCTTAATTGGCGGAGCATAATTACTGCGGCTCATTGAAATAAAGCAGCGGCTACATCCGATCCTTAATGATGTCCAAATGTTGTGACACACCATACAGGGAAATAAAACATCGTTTCTAACAGAGCACATCGCTGACAAACTTCATATGTATTATGAACATCAATAACCATACGATAATTACTATCCGTATTCTAATTAGTATTAAATCACTAATAATGTAAATTATAATAAAAATTAACGGTATCCGAACTATTGTCTTTAATTTCATCTCAAGCAATGGACGTCCATTACAAAACAAGTCTCTTGTCATATATTCTACAAAACGATTATGATCTTTTTGAAATTTTACTCCACTTTTATTTCTTTATTGATTATTTCCACTAGATGTGGCTCTACTATCTTAGAACTGACACTCTCTCATTTCTTGTAATTTTTCGTATTATACTTTCGGTCTTCCAGCATCATTAAGCAAACTATGATGTACTTAATCTTCCAGTGGTAGCATTTGTTTAACGGGTAACAGATGTTCCTTAAGCATTGCTTACACAGTATGACGCGCATAAAGAGTAGGGTCAGGCAGAAAAAACGAGGAATCATAGATTTTATTATTGGAATTAAAAAAAATATTTTAAAAGTTACTGTGTTTCGAACCTTGTACATACATATAATTATATATATATGATACACCTATGTCTAGCAGTGGACGCCCATCGGTTAAAATGATGATGATGATACACCGATATAACTTTTTTTTAGTCAATATCTATACATTACTGTACTACTAAAATTACTTCCTGTTCCAGTTTGTAGAGCGCTACATCTAGAGAAATTAATATAGTTACATGGTTTAATTTCCTTGCTCTGTATCAAGGCGATAAGATGTGTTACGAAAACCTCTGATAGCGCGATACTAAAATATTCTTAGTCTTGTCTCTTAACATCAGATGAACTCAGTTCATCATGTCAATGTTTAAAAAAACGCCTTTAATTACCGTTATAGAGAGTACTTAATGAAAATTATCTATAAAATTAACCACAACCTTCATCGATATTTAAGTAAGGAGATTATTATTCACTGTCAAATATTTAAACAAATTCTGAATTTTCTCGATTAACATAACGGTATATTTTTTTCGTTCTCTGAACATACAATTTACTTTGCATTTCTCATAAAGCTTAGGGCCTTTTGCATAAAAATATATTCTTACTAGACGCCTACCAATCAACTGGGCTGTTTCCAAAATGGCGCTTAAAGTTGTAAAATAAATTGATGCCGTTGAATCATAACGAACAAAGGTCTAGAAAAAATATTTGCGGTTCCATTTTAAAAATACATTAGAAAATAATTGTTTCATAAATATTTTATTTAAATCTAACTTAAATTAATTCCTGTCCTAAAAATGTACTTAATCCTTTATGTTTAACAGAAGTACAAAAGCCAAATAAAAAAAATATGTAATAAGGGTTGGGTAGAACATAAGATGCTTAAATGTAGTAGAACATGCTAAGCGCGTTTTTCTAGAGTTTGTTGAGAGATTTCAAACAATGCGCCCACAATAATGTAAAGCTAATTAAAGTCTATAGGCGCCAAGTTAAGCTCATAGGACGACTACACGCACCCGAAATCCTACCAGCCAATCGGACTCTTGCCCGTCATGGGCAAGGTCCTCGAGAAGATGATGGTCCGGAGGATACGGTGGTACACTGCACCGTATATCAGTAGCCGCCAATACGGCTTTATGCCGCAAAGGTGTACCGAGGACTCCCTGTATGACCTGGTCCAGCACATACGCTCTCGCTTGAAGGAGAAGGAGATCGTTGTGCTGGTATCGTTGGACATAGAGGGAGCCTTCGATAACGCCTGGTGGCCTGCTATACGGTGCAGACTGGCCGAGACTCGCTGCCCCGTCGACCTGCGGCGCCTTGTCGATAGCTATTTTAGCGATCGCAAGGTGTCCGTCAGGTACGCGGGGGCGGAGTGTGCCAGGGATACCACCAAGGGGTGCGTGCAGGGATCCGTGGGCGGCCCAACATTCTGGACCCTCCTCCTAAATCCACTCCTGGAGATGGTGGTCAAGAGCGGAACACTCTGCCAGGCGTTCGCAAACGACGTCGTGCTGATCTTCTCCGGGCAAGAGACCGGGGACATCACGAGGAAGGCAAATGCGGTGCTCGCCGATATTCATGATTGGGGGGTCCGAAATAAGTTGAGGTTTGCACCACACAAAACCAATGTGATGGTGCTCACCAACAAACTTAAGTACGACAACCCAATATTGAATATGGGCTGAGAGCCCCTTTGTCGAACTCGTGAAGTTCGGATACTCGGCCTGACAACTGACGATAGGCTCACGTTCAACACGCACGTGAAGAACGTGAGCAGCAAGGCCCAAGGCCTCTATCGTCAATTGTGCAGGGCCGCGAAAGTATCATGGGGGTTGAACTCGGAGGTGATCAGAACGATGTATCTGGCGGTGTTGGAGCTGATCATTCTGTATGCAGCGAGTGCATGGGCGCCGGCGGCTAAGAAGCTGCTGGTCCGAAGGCAGCTCGATGCGGTTCAGCGTGGCTTCGCGCAGAAAATTGCGCGAACTCACCGAACCGCGTCGTTGCATTCGGCCCTAGTACTTGCCGGGCTGCTTCCTCTGGACCTTCGGGTCCAAGAAGCAGCCACTTTATTTGAGGTAAAGCGCGGCTACACTCGGCAAGTACTGGGTGACCGAGAGCTGGAGGTTCCGGTCAGCTACTTGAGACTCCCACACCCGTCTGTGCAGCTTGGTGTGGAATTCTCCTGTCTGGGCGAAAGTGCGGAAGAGGTCCAACTTGCCACCTCAGCTGCCGATTCGGTGATTTACACCGACGGCAGCCGCATCGACGACAAGGTGGGTGCGGCGTTCTGCGTTCTGCGGGACACCGCAGAGGTTTCCAACAAAAAACTCAAGTTGGGCAACTTCTGCACCGTATACCAGGCAGAGCTGCTGGTAAAGCCAGCAGCTCTGCCTGGTATACTGGATACGAGAGCGACAGGGTACGCGGCCAGCGGGTCGGCGCATTCGTGCGCCGTATTCAGCGACTCGAGGTCCGCCCTGGAGACCGTTGCAAAACATGACACCCTCCATCCCCTGGCGATCGCAGTAAAAGAGAACATAATGAAAGCGCGCGAGAAAGGGACGAATGTAAGGCTGTATTGGGTAAAGGCGCATGTGGGGTTGGAGTGGAATGAAAGGGCGGACCACCTGGCCAAGGAAGCGGCCCTGAAGAGCAAAATAAGACCAGAATACGAGGATTGCCCCGTTTCATTCGTCAAGCGTCAGCTAAGGTTGGAGACGCTCGACGAATGGAACAGGAGGTATGTGCAAGGTAGGACGGCTTCAACAACGAGGATGTTTTTCCCGAACGTCAAGTCAGCATATCGGGTGCTTCGCCGGATCGAGCTCGACACAGTCTTGGTCCAGATGTTCACCGGGCACGGGGGATTCTCCGAGTACCTCCACAGGTTCAAGCTCAAGGAGAGTCCCGCGTGCCCCTGTGACCCGGAGGTGGACCAGACCGTGGTGCACATCCTGCTTTCCTGTCCCTTATTCGGGGCAGAAAGGATGAAATTAGAAATAGAGATAGGAATAAAGTTAGAAATGGCAGAAGTTGCCTCTCTGATGAGTGAGGACGAAAGTCGCCAAACATTTTTAAAATTTTGTAAAAAAGTGCTGGGAGATATTATAATAAGGAACAAAATATAAAATAGAATAAAAAAAATTAATTAAAAAAATTAATTTCGAACTGTAAAAAATCAAAAATAAGAATAAATAAAATAAAAGAAAATCAAAGAAGAAAAAGTAAGAAGAGCAAACAAATGGATGCCTTTATTTCAGCTCAACAAATTGTTCCGGACATGACGAGGCGACAGTGTCTTCACTCTGCGAGAGGTATGGAAGAAGGAATGGAATGGAGAATGAAAGAAAAGAGGAGGAGAAACAAAGGAAAGAAAGATAAGTTTTGAGCGGAAGATGGAAGTATGAATGGAGAGAGAGTAGGGAAAATATTGTAATAGATAAGAATAAAAATAGATAGTAAGTGAATTGTACTAAAGGCCCTGATCCGCCATACGCAGGGGAATGATGGTAAAACATAAAAAAAAAAAAAAAAAAAAGTTAAGCTCATGTCGATAAAATGTATTTGGGCCATTAACGTTTGGTTCAATGTAATAAACCTCGGAAAATACGAGTCGCAATGTTGTAAGTATAATAAGATTATTCACACTTTTATTTTTAAAAATTGATCCAAAAATTAAAATGTTTAAAGTAATTTCATCTCTAACGCAGCGGCATGTGTTTTTAAAAATCTTCAAATAAATTTTTGTAATCAATTCGAATAAATTTTGATCATTTTAATTTTATTGGGTCCATAAATAGATAGACGGACACTCATATTGTGTGTGATTTTATTAAATATATTCGAAACTAAAAAACTTAGAAGTAATTTTCCATTTTATTTATATTTAGATCTTTCTTGATAAAGACCATGTACCTTAGTATCAGTTAGTAACAGTTCATTTCTTTCGGTCACCAAGCACTAGTTTGCAAATATTAGTATAGATTTTAAAGGCGCTATCGCCATTTTTTAATTGCGTCATCTATCGAAGGTAAAACAATTCTTGATATTGTTTTCTCCATGACATCTTTCCTTGTAAATAATTTTCCCTTCTAATTCTAAATGCTGTCGGGTATAATTCATTTGTAATATTCCTTATAACAACTAATAATTAAGATTTGCATATTTAATATTAGGATATATTGTGAAACTAAACTTTGGTGTACAGGGCTATGAATATTGAAGAAGTATTATTATATTGTGATTTAAATTTTATTTATTATAAAAAACAAATGTAAAATCGTTAGTTTTATATTTATTTTCTGTACATTACTCTATGGTAATCTAAATTTAATATTATATTTATCGTCCAAAAAACATAATTTCATAAAAAAATACAGATTTGTTTTATTAAAAAATAAAACATTATTTATTGAGTGTTAAATATTTCTATCCGAATTACATATTTTAATTACGCATTGAATCAGTTAGATTTATAACGATTAATCGTTACTTTCAGTGATTAATCGATATTATACTTTTATATCACTTAGTCGCCTAATGTCATCACAATACTCAAATGTCATTTTCCGTGTAGTACCTTCACAGGATAAATAATATTATTTCCAAGCTAGTTCTAAATTTTTTTCAAGTTTCATTATTTTATATCTAGGTTCATTGTTAAAAAATGATGTCGGCGGATGATTCGCCGATAAAACTCTCAAAATCTTTTAACGAAATAGTATCTGCGGAGGATTTTGAAAGTCAGGTATGTGATGTTTTTATTTATCGACGTCTTCACTTCGATCTAGACGAAAAATATAATTTTACCTAAATTCCAGGATACACTGATGAAACATGTAGACATATCTATTGTGGAATCGGAAAAACGAGCTAACGGTACCCTGCACGTTCGTGACCACTACACGGTATATCTAATTGATCTAAAGTAAGTCATCTTCATTGTTGCAAGCGGTTTACGTTCCTATTGTAATACAATTAGCAGTAATTTACATGTATACATTGTGTGTCTGTTATCATTCAATTGTATATTATTCATTTACCTATTTTATATGTTACCTTACCTCCCATGAATCATGTTTACAAAATGATTAACGCTATATTATAAAATGTGTCGTCATCAATATTAGAAACATAGTGTAAAGAGTTGTTTTGTAGTTTACAATTAACTTATTATTTTAGAACCATTTGGATATTAAAAATTATACTTTGTATTGTGTTGTAAGGTAATCAAAATGTGCTGTTGCTGCTTCTCTTTAAGCTACATATGTTTTGCCTGCTGTCTTTTCTATTCAATGTAGTGTATCAATGTTTTTCTATGATTGAAATAATTTCATAACTATAATTTTTACAAATTATTTTGATAAGAGAATGAATCTTGTTTGATTATCAAGTTATAATTAAAAGATTTAAAATTCAACTCCCATCAAAGCTCACTAAGGATTTTCACTACTGTGAATATAAGAGAGAAGATAACAACAATCTTACAAGTACATTTAAAAAGTATTATTTATTTTTAGGGTTACAGATACAGAATATAAGTTAGTTCAATCTAAAATAAGCACAATATGGAGGCGGTATACAGAATTTGAACAGATTCATGATTACCTACAAGTCACATATCCTCATGTTGTTATACCACCGCTTCCAGAAAAACGGGTACTAAATATTTATTATTTATTCCCATGACTTCCACTTATTTTTTAATGCGTAATTATTGATTATGATTAAAACTTGATTATATTTTATATTATTATAGTTATGTTATTACTTTTCCTAAAACGCATTCTAATCCAAGATATATGTCCTTATCTATTTCCAGGTATTATATGCTTGGCGGAAGTCGGACACTACTGATCCAGAGTTTGTTGAAAGAAGGCGCGCTGGACTAGAAAATTTTCTTCTACGTGTTGCTTCACACCCAAAGCTTTGTTTTGATGACCAATTCATAAATTTTTTACAACAGGAGCATGGCTGGAGAGAAACAATTACTGACAGTGGTGAGTACTTAAACTTAGCTTTTTATAAAAATTATCTATATGAAAATCAGTAAGACCTATTTATTTTTCAACTAAACAGTGGATAACCAAAAATTTCCGATTCATTTCTGGTTTTAGTATTCCAAATCGATTTTATATACATTTTTTTTTTTACACATTTAAAACACATAACTCTTATTCTGTAATACAAATTATTTTCAGGTTACCTATTACTGGCTGAAAACAAGCTGAAATCACTGTCAGTATCAATAAGACTGAAAAAACCTGATCCTGAGATTGAGAGTGTTAAAAACTATGGAAAACAGTTGGAAACAAACTTGGGAAATTTTTTGTATACTAGGTATGTGTAAATTATTTATGTAAACTTAAAACGAACAAATTATGGCTGTCAAAAGAATTTCTTTAAAATAAACTGTCCTCTAAATGTTCACAATGTTCGGAATTAGTACCTTTTTCAAGAGGAGAGAATCAAGACTTTATCCACCATACTGTCGAAGTGTGAGTTGATAGACATACATTTACAAAAGCTGTTATATATCAGTTTGCAAATGATGTCTTCATTATAAATTGAAACTGAACTGGGATCAAACTTCTCCCCATATGAAGCATATATAACTACTTCACAAACTAAGCTTTTTGAATATAAGTAATAATAGTTTTTTTTTATTTCAAGAAGTGATGAGGCACGCAAGACGTGTACCTGATGGTAAGTGATATGCTTCCTATAACAATGTTGTGCTACTTAGGATGGTATAGAGAACATAATTGCGATTATTGCCTTGAGATATAAGATGTTGTCTCCTTGCTACAGTAATGATGCACTTACTTATATAGTTTCCATCAACAGAGACCTATGATCTATTGAATACGAAATATAATAAATATTAAAATAATACCTATAAAGATTTTTTTATTTTTTTAACAGATCTAAAATTATAGAAAAGAATTACGCGCTGTGTAAACTACACGCCGATTACGGCAAGCTTTTCAGTGAATGGAGTGTTATAGAGAAAGAAATGGGTGACGGATTGCAAAAGGCTGGCCATTACTTCGGTTAGTATAATTTTAATCAAATCACACACCAAGTGTACTAGTAGATGACTCCAATACAATGAGCTCACACTGCAAAAACCATTTGTTCATTGTAAATAATGTCAGAATAACTATCACCTCAGTCCTCTATAATATCCTCTATAATTATAAAGCACTTGAAACATGGTATTAAATAGATATTAAATTTTACAATTATATTATTATTATGCCTTTAAAATGAAATTTTTCTATAATTTCATAAGAGAAAAAGTTTCTTATATTATATTAATCAAAATATGACTTTTGGGCAACATTTTAGTTATACCTTTTACATGGTTTGTACTTTCAGATTCAATAGCAGACAGTATAGATGCGATGGCCGAAGATGAGGAGCAGCTGGCCGACCAGCTGAAGGAGTACCTGTTCTACGCCGGCGCGTTGCAGCACCTCTGCAACAATCATGAAGCGTTGCAGCGTAATCTTGAAATCGCTCACGACACACTGAACAACAGGTTAAATATACCTTGTGTTTGCGCATGCGTAAAAGTCCCTGCTTTCATACATGATCACTACCGAAAACACTTTTTTTTATACAATTTCCATTCGTTGCACATGGTTTTAAGTAAAAGTGAGGCCGCCACATTAAACTTGTTCGCTTAACATATTCAGGTTATCATCTGATGGCAGCTGAAACCCAGCTATGCTGTGGTGGCGGCAGATTTAGAATATGAAGGTTATAGCTGGCCAAGCAGATTCAATTGTACACCTCGCCTTGAGTAGGGTTGATGAGGATTCCTCTTCCTCATGTAAGAAAAATATTAAAAGGAAAGGTTTTGTCTTAATGGTAAAGGCTTTAGGTATAATTTTTTTCCCGAAAAAGTGTTTGTATTATCTTTTTATATATTTCTTCTCTTCCTCGCAACTAATCCTCTTCAATCCTAGCCCCGAGACATAAAATCATCAATCTTCATGTACCTTAACATACACCACTTATTGTTTTTTTTTATCATTAACTGTATTTTTCCCCTAAATAGGATAACGGAGCGTAACCGCGCGGCGGCTGGCAAGTCCGGAATCATGTCGCGCCTGTTCGGCACCACCGACCCGGACATTGTGCGCGACCAGAGCACTCGCGCCTTGGACACCAAGATTGCCACAGACAAGGAAGCCATAAACTGCGCACAGAGGGAGCTCGAGTTAGTTAATAACAAATAAATGTATTATGTATACATTGTTACTGGTGGTTGCCAGTGATAGTTACCTTTTGCTGCCAGTAGGCAAGTGGGCAAACACTCTCCTTTGAAGGAACGTCTGGTTTGAAGAGCGTTGTAGGTAACGAAAATAAAGCCGTATAGAGACAACATTCCATGTCTTAAAGCCACGACTACGACATGATGCAGTGTATATCATACTAGTTAGCGCCACATTTGTAACACGGGCCTATAATTTACCATCACGTGAACATCTAATTATCTCAAAATCTGCAAGCTGAAGTGGCAGTGGGCCGGCCATGTCTGCCGTGTCAGTGATAGCCGATAGGGGAGAAAAGTCTGGGAGTGAAGGTCGCGTACAGGTTGCATAAGTGTAGGACGCGCTTCCTCCAGATGGACCGACGACATCATCTGGGCGGTCGGAAATGGGTGGATGCGAGGACCTGGGAATCGCATTTGGTGAAAGACATTAGGGAAAGCCTATATACAGCAGTGGATAAACAAAGGCTGATGACGAACGTCCAGCTAGTCCTACTGCTACGTCAGAAAACAATGTGTACCTTCATATATCATTCATCATCGTCTCTCTTTGCGTAATTGGCTATGTACTCTTATTCCAGTGAATTCACCAAGAAAGCGTCGGTAGAAATAGAATACTTCCAGAAGCAGAAAGACAGGGACCTGCACGAGTCGCTAGTCAGTTTTATAACACTCCAAGTTAAAGCAGCAAAGAAGGTAATTTTATGCAGATAAATAAAAATATATATTTATATATGTGTGAGTAGAGCTTGAAATTTTTCTTAATTATGATTTAATTGTAATAAGATTAATTTATAAGATGGAACAAGCACTGCCAAGGGAAGTACTGATCCGATAGTGAAGTTTGTAACAAATCCTTGGATGCGAGTGGTATCGGACCGTAGCACTGCAGATAGAATCTGAAAACCTATACTTAGCAGGAACAACAATAGAATGTACTGGTGGCAGGTTTGCTGTTTCAGGACACCATCTAAGTAGGAACTACCTCAGCTCCTGTTTCTGCTGCCAAATAATATGCAAACATGTGTTCCGGTTTATAGAGTTTTCTAGCTAGTGAAATTGGTGAAGTAATGAGACTTAAAATCTTATGCCTCAGCGGTCAGCACAATGTGATGTGTATATCATCTTTACTATCACCAAGATGTTATGAGAAGGAGTATCGCTGTGAGCTGAACATCTTGTTCGTCTCATATGAAAATGTTAATTCATATTGACTGGAAAGTTCTGTTCCAGAATCTGCAGGCATGGACACAAATAAAGGAGTGCATCCAGAACATGCCCGCCTGAAGCCACGTGCAGTCACACCAATGGAAACTATACCAAATCTTTCCTACAAACTACACTGATATTTATATAAGCGCATTAATATTTTTTTTTTTTCTATATTTAAATAAGAAGATATTAAATCTTATCACCATTTATGGAGTGATCAACATCTAAGGTTGGTATAACGAGCATTGCTTCATTAGAATCACATAAAATGTTAAATTATAAACATTTTGAATGTTTACAACAAACACGTAGTTTTTTTTTTTTTAAACGAAAATTAAAAATCGTCCGCAGATATTTTTATATATAAAAGTATACAAGTAATGTGTCTACATAACATTGCCCGCTATGTTTTAACATTTAAATATGTTAAACTAAACTAGAACTATCATCATCATCATCAGCAAACAGACATAGACTGCTGGACATAGGTCTCCCCCAAAGATCTTCACATAAATCGATTCCACGCTGCCATTATGATGAACGTACAATGTGTATTCTCTCAATTATCGAAAACTTACAATTTTCTTCCAACTGATTTATTTTGCGATAAATAAAAATATTCCCCTAAAATATCGTTTCAAGTGTACACCTGAAACGATATTTTAGGGGATTATTTGATATAGATATAATATATATTAGATTATTATTTTTTTTTCTTTTATTTATGTATCAGCAGTAAATAAAAATTATTTTTTCTTGAACTCTTCATTTTCCGCAAGCAGTTCATAATAATAAAAATTATAATTATACTATTTTTTTCTCGGCTGTACATATGTGGTAAGAAGTAAATTATAAACATAATTTAAAAAAACTTTTCTTCAACTTTTTATTTTTCGCGAGCGGTATATAAAAATATTCTATATAAACTTTTTCCCTCGACCGTACATTTGTGGTAACCAAAAAAATAAAGATTGCTTAAATATTTTTTTTCTCGATTTTATATTTGTGATGAGCAGTATATTAAAAAGATTATTTTAGAATATTTTTCCTCCGTTTATTTTTCGCGAGCAGTACATAAATAGATTCTATTAAAACATTTTTCTTGACTGTACATTTTTAGTAAGCAAGTAAATAAAAAAAAAGGTGTTTAAATACCGTTTTTTTCGTTTGTGGTATACAGTAAATTAAACAGATAATTTTAAACACTTATTCTGAATAATAATTTTTATTCGACTGTACATTTATCATAAGCAGTTAATAAAAAAATAATAATTTTTTTTGACGACCGTACATTTGTCCCAAGTGTTAAATTAAAAGATTGCTTTTAAAAGAGATTTCCTCGGTTGTTTATTTGTGAGCAATAAATAAAAAAGATTATTTCCAAAAATACATTTTCTCAATTGTAATATATAACTTCAGTCACCGTTAACTAATTATAAAAAATCATTGAATTATAATTTTTTTTTATAAAAGGAAGTTATTGTTATAATGCCCCCCTTATTAATTTATTTATTATTCTTATGTTATCATCGCATAATTTCAATTTACAATATATATACTCGTGATCTCGTTTTTTAAAGGCAATAAATTCAGCATTTATTTTAATAAAGACAAATTATCTATTCAAATTATAATTCAGTAATAAAAAAAATAAACTTAGGATAATTAATGAATATTTATTTTTAAATTTATTATTTGATAAGTCGACAAGAAAAGTTATATTTCTATAATCTTCCTATTGTCGCTAAATATTAATAACCTATGTATCAGAGCCTTTAAGGTTAGTTTAAATTTAAGGTTGATTTTCATTACACGTTTGAAATATTAAAATGAAAAAAAAATTTAATAAATAGACATTTAATTAAAAATTTCTTGAGACCAAAAACGCATTTGATGAATGTCCTAAATTAAAAAAAAAATTACTTATTCGCACTTCGTATCGATATTTTTTTGTATGGCACCATTGAATAAAATATTTATTTTTATTTCATACTTATTATTAAATACTTGAAAAATGTTGATATTAATTTAAGCTTGATATTATTGTTGTTTAAAGAAAATATAACAGTATTGTTTTTATAAAGGATAATTGATTTAAATCACTGTACAATGAAAGCAAACGTTTGAACTGTCAATGTTGTGGCCCCACATGTATAATACTTTAAACTATAGATCCATAGATTATAACTATAAATTTATCTATGTAAAGGTGTCTATCCACTGAAAGCTTACTATTTTTTATTAAAAAAAAATACTGAAGTAATCCATGGAACTGTAATATTATTTGCACTGTACTATATCACTCCCAGCTCCAGTGGATCGATACACTAATATTTAAAATTTTCCCATCGTCGTGCACAACCATAGGACAAGAATTAAAAAAAAAAATCACAAAGGTCTAGCTTTAAGTTAATATTTTTATATGAATACAAAACTTTCAATCGCCGCTGAACTTGAACTTCCGGTGAAGGAAATGACTGAAAAACAAATAATGAACATATGATAACCTTCAATACATGGCCTTGTAAGCAGGCTTTAAGTCCCACCTATTGGAACATTAAGTGGGCTGATTATTCCGTTATTATAACTGAAGGAGGGAATAGTAATTAAGGGTGGCTTAGAGCACTTAAGGGCGAAAGCTTCTCCCACCACGGATATTATTTTAATGGCAACACTCGCAAATGCGGAGCGCACTGTATCAACGTTCGCTACCCAGCTGTGATTACGACGACCAACTCTGTATAAAGCCTTGTATAATAAATTTATATTATTAAGGAAGCTGTAGTGATTTTGTTTAGCGATGTATAATAATGTTCAATTATGATTTATCTCTGTTGATTTGTGTTAAACGGTTATAATTTTTGATTAAATACAGAGTTTTTTTCACAATGCATTTTATTCATAGATTTTGTCTATGGTTTAAATAATACGTGTACTGATGGTAAGTCTCTGATCTAAGTAAGACAGCATATGGCTCGCAATGGTGTGTAGGAGAGTAAGGCTCCTCAGGACGTGTAACAGAAACTGTAGAGGAGCACCGGTGCGTTCTACAAGAATCCCCGGAGCCTCTCCGAATGCACTGATGAGACGATATCACAACCCTGACTTCCCCAGAAGCAGGGTATCTTTTGAAGATTTCTCCTGGAGCCAAAAAAAACAGTCTGATGCCAAGACCACCGCAGCTCCAGTTTTTACAGCCGACGAGTAGCGCGCAAACATTCCGGTTTGAAAGGTCGTGTATCTTGTGAATACTGAGGTAGCGCAACGGAGCAATATTTAATGCCTCAACGCAACCAGAACAATGTATTTTTGTGTATATCATCCTAACTAGAGCCAGTTTGTTATGAGATGCGTAACACTTGCCTTGTGCCATCCATCTATTCGTTTACCTTGTAAACAAAGAGGTGCAGGTTCTATTCCACAGTCATTAGAACGCCTTAGCATTTTCTGTGTTCTGTCAGACATTAATGTAAATATGAATATTCTGAACTCAAACACTTCATCTGTAACAAGGTTCTTTACAAAAAAGATGTATGGAATTTGTTAGCTACCTAAATGATTACTGGTAATAGATATCCATCACTAGTAAAGATTTAAAATACTTAAAAAATAAATATCATTAATCATTACTTGACAATATTTCATCAATATCATTATCATATTTGATGGTAAGTCTGTGTTTGCGTAGGTCGTCTAGGTAGCTCTAGTCTCTAACCACTGCAACGCCTATTGCAGCCATCAAACAGTCCCCTCTAACGGGTTCCCGCCTTGTCGTGGCGAAGGGGCTTAGTAAACGTGGGGCCCAACACGGTGAAGCTAAGCGGAACCTACCCGGTCGTCCCGCGGCGAAGTACTGACCGTTCACGGTTCTAGCACCGGTTGGGATAACTGGAGCTCACCGGAGCGGCCGGGGGCCGCTTTATGCTGCCCCCTGCGGCCGGCTGCAAGGGCAATTTTATATCGCCTCTGCAGCCGAGGTAGGGGCGCGCTGGATGTTCCGACGCGCCCTGCAAAGAGGGTTTATCCCTCCCTGCCGAGGTGGGCCGGCGAGGATCGCGGACGCAGGCACCATGCCGTACCCGTGACCCTTGCCACCAGGCGACGAGTCGGGAACATCGTGAGGGTTTTAGTCGGTGCAAGTCCGACATAACCCGTCCTTGCCCCCGCGAGGACGAGTATGTGTAAGCATTTCCCCCACGCAAAACTAAAAAAAAAAAAAAAAAGTCATCAGACAGTAATCTGCAAAAATCTCTGTGTTACGGTTTGAAGGGCGCTGCAGCTAGTGTAATTACTCAGGTAACGAAACTCAACATCTTGTCTCGAAACGTCGAACACAATGTAGCACGGTGTATATCTTCCTTGCTAACGGCACGTTGGTATGAACAGTCGTATCATTTACTATCAGGTGTACGTACGGCTCATTTCGTCACTTTTTTGAAAAAAAAATGAACATAACCATCGTTGTAACTCATAAAAGACGCAGTGTCTTGGCTTACGAATTATCAATCAATATAATATTTCTCCCGCGTCTCCCCTTTTGTTATAAACCGACAACATATAAATGTACTTATGTACCATTTTAGCAATTATCATGGAGATAATTAATATACATTACATTACTACTACTACTATAACATTGTCTTTTTTTAACTAAGTTTTGTTTTCACGAATATAAAAGCACCATATAGATAATCATCAACCTCATCGCTGTCCTTTTTAACAATATTTAGTATAAACAAGCTTTAGTTAGAATGTTTCCAGTCATTTGTCACGATCCCACACTTAGTGATAATTGCCGGCATCGATTTATCGACCACTACGAAAGTCTTTGCAGCTGTTAAATATCTATAACGTACCGATAATAAGTATATTATTATTAGGAAAATGAATTTCTGTGTTATTTACTTATAACATAGCTTTACAAGCGAAGCCAGGAGAAGATGGTTAGTCATAAGTACCAGCTATAGCAATTGGATATAGTCAGTACAGTCATACATCTGTGTTATTATATAGTACTGGTGGTAGTATAAAAAAATACCTAGTTAATAAATATCATTAATCATCACTTGTCAATCATTCATCAATATCATTATCACTTGTGGTGGTAGACCCCTGTTACCGGAGACCGTTTAGGTAGATACCACCGTAGCGCCTAATCCAGCCGCCAAACAGTAGTGTGCCAACACTATTGTGTTCCGAATTGAAGGGCGCTGTAGCTAACGTAATTACTCTGGGAACAAGACATCTTGTGTCGCAGGCGATGAGCGCAATGTGGTGCAGTGTATATCGATCTAACTAGCACCACGTTGTTATGGGTAAGCATATCACTTACCATCAGATGAATCTACTACATTTCACACAAATATTTTACAGTTGTATGGTACATGACTAAATTAGAGAACGCTGTATTTATTGTAAAAAAAACCAATAGTCCTTAGGAAATTCACAGAAATATCGCGTACTACATTGATAGAAAAAATAATAAAAACATTATTTTAAGTATTAAATGAGGTTTTATATATTTCTATATCTTCTGTCTGGTTAAATGGCACTAAGTTCTGAATAAATGTCTGTTTGACAACCATCATGGAGTAACATCAAACGTTCTCCTGTATAAAATAAAAGTTTATTATTAATCCCAAGAAATGAAAAAATAAATTATTAATTAAAAAAAAATGCGTGAATATCAGCTCTATGAGGTCGCACAAGACTGTCACATAAATAATTCGTTGTAACACGTCATATGAATCAATGGAAAATGGGTCACCATTGCTCAGCTTACTGTCCAATCTGATACACGTAGTATCAACACAAACATAACGTTATTAAAAAGAAGCAAATCGGTCGCAATGAAGCATCAAGAAGTAGGGGTTGACTACTGGTCTATGGCCAAGGCTATGGTTGTGTATGGAGCGCTAACAGCACTGTGTTGGTTGATGCTGAGACTGTTTAACACGGTGTTCATGCTGCCACGGAGACTGAGGGCGCAGCACGAGAACATACAGACCACGCTGAAGGAACTCCAGGTATATACAAAACATCTTATACTGAATAGTGGAATTCATTTTATTGGACTATATCAAAAGGATTTTTAGAAATTTAGTCGACTTAATAATAATAACTTTGAAGAAATCTTTAAAAGCTAAGTTAAACTTTTAACTGCTTAAGTAAGATCTTTATACAGCACTGCATTGCGCTTTAAAACGTAGAGCTTCAACATTCTTCAAACAGATATTTTTTTTTTATACCATGGTTCACCTGATGATGAGTAATACACTTGTCCATAACAACGTGGCACTAGTTACGATGGTGTACACAGCACCAAATTGCGCTCGTCGTCTTGAAGCATAAGGTCGTAGGTCTCGTTACCCCAGTAATCTCACCAGCTACAGTGACCTTCAAACCGGAATACAGTAATGTTTGCACAGTACTATTTGGCGGCAGAAATAAGCGCTGGGGTGGTACAATTTTTTTTTATTTACGAGGCTGAAAAGTCTTCGCTTACCTGCCCTCACGGGGACAAAGAGAGATCCCTCCGAATCCGTCACCCAGAGGTGATAGGCGCCAAGAGAGAAAACTCTCCCGACTTCCTGTGGTAAATTAGGACTTGGGCTCCGCCGCTAACGTTATACGGACGCGGAGAATAGAGAGAGCAGCGGAACACAGTATCAATACTCCTCTCCCCCCTCGCGATTCCACCACGGCAGCGAAGAACAGTGCGAGTCTGCTTCAACAGCTCGCCGTCACACATAAGAGATGAGCTCACAGAGCCTACCTGGAGTGACGTAGTCGTCATCTTCGACGAAATGAATGCTACTACTACTTCTCTGGCGCAGCGACCCAAAGTGATTCTTGGCCTCCGATACAAGACAGCGCCAGCGTTGTCTGTCTCGCACCTCTTGCCAGTCCACTGCTTGAAGCTATCTTGAAGTCTGTGGGCTTTGGCTTCCCCTATGATGTTCAGTTCGCCAACCAGCCTCTCGATTTCGATATTGAGTCCGGCTTGCCACCTACCGTCCTCTCTCTGGGTCAGGCCGAAGACCCTACGCATGATTATCCTCTCGGCAATCAGGAACCGCCCTTCTTCGAGCATTAGTATCCAGATCTCATGAATACGAAATGAATACTTATATTTTTCTTTCATAATGATGAAAGATCGATGAAATTCTATAACCATCTATAAATCATGCCGCGTCGAATGCTCATGTACCCATATCGATACGTTCACTAGTTTATACGTGATTGACGAACAAACAAAACCCATTTTATTTATAGGTATTTCATAAAAGATTTCCACCAATGTAGAGCCTTATCATGATATCTCTGGAACCATAAGGACTACAGACTTGAAATTTGATAGAAAAACTCATTTTATCAAGTGTATGTCAACTAAGAAAGGATTTTACAAATTTTCTACCCCAAAGGGAGTTGGGAGGAACAGATAATACTTTGTGTATATTAAAAGTTATTCAATATATCCCAACACAACTTGGCCAGCGTGGCGAGTTATGGCCCGGACCCTTGTCTCCTTTCGAGAAAAGTTCGAGAGAACTTTGGATTCCAGCAGCTAAAATTTCAACTCTTTATTGAGGAACATCACAAAACAAATTAAAATAATCCATGACGTCTCTGTCCAGTATAATACACTACTTCCTTTTTTACAGATATTACAAAATTAAAACAAAATTCACACTTTTAAATATTTGTGAATAACTAATTCTTTTTTAGAAACGCTTTCCGGACTTGAATATAACTGAAGAGGACTTGTTAAACGCTGACAAAGAGCTTGAGAAACTCATGAAAGAAGACGACGAAGCTGAGAAGGAAACAAAAGAAAACACAATACCGAAAATTGAAGAACCGCTTGCTGAGGAAGAGAAGAAAACTGTGTAATAGATATTGAAACTAAATTCAACATTTATCACACGTTATGATTTACTTGAAATAATAAATATCAAACATTTAAAAAAAAAAAGTTTGTTATTATGTACTGAAGACACGAAAATTTTATTTCTATTGAAAGAGTCAAAATCAAAAAGTTTTTTTTTTTAGATCAGATCATTTGTTAAATTCGTGAAACTCGGTACGCAGAAGCTAAAAAAAGAGCCAATGAAAAAGAACAATAAAATCACAGACCAGGACACGTTTGAAGTCATCTACCATTTGAATGATACTTATTTCGTTAAAACCGTTCCACATACTGAGTGATTTTTAGAATAAGAACTTTATTCCGTTTGTTGGCGCCTTGTCTCTAAAGATAAGCTTTAAAATGGACGTAAAAAGGATTTATTTAGTTGAAACGAAAACAAAATTCTTGCTCACTTTAGTAGTAATAAACATTGGGTTAAGTGCGAAGTAAAGTTATGATGAGATTTTCAAATTACCACACAGCAGCTATATAGAACTTGATTTAATTAAATTAATACTAAAAATAGATATAAATCAACATTTATTGGTGGTAGGTCTCTGTTGCTGGAGAACATCTAGGTAGGTCCCAACGCAGCGCCTATTTCTACCGCCAAACATTAGTGTACAAATATCACTGTGTTCTGATATGAAGGACGCTGTAGCTGTGCGATTACCAGAGTAAGCAGACAACATATTATATCTCAATCCACGAGCGTAATACGGTGTAGTGTCCACCATCACACCATCTTATCTAGTGCTACGTAGTTATGGGCGTATCACTTATTTATTAAAAAAAATAGCTGACCATCGAATTGTTCCAGTTTTAAGGGCGCTGTAGCTAGTCTAATTACCAGGGTAAGGAGACTCAACATCTTATATCTCAAGTGACGTGTGTAATATGATGCAGTGTACACCATCCTATCTAGTGCCACGTTATGGTTATATGGCCGGGGGTATCACTTATTTATTAAAAGGCATAGCTGAGGGTGGAATGAGTTTTTCTCAATCTGATCGCCAAACTTCAGTTTGAAGAGGGCTCGTAATGATGATCACTTACCGTCAGGTGATCATCTCGCTCGTCACGTCGCTTAATGAAATATAAAAAAAAATCTAATATTCTGCCGCTGCCTGTATATGGTCTCTACTCAAAACATATCTTAATTCTTGAGTGAAGACCACCCTTTCTTTATCTTTTAAAAGTGCCTCTCCAACTAGTGAAGGTTGGCGTTAAGCGTAGTACAGTCCGTTCCGTCTGGTTCGGCAGAACAATTCGGACGCCGCAGATATGCCAGTCCATTCCCTGATATTCCTCAACTATGACTTTTTCCTTTTCCAGACCACCCTAGCTGTTCTATATTCGTGTCATGTCACCCATCCATTAAATCTAAAAAAACCTTATTAGTAACTTGTTAGTGGAAGATCTCTCTTGTAGGACACTATCTAGATATGTAACAGCCAAGTGTGGAACTGTTCAGTGTACAGATCCAAAGATGTGGTTAAATTAATTTCTGTGATAAGATTTACCTATTACAAGTTACTGTTGAGGACAACGTATTAAACAATCCTTCAGTGCCACGTTATTTCGGTAAGGATGTGTCATAATTAAGTGAAGGTCCTGTACGTCTCGTAGCTGCGGTGAAGGAGGTGAAAGGAATTTCCTGCGCGGTATAAGAAAAATGTTTGACTTTACCATCTTCTTGGTAACTTTTGCTATCACTGAAGCTACTAAGATTTTTGGCACCGCTGATCTTATGGTAAGTAATACGGCTTTTAAGCCCTTAACCTAATGAGAGTATTATATAATTAAATATTATTAAGATATGAATTTGGTGCTTTTAAATTTGTTTTCTTTAGTAAACAGGAGATACTGGCGCTCTAATCGCTTGCACTACAGTAAGATACTTGCATAAAACTGTTAAAATGAATAGTTAAATATATTTCTGTATAAATTATTGTATAAGAATCGTTCCAAACTAAATTATTTTTTATAATTGATAAAAAGAAATCAATAAGACAGTAATTAAGGACGATCGACATCGCAAAGCGAATGTTTAGTTTAACCACTTGTCGATAGATGGAGTTGTAATATTATATGGGAGACCGCCCGGAGCCGGCCGGAGGCGTGGTTAAACTCCTCGAGCGAGCTTTCACCCCATGTTTAATTTTATTGATCGCTCCATTCACTCTCGAAGTAAAACGTAAATAGTTTCAAAAACAGTTACCTTTATAAAATATATAATGAAAGTAACAAAACAATAAAGTGATAAGCGTCGATATATAGATAGTTGTTATCTACGTTCCGTGTAAACAGAACCGAACAATGGCACTTAATCAGTTGTCGTAACGAGCCGCCGGCCGTCAGGCGCGCTCCGCTTTATTAACGAGCGAACTGACGCTGCCGGGTGCTGTTCATCTTGTCAAGTGAACGTGCACCAGGACCGGGATGACCCGCTCCAGCTACCGGCCGCTGGTGCCACGCTCCTCCAACAATTCGCTGGAGAATCGCGAATCAGAGTGAGTTTCCGCACAATTACATTTAACTTAAGACTGTCAATAAACATTTCACTAATAACTTATCTCCAATTGGAATTATCTTTAATGTCTTTATTCACTTTATGTAAACTGCTTTGTATTTCACTGCAGCGCAATATTCTGTACCATTTTAAAGTCTTTAATACCTTGAAAGCATAAAACTTGTCCGATTACTTCATTATGCTGTTAACACAAGTAAATTTAAACTTTAAGTATACTAATGTTTAATTTATTAAACAAAGTACTCGACTTTTTACTGATTATAATAAAAGATGTTTTTTTTAAAGTGAATGTACATAAGAAAGAAAAGTTCTTTTTCGAAACCGGTACACGATTTTGGCCTTAATTGGACGCCCGGTACAACTGACATGTATTAATATTCTTATGGAATAATGATAAAGTATCGAAAGCAGGTTTAACAGGATTGTCAAGTGTAATGAGAGATATACTCTAGTTACATTGAATTGGTTAAAAGAATGCTATGTATCTGGATATAAAATAATAATATAGCGAGTGAAGTATTTGGAAGGATAACTTAGATAAGATATTCAGCCCGGCCGTGTGGTGATTATTTAAACAGGTCCGATATTAAATTACTGGTAACAAACAGGCAAGACCTAGCGTGAATTCTGCCGCCAAACAGTAATTTAAAAACATGTTGCAGTAATCAAATGAATAGGGTAATATTTTTACGAAAGTATTCTGTAATATTTTTACGAAAGTATTCTGTAATACAGATGATTTTAATTCGTTTGTAAAACTGATATTCCAACCAATACTATTTCCGATCTTGTAAAAGGCGGCTAACGGGAAACAACACCAGGAAGAGGGCGGCAGTATCTTGTGATCTTTACCAACGTTGTGTACTCGTAGACCCGTATAGAAAAGAGGCTCCTCCCTCCAATTGGGGAAGCTTTTGAATTACAGAGAATATTAATAAGATGAAATTATGTTAATGATTATGTAATAATTTATTTTATTACAAAGAAATACAAGTAGGGTATACATCCAAAAATGTGTGAATCAAAATGTATTGGGAAGATCAAATTCTCTTTCTAACATTAGTTGTGTATAATGTACTATTAAATATAAACACATCTCTACTGAATACATTGTATCCTACTTTATACATATTAGTTCTATTATTATCAACTTTATGGTTTTTATATACATATTTTGTTTAGAGGTGGGACGTAGAGGTTTGATATTCCACAATTTCACATGGTTGTCGTGGATGGTGAAGCTCGCCCAGAATATTCTGGCTCTCATGTTGACAACCGGAACACAGCAATTCTGTTATGGAAGCGGATTTACGATATGAAAGAAAGGAAACGTTAGCTGTAATAAAACTCCATAACATATGACACCGGAATGAAATCAAGCTGTGAGATAATGGCGCTCAGTTATATATTTTATTATAAACTTTTTTTCATTGATATTTCATCCAATTTATATTAAAATCACAAATACTGTTTCTTGCACTATACGTAATATTCATCAGAGAAACGATTCTATGTAACATTTAGGTGTTGATATCGAAAAAATGAGAATATTAAACCTATATCATGTATATATATGACTAACTGGTAATAAATGTCCATAGACATTGTCTCTTTTTATTCAATTAAACGACGAGTGGGACGTTCACCTGATGATAAGTGGTACATCATCATCATTAGGATCCCTCTTCAAACTGAAGTTTGGCGATCAGATTGAGAAAAACTCATTCCACCCTCAGCTATGCCTTTTAATAAATAAGTGATACACCCGCCCATACCGTGGCCCTAGATAGGATGGTGTACACTGCACCATATTACGCTAGTCAATTGAGATATTAGATGTTGAGTCTGCTTCCCCTAGTAATTAGACTAGCTACAGCGTTAAAACTGGAATACAGTAATGTTTGCACAGTAATGTACAGCGGCAGAAATATGCTCTGCGTTGATACCTACCTAGATTTTCTCCGGCATCAGATACCTACAACCAGTAAAGTCCAACTATTGTAACCTAATAGATACTAACAGAGCTATAGATATAATATATCAGTTGGTATTTTTTTTTTTTTTTAATTGTATAAACAGAGTGCTGAATACATAAATGATTCAATTTCGATTGTTTAAATACGATTAGTCCACGTTATAATATCGATTCAATAAAATTTGGTTTACATCATCCGATTTACAGAATATGCAGTCATTTTTCAAGTGACTGACTCACGCAAATAAATGCTATTTTTTTTATATATATATACTACCGCTTGACTAATACTAATCGTATATACACTAGTCTAATATATGACTATTTTCTATTCTCTTCGCATTTAGTTTATATTACACAAATAAAAAAATTGACCAAAAATCTTTTTAACCGAGATTCCTCAATTCAACATTATTTTTTTTTATCGTCTATGTCATAATATCTCATTTTCACCATTAACTTCTAACGAAATAAAGTTAACCTCGTACATACTAGTTAAAACTAATCCCTCTTAAAGCGGTAGAAAACTTTGTCGATTTGTTATTGTTTTTTATATACAGTATATATTTAAATTTCATATTACAAATTACGAAATTAAGGCTTCGTTTACTTTTAATAGAGAAACGTTATCTATTTCAAAACGAACACACAATCACACATGTAAGTAAACGAGTTTGAAACAAAAGAATTGTACGCCCTCGATCCTAGCGGGTGACGCAAGCGCAGAGTGGTGTATAAAGATAATGTATTTCATACTAAATGATCGACATAAGTTAAACGTTACTTACCTCATACTGAACATTAAAAACCTGAAACCGATTAGATACTACCACCATTAACCATATATTATGGAAATTGATTAATCACCATATATACCATTAGAAAAGTTCAAGAGGGGGAAAGTTAATACAGCATAGGATGATTTGGTCAGAACATATTTCTCCTCAGTCCTCACGTGATTACGAGTGCTATAAAGCACTGAAAATATGTGGATAATAAATATTCAAATAAACGTGACGAAATCTGTATACATTAATCTCAATAAAGTCACAAGCTACCAACTAAGTATCAACTCTAATCGTGCAGCATCCACTAAGGACGATACCGGTCCATCAGAAACCTATGGTCTAAGTTTTATTAAAAAACTATGTAAGGTATATTAAGTACTGTTGTTATGATGTTCCACTTCTAAGGAGGAGAAACTTTCTTCCAAGAACTACCAAGCTATTTAATGAACTCGTTGTCAAGGTTATCCCAAAGTTGTACAGAATGGGATCCTTAAAAGGGGACGTGGTTTCTTCGGAGGTCAGCTATACGCCTCTGATAGTACACGCGTTTATAGGCTACGGTAACCGCTTACCATCCAGTAGGATATATGCCTGTTGCCACCTCAGTGGTATAAAGAAAAGAGGGTGATATCATCTCCATGAACATCTATTGAGTTTCCAAAACACTTGGCCAGTGCGGTGGGATCAGCTCAGGATCTCTTTTTGTAAGAGAAGTCTTAGCTATGGGAATATAAATTTACGTAATCTATATATGTGATAGTATTTAATTTTATTTCTTGTTATTTTTTTTATGTTACGTAGCATCAAGACGAGAGGGATGTTCACCTGATGGTAAGTAATACGTCCGCCCATAACAATGTGGCGCTAGTTAGGATGTTACACTGCACCGCATTGTGCTCGTCGCTTTGAGACGAGATGTTAAGTCTCATTACCCCAGTAATTTTACCAGCCACTGCGCCCTTTACACCGGAACATAGTCACGTCTACACAGTACACGTGTAATTTACCCTAGACATATAATGATAATATTGATAAATATACGGATAAGATTAAGACATTCATTATTGATATAGAGGTTATATAAATATTACATATATATTAAAGTTTTTTAATCTTCGTTTAGTTCATTTTTAAATAATTTCTTAGTAAGTGGAAGTTAAAAAATATTAACGAAAGGTTTTTTCTGTTACTACAGAAACAAACTTATTGAATTTCATAGTTTTCTAAGATTAAACATTGTGTATCGTATACATGTTATACTATAGTATGGTTTCATAGTGGCATGTTAATTGTCGTTGGTCTTCATTTAATTATAGCTTAGATGTAGTATATAACTTGAGCAGAATTAATAGTTTAACTTGATTTCTAAATCATTACTGTACTATTAATGATGTATAGCCTTGTAATATTTGTCATACAAAGAAATCTATTGCAGAAGTTCCAAAGTATAGTTAAAAACTACTTCTGATCAGTTTGCATAGCACAGTCGTCGCTAACCTTTCCAGAAAATGTTCTAATTTACCTTTTAAGTAACTACCCTCCACCGTTGATAATCTACCACCATAATAACATTGCTGTATTTTGACAAAAGCTGGGGTGTGCAGTATAATCAATCTTCATCATCTTCTTCCTCATTGTGACTGCACAGTTTTCCAAATTAAACAGTGTATAGGTTACCGCACAACAACACACGGGATCCAAGACAACCTCAGCTGGTGGTGCACCCTGGTAATATACAAACAAGGCTCTGGCCCCCACCAACACGAATTGGGACAGCGTGGTGGCGAATGACTCAAACCCTTCTATATGAATCCCTACCTGACGATGAGTGGATCTTTGCGGAAGGTCTATTCCAGCAGTGGACATATATCGGCTGATGATAGATACAGTTTATATCTCCTAGTGTATATCTTATGAGAAGACTTAATTTTTTATATTGTTAATAAAAATTATCATAAACAAATTAGTAATAAACTTTGTTGTATGATCAAACATTCAAAGAACTAATAGATAATGAAGGTGGAGGAAAACTTCGTTTATTTGACTGGCATTAAATTGATGACGATAATTGTATACTGAGATCTTTGTTAATTATAATTATGAGGAAAAGTGTAAGTTGGATAGGTTTTTTATCAGTTAACAGTGCCGCAAGAGGTATGTTGTTTTAACAAGTTGTTCCTATTAAAGCCCCCATCAGACGTCTGGAGACTTATCTCTATTAAAACTAAGTGCAGACTACCTGCTAATCCTATTAATCGTTATTCGATATACCCTCGAGTCTTAACGAGCTTCCTGTCTGTTGAGCAAATCTGAATATAACTATACGTTTAATGTCCTTTGAATATTATTATTTTTTTTAATTGTACCCACTGACGAGGCCAGCGAGACATTCACCTGATGGTCAATGATACACCCATAACGACGTAGCACTGATCTGGATGTTATACACCGCACCTCATTGCGTTCTTTGCCTGAGACATAATATGTTGTCTCATTACCACAGTAATTAAACTAGCTACAGCCCCCTTTAAACAGGAATACAGTAATGTTTGCACAGTACTGTTCAGCGGCAGAAATAGGTATTGCGGTGGTACCTAACTAGACGGTCTCCGACAACAGAGACCTACCACCAGTAAATATACTATATTAACTGGAGTATACTAACTCAAATAGAATTAACATATATGTTGTTTAGATCACTGAAGAACTCTTTAAAACATGTCACAAGTTATGCTTATTATTTTGGGGTTTTATCCCTTAGGGATACGTCAGCCCCATGGCACCGAAAAAAAAAATCAACTCATAAATATTTATATGGTAAAAAATCTTAAAGTACTAATAATACAGTTACAACATTTCCAAAGTATCTCGTGCTTCATATTTTCAACTTGCAAATCAATAAAAAAAAAAAAAACTTATGCATACAATCGTAAACAAAGTCATTAAGGGTATACACACAATTAGTGCTATCGTATTGTTTTAATTAAAATAATCAATATTGTAAAGTACTACACATTAATTAAAATAATCTTTGCTTACGAATGAAATTAACATTATTATAATAAAAATGGAGGGAGCTGTAATATTTCGTAATAGTTGTAAAAGATCATAAAATCTTTGATTTAATCAATATTAGATGAAATTTATCCGTAGTAAATAGATGATAAATGACTATTTCCGTTTCCAGGATATAAACTGCATCTTCGAAGCAGTGGTGTAGTAGACATTTGTAATAGGGACGAAGGTTCAATTCTGGAGCCGCATGTGTAATCTTTTTTTCAAATTCTGTACAATACTGTATGTTGGTGGTAAGTCTCTGCTGCCGGAGAGTATCTAGCTAGGTACCCTACTGCAGCCAACATACAGTAGTAAACATTAGTGTTTTGATTGAAAGGCGTTGTAGTTGTAGCTAGTGTAAATACTGGGGTAACGAAATTCAACATCTAATGCCTCGGGCGACGAGCGCAATGTGATGCAGTATATCACATCCTAGCTAGTGCTATATTGTTATGGTCAGGCGTATTGCTTACCATCAGGTGAACATCTCGGTTGTCTAGTCACCTAATTGAACAAAAAAAATCTGATGCGGCTGTCATCATATGAGATCCGGAATGTAGTGAGGGCGATTCACCATTTACAGTTTCATTGCCACTTAACACCCTGTTCAATTCAGATCAATTGTTACTTTAAAACCTTAAGAATTTACTTAAGCTGGTATATCTTTAAGTTACAATTAAGCTACTGGGAGTATTACTAAATAATATTCCTATTGTTATACCACAGATAAAATTTTCTCTTCAACTGTCTAAATATTTTTCTCTTATACAAGTTTAAAAGAAAGCACTGCAAATAAGTTGCAACCGAAAATGAATTTTCTATTATAAGATATTAGATTGTTTTCATAAGAGCTGAATGTAACCTTAAACTATAAAGAGTCAGCTCGGTCAGGGACACTGCGGGACACGGTGTTCACCGGCCGGATACGCTGCAGTTGCATCTTTTTAAATTTGCACCAGCACACTGCCATAGATATAGAAAGCGAGGAATTTCTTTATACAACGAAGCGATAAGACGAGCAAGACGTCCACCTGGTGGTAACCTATACGCCTGCCCATAACAAACTGTCGTTGGTTAGAACGGTTACACTACATCACATTGTACTCATCGCTTTGAGACATGTTTTCATAGCAACAGCACCCTTCAAATCAGATCGCAGTAATATTTGTTTGGCGATAGAAACAGGAACTGCGGTGATACCCACTTACACGGTCTCCAGTAATAGAACCCTTCAACCAGTAAGGATTATAGGAAATAAAAGAGGAAGCTATTTGATCTTAATGCTTTATTTTCTTTTGACGAACCGGACATCCGTCTATTGTTAAATGAAACGTCTGCTCGTAACAACGCTACAGTAGTTACGATATTTTAGCTATATATTCATGATCAACAAGTATGAATCATCAATAAAATTATCAAATTTGTTTTTTTTATGTCTATTCTGTTTTTTGTTCTAGAGGATATTCAAAAGTAACCATGTTGAAATAATATCTTCTTCCTCCCTCCTACTCTTTTCCCAGCTATGTGGGGTGTGTCAAATAATATCTACCACCATCTAAACTCTACCAAACACCAGCGACAAAAGGCAGCCCTTTTGTGACTATTTCCCTCTTTCGCTTCTTCGTCGACTTTATTCTAACATTTTTTCTTACCCTAACTGCTTTGCAATTATCATATCATCGCAATTCAATTTAAACATTCTACATAATTACCTGTAATTAAGTTTACAGTAATTACCACGTTGACGCGACGTCGCTACTTTATTTACAATGTCATTGCAACGTTATCGTCCCCTTGTTAAACAACAATATTTGCTGTTGGATCCATTTTAATTCGTTTGCTAATATGGCGGCGTAACATTCCAGATATTTCTGTTTGTGAATACCCATATCAAGTACAAGTGTACAACACACAGTCAATGCTGAAAACACTCACACTGACGTATTAATGTATAAATTTTAAAGACTATAAATCATGTATTGAACGTAGTACTTTATAATTATCATCAGCCGATAGGTCCCGCATTACTCGCATCCAGTGGCTTCCCGCAATTCTCACCAGATTGTCGCTCCACATTATACATTATACTTATATATTTGCAAATATATTTATTTTTAGCTCAATAACAGTTTTTGTATTATCTAATCTATATAATCTGATTTAATAATAAATTGCTAACTTTGATAAAGATCCAGTATACAAACTTCTATAGTGCAATACTATCATGCTATCCATTTTAATATGGCCTCCGGTGACGGTGCTGTCATCATTAACATTTAAGCATTTTAATATACAGTGTTGATCACAGATCTTACCAATTTCATCAACATCATTACGAGATGCCTTCTTCTATCTGGAGTTTGTCGACCAGGTTAAAGAGACTTCCGGTTTTTGGCTATTCTTTTCAAATGAAAGTAAAGCCCGGTGCACTCCTTTACATTGTTAGACCACATAATATCAATTGCCACCTACATCCAATGATTCCATGTGATCTTCACCAGTTCATCCATCCACTTAGCAATCGCCAATCCAAGCATGCCAGTGTCATCTCCTCTCATCTCGTGAGCTGATCAATCATAATTCTAGTTATCACATACATTACTACTTCAGCTTCTAATACGCTGGCTTTCACCAACTTTTGATAGGTTCCGGGATCTCCTATGAGACAAAAACATGTTAAAGTTGCATTTCCTTTCAATACGATTATATCGCAAATTCAATTGATAAGGCTTATCTTATATTTTGTACATTCAAAAACTACTAAGGACGTATCATGACTATCTAATCAATCATAGTCCTTGAAATTTATTTGATTATTCCGATATCTAAACAAAATCAGTGAAAAAGTGTATTTATCGACTTAAATATAGAATTTCCAGACGTTTTCCTTCATAATCTAGAAACAAAGAGCCTTGGAGCGTAGTTTGCTTATTAGGCAAACGAGCGCTATCCTTCTAGAAGAACTGTCGAAATATGATGGAGAAACAAAAGTAACATTCAGTGGAAGGGACCCAGGAGTGGATTGAGAAAGGACTATGATTATATAATATTGAATTCTCTTATCTAATATTTACATAGTCTAGCATATTTAATATGCCCACGACTCCACCCGCATGGAATTTGAACAATATGCCGTCTGCACGATAAATACATTGTTAAAATACATTAATATGTAAATAAACATCACGTATTACAAAAATATTACATGTTTTTTTTTATGTAGATAATACTATCGGCCTCATTTTAACGTTATGTTTAATTATATAGACTCATAAATTGTTTTTCGCTCTCCTATGTTTACTACTGCAATGAACGTAAATTTACAATATAGGGGTAGCAGTAAGCTGATATAAAAATCTCATAACCATCGAAGTTATACCACATGTGACTCTAGTATAGAACAGAAGGTCCTCTTTATATTAAAATCGTTGTTAATTGCTATAAAGTACATCAGGAAAATGTTCATGTGTAAACAAGACAAACTAAAAACAGTTCAAGGATAACATACCAAAATGGATATATCGCCCATAACGTTAATAATTTCGACGATAATTTAAAAGGATATATACTACTTTTTGACCACAAATCAAGTCTTCGCATACGAAACCTATCTCCGACACTGATGAATTGCCTTGAAAACAAACAAAGAACACAGAATGTCAAACATAAAAAAAAACGTAAAACATTTGCTCTTTACTTTGGTGTCGATTCTTCCTTGGTAACGAAGTACTTTGTTAAACGTTAATAATTACAAATATATATTAATGATTAACTGACAATATAACAAAAATTGTATTTATATCGTTGAGATTGGCAATTGTGATACCATAGACAATCAAACTGAGAAACTAATTAAAGTATCGAGTCTTCTGGGAAAATTATCGTGATGACTCTTCTTACATAAATATTATATTAACGTACTTTATTTAGCTCAATGTTTTCAGAAAATTTTGGCTTTTATACAGGCCTTTAATTCTGTTTGGCCACGAATCTGTAGATTTACACACTATCTCCAAGGGAAATTTTCACCACCGTCACTACTTGCTCCCTAGATTTTTTAAGACTCAATATCGCCGTGTCGTTTAGAGCAGACCGTGTCCTCTAAAACTGACCATAATTTAAAGTCTAAAGGTGAGGTCTAGCCTAGCTAGAGCCAGTGTTCAGCTCTTATAAATGCCGGAACTTTGGTTTCAAACCAGGCTTGGGTAGTTCGTGCCTTGTGACCAGAGCAGAGTCCTACTGGAGAGTCCGCGGGATAGTTTTAAAAAGTATATTGCTAAGAGGTTTCACGGCTTGATCCGAAACTGTATCTTGAAACACTTTGGCTAAAGGTTTCACTCACACATCAATCACAAAAATGTAATTTTTGACTCCTTGATAAGACACACACCACCAAATCATCACTGACGCAGAATGATGACGACGACCACGTTGTACCTTTGCAACCACTTGAGTAGCTTCTTTCAAACTATGAGCGTACACTTTATCATTTTGTTTATTATAGTGGTCTTCAATAGTGAAAATTTTTCATCGGTAAAGAGTATATTTCTGTCTTTCACCTTCGTATCGCGACAGAAGGTTTATTCATTTTGATCGATCCACTCCATCCATCTTTAATTGTAGAGATTGATTTAGGACGTGTCCTGTATATCGACGATAAGCTCCGAGCTTCAGGTCTTGTTTTATAACACGCGACAGAGTCCTAGCGGGAATCTTCATTTCCCAAATCAAGTCAAAAAGTCAAGGACTTGAATTATCACATTCTCAACCGCACTACCACGGCAGTCACACTTGTATCATTAATATTTACTTTCTCTTATTCTCAATATCTCTCTGCAACTTCTCTATTCCTTCTTTTTCTTGTATTTTCGTAACTACATTTTTTTATACTCGTTCCCCCGGGAATTTGTGGGCCTGAGCTTCGTTCCATTTATTTTTTACAGTTTTTGTTTCCATCCTTATTCTCTCCTTCCATAATCTACTTCATCTATAGTATTATTATGTTCCATTCTTATTTCTCTTCTAATGTAACAACATTTAGCTATCACAGTTGCGGTTAATATTGTTCCAAAATGACTGTTATCATAAGTCATTGACTCAACTGTTTCGTATCGGGTTAAGAGTTATCTCTAGCAGTCATACTTGGAATATAAACGTCCTAAATATTAAAGGGCCTGCATCTCATAAAGTAAATGGATGTTGCCACACTATTATTCGCAATTACTACAATTATTTAGTGTTTAATGTTTAATTATAATATAAACGAATTATTCCACCAATTTACAATAATTCTAATGCAAAGAAATCTAATGTATAATAAATATTTACTTGTCAAATTGTGAGCGCTTTTTGGTTTCTTTATTCTCGAAATTCGGGTAAAATTTAAAAAAAAAATTTTGATTAACGATTACATTTGACAATTCTTTTTTTTTTAATTCTAAGAAGCGACGAGACGAGCGGTACGTTCACCTAATGGTAAGTGATACGCACATAACAACGTCGCGCTAATTAGGATAACTGTTATTAACTGCACCACACGCTATATACACGATACCACGGCAATTTCACTACCCACAGCGCCCTTCAAACCTGAACACAGTAATGTTTACACATTACTGTTTGCCACAGAAATAGGCGCCGCGGTGGTACTAAACCAGACGGTCCCCGACAACAGATGCATACCACCAGTAAGATTCTCAATAGGTATTAGATAAAGATTACTTTAATTCTTATAAATTAAACACTAAGTAATTCTAGAATTTTCCATAACTAGGAAATAGGATCAAATAATTTTTGTCTTTTTAATTTGATAACTAGGTTATTTTCGCCAGTTTTTATATATATGGCGGTCTATTCTATTGGTATTGAGTCGCAGTAGAGGATATTCAAAATTCATATTAAATTTATCGCATGCTCTTCGCGTGTTGAAGAATCTTTGAATACGATATTAGTAGGAACAACCACTGGTACTGATAAAGGTTATAAATAATTCACACAAGCGGAACTCTTCGATAAGACAGACACCAATAAGTTAAAGTTTTATAGTAGTTATAAAGGAATGAGGAGAAATATTGATGTTTTTGTAAAATATTGTCTTCCTCAGCAAAGTCGAAGTTTCTAATTTAATTATTGTAAGAGACCTCATATATCTCTACAGCTTTCTTCTGCAAAAATAATAATAATGAAGTACTAAGAACTACACATTAGCTTGCGAAAGATTTTCATTAAAAACAAAAGTAACGATTGAAGTTAAGAGTAGAGCTACTGCATCATCGCCATCAACCGATAAACGTCCATTGCTGGTCATAGCCCTTCCCAAAGACCTCCACGTTTGTACTAATTCATTTCGAAGGATTTGGCACCATTTCCCACCACACTGGCTCATTGCCGATTGCCGAGAGCTAGAGCTCCATTTGTTTATTAGCAGGGTATACCACGAGCAGGTTAGCTTGGCTTGGATCCCGTCAGTTGTTGTGCGGGACCCCTTACACTCCGGGAGCTACTCCATCAGTAATGGTTTTTATTTCTAGTAACTATATTTGGAATCCTTCATTATAGCTTTACTTATTGCATGTACTTTATGTTTGGTTTATTTATTTATTATATTATTACCAGTTATCATTTCTTTCTTCATAAGGACAACTTATGTATTTGTTAAAAAGTAAAAGCGTTGGTTGTGTTATGTAGAACTATATCTATGACGCTGTGTTTAAGTGCTTGCCTGGAAATACAGAAGACCTGGGCTAGATTTTGAGTTATGGAATGTGGTCGGTAGTATAGCTTTCTTGAAACCGCCTGCCTAGTTGCCATCCTCAAGTAAATCTGATGCCATAACCACATTTCACAGCTGTTAATACTTGTGAAATTTGAGAGTTAACTATTCCTAGTGATCACGTTTCAACGTCCACTACCTCATTGTTATTTAACACCGCGTGAAGTTGAGATCAAGCGTGGGCCCAATGAAGATAAAAATGTATATATTATTGTTTCAGCTACAATCATAACTACCTAACCAGATTGTCCCGTCTGTAATAAAATTGACGACTTGTTTCACATTTTGTTGGAATCTACGAGAAATCAATATATTGGATAGATTCTCGTATCTCCAATGATTACCTTTTGCGGTTTGTTAGGTTTAATAGCATCTCGAATGCCGAAACGACTTTTTTGATGTTAGCATTAAGTCGAACTCGAATGTATATATCGGAGATCAGCTACCTTCTTCTGGCTGCTAGTTACAATCAAATTGTGGGTACTAATGGTACTTTCAAGTAGGTAGGATGGAATGGACAGGCGAAATTTTAGCATCGAGTTGTAGTCTAAAATGAAAACTGTGAAATTTTATGATATTTACATAATTTGCAAACTTTTCCCTCTTCTATCGTGAGCGCCGCGACAGCTCAATTGCTCTACAAATTTGAATTGCAAACAAAAGATAACCGAGATTCGTTACGAAAGGAAGTGGGGATCCTCATAGCAATAATTATAAAGTGGGTACTTTAATTACAGACTGAAAATGGGTCGGCGTTAATTCTTTAACGAGGCACCGTTGCTCTCCTACAAAACCTTTGTAAAACGCGTCACATTTTCGAGTATACCTAATTAATTTCATTACATACAAAATGCTAAAAGAGATATTGAAATAAATATTGTTTATTAAATTTTACTACAGTTATCGCAATGATTATATGTACTGCTTTGGGAGAATTAATCTTACAATAAGTGGAACAGTTTACAAATCTTTGAATCTCAATCTTACTCAACTATAAGCTGTAAAGTTTCTACTGCTGGTACATTCCGCCACGCATAATTCCCAACTCCAATGAAGGTTGGCAGATATGGCATGTCTTCGAGTTATATACCACAAACTTCCACCACGCAACTCAACTATTACTGCTTAAAAATTAGACCAAGTCCTCGAAACTTTCCGACTTCGAAAAACATATTTTGTAAGTAAGAATTTTCGACGTTGCAAAGTAAAATAAAACCTTTCTGAAAAAATATCACCCGATAGTGCTTTGTATTAGCTATCAAACGAAAAAAAACGAGATTTTTCCAACATACAAATACGGGATAAAACATTCTTTTACATATTTAATATAATAAAAGAACTTCAAACAAGATTAAATGTACCATATCAGAGATTACCTTCTACACTAATCTATAAGCATTGGTTCATACAATTTAGATAAATAGACAATAAAGATGATTTTGATACGGAATTAATTTTTATACTATATTATCACGCTTTTTTCCCAGTAGGAGTAGGCAGAGGTGAATAATCACCCATATTTCGCCAGATGTGGTCAGATTAGGTCCCATGTAACAGGGGGCGAGCCTGCTGCTATTTTATTGGGACCACCACACACACATACACAAAGATGATTTCAGTGTGAAATTAATGAAATTAACTTCGAGTTATTCGAAGAATCCTTATTGGAAGAATCCTCACACTGTTTCCGAGTTTATATATTCAATTATATCTACATAAGTTTTAACGTGAACCTGTGTATGAAAAGGTTCAGAGAGTGATTATATTTTTCATTTCAACGGGTACAATATAAAAAATTAAAAATGTCTAAAGGAAAAGTTCTTTTAATTTCTTCTTGAGAGTAGAATCTTTGTACTGTTGAGTTATACGGCCGGCGGCGGCGGTGTCTGAATTAAAAGTGACCGTGCACCCTCTCCCCTTAAAGTTTTTCACTTCGTTACTTACAAAAGCAACGGCCTTGCTTGAAACTTGTGAACTAGACGAGGCTATTTCAAATTAAACCTCAAGGGGATGCAGGCTGTGAGGGAAGACCTCTGCGGTGACTTTATATAGGTCTTTCCTACATATGACATATATTTTTAAAAGCGATCGCATGCTTATTGAAGTGCTAATTAGGAATTGAATATCTTGTCTTGTTACCCCAATAATTTCACTATCTACTACGTCCTTTAAGCCGGAACACAGTTACATTATCACACTTCTGTTTGACGGTAAAAATAAGAGCTACAATGGTGACCACTTAAACCAGTAAAACTGCCAATAAGATATCCGCGAAAGTTGTTTCCTGTCACCGGAAGCTCAACGGTCATGGAACCTGCGTCTCTTTAAGTAATAAAGCGTATCGATACATCATAAAGTAATCATTTCATTTGTAACATATTGTCTAAAATAAATGGTTTTTTTTTTATTCCTACAAAGAAGTAACTAACTGTATACAAATACGAATGTACATTTTATCTTTATATCGTTCCGGGAGTGATTCGATGAGTTTCTATTCGATTGAAGGCGATGACCGAAGGCTGCGCTGCGACTAGACAAAATAAATACTTCTTTATATCGCCCCAAGCGGACATGTCTCGACAACCGTCCTTTTAATCAGAATATACTTACCTGGAATTTTATTTTTCATTTGAGAAGCTGTTAAGCTACCATTGGAAGATTCAACTACTATTGTATTAATTTAGTTAGGATTGTTTTATCACGTTTGCTTTACGATAACATCAAGCGAAATTGCTGATTAAACAAATACAGTGAGTGTACTATTACTACGCAGCAGTACAATTTTTTTTATCAAGTATCAGTTTTATTATATACTTATTTACAATAAATCTTCATTATAATTCTATATACACATAATAAATAAAACATATGAAATGAATTCCACTATACTTTTTTGAAACTTCTACTACACTTTGTCGATTTTAAAGATTGACAAACAAAGTAATGTAGAACGATTATACAATTTTTAAATCAAATATATGTTCAATACTTATGCACAGTTGTAAAATATATATATATATACATATATAAACACATGAGATATCCAGAGATTTATTTACTGAACACGAGATCTCCAAAATTATTAAACGCAAAAGATCAAATTGTAGAAACATTGCTTCTGACATTTAGAGGTCAGCTTAGAATGGATTTTAAAAAATTCCTTCCACAAAGGAAGTTGCAGGGGAGTTAAACAGCTAAGGACCCGCTGAAATATTCCTGAAAATTTTCAATTCTAAATAAAATATATTATTAAGAGATACTCATCTCTGTTTCATCTTTATTTTCGTTCTAATACGCGATTCGAGATAACGGAATTTAAGCTTACGATGAAAAACGTATATTGATCCAGTTTCCTGGTTATCCGGGTCGAGAGGTTTATTAATAAAACGTTATTCAGTAGATTTCCCCAATCTGATTTTCGAGTAAATTAATGCAACTGATTCTTTTTTTATTTCTACGAAGCAATGAGACGAGTAGGACGTTCACCCGATGCTAAGGGATAAGTCAGCATAACAATGTGGCGATACTTAGAAACGAAGCGGTAAACTCAATGCGTTGCTGAGTATACCATCCTATCATCACGTTATAGGCCAGGCGTATCACTTACCATCAGGTGAACGACTTACCTCATTGCTTCGTTGAAAAACAAACTACTTATATTAAATACCAACTTATGAGAACATATAAAGTATACCTTTCTGATTAACATTAAAGCCTGCTTACCAGCAGAATAAATATCATCACATAGTCATATTAATAGAGCATTATTCAATCTCTCTGTGAGGGAAATGCTTTATTCTAGCTTCAAGGTATATATAATAAATATATTACAGAATATATCACCCTTACGTCACTTCATATCCCCTGTTTATATTCCTCTATAAACTTTTCTAATAAGCGACATATGAAACGCCATTCATAAATTTATGACTGATATATCTACCGCTTAACTGTACCGTTTTACTGTGTCCCAGTTTGTAGAGTTATCTATAAAAATTACTATCATGCAGTATAGATCATTCAGAGTAGCGCCAAATTGTTATCAACCTGGTATAACTTTCTCAAAGGATTATAAGTGAAAAAAAAAAAAACTTTAGAGTATCTTTGCATAATGGATGATGGTACGAAGCGAGGAGACATGCTAGTAGTTCCACCACCACTACCATCCGCCGATAGACATCCATTGCTAAACATAGGCCTCCCCCAAAGATTCACACACCGGTAGGGATTCGTAAGGAAGGATCTGGGCTATTTTCCACCAACTAACCCAATGGAGGTTCGTAGGAATCGGTCTCGTATGTTAATTAGCAGGGTACACCTAGAGCAGGTGAGGTTCACTTGGATCCTGGTTGTTGTGCGGGACCCACACCCAATGTGTTCACCTGATGGTAAGTGATGCGTGTCCCTAAAACGCTGATTAGGATGTTATAGATAGCAGCACCTTGTGTTCGTAGCTTTGAGATACGAGACGTTTAACTAGGTTTATCATCAGCCAATAGTCGTCCACAGCTGGACATAGGCTTGCCCTAAAGATTTCCACGCCGATTAATTCAGCGTTGCCCGCATCCAATACAAAGTTAGGTTGACCCAGTAATTTAGTAAACTACAACATCCTTTAATCCGGAACACAGTAATGCTTAGCAGCAGCAATAGGAGCTACAGTGGTGCCTATCTAGACGGTCTCCGACTACAGAGCCCTACCACTATAACTATCAATTTAAGCAAATAGTTTGCAAAAAAGAGAGGAGAAGAGTCTTGATTGGTCTTTCCGTTTAAAATCCCCAAGTCTTTCACTCCTCGTGGATTCCTTACAACAAAGGACTACGTAATTGCCAATCCTGAATTCAATTCACCAGTTAAAGATGGAGATGGTTAATTGAACTGATCCTCAATTATGATTAAGGCAAACATTAGTAATAGGTCACTATACTCAGTAAATATACTGGTAGTAGATCTCTATTGCCAGGGACCGTATGAGTGGGTACCACCGCACTATTTCTACCGCCAATCATTACTGTGTTCCGGTTTAAAGGGCGCTGTAGCTAGTGTAATAACTGGTGTAATCAGGCTCATCATATTGTCTCAAGTCGACAAGAGTAATGCATTGCATTGTATTACAACCTAACCAGCGCCACGTTGTTATAAGCAGGTGTATCACTTACCATCTAGTGAACAAAAAAAAAAATATTTCAATCATGAGTCAACGAGTATCACTTCATGACGACTCTTCATGATTTTAAGGAATGATGCAATGTATATAAATACCCGACAAAGACATTGCAGGGCTTTGGCACTTGCAGCTAACCTATTTCGGAGAGGTCGATGACCTTACTCAAATGCTATTTTACTGGTGTTAGATCTCAATTACCGGAGACTATCTAGGCATTATTGCTGCGTCTATTTCTGACGCCAAACTGTACTGTGCAAACGTTACTGTGTTCCGGTTTGAAAGGCGCTGTAACTAATTTAATTAATGGGGTAATGAGACATAACATCTCATGTTATAGGCGACGAGCGATATATGTGTTATGGCCGGGCGTATCACTTACCATTAGATGATCGTACCGCCCGTGGCATCGGTTAATTGAATAAAAAAAAAATATTTTCTCTCTGCTGATACATACAAAATGTATCAAAATAATTATATAGAAACAGACTTGCATACGTAATATGAAATAAAGAGATAATGGATGTTCTCGTACATATACAATGAAGTCATGTTTAGTTTTCTTTTTTGGGATATGGTATCTATGATAATTTGAAATAAAGTTAGACTGGTTGTATATATATAATATCTACTGCTAAGCTAGTTATTCACAAATAAATTCAGATTTTTTTTTCCATAAATCATCTAATTTACTTAATATTAAAATGTAAGTAATCGGAAAATATTATCTATTTTACCCAAAAATGACAAAGTTCACGTAAAGATTAAGTTATTTAACCTTCGCTTAATTTTCTTTAATACATATGAAATCACGGAGAAACCTGACGAATGTCACGTCAAGGCTGTTGTCCAACTTATGTCTAAATCGACAAAACCTAATATGATGAAGTTAATTCAATATAATGAAGTCTTACAAAAGGGGAACTTAGTCGAATCGCAAACGAGAAACTGAACGTATGATTTCGCAACTGCGCCTTAATCCTGTTTAATATAAATAGGATATATACATTGCAAGCCGTCACCATAGTTAAATACAATAGGTAGAGCACCAATAATTCCTTTATAAGTTATAATCTGATTTTTTATTTTTACTACTACTAGTCTTAAATTGCGTCTCCAACTAGTGTAGTATGGTACAGTCCTTTCTGTTTCTGGTGACGTCCCAGAAATGCGAATACATTCCCTGATATTCCTCAACCATGTCTGTTTTCTTCTCCCCACCTGTTACTACTATTATTATTACTTTAATTACCGTAATTAAGGAAGGTTAAACACAACTGAATCTTTTAAAGAACATTAAAAAACTTCGTCATCTTTGAGTAAGGATACGAAAGTACTTGTTTATCAATTCTTCATATTTTCATATTAAGAAGATGAGATAATACATAAAAAAAAAAATTACGTATTTTTTTCTTTTTTAGTAGCAAATATAAAAAAAAAAATACTAAATCTTTTTTTCTAAACATCAAAGATACCACATCTCAAATAAGAAATCTAAACATGAACCAAAAATTAGCATTACGACCTAAATTCTAAACCTAGAATACAAACGATCGAATGTTAACATAAAAATTAGTATAAGTAAATTACGGAAGTAACAACCCAGTTACTGGAGCATTGAACCCAACATAGCGAAGGTCATGGGTTCAAATACCATTAGGACTGGTACTAATTAGTTCCCTATTTATAATACGTCATATAAATAAATAGAAAACTGTATAGTTTAAGATAAACGCGATAATAATGTATACTGTCATAACAAATTACTGCTTATTAGTAAATTTAACAGTGTTTTGAATAGTAAGGAATTGAGTCTAAATACAGCCTTTTTCTTACAAAATGTCTGAAAGAAATAGGAGAAGTCTGATGAGGTTTTTCTTATATCAGGATTTGTTCATAAGGATAATTTTTATATATCTTATTCTAGTTAGAATATACACAGCACCATATTGTGCTCGTCGCCGTGGGACATAAAAGGTTGGTTCTGGTTACTCGAGTAATTACTCTAGCTACAGCTCCCTTCAAGCCGGAACATTGTAATGTTTGCACTGTAGTTTGACTGCAGAAACAAGAGCTGCAGTGGTACCTACCTAGACGGTCTCGGGCACAGGAGACCTACCAGTAGCACTCGATTCAGTGCTTGTTTCTCTGTGTTAGTTCCATACTGTCATAGACTATAGGTCTCATAGGTCACATCAGTGTTCATATCTTAAAACAGTAAATAAAAAACATTACTGTGTTCAAGTATGGATTGTGATAAACTCATTAGAAGGAACGGAACTTAACATGTAATCAGGTAGACGTCACATAAAAGACTTCAGTATTGAACATATTTCCTTTACTGGTGACAAGTCTCTGTTCCCGGAGACTGTCCGGGTAAGTACCACTGCAGCGTCTGTTTCTGCCGATAAACAGTAGTATCCATTACTATATTCCGGTTTGAAAGGCGTTGTAGCTAGTGAAATTAGTTAGGTAATGAGACTTAACATCTTATGTCTCAAAACGACCAGCATAATATGGCGCGGTCTATATCGTACAATCCAATGCCACGTTGTTACAGGCGAACGTAATATTTACTATCAGGTGAACGTCCCGCTCGTCTCGTCGCTCCGTAAAATAAAAAAAGCAATTTCGACTGTGTCCATACTACATACTAACTTACGAATACTACTAACTTTTATGCTGGCAGAGCTGGAAATGTCAGAGATCACATCGAGATAGACATTTGTGCTTATTTTTAGAATTCGGTCATTGCCAAACATTAATATTATTTTATCTTATATTTGATATACGTATATATAATTAGACAAAGAGATGTTTTTTGCAATTAAAAGACGTGACGAGCGTGACATTCACCTAATAGTAAGTGATAGTTCTGCTCTGCTGGATACCAGCGTGTCGCTACCCGGGATAGCATACTGCACCACATTATGCTCGTCGCTTTAAAATATAATATGTTGTTTCGTTACCCCAGTAATTACACTAGCTACAGCGCCCTTCAAACCGTAATACAGTACGTAGGCGGTCTCCGGCAACAGACCTGTGTGTTCCGATATGAAGAGTGCTGTACTTCGTTAAATGATTGGGGTTACGAGAACTAATTATTTCTAAGACGACAAGCGCAATTGATTTATATATATATCATTATAAGTAGCGCCATGATGTTATAGACAGACGTATCACTTACCATAAGGTGTATGTATCGCCCGTCTCTTCGCTTCATAACGAAAAAAAAAAACACTCTATTTCCCGTTTGCTCGCTCATACGTACAAGAATCAAAAGATCGAGCGTCGCGTGTTTCGTTTCAAACATTTCGAGACGTATCAAAAGAAACCCCATTTGTTTTTGACCCAGATACGATGTGACCGTAAACGGTACGCCTGCAGAAGAACGAAGAGTCACTTCTTACGCTTTTCATTCAAATTCATCTTATGATAGAAATATTTTTATTGTGTATTGGTTATATTACTGACTACTAGCTCCGATATCACAAAATGCACAGTGTTATAGTAGGCCTCAACTGCCGGAGACCTTCTAAGCAGCTCTTAGTGGTGCCCGCAAAAAGTACTGTATCCGGGTTTAAAGGGCGCTGTAGCCAGTGTAATTTCTGGGGTGACGAGACTCAACATCATATATATCAGGCGACGAGCGCAATGTGGTGCAGTATACATCATCCTACTAACATACAACGCTGACCATCAAGCGAACTTACCGCTTGTTTCGTTGCTTAATTGTATAAAAACCAAAGTCTACAGTCCAACTTGGTTACAAGAAAACCGAAATAAATTTTCAGCATTATCATAATTCAGCACTCACCCTGAATTCCTGTATCGTTCAACATCTGATTCAGAGTGTCCACTTGAATATTTTCCGCATTTCCGGAAAACAGCTCAGAGCTTTTACACTGAATCGTCATTTTATTTTTAACACGGCGTAAGTTTTCGAAGTGAACCGTAATACTCGGAATTCGTATCTCATGAAGATATTTAACCGGAAGCGGTCCCCTGCCCACCCATTCGTCATGATATAATAATAGATATTACAAATTCTTTAAAAGATTGCATTAAGATAGGTTTGTTATTTCTCCCGTCAAACGGTACCGTGTTCAGTCTGAAGGGAGCTGTAGCCAGTGTAATTACTGGGGTAACGAGACAACATCTTATGTCTCAAGGTGACGAGCCTAAATAGTGCCACTTGTTATGAGCCTGAGTATCACTTACCATCAAGTGAACATCCAGTTCGTTTCGTCGCATCGTTGGATAAACGAAAAAACACATCGTTCTAAAGGAAAATCTTCAACATTTTATAATAAACTAATATATAGTATTGATGGTTGAGCTGATGGTATTCTATATATAACACATCGTCACTCAACGTTTAAGAATGTCACTTCATCGGATAGAATTTTTTTTTATTCAACACCTGCTCCTAACGTGGCGCTACTTGAGATGGTATTCAAAGAACCACATTGCATTCATCGCCTTAAGACAAGATGTTTAAGCTTGTTACCCCAGTAATTTCACTAGCTCCAGCGCCCTTCAGACCGGAACACAGTACTGTTTGGCGGCAGAAATAAGAGCTGCGGTTATATCTACTTAGACCATCTCCGTCAACAAGGATAGACCACTAGTAAATAAAATGAACAGCTACAACTTCAACAGTAGTTTTTAAAACTGAAGTAAAAGGATTGTCTCTAGGCTAAGATTGTTACTTAACAGCGAGTAGGTCATGTACAAGCACTAACCTATATATGATGAAATAAATAGAGCACTGAATTAGTTCTAGCACAGTAAACAATAATAAATATTTATTATTCGGTGAAGACACGAGGAGCAAGCAATTTCGCATGAAACATAATTCAGCAGAGATTCCAGGTCTCCAACTCGTTATCTTCACTATTGCACCCGACAAACAATACTGTCAAACATTACTGTGTTCCGGTTTGGAGGGCGCTGTAGCTAGTGTAATTACTAGGGTAACTCGACGTCTTATATCTCAAAACGACGAGCGCAATGTAGTGCATTGTATGTTCTATCTAGCGCTACGTAGTCACGGGCTGGCGTATCACTTACCGTCAGGTTAACGTCCTGTTCGTTTCGTCGCTTTGTTGAATAAAAAAATATTTCTCTACCAGACCATGAGAAATTTTCACACTAGTAAAACGGCAACACTGACGAAAGGTTAAAATTCTCGTAGCGAAATACTTTGTGTACTTTGCGTACTTATAAAAGAATGGAAGCCCGCCGTACGTCTAGACGGCCGATGGTAGAAAAGGGTAAATAAGCGATGTAAATACAAAGCACAGCCCCTTCCAAAACCTCCCTCTTTTGTGTTACCCGCGTCCGAATATTAACACTGAAAATATTCAGATACTAATTACAAAATATATTACTAAATTCTTGTAAATATTTACCATTTAAAATTAAAAAAAAATATCTAAATAGTTAGGTCTCTGGTGCGAGAGACCGTCTACGTTAGTACCATTGCCGCTGACATACAGTGGTGTGCAAACATTACTGTAGTCCGGTTTGAAGGGCGCTGCAGCTAGTGAAATTACTGGGGGAACGTCAACATCTTATGTTTTAGACGACGAGCGCAATGTTGTGCTTTGTATTTCATCCTAACTAGTGCCACGTTGATACGGGCAGGTGAATCACTTATCATGTGAACTTAGCAGTCTAACTAACTTACGTCTTGAATTAATAAAAAAAATTCAACTCTCTATTATCCTAATAATCAATATCCTGGTTAATTTCCTTAATATTTAACTTTAGAAGTTTTAATTATTATTATATTAATATCACCAACGCAGAGATTCTTCTTTCCAGATTTTTCTTTGATAGTATAATTACCGAGGTAAAGACTACCTCAGTAATTACACTATCTACAGCTCCTTTCAAACCGGAACACAGTAATGTTTGCAAATTATTATTATTTGGCTGCTGAAATAAGCGCTGCGTCGGTACCTACCAGACGGACTCTGACAAAGGAGACCTACCACGAATTTTGTGTTAGTTAATCCTGATGTCATCTAAATAATTACTTTGAAACTTGAGAAAATGGCACAAAATGTTGGAATACTTTCGCAAATTGTCCCCTGCGACGAGTCTGCCGCCCCGGGGTGCTGACACGAAAAATTACTTCACGAATTTAAATGCACTGTCTTTTTTTTTTATAAAATCTAGGACGCGGTACAAACTGAGGAGGAAAAAACTTTTTGTATGCTCGATTTTAAAAACGTTCTATAAAATTTTTATCTGTCATTCTCATGGCGCCAAAATTATCTTTCCTTTTAAAACAAAGTACAGAGTAAAAAAGGAATAGAGTAAAAAAGTATATAGAGAAAAATGTAGTCTATGATAATATGTTTCTTATGTTGTAAATAATAATTTGAAGTATCCATTAATTAACTATTTTTTTTTTTTATTTGGTACTCATTTTATAAATAATTTCAAAATAATTTTATTAATAGGTAGTGGTAGATTTTTGTTGCTGGAGAACGTCTATGTGGGTACCACCGCAGCGCTTATTTCTGCCGCCATACAGAAGTGTGCAAACATGTGGTCCTGTTTGAAGGACGCTGTAGCTAGTGTTATTACTGCGATAAAGATACTCGACATTTTATGTCTCAGGCGATGAGCATCATGTGATGAAGTGTATGTCGTTCTGACTAGTGCCACGTTTTTACGGCCAGGCGTATTGCTTACCATGAGGTGAACGTTCCGCTTGTCTAATCGCATATATGAATAAAAAGAAAAGTATGTCTCTATGCTAATTTGCTACTGCTTACTAAGACAAAACGATTGCACCACAACTAGAGCGAGATGACGAAACTTCTTGTAAACTCCGAGTCACTAACCTCACGAGTAAATATAATCTACATCTTTCATGCTTTACGCAGATTTTGGACGTCGGGAAGAAGCTTTACTAAAAGTTTATGATATTGGTAAACTACTTTACTATTATGTTAATATATTTTACTGCTAGCAGGTCTCTCTTACCGGAGATCGACTAGGTAAGTTACCACCAACATTAGATCACTTGTATCCCAAACAAAATACTACTTTACTAAATAGTTGATAAATGACTATTTCCGTTTCCAGAAGATATCAACTGTTTCCACGAAGCAGTGGTATAGCACCAGCTTTGTATAAGGGTCGAAGCCCTAATATGCTGTTACTGATTACAGACAGTAGGTCTCTGTTCCCTGAGCCCGTCTAGGTAGGTACCACAGTAGCTCCTATTACGTTGACAAACTGTAATATGAAAACATTACTGTGTTCCGGATTAAAGGGCGCTGTAGCTAGTGTAATTACTGGGGTAACGAGACTCAACATCTTATGTTTACGACGAGCACAAGGTGGTGCAGTATCGTCCTAACTAACGTCACATCTTAGGGGCGAGCGTATCACTTACCATCAGGTGAACGACAAGTTGGTCTCGTCGTTTGTATAAAGAAAAATACTTTGGATGTTATCAATTTTATGATTCTCATGTTTGTAATTTTTTTTATATTAAACACCTTATATTTTTGTAGATTTGGTGCACATCTGATAAGCGATGCTGTAAATTATAGTTAAATTACTAAAGCGTAACAAGAAATAAAGACACGGCCAGGTACATGCCTCATCTAATTATAATAAATATACTAAACAAAAAGTTAACGAACTCGAATTAACCATACTTCACTTTTAATGACCTCTCTGACCCAGTAACAAACTGCCGCCTGCACGCAACCGATTTCGCAGATAGTTCAACACCAACTTATTACTGTGCGCGGCTCGGTGTGCGAGTGTAGTTTTTTTTATACCACAAAGCGACGAGACGAGCGGAACGTTCACCTGATGGTAAGCGATACGCCGGCCCATAACAACGTGTCACTAGTTAACCTCGTCTCTTTGACATATAAGATGTTGAGTCTCATTATCCCAGTAATCTGCCTAAAAATCCCTTTAATCTGAAACACAGTAATGTTTGCTAACTACTGCACTACTGAGACGGTGTCCAACAACAGCGACCTACCACCAGTAAATATATATATATATATATATATACGCGTTGTTTTTGTGTGACTCGTCTTTTATATATTCTCACTTACACATAGACAATATAAATAATAATTCTACGCACACTTAAAGGCGTGTGTCATACATAAATTATATTTAAACAAAGGAATCATAAAGCGTGTGTTACTTAAGTCCTAGTGGGATCGGTGGTGCTTTATTTATGAGCGAACCAATTGTATTATTGTTTGATATACATATTAATCATCAGCCGATAGACGTCTGGATGTAGACTCCCCTCCAAAGATCCTCACTTCGATCAATCCTTCGGCACCGGGCTCCAGGGGTAGTGGTTCATATGGGGATTTAGGCCCTTCCCGCCCACGCTGGCCCGATGCCGGTTGGCGGGAGCCACAGCCTCATCTGTTGATTATCAGGGTGCACCACGAGCAGGTGAAGTTCGCTTAGATCGTATAAGTTATTGTGCCGAACACCTTACAAAGCATTACAGTACATTTAAAAGTTTTTTTTTTTTATTCAAGTATATATTCATAACATAATGAGTAAACACAGATCTTACGCGTCCAGTAGTAACGCTAACATAATACAAAGCAACTTTTTTTTTACATTTCAATATTAGCCATACTTGTCACTTATTCTCACTGGTGCTTTGTCGCAAGAGACCTTCTAAGTAGGTACCACCGCACCTCTAATTCTTCTACCAACCATTAGTATACAAATATTAGTATATTTCGATTTTAAGAGGGTTGTAATTACTGTGATAACGAGACTCAACATCTCGTCTCAGAGCGATGAGTATATGGTATTATATACGTCATCCTGACTAGCGTTGTTATAAGCAAGCGTATCATTTACTATCAAGTGAACGTCTCACTTGTTTCGTTATTTGTAAAAAAAAAAAACAACTAAATTTTACATGATATTGCGTCCATAATATTCTGACTCTTATTATACATGATCGCCTGAAGGTATTGGTGCTATCGTGGCGGCAGATTACCAAAGAAAGAGTGGTAGCCAATACCAGGGTTCGCCACCACCATCCAAAAACCATCAGGGGTGACTACAAATTCCTACTGGAGTTAACCGTATTACAAGGTCGTTAACTTTTTAACACAAACGTTCCTAGTTAACCACTAAAGTAGACGTACATAAGACGACTAAAGCTCACGTAGTGTACATATATATAAAATAATATTTACTTATCCTTATTTTTAGTGTTTACTATCTTACATATTATTAAGCAATACCGTGAAACCCGTGAACCCTAAAACTTTAGTTTTTTAGTTTCTTTTACAAGATCAAACGAACATTATAATGTAACACAATCGATTTATTTTATAACTTGTTACACTTTACTACAAGCAACATAGTAACTATCGCGTAAGATATATATTACTGTTGTTAATTTACATAACCAAGACATGTTTGTTTACCGAAAAACTTAACAATTCCGAGAATGATTTAATATTATTTACAGTTAAACGGCGAATACAGGTTTAGAAAGGAAGAAGGATTAATTAGTGCTGAATTTAGAGTAAGTTCGGCAATCACAACCTGAAAGTTCATCATAGAAGAAACTTGTTGAAAGGATACTTTCCGACTTCAAGTCTCTAAGTTCATATATAACAAAATGACAAAACGTTAAACAGAGTATACTCTGTCTACTGTTTTTCCATTTGCTGTACTTTGAAGAAAGTAGAAATTAGTGAGAAACGTTTAATAACAAAAATAACATTTCGAGCTGACTGTAAATAGAATCCCTGTCATGTCTCTCCGACAGCAAAATGGAAGTTAGGTCCGCTTACGTTTATGCGAAAATTTTATAGAAAGAAAACATTGAATTTGTTGTTTCTTTTTTTTTCTATACTATTCATCTCACGTTGACACTGACCGCATTACTTATTACTGTCCGCACCACGCAGCATCCGACGTCCGAAACGGTGAAAACGCCTACTTTCTTCCTACTGCACCCGATGAACTTCGCACCGTCGAAAAATAATCGTGATTCAATTATGAAGGCGGCATGAAATAAATATAACCTTTATTTTCTAGATGATACAGTCGATATTTAAACCTTGATACATAAATATAAGGTATATTGAAGTATAGACTTTATTACTTTCATTATTAAGGTTTATTTTGGCCTGTGGCATTACTGCGTATAACACCGTACGGATTTTCGACTCGCCGGTATAGTTACTAAATCTAGTTGGCTCGGTTAGTCGCTCGAGAGCAGCGGCACGGATAACACGTGTCGCTCCGGTATATATCAACGAACCTTTTTAATTTAATATTATTATAGTGTAATTAACAATGACCTGTGCTTATTATTGCATATTGTGCGATATAGTGTAGTAATGGTGTGAGCAAGCGATGCAAATGCGCACGCTGCTGATCGAGGAATCTTATGCCGGCATGAAGGGTCAACCGGTTTGGTGAGTTCACTTAACTGAACACTTGAATGTAGATTAGAAAGCCCTCATTATAACAGCTAAGCTTCGTACTCGTTCTTTTAAATCACCGAGAGTAGATATAAATCACACAACGTCTCGTCCAACTTTTACTATGATCACTTTGTGAAGTTAGAAAATATAAAACAGTCATTATATGTGATTTGAAAGTATTTGTGAAATTAAATGACCTGCATTCCCATACTTATTTCCATTTCTTCGTAATGCAACGATGAATACATTACTTATAAAGTTAAAGTTATCTGCTATTCGATATGTTTCTTCTATTTATATATATCTAGAAATGCAAATGAAAAGTTCTTAATATAATTAACCATATTAAGAGATATATTAACGCAGTGTTTAGCTTTGCAAGGCATACCAATATCAATTCTTTATACTGATTACTAATAATCGTAGGCACTCCTTCAACCGGTCTAGGAATGTTCAGACTTTCGGCAGCTTCTATATATATTTATATATGCATACAATGAACCTACTTAGTGTCTTTGAAATTTAGAAACTATGAAGACACGTGTAACAGAAGTAGATTAAAATTTTTATTTAATCATTTAGCAGTAAAGATGAAACACCAATATCACTATATCTTTACTGGTGACAATGGTTGCCGGAGACCATCTAGGTAGGTACCACCGCAGCGCCTATTTCTGCCGCCAAACAGTACTATGCAAATATTACTGTGTCCCAGTCTGAAGGGCGCTGCAACTAGTGAAATTACTGGGGTAACGAGACCCAAACTCTGTCTGAGTCTTAGATTATGAGCGCAATGTAGTGTCTTAGGTCCTAACTAGCGCCATTTTATTAGCTGGAGTGTTCCTTAAAATTAGATGAACGTCCCGTGGTTTCATTGAATGCAAAAAGGACTTTAATTTTTTTTATTTTGTTTTTGTATATGATGTTTAATAAACGCCATTCGCATAATAACTAAATGACGATAAACATATCATGAACTGAAACAAAAAATTGTATAGGAAATTAATAGAAATTCATAACCTTAATAATTATACCACTGTTGATATTTTTTTATGTCTTAAACATGAAATATGCTTTTAGACGAAAGTAGAATAGACAATTAAAAATTGCTCAAATGAACTACTCTTAAGGCAGGTGTCTATTGTCGGGGACCGTCTTAATAAGTATCATCACAGTTCACATTTCTACCGTCAAACCGTAGTGTGCAAACATTACTATATTCCTGTTTGAAAGGCTTTGTTGCTAGTGAAATTACTGTGGTAATTTACATCTTGCGTCTCTATATTGTAAACATAATTCGGCGCAGTATGTATCATCTAACATATTTATACATATTGCTTGTAAAATGATTTCGGCGAAGACGAATATCGAAATTGAAATATTTAATAAAATTTACTAGTATTAGTAGTAGTAGAAAATAGTATTAGTAATAGTATTAAAGGCTTCAAAAAACTGAACAAAAAACCTTAACTAAAATATCGTAGAAAATGCTTAATTTGAAACAGAAACAACCTTTGCGTATTACCGATAAAGCAATAACAACCACTTGTTACTTTTTAAAAACTAATCACACATAACAAAGTGTGCAAACGTTTTTTTTTTATTTTCTAGTTTTACAATGCTGCTCTAATTGTGGAAATTTCTTACAGAAACGGTCTTCTACCTGATTATTCAGTAAGAACATGATTCTTAACAAAGTAAGGGTAATTTGTATACTAACCGGTACACTTAATCAGCTGCAGTAAAGTTCGCTAATATAATTTTGTATCATATCTTAATCATCATCCTCGTCACATATCTACTGAACCGACAATTTCTTTGACGAGTAAAAAGCTCAAGTATAAGGTATTCAACAAAAAAACAATTGTTTTTATTAAAATCTGTAGTTTTTTGGCGAAGAATCAAAAGATCTATTTGTATGACGTATTTACTATAATTACTTTTTTTTTCTATTGGGTTGTAAAGAACAGACATCATAAACTTATAACCACTTCATTATTATCAAAAAACTTATATTTTTGTCGTGTCTAACTGGAATATACAATATCGATTTTATAAAGCAATTACTTAATTTCAATCAAGCCTCGAAACATTTCCATTAAACTTGTATCTCAACATCCATTTTCATGGAACTGCTCACGCTTCTGTCACAGCCACTGTTATGAGATATCCTATGTAAACTATCTCTGAAATCGAGTTCACTTCTTCATTTCATACATTTGATAATCTATTATTCAATAATATATTTAATAGCGTAACAAAGTAACTAATGATAGTACAGAGGAAAATCTAAATTATAAGAACAAAAGGGTTTTACATACTAATCAATTCTTACACCTTAAGAAATAACCGAGCAGTAGTATCAGTATCTTAATTACTAGTAATTTTATACATCCATAGATTACTGCAAGGGAATTATATGTAAAGTGGTTGCTATGGTTAGCTGTCATCGGCAATACTTCCGAATCCTTTTTTAACTTTAGTATCTCTTTAGCATTATAAGATAAATGCTGGGATACAACACCTACCATCATCAGTCGATAAAGGTCCACTGCTGGACATAGGCCTTTCCTAAAGATCCCCGCATTATCGGGTATGGATTCATGTGGAGGGGATTGGGTCAATTCCCACCACGCTGGTTCAATGTTGGTTGAAGCCAGAGCCTCGTTTGTTGATTAGCAAGGTGCACGACGAGCAGGTGAGATTGGCTTGGGTCCCGTGAGTTGTTATGCGAGACCCCTTGCACCCCATTCTACGCTACACAACCTATATTACTCCAAAAAAAAAATGTGTATCATGTGTAGTTATATTATTACTTAACTCTCTTATTGTCCCATCGGCCATTTGAGACAAAACAATGAACAAAAACGAAGTTGGCCAACGTGATATCACAATGGAGATGGCACCCGTTCATTACAATTGTGAGATGGTAACAACACTCATTTCTATTAACATCCATTGTAACGGTTTTCCGGTTTTTAATTTATGATGTAACCTTTGAAAACAATTACAAAAGAATCATTATTGTGGTGAACCGAATACAGCCAAACAAACTTTTTCTTGATAAAAACTCCTTAAGACGGTAATTTGTATTAAGCAACGTGATTATAAAAAACTAGGACCTTCAGTAGGAAAATGATGAGAATATATCAATAAATAAAACATTTCATACTTCAAAGGATATGATGAATTTTATTATTATTAATAAGAGTAATAAAAGAAAATTTTACCAACATATATAAAAGAAGGGAGAAGAAAAATTTGCAAAGTAATTTATCAAAGATAGTATGTTATTGTGTCATGGAAGGATGATGTTATTCGTAAAATATTACTAGATATATATACAGATGAAAACAATACATTTGTCTTTGAGGGAAGCCTATCTTCATCAGTGGATATCTACCGACTGATGATGATGATCAAATTTGTTAATTAGTTATATATATTATACATATACAGTGATTAGGTTTGAAGATATAACACAGGCAACGAACTCAATTTGATTCTGTGTTAACAAACTAATCTGACTCATTGCTATAGTGAATTTTATCATTGGATAAATATCTCACTTGTCTCTTCGTATATTATTACAATTTTGTCCTTTCGTATTAATTAGTGTTATACAATGTACCCTTCAATTGGTGATAAGAGAATGTATAGGTCTCGCACCAAACCTAAAAAGATTTAAAAGATTCAAGGATTTTATGATATAAAATAAATAAAAAAAGTGAAAACATGTTTTTAGTTAACATATAAGTATTAAAGCAGATATTTTTTTTTTATTTATCGGTTGTTTCAATGCAAAATATAAATACAAACTGATACATAATGTAACACGGACTTTAGTTTAGTTTCATATACAAAGTATATATCAGTTGGTTTTCTACGCTTTGTGTTCATCGTTGCTTATTTTTATTATTTCATTATTATACCGTTATAATGCTTGGTTATCTTATATTTGACTAGAATAACTATCAACAGAAAACGTTCCGGTAACCCGAATGACGTACAGCAACAGCGGTCCATTGTTTAGCGAATTAACGCGAACTGTTGTGCGTTGCTTAACTGTTAACTAATTACGGGGAGTTCGTATAACGGTAAACAAAAGGTGTAATTGATAGCAAACACACATGCACACACATGCGTACACACACACAACATACACCGAGCACCCGCTTTATACACTACGAACTCACCTTGTTGTGTATACCATAATTTTCGTGTAAACGCATATCGGAAATATATTTCGTTAGTATATTAAACTGTATTGAACCTTATTGTACATGAGTAAATAGTAATCAGCATTATCTATCAGTCAATCATACAGGAGGGTAAGTATTTGAGCAGGTGGATGGATAAAAAAACTAAAATACAAAGGCTTTCAAATGCACATATGTAAATTGTACATAACAATATTCTCATAAAATTTAAATATATGGATATGTGTATAATATGTAAAATAGCAAGTTCGAATATATCACGTTAAGTTAAATATACCGTTCATTAGTAAATTTTAATCCAAGTAAGCGAACATAAAGAGATATCTTCATCATCATCAGCTCTCAGTCTACTGTACACAGGCCACTCCCAAATATCCCCGCCTTTCTATGGATCTATACTGAGGGGATTTGTGTCATTTCCCAACACCCTGGCCCAATGCGGGTTGTTGGGAGACAGTAAGAGCTGTGTTAAATACATTTAAATATACAACATAATAGACTATTATTTCTTTTAACACCTGTCAAGAAAGAGTTAAGTCTGAGATCAATTTCTAGACAAATATAGATTTAGTAATATCTTCTTGAAAACAATAGATTATAAATATAAAAAAGTTGGATTAATACTTTGGAGTTTAACTTTTTCTTACTTCTCAAGAGTTTTAGTTAATGTAATATATGATATTCTCTAATGGGAATATCCACAACAATTTTACAGCGTGCGTACTTAGTGTGCGAGTTGAAGAAAAACACGCTGGGCTGTTAACTAAATCTTCGCGTAACGAGATTTCTAGGTCGTGCATTACTGCTGCTTCCGCACCGCATCGATTTATTATAAGAGATATTTTAAACTTTAAACGGAATCGGTGTATTTTTTTATACGTTTGAATGTACTCGGTCGATTATTTTGGGATCACCAAACCGAAGTGAATATGGTCATTCACCTCATCGAATGAGATTGGTGAAGAAAAATATCGAGAGAAATCGGCGTACCTTCGTGTTGTTAGCTGCAAACAAAACTAGTCTACAATCTGAACAACAAAAAGTAAATGGAGTCGTAGCTTTTGTACCATCGAGCAATGGCTTGACCAGATCGTACTTTTTAGTTATTTGTCGGTTGGTTTGTTAAATAAAAACTGTTTCTTTTGTTATACGATCGACTGAGAGAACGAGGACGTTCACCTGATGGCAACCAATACGATTATTACTATAAGGTTTTATTTAGGACATTAACACAAGCACCATATTGCCTCCGAACCTGAGTATCCTTACCTCAAAAATATCATTATCTACTTCACCGTACAAATTATAATAAAACTTTGCTCATTTCTGCTTGATAGAAATATGTAGTATGTTGGTACCTACTTCGACGAACATCGAAGAGTTTTACTTGATATTTGATCAGGTCATGAAATAAGTTTATACTTGAAACTGTACTGAAAAGAGTCTATAATCAAACTAAAAGCCTGAACTTTATTTTTTCTATATAGTTATGAACACTTAGGTTTCCCACCTTTGAAATAAATAACTGAATATAAAATTGGTTCAGTGAAGACTTTATAGACGTCCCATTTTCATATCAAATTTATTTGTTTTTTAAAAATGTAACACTTGTTATTTACGATATGATAACACCTCCAAGTATCTATCTATAGAAATTGTATATTAGTTATAAAAATGTACGTAGGTAGATGGAAATATAATTCACATTAGATCGATCGAGTCTTTTCCCTGGAACGGTTATATTTTAAGTAGAAATAGTATTCTTGTATAGATTACTCTGGTGAAATTCAATTGAACAAAGCCACTCCTATAACCCTCATTGCTTACTCCACGTGTGCAGTAACGAGCGACCTCTTTCAGCCTGTGTATACATACAATAAAATTGCGTTTTCAAACGTTTTACGGCGGACCCACGTAACGGCAGTGTATTAACCTACATTTATACAACGATGCGAGTTTATTTTTCCCTACATTTATAAAGAAAAAATGCAACATCGCCGAATTGAAGCGATAAAGAAAACATTACAGAACTGTTACACAATTTTATTAGACGTATGGTCGCATTTTGTTTAAAGAGATACAAATTCACAAGGTTTTAAACGATCTGCAACTTTTCTCATGGTCTGTGTTCATAATTGGGTGCTTCAGAAAGCTCTGCTTATTAAATAAAAATATTATAGACTTCGTTGTTTAGAGCTTTCTGACTGATGCAACATACCAGTACAGTTAAAAAGCTTTATTAGTTAAAGTACTCTAAGAGAATTTCTATTAAAATTATTATTAAATATTTCGTTACTACATACCCACTTTTAAATATGTGTAAAATATATGCAAAGATGAAAACTCAAAAGCAAATAAAGATTTAAAACAAAGTATAAAAAAAGCTCAGATCGTATTCAAGCAGGCTTTAAAGTACTGAACGACTGCACTGAAATCAAACTCCATCTTGGTTCAACGACTTTTGCATTCACTAAAAAAAAAAAAAAAAAAGGCTTGTACACTTTTTATACGATCCCAATGAATGTATCGATAAAATGAGTTTAAATTATACGAAAAAGCGACCTGATAAAAAGCTAACTTGATTATAGACGGTTAAACGACTTATACGGTTACGAAATGTTAAACTACTCTAATACTAAGTTATTATTTTTTTTCTAAGCCTAAGTTATCTAGGTAGGTACCACCGTCAGTCCTGTTGTCTCGCGCTATTGAGAATGGGACTAAAGTATTCCTAGACTGTCGTATAAGACAACTAAAAGGATCCTCCGGTTCGTGAGCCTTGAGGGTGAGGGCCCACAGAGCTCAATAAACGAGCCCTAGGAGGATGAAAATGGATAGTGGTGTTGTATTTGCCATAGCACAACGGGTGCTTAAGAGGGCTTTGCCCTTTCGTGGGATGTTTTAGTCAGAGTGTAGGAGGGCACCGATGCGTTCCGCAGGAGATTCCGAAGCCCCTCCTAATACACTGATGGAGACCACCGAGGGGGTTTTAGAGGGTAAAAACCCCACATAACCTAGCCTCCCTCCAGGAGTAAGGTAAAAGGTAGGTACCACTGTAGCCCCTACTGCAGCCGACAAACGGTACTGTGTTCTGGATTGAAAGGAGTCATATCGAGTGAAATTACTGAAGTGGAAAACATCCTGACGAGCGCAATGTGTTACTGTATGACCATGATAACCAGCGTCAAATTGTTAGGGGTGGGCATATCACTTACCATCAGGTGAACGAACTGTCCCTAAGAAAAAAAAACGTAAGACCGGACGTTCATCGGTAGAGATGATGATTATGAAATCAGCTTGAAATTGTAATTCATAGTTCATGCATATGATGAATGTAATTGTGCGCGGAATAAGTTACTATGACAGTACACCAACGGTTATATAACGTGCTTCGTGGCAACTAATCTTGAGAAATCGTCCAGGAACTGTCTTCTATCACGCAACGGCGGCCATTTTGTTTCAGCGAAAGTTCGTAACTATCTGATCTTGATTCGGCGTATATTACGATTGGTCATTTGTTTGCTTTTGAATACGCAAATAGGTTGTATTTGTTTATTATATTATAACATCACGTGTCGCGTTCACGATGATGCTAATATGCGATGTAAACAATCAGCTGTTACTATATTATCACATCATATACTAGATAAGTCTACAAACATTTGAATATAGCGAAGCAATAAAAAAACCTGTGATGATAAAACAAAATAAAAAAAAATACCCGTAATCTGTATATATATATACACGGGACCCAAGCCAACCTCACCTGCTCGTGGTGCATCCTGCTAATCAACAAACGAGGCTCTGACTCTCACCAAACTGCATTGGGCCAGCATAGTGGCCTTAGTCCTGTAGTCTCGGCCTAGTAAGAATAGGATAAAGGTAAGCCCTGCCTGTCGATGGCTAAAAGTGTCTAGGAGTTTCGCGGGCCTTGAGGGTGTTGGGCCCTTATCGCTCAACTATCCAACCTGCGTAGGACAGCATATGGCTCAACAATAGTGCCTAGGAGAGTTAGGCTCCTCCTCAGAAACGTGTAACAGAAAGTGTGGAAGGGCACCAGTGCGTTCCATAACAGATCCCGGAGCTTTCTAGTGTGAAAGAATCACACAAAACCTTAACTTCTCCAGCAACAGGGTATCTTTCGAAGATTTACCCACCGATACAAAAAACATTAAGGGCTTACCTTAGTCCTATTCTCACTAGCCCGCGACTATAAGATTGTGGCAATAGACACCTGCCACCATTAAAATAGTTAAGACACTGTGAGTTTACGTATATACAACGTTGTAACGACGCGTACTATGAATAATACTCTATGACGCATTAATTTACATAATATTCGGTCAGCTGTTGTACTGTATTGGCAGCGGCCGTGTGGTAATGACGTGACAGTGAATCTGTTCCGCTTTGATATATCAGCTGGCTTATTTGTGACGGCTAATTCATTCAGAAAATTAGGTTACCACCACCTTTCTTATATCCTTGCTTTTGGGGGGAAGACAAGGTTATATCGGGCTTCTACCCGCTAAAACTCCCTCCGTGGTCTTCGTCAGTGCATTAGGAGGATCGCACCGGTGCCCCTCTGCACTCTGGCTAAAACATCCCACGGAAGGGTATAGCCCTGCTTAGCACCAACGCTGTGCTGCGACAAATACACGACGACTACTCATTTGTCGTTCTCCTAAAGCTCGCTTATTGAATTTTGAGGCCCCCCCACCCTCAAGGCTCACGAATCCAAAGACCCTTTTAGCCGCCATAGTGCCACTTTTAATAGCCCGAAACTACAGAGCTAGGTTAAGACCATCTGCGTCCATCGATATCCTGCAATCGTCTCCAGGTCGACTGTTCACCTGAGAGACGATCGTTCCATTCTGCGGTTGACCTCGCGCTGGAAATAGAATAAGGAGGCGGTTGACAACAATAGGCTGAAAAATAGATAGATGTAGGTTAAGACCTTCATAGCTACCACCAGCAATATAAATAATATGTAAGTAATGTTATTATTGCTACTAAATGATGACTAGTGTTTCGAACACTTGTTAGTAATTTTGACCAAATTCACTTAGTGTTTGCTTTTCATTTTAAGGTTTAAATTTTGCACGGAACCATAATTCTTTCTTTTATACAAACTCAGCTCTGTGTTACAGACTATTTGCAGTATCTGATAGTTAAGGTTCCGTCCATATTGATCTAACTGTTTCGAATATGAACTAGAATAGACAGACAAACATTTTTGGAGGTTTATCGGAAAGCTATGAAAAGCTACTATTTTGATATTACAAACAAACACAAAGATTTAACTTATTTGTGTACTTAATGCGATCGATTGTATGGAAACATCTTTAACAAATATCTGACTTACTCAAAGCGTTACAGTGTTATATATTATTTGCACAGCGGCAGCCTGCGTCTTTCATAATAAGTAGGTGGAGTTAAAAATATGAAAATAACATCATATACCCACGGTAAGATAATAACAATACGTAAAATATTGAAGTAAATAGCCTATCAGCCATTACTCATACAGAATCCGCACAATCTCTATAAAGACATTATGTTCTAATCCGGCGGCCTCAATCCATAAATAACCCATCTTTACTAAGAAAAATAGTATCAACGTAACTAAAAGTCAAGATAAATGTGTTTAAACTTAATTCTGTTACGTTATAAACAGTTTTAAATTGTTAAATAACGTTTAAAATGAGATTCGTGTCGCCATATAATTTAACGATACTATTAACATCATTTAAAATCATCAAGAAGATAAATGCGCATGTTGTATTCTCAGCAGCTGTAATATGGAAACCAAAAGACCATTATCAAATGTATACAAAAGAAAAAAAATATTGAAATTTGCTGATTTTTAAATAATCACAGAATACTATAAATGCAATGGGTTATAATGGGTTCCGCACAAAAACTCGCGAGACTTTCTTTTTTGTTTTACGTGGCCAAGGACAGGTTATGTCGACCGACCGCCGACTAGAACCCCCGCGATGTTCCACATCGTCGCCTTATGACAGGGTCACGGGAATGCTCTCGCACACCTCCGCGAACCCATCAGCACCGGCTGCACCATACAGCTCCATCTCGGGAAGAAGAACCCCTCCTTTCCACCTCTGTAAGGGCACGCCGGAACATACAGCGCGCCGTCCTTTTAGCCTCTCACAGTCACCTAGGCCAGGGATCCCTCGAATCTAACACCCAGATGCCATGATAGCCAAGAGAGAGAACTCTCCTGACTTCTGTACGCCTCGGGCCGGCCGGGTAGAATCTTCGTAGCTTCACCGTGGTTGACCAGGCCACGCCTACTGAATCCCACCGCCATGAAAAAGCGGGAACCTGTTCAGGGAGAACTGTCGAGACCTAAACCAACCTCACCTGCTCGTGTTTCACCCCTCTAATCAACAAACGAGTCTCTGGCTCCCACCTACTGGCATTAGGCCAGCGTGTTAAGAAACGGCCTAAATCCCCCCATACGATGTGGAGATCTTTAAGAGACCTATGGCTGATGATTGATGGACTAAAAATTTAGGTTTATAACCTCTGGCTGAACATGGATTCAATTAATAAATATTTGTTGAATTTAATTGTGAAGTCTCTCTAGACAGGCCGGCTACGTCGCCGATTGCCACGGTTTCGACCTTCGTGCTCCAGGGTCACGGCTTCCACGCGAATCGACTAATTTCAAAAGGAGCCACCTGAATCGTTCCCTTTGCACGCCACAAATTACCGCCTTATTTCAGCTGAACACGGAAACCTATCCGACGTTTTAATGTCTACCTTTTTGCGGATAACATTCGGTTCGAATCTGATTGCATTTCTACACGACACCATTTCCTTTCATGTACGACTCTATTTCCAATCAGCTCTGTGACAAACTGAAGTATACTACCAGTAGTCTCGGGCTAGTAAGAATAGGAATAAGGTGAGCCCTGTCTGTAGTAGAAGACGACTAAAAGGGTCTAGGAGTTTCGCGGGCCTTGAGGGCCCTTATCGCTTAACATGCGACCCTGCGTAGTACCGCGTATGGCTCAGCGATGGTGCCTAGGATGGTTAGACTCCTCAGAGAAGTGTAACACAAGGTGTAAAGAGGCATCGCTGCTTTCTATAAGAGATCCTAGAGCCTCTCCGAATGCACTGATGCAGAACACCGATGTGGTTATACTGAGTAAGAATGTAACATAACTCCCCCCAGAAGCAGGGTAATCTTACCGTAAGGACGTAATAACTAGTGTAATTACTGCGGTAACGAGACGACATTTTGTTACAAGCCGACGAGCACAATGTGGAGCACCACACCTTAACTAACCCCTTGTTGTTATTGGTTGACGTATCCCTTACCATCAGGTGAACATCTTATTTGTCAAGTCGCTTCGCTGGATAAATAAAAAAACAATTTATTTTGTGTTCTACTAAGCGACTAGACGCGCTTATTTCACTACCTACAACGCCAGTCAAACCGGAACATAGTAATGATGGCGTAGTACTATTCGGCGACAGAAATAGAAGATGCGTTAGTACTTTAACATTCACCGAACACAAACCTACCCCCAAAGCGTTTCTGATTAAAAAAAAATCATTATTGCGGAATTTTCTTTATTAATTATTCAATGAATATTACTTAAGAATACTTAAATTATTAATAATGAACGTTTACTGCAAAGTTAGATGCGCGTGTAAATTTACGTAAGCCGAGCGCACACTAGTTACCTTCACGCGTGTGTCACGTGTGAAGGAGCGTTATTAAAACATTCTTACGACCATTTAACACGTCGCACACTATTTAAACATCGACTTGGTGTAAAAAAAAAACATAAAATTTTATTAGGAACACTATTATTTAAGATGATATAAACAGTCCTATTATTCCCACTACTGGGACTTGCACCGTTGTACACAAGAAAGCATGTCAGTGCAACACAGTGATTATTCTTGAGACCATTCCGTTTCAATAAAAAAGAGAAAAGATCTAGATTTACTGGGGGTAAGTCTCTGTCGTAGACCGTCTAGACAGGGACCATTTCAGCATCTATTTCTAGCATCGAACAGTGCTGTGCAAATATTATTGTGTTCCGGTTTAAAAGGCGCTGTAGTTAGTGTTATTAATGGTATAATGAGGGCCACCGTGGTGTAGTATGTCCTGTTCGTCTCATCGCTTAATTTAATAAAAAAATAGCTCCCTGGGAATCGAACCCGTGCCTCCTCGAAACGTATACCGTGTATGAAAGCTATACAAACTGTTACGATTAATACCGTTTAATTACATTAATAACCGATTAAAGACTCCGATCTCTTGTTCGAACGATGGCACGAAATTGCATGCAAATGGCGGATCTAATTGCACAACTTAGCACTAGTAACTATAAGTTTCTAAAATATTTCTACTTCGTTAAAATTGATAGAAAACACATACATAATATTATTTATATAGTTTTAACGATTTATATATTATATTTATAATAACAAATAATCAAAAAATCGTTGATTTGACAACATACATAGCTATAGCTCGCTGGCCTAATGGTTAGAGCGTGCGGCTTTCATTCCGAAGGTCGCGGGTTCAAACCTCGGCATGTACAAATGACTTAATATTTAAGTTATGTACATTTGTGAACTTTAGTTACAACAGCGAGATACAAAAACGGTGAAGGAAAACATCGTGAGGAAACCCGCACACTGATATCATCTTTGTGTGTGTGTGTGGTGGTCCCAATAAAGTGGCAACAGGCTCGCCCCCTGTTACATGGGACCTAATCTGACCACATCTGGCGAAATGTGGGTAGTTTATTCACCTCTGCCTACCCCTACTGGGAAAAAGGCGTGACTATATAAAAAAAAAAAAAAATAACATAGCTATAAGATTTTGATATTTCCTTTTATAATACATCCATTGTTCGAAACATTTTGCATACATGCAGATACTAGAAAATTTTCTTAATTTCTAGTATACTTTTCATACTGTGAAGTATGGGTTATTGTTATTTAACACCTTATAATTTCTATTTATTCAATTAAGCGACGGGACGAGCGGGTCGTTCACCTGATGATAAGTGATACGCCCATAACAATGTGGCGCTAGTTAGTATGATACACAGCATCAAATAGCACTCATCGTATGTGACAAATAATGTTGAGCCATAATACACCAGTAATTACACTAGCCACAGCGCCCTTCAATCCAGTAATGTTTGCAGACTACAATTTGGCTGCACTAATACCTACTTAGACGGTCGGAATAGAGACCTAACACTAGTAAACCTACTACATTATTTAATAGAAACATATATTTATTCTTAAATAAAGTTATTACAGTTATAATTGTCTCGTTTAAGTAATAATAAAAATTACTACAATTACTTAAAACGGAATTTAAGTAAGTTTACTAACGTCCCTAAATACACACACATACAGTTCAAAGTAAATAGATTTGTAAGTAATTCATTACTGCCGTGTACGCAGTAAAGCCTTATCGTAGTAAACTGACCCTGAGTCAAATTATCGAATTGATTACACTTAACTTTATTAATTACTTTCAAGACGATCGTATTTATAATGTACGAGGTCACCATCTCTTTTGATCGTATATACTTTTACTAATATTTAAAACTGGACTTTATTAAATAGCTTAGATGAAAGCTTTATAATAAATCACTATATATACTTAAAAACGCTGTTAATTATACTATTACTAGGGTTAGTTTTACTGTTAACTTACTAGTATTTTTTTTGTATAAAAAATTTAATTTGTAGAAATTGATAGAATTGAGATTTCATTATGTACTGGTGGTAGGTTTGTTGCCGGAGACCCTCTAGGTAGGTACTACCGCAGCTCCTATTTCCACCGCCCAACAGCAGTGTGCTATTATTACTGTACTCCGGTTTGAAGTAGCTGGTGTGATAATGGAGTAACAAGATTCAATATCTTGTGTCTCAGTAGACACAATGTAGTGCAGTGTATACCTAACTAGCGCCCCGTTGTGGCAGGCGCATCACTTACTATCAGGTGAACGTGCCGCATGTCTCGCAGCTTCATTGCATAGTAAAAAAAAAAACAGTTTTAATTATTACTCGACACTTAAAACTTTCGTAAGTTTTAATAAAATTAGATAAAACCTATTAATCATCCACCACAGTGTCACAGGAGGATTTAACAAAGTTTTTTATCGCAAGTCTACAGACTTATACCTATCGTAAAGAACTTGCTTATCTCTTATGCTTAAAGTGAGAAATTAGTTTCACAGTTTGCGTAAATCCATTTTTTTTTATAATTGACGAGAGTTAGTACATTCTCGATTAAGATCGATAACGCTCGAGGCATTTCCCCCGCTTATGAAGATGAAGTTTCTCTTGTACAGGGATACTGTTAAGACAGACTGTATTAATGCAAATGAACAAAGGAAACTAATACTAAATACTGACTTAAAAATCTTTACAAATACCACTCTATTTCTTATCGTAAGGAGCACGTGTAAATATCCTAACTAACGCAATATTCGTTACGGAGTTTCGTTTCGCTATTCATGAAGTAATCTTACTGCTTCATGTTTTTATTTCAAGTTAAAAAAATAAATACAATACTATACTAATACTACTTGTAGCTACTTGAGTCCCATTTCTAATTATAAGAACGATTTAGAGACAACAGATTATTAACAATATTGTCTTATCTAGGAATGTATGTGTTATTAAACTCGTACGCTTTGTTTTGTGAGGGCGTGGTAGCTTGTAAAGCTTTAAGCTCATACGAGATTAAACTTCCGGTTAAGGAAAATATCGAGAGAAAATCGCTGTTCCAAGTACAAAAATTTCATGAAGATATGACGTCTACCCGCATTTGATCGGCGTGGTAAATAAATAACTTTGACTTTCACTTTACAAGAGGTTCTGATTTCCAATGGTGAGACTGATAAAAAAGCTGTTCATTTATCATCATCATCAGCTGACAGACGTGCTCTTCTAGACATAGGCCTCCCCCAAAAATATCCACATCGATCTACCACCTGGTCGCCTGCCGACACCGCCTCATCCTCTATGCGGTCGCCATTCGAGAACTTTGCTAATCTCAAGTGGCAATGGGTAGGACCGTTGCGGCACTAAGGTCCTCGAATGTTTATTTATGCTTTTTTTTTTAATTCAATCCTCATAAAATATTAAGAAAACACGAAACAATTTAGTTTTTTATGACGTACCTATTTCATACACAAGAATGTTCTTACTACGTAAACATTTTTTCTTTTGTGCTGTAATTGCATGAAAGTGGAACAAAGCAATATAATCTCGTATGCAAATACGTCAGTTCACTAAATATTCATAATTCTACCTTGCCTACTGAAAGATGTTACTAATCCTATAAAACATCAAACATGACCTAGTTATCATCGCGAGGAATCTTACTCAAAAATGATTACATTACTCACAGATATACTACTTGTAATTTAAAAAAAAAAATCTTTTACTCTAATTCTGTTATTTAGCTGATTATTTACATTGAAGGGTCTCACTCTTATTGGTAAAAAACTAGTCCACTTCTGCAAATAGCCCTTTCTTCGATATCGTGATACGGCACGAAATCCACTTTCTTCTCGATATGAGCAAAACCTAAACATGATATAGGAATCCTATCCATATACGTATTTATCTATACTCTCTTTGTTTCTCATCATTTTTATGGAATTACAGTCTTCTCAAATTGTTCTCTCATATACTTTTTTTTTTTTTTTATACAATGAAGCGACGAGGCGAGCAAAACATACACCTGAGGGTTAGTGATTCGCTCGTCCATAACAGCGTGGTAGAATGTTATACACTGCACCACATTGTGCACGTCGTGTGAGGCATAAGAAATTGAGTCTTGTTACTAAAGTACACTAGCTACAAAGCTTTTCAAACCGGAACACAGTAATGAAAGCACACTGCTGTTTGGCAGCAGAAATAGGTGGTCTGTGGCAGAAAAGACCTACAAGTAACAATGTGTTACATTTCTATTCTCTGTAAATTATTAAGATGTATACATTTATATTTCTAATTCTTATTTAACGCGGCTTCTAGAAGAATCTAAGAAGCTTCTAGTTTTTTATATGAAATCAATAAGTCGTCCATTCTACATTATTTAGCGAGATATATTTGTATTGATAGAAGCTATGAAATTTTTCATACAATCATCATCATCAACAGCAGACAGACACTCTCTTGTAACTTTTAAGTTATTTACACCAATACATTATTAATTACTTTTTATATTACATACATGTTAAACAACACAAAATATTTTACTTAATGGATAAAGTTGTAACTTTAACAGAAAGACTCCTGGATTTTGCTAGTTGATATCATCTTGACGTAACCTTTGTGAACGATATAGTAAACATTTCAACAAGCCACAGTGTCAGTTTCCGGTCTTTACGATCATTCCTGAAACAATACGAACGGGTGAGCACTTCCGTTCGTAAAAGGCACATAAATGTATCAATACGTACTTTAAGAAATTCAATCGGGAGAGCTTTGGATTTGATTGAAGGATATGCTGACAAACAGATGTATATTAGTAACTTAACCTTTTGATCTTTCAGAGTTTTATCTTAAAAACAAATAGGCTTCAGTGGTATTATATATTTCGCAAGTAAAGTATGTTTTGTAACATGTAAACAAATTTAATTTTATATGAGCTGTTACAAACATGTTTATTATTCTTTTAAAGGACATCACTTGTTGGGCAAGTAATTGAAAAGACTTAGCTTCATTGACTTTAGCAACATTGATATATGTTATCTATATTACATAGATTGCGATGTTTTAAATATAAAATTTTATTACGTTTGAAGTTTTAGTCATGTTTGCATAATAAAATGTTATGTTTAATGGAATCCATCAATACTTCAACGCTATGAATTGTAATAGTTTACCGTCGTTATCTGTTCGTAAAAAAAAATATTTAACAATACGACTGGATACATAAGTAAAGAAAAAAGTATATATAGCTAGACTAGTTTCCCTTACTGTGTGAAATAAAACAGTCTACTCTTCTGTGGAGAAGACGTCCGTCCTATCTTTCGAAAATACCACAATAAATAAAACCTAGTAAAAGCGAGTGTCTTCTTCTTCGTCGATATCACTCTTGACAGAGTGGTGATGGTCATCACTTCAGGTGTTGGTGGCAAGCTACACAACATGTTGCCACTCTTCTCTGATGGCTACCTTCCTAGTGCATTCATATAGTGGTAACCTGGTCAATCCATCTCGTAAGCGAGTAGTAATAATTAAAATACAAAAATATTTACCGCTCGGAAACCAGCACGTTTTATAGTGACTATAATTGTCGCGATAAGATCTTATTCTGAATTAAATCCTGGTTGGTTATCTAAGAAGCTTATTTAGTCTTACTCGTACTCTACTAGTCGTACTCCGACAGCTTTACTAGTCGTAATATGCAATTGTATTTAAAATTTAAACTTGAAATTTGTCAGAAACCCGCCGCTCCTTGTCTCTTTTCCGATATTAACACCCCCGCAACTTCCTTTAGGGAAGGAACTTTGTAAAATTATCCTTAGCTGACCTCTAAATGGCAAGAGATATGTATGTACCAAATTTTCACTCCTTACCTTTAATAGTTTCGGAGATCTCCTTTTGAATCAAAAAATTGTGCATAACTGCTATGTATTTATAGAAGATTAAGGATAGCAGGATTACTTCAATTATTTTCTTTTCCTCAAGCTCTTATTATATTATAATATGAGTACCCATTCCTATCTAGCAGTCTACGCTCATTTAGGGAATCTGAATAAGCATAATAATTTTTTGATCTTAATAGTCCAGCTGTGGACATCCTTCGATTGAGATAATGATGTTGAACCATAATTCAGACTTATCTTGAACATTTATAAGCTTTTAATATTTAATCACTACTCAATCATTATTACTGCACTTATTCGAATGTATTGTATTTGGTGTATACCTACTCGCTACCACTCGCGGTCCCTCTTGAATCTAAGTACATGTAAAACCAAGTTATATTAATACTAAAATTATCTAATATCATATATATTCTCTCCAATATTAGATAGAATACTCTTCCACCTATTCGCATTGGGACAGCGTGGTGGAAAATTGCCTAAATCCCTCCACATGAATTCTTACTCGATTAATGTGGGAACCTTTGGGGAGGCCTCTGTATAGTTATGGATGTCCATTGTCCGATGATTACGATATCTTCTAAACACGAGTTATTAATACTGTTTTTATATTTGTATGTTTAAAACTATTTAAAGATATAGCAAATATACATTTAGATAAAGTAATGGATTGAATTTTTACGTTAAGTAATAGTTACCTTGAAAGTTATTTGAAATTTACATGATACAGATGGCGGCACTATATTGTTTCGTTCAGCCAATGAAAAAAAAAAAACAACATACGATGGAGGTCGTATTAAATGTGAAGATTGAACGGCGATGTTCTTTTACTTTTATAATGCTTTTGTGAGTTTTGCGCAAACCATTTTATAGTTGACTTCTTTTATCTACTAAAATAATGGGCTGGCACTTAAACTTGGATTTCATGTTATTAAATGACAATGATGCTCTCGGTGATGAAGCTCGCTTCCAGAATACTTTGGCTCTCATATATTCACTGTCGGAACTCAGCAATATTGTTATACTAACATCTTCTTCTTTCTTTTAACCGACTTCGTTTAACCTTTTACATGGGATCGTATGAGAGGATATGAGCCATTTCCCACCAATCTGGCCCAATGCGGGTTGGTGGGAGGTTATAGTTATAGATTTACAAAACACGTGATAGTCGTCGAGACAGGTTAAAAAAAATCCTACCAACAAATAAACTGTAGACGCGAATCGAAACTGGTATCTTCTTTTTGCAAGGTTTAACCTCTGTCCCACTATTTTCAATATATTTTTAGATTCAATAAAGATCTACACTTCTACTTAATATAAAACTCACGAGGTTATTCTTCGAAACGAAACCAAAAACTACTCATAGTCTTGGTCAACAATAATATAATATAAAAAATAAATTCGCTTGAACTAATACTTTATTATCTTTCTTTTTCAGGTAAGCAATCTTCTTCTTCCGCTTCAGCGCCATATTTTATGAAACACTTTTATTATTCACTTAAAGGTAACAAATATTCATTTTAATATTCATAAGTAAAAATTATGAGCGGTCCTTTTATTGTTCTCATTAATGGTACCTCCTCTCAAGCATAAGTTGGTTGGATTATTCAAAACTAAAGGCCAGGAGGAAGACTAAGAGCCCAGGAACGATGTCTTGGCGGAGAGCCCAGGAAACCGCTAGAGGGCATTGCAGGACCTATGTAATGATCCCATGCAATGTGATAGATAAATGCCGTCTAAGACCTTGTCTACAATGAGATGGGTATAGCCTTGTCACGTCATATAACATCCGTTTCAAACGTACCGGAAGGAATCGTTAAGTGAGATCCGTGCCAGCTCATACATCGATAAGTATAGTTTTACCACAAAAACAGCAATTATTAATATCATTCCTTTTTACTTTTCGACTTATATAATAAGATTAATATAGAAAGGTTATAAGCACCTATTCCTATACATAATATCAATAAGTTCCTTATATATAAGAAAGGTTACTAACGGTAGGTCTCTCTTGCTTTCACGTCTACTTCTGCTGATAAACAGTAGCGAGCAAACGTGTTCTATAATAGTTTGAAGGGCGCTGTAGCTAGTGAAATCACTGAAGTTACGAGACTTATGACACAAAGCGACGAGCACAATGTGGTGCTGTGTCACCTGATCGCTGCGTTGTAGAAATAAATAATCTGCAAGGACGAATCATTTATGATTATCATTTTCATAATATTTTTTTCGCTACATATTTATTGTTCTCTTAGCTGTTCCTCGCCCGCTCTCCTGGCCGTAACCCTCCGGAACTCCCTATGGAGTAGGAACTTCGTAAAATCCGTTCTTAGCTAAACTATACTCGGTAAAAGGAATATCTGTATGAAATTTTAAATGTTTATGTCTAATAGTTTCGAGTCAAGGAATCTGAATATCTCCTATTTATATATGTAAATAAAAGACCATTTTTTTTTATTTTGATCAACAAGAACGACCTCTGATGTTGTGTACTCTCCCATTACGGTTCCCCTGATGAGAAATAACGTCTGTAAATAAACCGGCGGCTAATACGCGAGTGGAAATATTATCCAGGTGTTATCAATCCTTGTTACGCCTTGCAAATGTTACGCGAGTAAACATTTACAGTTGTTTCTAGATAGTTCTAATTGCGCCATTTTTAACTTTACAACGTATCGCTTTCTTCTGAAAATATATTAATTACTGTATTTCATCACGCAGTAAAGATTCATACTGCCGTAAACAAATACATATTATTTTCTATCATTATGCTGCAATGTTTCATATATCTTATCGATTACGGTTCAGGTAACTAACAGAGGCGAACTAAGGCCTAGGCAATCTAGGCACCAAACTATCAAACGCAAAATATGTGTCATGATTGTAAAATAGACCTATAATTACAATGTTGCCTAGGGCCAGCTTTAGCCTTAGTCCACCACTGCTACCGCAGAGCCTATTACTGCTTAAAAGGACTACTGCATACATTATGGTATATATCTTAAGTACTGTCACATTCACTTGTGATAGGTATCCTCTAGGCGGAGACCTTCTACGTGGGCATCACTGCAGCGCCTATTTCTGCCACCAACAGTAGTGAGCCAACATTACTATGTTTTGGTTTGAAGGGCGCTGTAGCTAGTATATTAGCTGGAGTAATAGGATTCGACATCTTATGTCTCAAGGCAACCAAACGTTGTTATGTGATGGCGTATTATTTACCATCATGTGAACGTCTCGTTCATGACTTAGAATTGATTCTAAGGTATGTTGTTAAGGCACCAACCCGCATTGGGCCACCGTGGTGACTATGGCTCAATCGCCCTCATATTGAGGGTAGGCCTGTGCCCCAGCAGTGGGGACGTAAATTGGCTGTTATGATGATGAACGTCTCGTTCGTCTCCTGGCTTCGGTGAATAATAAAAAAAAAGTCAAAGAATAGACGTGTTAAAATCAGGCGCAATTATTTTATTTCTCTCTACGTTCATACTGCTTGAATTTATTTTATGAATAGGAGCTGTCCAAAGGTCCGAGTAATGAGACATTGTCCATACGCAAATTGGTACGTGATGGACAACAATGACGGATCAAATATTCTGTTGACCATCGTCATCGCCTCCATTGAATTTGTGTATCCAATTTGTTAAGGCTTGAACACAGGAGTCATCGTCATCTATATTTCTCACAAGTGTTTTTGTCGCCTGAATATATTACAATTCTATGTTTACAAAAATTAAAGTTAGCCACGAAACGAACGGGACATTCACGTGATGGTAAGTGATACTCCTGCCTATCGTGGTCAGTTAGTACGGTATACACAGCATCACGTTGCGCTCACAGCTCTAACACATAGGATGTTAAATCTCATTACCCCAGTAATTACATTAACTATAACTCTTTTCAATCTGGAACACAGTAGTGTTTTCACACTGTTGTTTAGCAGCAGTAATATAATCTACGGTGGTACCTGCAGAGACCTACCACCAGTGGTAAAATCGTAAATTTTTTAATAATTTTAATCGATTTCATTCTAGTATAAAATTATTAATACCTATTACAACACACAATACGAAGGCCTTCATATCCTGCATGAAAGAAGTCGAGGATCAATAAACGTCTTCATAATTTATATAGGCAACAAACGCATGTTCAACCCTTCACGTTATTTTTTAATCGATGGGGTAAAGTAGTAATTAGATTTAATTTTTAACTCGTATACTTCGTTTTATTTTTCATTTTTTTCCCAATTTACAATTCATACCGGTTTTACCTATTATTTGGTATCAAAAGTCATTTCCTTGGCGTTACGCTGGTTGAGCCCAGGTCTCTATGCAGGAAATCGAAGTAGGTACCACAGCAGCGTCTTTTTCTACCATCAAACAGTATTGTGCATATTGCACAATTGCGTATACATTACTGTGTTCAGGTTTGAGAGGCGCTATAGCTAATGAAATTACTAGGGTAACGAAACTTAACACGTTAAGTCTCACAAAGACAATCACAATGTGTATATCATAACAAGCGCCACGTTGTCATGGGCACTAATATCACTTAACATCAGGTGATGTCCTCGCTCCTCGCCTCGCTTCAATAAAAAAAAAAATATTCAAGATTGTCTAACTGTCTCTCTTGGACATAGATGTCAGAATCTTAACATATAAACTTCAGCTATACTTCGACTTCCTGCTAACCTTGCAGTCTATTGGTCCATCTGCGATCACGCTACTCCAGCGATAATCGCTTCCATAGCATACGACGAGTTTATATATGTATAAAAAAACTTTAAAAACATAGAGAGATTTTTTTTTAATTCAAGTAAACGATGAGACGAGTGAGACGTTCACCTGATGGTAAGTGATACGCCCGCCCATAACAACCTGGCGCTAGTTAGGATGATATATACTGCACCACATTGCACTCGTTGCCTGAGACATGAGTAGAGTTACCTTACCCCAGTTGCACTAGCCACAACGCCCTTTAAACCAAACCGCAGTAATATTTACATGTTAGTGTTTGGCTGCAGAAATAGGCGCTGCGGTCGTATCTACCTAAATGGTCTCCGACAATAAAGACCTACCAACAGCAAAGTTATACTGATGATTAAGAAAATTGATACGAACGTGATTTCATTGAATAATTACTATTCGCTAATAAATTGCTGAAAGTATAAATCCGCTAATATAGAGGTCGGCAATTTTTTTTCAGCCGCTGATGAAAATCAACAGAATTATGAATATTAATGTAAACGCTTAGTTCAGTGATAATTTCATTTCAATTTGTTCCATCTATTTTCAAAGCTGTAGAATCAAATGGGTTGCTCGGTGACCTACGGGCTACTGGTTAGCAACCGTCTAAATACAATATCATCAGCCGATAGACGTCTACTGCTGGAAATAAGCTTCCCCTGAAGATCATCACATCAATTGGTCTCGCGCTACCCGTATCCAGAGACCTTTGTTTGTAGGGGTTCGTATAGGAGGATTTAGATCATTTCCCAATACGCTGGCCCAATGCGGGTTGGTGAGAGCCAGAGCCTCGTTTGTTGATTACCAAGGTGCACCACGAGCAGGTGAGGTCCCGTGAGTTATTCTGCGGGATCGTAGTTAAAGATTAACCTGTTTGATTCCCAAAAAAATATTAGGACGGGTCTGCTTAGCAATGATTCTACTTCTTGTGTCTTCAACCAAGTTTCTTTTAAGACACATTTTGGTGCACATAGAGTTCTTTAATGTAGCTAGTTTTGTAATTAATTATTTTTTTAAACAAAAATTATTATTCATCATCAGCCTATAGACGTCCGCTGCAGGCTTAGTACCAAGATTACCACACGGTCGGGTAGGGATTCATATGGGGGGGAATTTGGGCCATTTCCCAACACACTGGCCCAATGCAGGTTGAAGGATGCCAAAGCCACGTTTGTTGATTAGCAGGATGCTCCACGTACAGTTGAGGTTGGCTTGGATCCCGCGAGTTCTTGTGCGGGAACCCTTACAACTCAAAACTATTATTATTGTTCTTAATAACACATTAAGTACTTGTTTAGTGGTAAATAAACAAATAATTGACTGTACGTATCCGCGGAAATCTGGTGGTATTTTATAAATATACGGCAAATAATTGATCATCTCCGTTACGGAGTAATGAGTACGATCAATCCTTTCTCTTCCCACGTACAGCGTTCAATTCAGAGCGATCATTGCCGGATGTTTCATATATCTGAGCTGGTATTGATGTGGAGCGTTTGTAAACGGCTCTGTGTGGGTACCGAGCCGCTTAAAATAATTGCCCCAGCTTCAACACGTCGAGATGTTACTGTACCGTAAACAATGGTTTTTGTATCATCGTATAACATCAAAAAGAAATCACTACATCATTTTACGTCTCACCGTTATAGACGTATCACTTACTAACAGGTAAACCGTGAACGTCTTGCTCGTGTTGAGATTTCGGTAAATAAAAAATTACCGCTTCGTCATAAAACAGATGTTGGGCTCGTCTACTACATTTCCTTGTAGTGTTTGTTTTGTATTTCTCGGTATGTAATACAAAGTAGCAAAAAACAGAGCTAATATCTATTTCTTATCAAAAATATATTTCTTTAAGAGTACTAAAAGAAACTATACCGTAGTAAAGCATTAGTTGTTTTAACATTTGTTTACAAGAGTAAATTAATAATTATACGTCGTCGAGTATCTGGTTTTGTATTTGAAAGTGTTTTGTATATATAAATTTTACTTAGTCGTATATATGGTATATTGGAGAAATATTTAAGTATCCCTTACTCCTATCCTTTAGGGCGTCTCATTACTCTATTCTCTGATGATGTTGAGGGCTTGGTTTTCATTTTGACTCTTAAAACTTATCTAACACAGCTCGTAGACCCGAGTCCACGGCCTGTAGTCTTGATCCGCCACAATGACACAGTTCTATACGTCATTTTTCATAGCTGGACAAAACAGTAAACAAGCTTACTGTAATAAATAGAGCGAAATGTGAATTAAAAACAAAGGTTTTATTATACAAGAAAAAAAAATATAAATATTCCTTTATATACAATTTCATGGAGTTTTGTTTGCATACATACGGACATATAAAATTTTATATATATATATTATTATTATTAACTACAGCACGTTTCGTTCGGACGAGTACGCAGTAATCCAATTACTGCTTTAATTGGATTTTTTTTTTTTTTTTTTTTTTTATATTGTCACGCCTTTTTCCCAGTAGGGGTAGGCAGAGGTGAATAAACTACCCACATTTCGCCAGATGTGGTCAGATTAGGTCCCATGTAACAGGGGGCGAGCCTGTTGCCACTTTATTGGGACCACCACACACACACACACAAAGATGATATCAGTGTGCGGGTTTCCTCACGATGTTTTCCTTCACCGTTTTTGTATCTCACTGTTGTAACTAAAGTTCACAAATGTACATAACTTAAATATTAAGTCATTGGTACATGCCGAGGTTTGAACCCGCGACCTTCGGAATGAAAGCCGCACGCTCTAACCATTAGGCCAGCGAGCTACTTAAATGGATTCGTGTTAAAAATTTAATTCATTTTTATCGATCGAAAATGGTGGTTACTCGGCTATCTCATCGTATATATATATATATGTACACTATTCATTTTTTGTTGCTAAGACTACTTAGCGTTATAAATGTAATGAAACTTTATTTCAATCACAACTTTCGCCATCTAAATGTAAAAAATATCGTTTCTGTTCATCTTATACTCAACAGTAATTGAAAAAAATAAAAAAAAAAATTAAATACTTATTGTATAGTGTAAGTTTTAAACGAACTTGTAAATTCATAAAAAAAAATTTTGGTACATCCCATCAGAAACCCAAAACACATCAGACAATTGAAGTCGTATTTATTAATCAATCGATGATGTAATCTGAAATTAAATATATTCACGGCGTAGTAATTACTTCATTATATTCTATAAGTAAATAAGATATATGTAATACGATATTATATATTTACAAAAATTTCAACCTTGCAGTTATGCAATTCAATACACTATCGCCATTGACTGCATACCGAGTGTCACTCGACAATGATGTCAAGAATATAATGCCTATTAATAGAGCTTTCACAGGGCTACCAACTGCATCACTAATGCTGTACCAACTATCAAAAATAATGAATCCATACGCCATAATCTAATATGATAATACATTTTTTTTTTTTTTTTTTAACAACCAAATGTTTGTATATATTTGTGTAAATCTTTATAACGTCATAGTAAAAAAAAGTTTTTCTTAATATTTCCATGTCCCTATTGTTGGCAATTAGGAAAACTATAATTACCACTCATTTTTTAATTGTCGTAATGAGTTTAGAAGAGGTCACATGTGGCAACCCTGACTTTCGTTCACCTCATTAACGCTAGACAGGTCACCCTTGAGAGTAATTAATTCATATTACTATCGTTAATTGTTAATATGTAGGTATCGCATATACGCGACCAAATTATGTCATCTAAACCTTCCTATAAAATTAAACAAACCTTATAAAATTACTTTGATAAGACTTTCATTGTGGCTAATTTTTTTTTTATTACTGATGGTAGGTCTCTTGCAAACAAAAATTGTAATAAGATGTAAAACGCATTTTTGTATGTATGAAATTATGATTGACAATAAAAAAGTTATTTTTGAATATTTGTGTATAATCTGTGCACCAATTAAACGTTTATGAAGTCAATACACACTTCCGATATATTAGTCACAAAATTAGCAGTGGTTAATTTGATATATTATATAGTAAGCATTATACAATCACAGTATATGGGTATGAATATTATATATATAATATATAGATATATTGTCTCTATAGATTAATATTGTCGCCCGTGCACCAACCGTTTTGGCCGGATGCCAACTTTTTGCCCGCAAACACATTTATTTTTTAAAATGCGGAATTCACAGATTATATTCATCGACAGGTGATCGAATAGGATGCATTTATAAAAATAAACATTACACTATTATACCTATATGATTAAATAAGATTATTAGATATAAATATTTTACTAGACCTTATTCTGTATGTTACGTTGACAAATATATCTTTTAATTTTAATTAAATTAAATGACGAGACATGACGATCGTTTACCAGATTGTAAGTGACGCGCCTGCCCATAGTAACGCGGCGCTAATTAGGACGCTATACACTGCAGCGCATTGTGCTCGTGGCCTGTGACATAAGTAATTACACCAGCTACAGTGTCTTTTAAACCGGAACATAGTAGCATTGGCACACTACTGTTTGGCGGCAGAAGTAGGAGCTGCGGTGCTATCGACTAACAGGGACCTACCAACAATAAAATAACTCATCTGTATGTAATGATGATAATTCCTTTTCTGTTAAAAACAGATCATTTTCCTGACAGAATACATGTATCATCACTAAAACTACAATATAATTAACAAATACATATTCTCTTCAAGTACTAAAACCTCTGTGTATAATAGTGTCGTCTACATTTCAGATCGCAATCTTTACACTACATTTTTTCCAAGAATAATTAAGCGGACGATCGACAAAAGAAAAATATTACTTCTTATTAATCTTTCAAATAATTAATTAACCCACTTAATGTTCCCACTGCTGGGAGTTGAGACCTTCTATCACAAGGTGAGAATCAAGGCTGTTTATCCATCACGCTTTTATAAGCAATTAATCCGTTTAAGTATAATTTATCACTAGGACACTTATAAATTCTAAAATTATTGTACTTTAATCACCTTTGTTGATAAAATTTGTTATTAAAGAACTTCGCAAAGTCCTTTATAAATAAAACCCGCTGAAAATGATGACTTATGTTTTTATGTACTATCTTTACTAAACAAAATATTTTAATGGTCATTAGAGACATTACTAATTAAAGTGATACTTATAATAGTACTGTACTCACGCATAGCGCCAACTGGCACTGTATGCTCTGGGACAAAGGCTCAGCTAATTGCTAACCTCGTTTATTCATATGGGAAAATGTATGATACCAGAATACTAACGTTTCAATGTGAATTTATTTCGTTTTACAAAAAAATAAAACAGCTGGAAAAGGACTTTATCTTTGGACTATTGCCAGTAAAAGTCCAGGAAGGTGTAGCGGTATTGTTGCACACCCGTCTAGATGCCATCACTTTCTGACTCAGTGCAACCACGAAATTTCTTTTTTTATTCAATTAAGCGAGCAGACAAACCGGATGTTCACCTGATGGTAAGCGATATACATCTGCCCATAACAACGTGGAGCTAGTTAAGATTATATCTACTGCCATATTGCGCTCGTCGCCTGAGATGTAAGATGTCTCGTTACTCCAGTAATTAAACAGAGCTCTTCAAACCGGAGCACAGTAATGTTTGCATACTATTATTTAGCGGTAGACATATCCGCTGCGGTGGTATCTACCTTGTCGGTCTCCAGCAACAGAAATCTACTACCAGTAAATTTTTCTTTGATGAGAACTTTTCTAGTTACTTTTTTTGTTTTCCGGAAAATCTTCGAAAAGATACTCTGTCTTCTGGGGGGAAGTCAGTGTTAAGTGGAGATTTTTACCCACTTAAACTTTCTAGGCCACCTTCATCGTTTGTAGAGGTCACTGGATCCATTCTACTACTCAGCTCTGATCTCTGTTTTTTGTAATCCCACTAGTCAATTTACTGGGGTAACAAAACTTTACGTTTCTATGGGACGAGCGCAAATAGTCGTGCTGTGTAAACATCTTAACTAACACGATATTGTTTTTCAAAGCATGTCACTACCTAGTTTTCTATTTTAAAATCTAGATTTTTAAGTCGAACCAAAATTTTAAACAGTGATATGTCTAATATTATCAAATCAAAACCAATAGAATGTTACCTGTTATACTGTCTCATTTTCGACTCAATACAAGCTAAGCTTAATCTAGATAAAGTTATAAGTACTAAAAAAAATTGTAGTTATTCGATCGTTGGATACTTTACAATTCGATAGCACCGTGAAGTTATTTTAAACTGAAGATATTTCCAACACTTAGAAGCTTGAGACTTCAAGGAAGTTTTATAAAGTTTTATTTACTTTCCTCTCTCATCTTAGTTCATTATTTGTTTTTCACTAACGAGCGTCTAGGGGGCGTCAAAGGCGGAATGACAGCAAGCTAATAAATAATACAACTTCTCCCACTTTCCTCACTGAAGCAAAGTTTCTATATAGTCTGGTATATCACTATGCCCGCGGCTTCTCACGCCGCTTGGAGTATATGATAGATAATATCCAGTCTGTATAATTCAAAACATCTTTTTTTTCTTCATTGGTTAAGTTTAATGTATTTTCACTTAATACGAAATAAGTTAGTGCTCCTCGGAAACAGTTGAAAGTACGTATGATACTATACTATATATATATATACTCTATAGAAATTCGAATAACAGACGCTCATATACGTCAGTAACAAAAATACTATTTTTATTAGGATACATACACAGCATCACATTGCGCTCGTCGCATATGACATAAGATGTTGAGTCTCGTTATCCTCGTAATTACACAACGCCCTTCAAGTCGGAACGTTTGTACACCGTTCGGCGGCAGAAATAACTTTTCAGTAGTACCCACCTAGACGGTCAAGAGAGACCTACCACCAAATCCTTTATCTATATATACAATAGTGTTACCATATTCAATTTCTTCCATTCTTTTGTTCATTGATAACATTTATTTTATATATTACAATAGATGTTTATATTATTATAAATAAAACTTCTATTTCATTTACGAGAAACTACGAAACTATTATATGAAGTACTCAATAGGATGTTAGTATCACAATTATGTATTATTAGGTTAGTTTCTCTTGCCGTCATATGCCTTCGTTGTATAAAAAAAATATCGTTTAAACTTTAACCATTTCCACCGGTATGTACGTAGTCCTTAATCACACACATCAGCTCATTACATATCATTAAGTTAATACGATAAGACAATTTGAATTACAATGTTACTATACCATCACTCAGATGATTAAACTGCAAAAATAATTAGACGACTGTGGTAAGATAACATATCTAACCATTACCACAGTTTTACCGACTTGTTTTTTATATACAAATAACCGACGGGACGAGCAAGACATTCATCTGATGGTAAATGATACGCCCACCCATAAGAACTTACCGCTAGTTATAATGTTATACACCACCACATTGCGCTCATCACCCAAGACAAGATGCTGAGGCTCGCTACCCCAGTAATTATACTACCTACAGCACCCTTCAAAATAGACCACAGTAATGTTTGCATACTACTGTTTAGCAGTAAAAAATACTTACCTAGACGGTCTCCGGTAAGGATCTAGTACCTGTGATCTTCTTCCCTCGTTATCAATCTACCACCATAAGAAATAACTTTTCTGGTAGCCATAAAAATGAGAACCGGAATATTTAAGGTAAGGAAGCTTTACAAGGCTTCATTCTTCTTCTTCATTGTCACTTAATATTACGTGAAATTGAGATCAAGTTAAGTCCATTGATGATTAATAATACCAAAGCCTTATAATATACCTCGGTTACGCGAGACTTTGAAGATATTCACGTATCTGGAAAGTGCGGCCGCGTGATTTGCCGAGAGCAGCTTTACGGCTTCAGGCCTCGTGTCTTCACTTTAATGTACATTTGTTGGACAAAGGCATTGAAGTATTAAATCCACTAAAATTAATTTCCGCAAAATATATTTAATTTATTATTACATCATTAATAATTTAAGTATTGTCAATTTTCATAAAAGCTATCGTTGTTTTTAACAAGGAAGTTGTATATATAGATTTTTAATAAAATGATTATGAGACGAAAAAAAGTAAGTTTTTTCTATTGTATATACCTTATATATTAGTTTGTTAGTAAAATCATTTAAAAATACTGTCTCCTTCCGCAAAGTTGTGTCCAACACCTAAATAATACCTAAACCAGTTCATCAAACAGCATACACGTCCTTTGTATCTCCTCGTGGTAGGATAAACACGTGACCAGTTCAAAGGCGCCCACAAAACTCCCAAACAAAGGACCGTAGCAGCTGCTTACTCCTCACTATAATAGCTTATGACTGCACTTAATGATAGATTTAAGCTATTATTTTTATATTCTGTTAATGCTATTTTATTCCTATATAACATGGCCTGCTGTTCTCCGCACGCTTTGTTTTACCGTAACACCATCACAACTCCCTTCGAGGAAAGAATTATGTAAAATCCTTAGCTGACCTATAAACAGCAGAAGCAATTCTCTACTAAAATTTTGAATCTTTGCGATAAGTTTTGAAGATCTCTTTATGAGTGAATGAATCTCTGGGTATCTTCTATATATTTAGATTACCAATAACTTTCCTATTACGTCACAATCTATTAGGTTTAAGTCTAGCTATAAACAGACTGAAACGTGCTAAAGCAATTCCAATTCAACACGCCTACTTTCGTTTATCGATAATATTTAATATCCACCAAATAAATAATGTTATTGCTATAGTTTATTTGTTGTTCGAATCATTTTATATTTATTGAATAGTAAAAACCATTGAATAACAGCACTAAGCGATAAAACTAGTATAGCTACTCCTATAGAGAAAGCAAATACGCGTTAAGTGAAAAGTACTGTTGTTCCTTAACTTAATATCATGGAAACGTACTTTAGTGCCGTATAAAGTTACCAAGTGCTAAGGAAGGTCAGCTATAATAAATTCATACGAGGGCAGAATTGTAAGATTACATACATTAGTCTTTCTTATTCTATACTTTTTTTATTAAATTTCAATTAGGCGACGAGGGAAGCGGGACGTCCACCTGATGGTACACCCTCTTCTCTTATATCACTATCCACCTCTTCAACCATTCCCCTTCTAATATTGTCTCATCTTCCTCCTTCCTCTTTTATATATAAAATTCTTTACATATATATGTATATATTAAGGTTTGTGTGTTGAGTGCAGTTTTTATGTCTGTTACTGTGTTTGTTTTCAATTTTATTTCCTTTTAGTTAGCTCGCGGATATGTTTAACTAGCGGCACAAACTTCATCACTAAAATAACCTGATGGTAAGAGATACGTGCGCCCATAACAACGTGGCCTTAGGATGGTGTATACTGCATCGTATTGTGCTCGTCACCTGACACATGAACATGTGGGGTCTCGTTATCCCAGTAATTGCATTAACTGCAGCGCTCTTCAAACCGGAACAGAGTCACGTATGCACATTACTGTGTGGTGACTACCTAGACGGTCTCCGACAACTGAGACCTGCCACCGGTAGAAGTACACATAATTATTACTTAAAGGTAGTAATGGTATAGATTATTGTATTGATGAGTAGTTTATTGTTAATATTAATGTTATTGCAGCATCCGCTCTTAAATGAAGCCGAAGATATTGCTCATGGCTTACTAATGTTAGAAACAATGAGCTCAGCAGTATATTCGTACTGAAATATAGTAGATTTGGAATATAATAAATGACATCCTTTTGCGTAATACATCAAAGATAAAATTTTATAATGAATGTGATATCTCATACAATTGTTCGCATGATGGATGACATTCTTGTGGTATTTGGTATTGCCTAGAATTTAATAAAAGCATTAAGGTTCAAAGGTATCGCCAGTTTTCAACAGCGATTTTAGTCTTATTGTATATTTTATTGTACTCTACGTGTTATACATATGTATTTAATAAGATTTTTATATGTAAAAAATAGTGTAACTTCCTACTTGTAGAAGTCTAATCAGAATTACACAGAAATTTTAAACGGTTATGATTGCTGATACAAGTATACACAAATACATTTTATCTAGGCCGCTAGTACATAACTTGAAATAATTTTTTTTTCAACTTGAGAGTTATAAAAACACTTCATGACGGATACACTGCCATATAGATTTTTTTGTTATTCGACGAAACATCCCAATGAACGAGGGTTTTAGCTGATGGTAAGCGATATTTCCGCCTATAACAACGTGGCACTAGTTATGATGATATACACTGCACCATATTGTGCTAGTCACCTTCAGAGATAAAATGTTAAGTCCAGTTATCCTGATAATTTCACTCGGTCATACAACACGCTTCAAACCAGAACACGTTTGTTTTAACAATACTGTTTGGCTTATGGCTCTATTCGGTAACAGGACCTGCTATCATAGCTAAATGGTGGGTATCGTAACAAAAATATTTTTCTTTATGAAATTACTAATAATAGTTACTTTGTGCGATACAAATAAGTAACAAAATTATATATATAGATCATAAAACCTTTCAAGATTATGGAATATACGTTTGAATAGCAAATTAGCGTATTCAATCGTGACTCGCATGCCGTTGAACTTTCGTCGATTGCGTTACATTGAAGCAATGTTATCTTAACTGCGTACATGACACTGTGAGTCAGACACTCGACATCTCACGAAGGTCTTCGGTTCGACTCCGGGAGCATGTAATTTGAACGGTGATAAGGTTTATTCAGTCTATATAGTTACCACTGCAACTGCTACACCAAGTATGCAAACATTACTGTGTTTGAAATGCGTTGTGGGTAGTCAAATTACTAAAGTAATGAGCCTTAATGTCTGAAGGCAATGACCACAATGTAATGCAGTGTATACCATCCTCTTGTATGTACATATGTAAGTAAATACAAGATTTTCATGGATAATAATGTAATGAAAACTTGAAAGAAAAAACAATTACATCACACAGCTGTTTTAAATGAGGTGTATAGCCGTTAAGGATAAGCTACATTAATTACTAATTTCATACATATTCATTTAATGAGTAAGAGTCAGTATCACGATTTTTTGCAATCTATGACCTCATCGACATCCCTATGATAATATTGAGACTAAGAACATAAAACGCATCAGACAAATTTACTTCTCGACTAGAACGGACAATGTAGAATATTCTAGTATGTATTCGGAGTATTAGCATAAATAAATCTACTGTGTATTCTTCTCATGTCAATATTGCTACACCGATGTGTTGAGATGGGGCCGATGTAAAGTTATTGTAAAATATTCCATGAATAATAAAGAAGTACGCGCAAGCTGTCTTGAAGCTGTGTGAAAATCTACTGAAGCCTCGATGTTAGTGATCGCTTTTTAGCTTTGATAGAGATTCAGTCATCTATTCAGCCTGCAATCTTATCTGCGTAACACTGTGCCTTCTTCCCTTTATCTTGGGAATAATAGCTGTAATACTATTGCAAGCGCTTGTTATGCGAGTTGGTGATCGCAGTGTGTTGTAAAGGTCACAGGAAAAGTACTCTAGCTGTATAATGTATACTAGAAATATCACTATCATCAAATCATCAAATATCACTGTCCTATATATAATCTCTCCTTGTGGGAGAACTATAGTAAATAATCTTTAACCAACTGGTTTTGAGCTTTTAAGCCTAAACAAGAATGTAGCTAAAAATTACTAGTAACGGGACTTGAAATCTTATCTGTTATCTTCCTTTGTCATTCTAAACAGATCTTCTTTATTTTTTATAGGTTGTATTTAAATTTTTTATTGTACTAATGGAATAATAAAAAAATTAGGTGTATAGTGTGAAGACTTATACAATAAGATATGATGAGTACGAATTTGCAAGTAGGAAAGTAACAGTTTGTCTAGTTTGTTTTTATACCCATATTATATTATATTATATATTAACATCACAAACAACATTTATTACAAGTTATTAATATCATATGATTTAGACACAAATATTTAAAAACTTAGGAATCATTTATATATATGTACTAAAGTGCACAAAGCTGTTTTAGGTCAATAGGAAAAATTAAAGCATAGAACTTGTAGTAAGACAATTATATATATTAATTAAAGTCTAGAAATTTCGGCAATTTACGAATATAATAAAGATATCATAACGCATTTGAAATAAGAAAAAAAAAAAAAACACAAATTGTACCCTTTTTTATCCAAACATTTTTTAGAGATTAACAAGGCGGTCCTGTATTAAACGCGTATAATCCAAGGATAACCTGGTTATAAAGAATTTAATCAAACAAATAGAACGTACAAAAGGAAATAAGGGTCTTGATAAACAAGGACGTTTACGTCCTGCGTAACACCCGCCATTACTCACCGACATTTCTAAAAGAATGAACGTCGCTGCCTCTTAAAAAAAAAACAAGCGAAATTTCTAATAAAATTCTCTGTGCAAAATCCAAAAGTGTAAATATTATATTTATTTATGATCCTGTGATATGGCTTGTGGATAATAATAGTGGGGTAATGAAATTATGGGATGTAATAAATGTTGGGCAGACAAAAGAACGACACTCCCAGAGCAAGCGGGACTATCAGGACGTTGAACCATGTCCCGCTTCCACGCTGGTCGCTTCCACTCGTTCCGCATGCTCGGCCCCTTTGTTTACCATAAAATGTTGCCACAGATTTTATATATCCGCTTCCCTATATAATTCGTGGCATGTTACAAAAATAAAAAAGTGATTATAACATCCTTTTTTGTAACAAACTTCTTTCTGGTAACAATAAAATCAAAATTTTAAAACGATCGCAATACCGTGCAGCGCACATCCTCGCAATAATCATCACACTGTTATAGGTGATAACAGATTATATAAATTAAAAACACACATATATATTGATTTTCACCCGATGGTAAGTGATGCACTCGCTCATAACAAACCACCATAAAAATGGCTTTAAATACGATGGATGGTGAAATAAATTTGGTAACAATTAAGACTTCAATAAGTGAATGTTAAGCATGTTAATGGGTGTAAGGTGTCCCGCACAACAACTCACGGGACCCAAGGCAACCTCATCTACACGTGGTGTATACTGCTCATCAACAAACGAGGCTCTGGCTCCAACCAACCCGCATTGGGCGAAAGAAGAACGATCGATGTGGGATCATTGAGAGGCCTGTCTAATAGTGGACGTCTATAAGCTAATGGTGGAGACATGTTAACAGGATATTGATTATTAGGACGATGGAAAGTTAACTTTTTTTTATTCAATACCATACCAACGTGGAGTTAGTTAGGATGGTATATACTGCACCATATCGCGCTCGTTTCCTGAAACATAAGATGTTGAGTCTCGTTATCCTTGTAATTACACTAGCTACAACGCCCTTCAATCCGTAACACATTGTTGTTTGGCGACTGAAATACGCACTACGTGGTACTTAACTAGACGGCCTCAGGGAAGAGAAACATACCATCAATAAATATTGATAAGATTGAAATTATATATATGTTTATATAAATAAAATAATACATGATTTTCACTACTAATGACTAAGATTTAATTTATATCTTTGACATCAGAAATGTTAGTAATAATATATAGATATAAAACATATACACTACTGATACGTGTGCCGTTTTCAATTAGTTCTTAATATCTCTATCTACTAGTCATGCCCTTTTATGTAGGTGATGTGTGTAATTCGTTCAAATGTATTATTGGCGTAAATTCGGACTCCATTCCGACATCTTTCCTCCTTCGCTCTTCACTTACTGCGTCTTTGACCAATCAAACGAATTATTAAGGATCAACTACTCAAGTATCCATAATCCACGCTGAGCTGTACCTTTCGAAGATTCGCAGATTCTCACTAAGCTTTAGCTTTAGTTAAAGACTAACATCGAAAGGTAACCGGGAGATTCTGTAAAGAAAAGGTTTCTTAAGTATGCGACATACACCAACTCCCACTTGGCCATGTTGTGGTGGAGACTCTATGAGAAAAAGTCCTGAGTCTTGTAGTAGAAGCATTATAAGGGATGTTTTTTTATTATTTATTTTGTTTTTCTTTTATAGAATATCAAGTACGAATAATAATTGCTTAGATTTTGTCGTTTCGATTCTTATTTTCAATACAAATAAACCTATTTAGTATTCAATTAAAATTTTAGCCTTGTATGCTTGTATTGCTTGTATTTTTGAGCTAACTTAATACTATGTCTGATCGTGTACATTAATGCAAAAAGTATACTCAATCAATTTACTTGTACTATTTTCTAAGCGCAGTGATAGAACCGATAGTTAATATTCCCCATGCGACCGAAGTTCCTCTGCGAAAGGAAATCTGAATGTAACAAACAGCTCCCGACTTCCGTCGACTGGAACCGGTTCATTATTTCATTTCCTACACATGCAACAGAGTATCTCCGCGTAGAAGTCTCAACTAAATTGTCCAACTTCAATTTATTTTGGTATAACAAAGTATTATGAAACGAATGCATACCAAAAATTACAATGGCGACCCATAGATATGGGTTCTTTTAGATTAAACAGTAATTGCAGCGATGAAGTTCTGGTAACAAGGAGCTCCCTGGTTTTCGGGACCACCATGTTGGATAGGGTACCTTCCTCTTATTCTAAACCTATCGCCATAAAAAAATTGCTGTGTTCCGGCTGTCAACATATGAGAGGCAGTGTTATGGTATAGCTGGATGGTAATCCACGGCCCCAATTGTGATTAAACATCATGTGAAATGGAGGTCGTGTGCATTAAAAAATGACCTAGCTTTTATATTGATAGACTCTGTGTAATTATTCGTTATTTATAATCTATGGGAAAGTTCCGTTCGAACAAATAATGATGGGGTACGGTTAAAGCAATTACTTTACGTTATTCATTGCTTTCACGTTAATACAAATATTTCACAATAATACTCGACATTATTATTAATGATATATAACTACGTCCTTATACAACATATAAAAAGGAACATAACATGTAGTTTAGCCTTTAATCGTACATAAACAAATATCGTCGTTTATCTAATTTCGACAAACGATTGAAGGTATCTCCTAGTTTTCGTATTCCTCTTGTTATATTTCGCTACCAACAAGCAAAGAGAACTTTTTTAAATTATTTAAGAAAAAGTCTGTTCCGGTTCTCTATTTCTGTTTTATTCGTGTCACGCTCAAGAGGAAGGGGCCCACGCGGATATCTCGTGCGCATTAAACATGCACCACGTAGCAAACGGTTTCTTTGAGTATTGGAGCAAATTTAAAATACAAAATGGCGTCTGTAAATGCTGCGTCATTTCCTATCGCGTTTATATTTTCTTGTATATTACATTTTAGAACTATTTGAACTCAGCAGTCGCATTATCTGTGTATATTTTTTTATTTGTAACTATTATTGGGGATAAAATAAACTTAAAATAATAAATGGCTGCTTAGTCTAAATCTTTATCAAGATTGGAAGAGCAAGAGAAACTTCTGTCTTCAGTTTATGATCATCCTAACTAGTTACATGGATGTTATTTACCAGCGAGTAAAGGTAACGCCCATCTCTACCAAAAAGCTATACTACTATTAATACTGTTCTGCTTTAAAGGATTTTATAATTAGTAGTTACTGAGCTAAAGAAACATGAATTTGCGTCTTAAAGTAACTAATGCATCGCGATTAAGTTTTATTATTAAGCTTGGATTTAAACGGACTTTCTCTTCGACGAAACAATTAGATGGGTAAGACGTTCACCTGATGTGAATAAAACGCCGACCCACAATAATATGCAGCTTGTTAGGATGATGTACACTATACCACTATGTTCTTCCTGCTTTGAGACATAAGATATTAAATGGTTACTCTAGTATTTCACTAGCTACAGCGCCTTTCAAAGAACTTAGTAATGTTTATATATCAGTGTGATACGATCCGATACCAGACCTACTACAAGTCTACGGAAGCGTTTTTATACGCTTTTTTTATACTACTTAGGCCACTGATGTTGAACAGTTACCGCTGCTTATAACCGCCAGTAACATTAGAGGTATCACTAGGGGTTTTGCTCACCCTGTAGAAACCTTTTAACGCCCTTCCTTCCTAGCACAACAGCTTGCATTTTTAAGTATTTCTTCTAACATTGTATTCCGATGAAACTAAAAGATAATATTCATTTTTAGATAACGGATAATAATTAAGTAGTTTTTATCCGTAGTAATAGCGAAAATAACCTTTAAGCCCCTTAACGTTATACGGTATTCCAGAGAAAGCGTTAGACATAAATTGTCTCCTACACAAATCTCTGATTAAGTATATTTTCGGCGCCGAGACTCCTATCTATTAAATCTGTTTACCCAGGGTCAGCTCACGGTCGTTCCTCGTGTGATGTAGACATCCTTATATTCGTTTACTTAACGTACAATAACTACTTACCTAAACTCAGTTTTAGGACAGGGGTGCAGCTCCTTATTCTTGACAGGAGCAGAAAAGAAATGAGACAACTTGCTGGCTACAGTGTTCTTCAAGAGAAGAATAAATAAGTTGACCTAGTAACGTTTATGCACTACATCATCGCAGACCATTTCACCGGTTAAGACACATGGTTTAGTTGTGAAGCACTATGTTATATGATAAAACAAGCTTAAAGGTAGCTAATTTAGTGTTAAAGTTTCCTGAGAATAGGCCTCAATTGTCAAGTAAGTAGATATCACCGCAGCTCCTATTTCTGCCGATAAACAGTTCTCTGCAAATATTACCAGGTTTCGGTTTTAAGGGTGTTGTAGGTAGTGAAATTAATGAAATAAAGGGACAATGTGGCGAAGTTTCTATGTACTAACTAATGACATATCATTACAGTTAGGCGTATCACTTACCACCAGGTAAATCGCACTCGTCTCGTTGCTTATTCAAAAGAAACATGTGTCTTTGTGATCTTTTGTCGAATATCTCTTCGTAATTTTACTCAATAACCCTAGCTAATACTGTTATTGACTTCCTAGTATTTATGCTGGAGTGCCAGCGAAGGGATAAATTTGGATAATAGTTCACTGCCACTGCTTCCCTTCTTTTTATTTTATCGGATTAATAATTCTGCGTATTATGCTCTTACCATATTTTTATTGAACTCCTCCAGAAGCATATCAGCAATGCTAATATTTTAGTAGATAACATTTTCAAACAAAACAACGCCAGCTTTGCAGAGAGATAACGCTTGTTATTTTTTTACAACTTATTTAACTAAGAAAATAGCATGTTTTTTAACAATTTCCTTTTTAATTTGAAAACATCACTAATGAATATGAATTCTATATACCATTTTAATCTAATAAGTAATTCTAAGTACTATTTAACCCTAAGATTACTTGAATTTTTAATTATAAATTACTTAAGAAAAAAGTCTATAGCAAATGCGAATATTGCGTCTGCAAACTTTTTCTTTGAAAAATTTCTCTTTCGGAAAATTTTTAAACAAACTCTGTCTATGTTGGGTGCGCCGAATGAAGTATTAAATAAATAGCAGAGTTCGTAGACCCGGTAGAAGGGAGTATGACTCGTAATTAAAGGATTCAGAGCGCTCTCCGCCATGCCACTTTAATGCGGCTCGCTGAAAACTGCAGTGCCTGCAATTATTCATAACTACGTATACATAAACTTTTATATATAAAACAGCGGCAAAGTCTGTAAAAATCTTTTTTATTTCGTTTCACGACGACGAGGAAGACGTTTACCTGATGGTATGAGGAGAATAGCCTGCTCGGAACAATTTAACGCTTCTTGTTATGGTGATAAACACTACATAATGCTCGTCGCCTTGAGACTTAAGTAATGTTAAGTATCATTACTACAGTAATTTCATCAGCGATAACTCTCTTTTAATCGGAGCACAGCAATGTTTGCAGATTACTTTTTGGCCACTGAAATAGAAGCTATCTAAACAGCCTCGGGCAACAGAGACATCACCAAATCCACTTAAATAATTTATAAATACAATAACATCCAATTGTGATATGTGCTTTTTACCCTTTGTACCTTCAATGTCGTGTCAAGATATTTAATAACAATTTATTCACATTATTGCTCTATGAGGGCAAACAAGTCCTTTCCAGCTTGTATGGTGAACACCGTCAATGTGGTCAACCACTTCCCTATCCGACTCCATTAATGGAATTAAAAACACTTTATGGCGAACAAGTTAGGTTTAGCATTGATAAAAAACCTATACGTAAGCAATATACTATTATTCATTTATCAAGCAATGATTTAACTACGAGACATATTATACATAATCTGTCTGTATCTTTATTACCTCTGCGTATCCTTGCTCCTATTTTATTATTTAACACTGTTAGAATTTATTTATATCATCCGTAATATGCTTTGCTAACATGAAATCTTATTTAATGATATATGCATTGTATTACACCTTCATCAGTGACGGTAATCAACGAGACTATTAGGTTGAAGAGTTATAGCCGCTGCGACACTTATCAGGTGCAATTGTCGCTACGAAGACAAAATTAGAACCGGTAATAACTCCATCCGGTGTTAAAATGTGAACGCTCCTAGTCGGGCTGAATGCGTCATGCGATACCTTAGTTAAGGTACTGTACTAAATACGTATTTATTCTTCAGTTTCATCATCACCATTATCAGTCTATAGGACTTCCGCAAAGTTCTTTACTATAATCGATTTCACGGTACCCGCATTCGGTGGCTTCCAACAACCTTTAGCAAATCATCAGTTCACCTTGTGGAAGGCCAAGAAGTTTAATTGAAGTAAAAAATATCTGGTATTAAAGAGACCCGATACCGTAACAAACACTCGCTCACAACATTCCAACTAATCTATGTCCACAGTCGAAACAGCAATGACGTCATATGGTACCTAGCCGGACAGTTATGTAAAATCCTTATCACCAACTAATCTCCTCAACGGAATCTAGTCAGAACCTTCCATGTCACAGAGCAAATTATTATTCATTGAGCTTAAAAAAAATTATAGGACACTTGGTTTTTGTACAACACAACATTCCTTTCATAGCTTTATATCAAAAATATGATCGTACAGTTAAAAAATTACAAACAACCGAGTCCTTCAATTGTCACCAAAGCATCTGGAGATAGCATTTTTGACGTTATCCTATATTATTTGTATATCTCATTAATAACACTAGGATATTCATTTACAAAATTTGACTGCTGGTGGAATTATAACCTCATAAAGTTTTATCGTTAACTTATCTAACAATATACATTTGTTATAACGCAATTCAATAAGGATGAATACAAACGACCGTTTAAGAAAATTTATTACGTCTTAGATTTATCAGCAGTTTGTGTCCATGTTATGCAATGCGATTTATGTAATACATACGTCCGCTTTACCCGCCATTAGAAGCGTTTTGTAATGACTAACTTTCTCGTAACCAATATTTATATATTTCATAAAATTAGATCTTTCATTAAAGTACATAACATTAAGTCGATCTTTCTTAGATCTCCTCCTGTCTGAGATCTAGTTAAGTCAGACTTTCAAATACTAGTTTTAACAAGTTTCCTCCAATTTGCATAATGCTAGAATTAGTGCGACACACCAACTTATACGTCAAAGCGACAGGCGTTTATTCCTTATCATTTCACGACGAAGGTTTTATTATTGAAAGGTATTAAACCCGTTTGCAAGGCGTATTCGCTAAATATTCGTTGTGACTGAAATAATATTATTCAACTAATTCTAATTTGTTATTAGGAGAGTTTATGATTCATATAGTTTACGATAGATATAAACGCGGTAACAAGCAAATATTCTATCTGAACACATAGCACGCTGCACGCGTCTCTGCTTGTGTATTTCGAGATCAAACATAAATATTCTTTCCCTATATATCGTATGATTGATATATTTATTCAGCCACTCTTGCTACATCAGAGTGTAACGACTTTGTATACGATTTTTTTCTATTTCCGTTGTGGAATTCGATCGTCAGTTTTAGTATCGTCTTTCTTATTTCGCGAACATTATGTTCGTTATATCTTTTGTCTTAGAGTTAGCAAAATTGTATAATTAGCGTGAATAGTTCGAGCCAAGACTGTCTAAATTTTTTTTGTGATGCACTGGCCTTAAAACACGCTTTGTTATGGCTACAGGATGTGGCTGTTGCGGGCGTCCTCTGTCACTCAATTCGTGTGGGGGACGGGTACTATTTTTGTATCGTCTGAGTAGCGACTAATGACGGCAAATTGCCCCCCACCACCGTCCAGAGTACACTCCAGAAATACACGTCGCGTGTGGACAGTACAAATTACTTGTTGAATATTAAAACACCAATCTATTGTTTGGATATATAATTTAACATTTGAATAACCATTCGACGTTTATTTTCGTACGAAGTGTTTTATCGAGTTTTAGTCTGCAATTATCGTGTACGTAATGCATCGTTAAAATGATCATACAATAGTTTATATAACTTCATAGTTTTTAGAAATGTGATATAATTAAACCGTAGTGTTATTATGGATAAATATTATTATAGTGATTTATATATATCGGTCTGTTACGCAATGCTTTTAAGACCTATCTGCTGTTTAGACTAGTATTGGATTCGTTCTGTAAACTGCTGTCATTTTATTAGAATTTATAACAACAGTTAACTGACGTTGCTATAATCTAGCTCCGCTGCAACGGTGCTGCATTTACTGTTAGTGATGCTGTAAATCCATTGTCAATCTAATACTGAATGGATAGAAATAAAATAACGCAATAGGAACTGATTTCAACAAGCAGCGGTTCTCTTGTCATTGCTCATTGGTGCGGATATAGTACGGTAAATGGTCAGCAGCTAGCAGCCCATTGTTCCGCCTATTTGTCGCGCCGCATTCGCTTCCGTATATCAAAATGATTAATCATAAATGAATCAATCATTAAACGAAATTAAAATCAAACTTAAATAACTTCAGCAGCCATAGTCACTCTCAACATTGTCATCGAAGTTTGCTCTGTTAATAATTTTTGATATGGAATGAAGAAAATTATAAAAAAAAAAATTATGTACATTCGCGAAATTTGTCAAAATCAATAATAACACTATATTATCGTTTTTCAACATATAAACGATTTTTGTTTTATTTTATTTACCTACAAGACAAGTGGGACGTTCACCTCAAAGAAAGTAATACTCCCAATAAAAAAGTAGCGCTAGTAATATACTGAACCACATTGCGCTCGTGGCCTTAAATATAAGATGTTGAGTCTTGTTACCCCAGTAATTATACTAGGTACAGAGCCCGTCGGGAACACAGTAATATTTACACACCACCGTTTGGCTGCAGAAATAGGAATTGCGGTGGTAACTAACTACAGGCTATCTGGCAACAGAGACCTACCACCAATTAATAACTCGGACTACATTGTTTTTTTTTTTCATTAGCTTTATAATTGGTAATACAAATACACAGATCAACGAATTCAATATTTTATACGTTTGCAGAAAAATCCGTCGAGAGCTGTTTCGCCGACGTAACATGGATATTGAAAAAGTTTTTGATTACACTACGCTGTACTCCGTAATACGTAACGGTGGCTGCGAGTAAATAATAAAATTGAAGCGTAACGCAAATATTCTGAAATGGACGTCGAATATTCAATCGATGATGAAGCAGCATTCACCAACAAACAAGTATCTAGTTAAAAAATTCAATCCAAATAATAACATAACGTTAGAATATTGAATTTGGTATCTATTACTAGCTGTTCCCCGCCCGCTTTGCTGGTCGTAATATAAAATTAGACTTGATACCTGTCTGAAATATACCTTGAGAGCAACCGCAACCGCAATTGACTTTCTATACCAACCATCACTATAGCAACCGCATAAACAATACGAAATGAAAAAGCAATGTTACTCGTCACTAGGTACCCCTTTGATAAAAATTGGTTTGAGTCGTGTTTGATAAATTGGTATTAACATTAAGGAGTGTAAATATATACTATATTAATATATATCTTTTTTGCTGGATGAAATAACCAATCGTTAGAGCCTCTTTGGTGTTCGCAACAAATATTTGTTTATAATGTGGGCTGACTTTTTCGGATAAACTACGTCCCAATTATGACATATTGATATGTACACTACAAAAAAATTAATGAAAATTGGTTGTCGTTTAATAACACACAAAAGACAAATCAATAGTTTATAATTTGAAGTATACAACAAAAAAAAATCACAACTTATTCCGACTGCATATAATTCGTACAAAATTCAGCACTGATAAAGACTACTCTGCGAATGTTAAAGATGACATGCTTGAAGTGGAACTAATGGTGGCAATAAAATATAGATAAGATTTACACATGGACATGTTTGTTCGTGAAATTCTTCGCTTCCCATCAATCTTAATTACATAATTAATTACTCGTAACAATGAAGAGTACTGCCGTTATGATGACGCCATTACTATTCAAATCGTTTCTTTCTTCTATAAATATTTTGCCTTTTGTTCGTATATAGATCCTAATAAAAACATTATAACATTATCGAATTTAACATGAGGAATCATAAAAAAAATTGTAAGATTTTTATGCTATATTTTCTTTCTTATTTACCTATAGGTATTTCGTAGTATATTATCAACTTCTAATCTACTTCCTAATCTTTATAGATGACCTATGTCCAGTAGTAGCAGTTTATCGACTGATGATTTTGAATCTTCATATCTTATCAATCAAAATAATCTGTTAATTATTTCAAAATTAAATTTCCATGAACCTTTTCTTTCTTTCCATGAAAACCTTAAAAAATGGCTAGTAAGTATATATGTACACACTGTGCACGACCGGAAGTAACGTATAATTATGGAGGCTTCCTTCCATTCATTGTACATCGAATTCACATAACAAATGTACAGTTAACTACATTTATAGTTCCAATTAAACGCTACGAGCTGCAACTAGTATATTATCAGATTGATAGGACTTCTTTCCTCTGACAGGCACCAAAAATAATAAAGAGAAGAGAGTTCATCTTTATACTCCAAAACCTCAATGGTCACTGTTCAGTTCTAAACAGATTTTTTTACCAAAAACCCTCAAGATATTGAATGAGGTTCATGCCATAGGTTTACTATGCAAATACAAAATAGGTTTTATTAAAAAGGATGTTTCTGGAAAAGCAAACACTTGTGGTATCTTTAAAACTACAGACATCAACAAATACGGTGACTTTACCATCAGGCGTGATGAATAGCTATTTATCACGTTAGTGGCTTAAAAAAATGTAAGCACTTAAATACAAGCTATACAATACTTACATTCATAATGACAATTTTACATGTTATACATCAAAACGATAAGCACAACGCGGCGCTATAAATACAAGTCAAAATCCTGAATATCCTTAGAGATTTTTTATAATATTTTATCGTTATGATTTAATATATTTATTTAAGTATATGTATATGTAAAGTTTTTCGGACAACTAAAATGAATTCGTTTAGTATGTAACGTTAGTTTCCCCCGCGACTGTATTCTTTGTTACGCGACCGTCCATTGTATTGTAATTCATTCCCATTTTATTCGTAACAATTCTCTCTGCTTACTGATTACTTGTTAGCTTAGAAGTTAAATAAGACCCCCCGTGGCTTAATTAAAACTCGTAAATTGGTTCTCGTTCATTAGAATAAGTAAATTAAATTACTTAAAGTACGCCTTTATTATGTAATCTTAACAAATACTTATTTTTAGTTTCTGCTTTCCATGTCTAAACAGACCTTACAAATTTCGTATCTATCACTGGTGGTCACTATTGCAGCAGACCGCCTAGGTGTTTCCGTCCATGTTCCGGTTTGATGGGCTCTGAAGCTAATGAAATTATAGAAATAACGAGCATTAATCTGTTATGTATCGAAAGTGACAAGCCCAATATTGTGTAGTGTATATCATCCTAACTTATGCACATTGTTTCTTTTTTGCTCCGATCGGGTATTTTGGATCTGGGCTTCGTTCCATTCTTTGTTACACTTTTTGATAACTTCCTCAACCTTCCATCTTCTTCTTCTATACTATACCACATTATTATGGAGGCTTATTTCATTGCTTCGTACAATAAATAAATAAGTAAAATTACTGAGATAACGTAATTTATGATGTCTCAAGACGACGAGTATATTGTGGTGCAGTGTATATTCTATCAGGTGAATGTCCTACGTCTCGTCGCTTTGTCTAATTAAAAGAAAATTATTTAAAACCGCAGCTTTAAAATACAATTCATTTGTCATAATGAAGCGAAATTATTTACAAAGCGCAAAATAAAACCACGTAGAGTTAGGTGATGCCAAGTGACGCAGCCAAGTGTTAGCTGGACACGTTCCCCTACACGTGTAGACGAGCGTCATTGTGTCTCACCGCCGAACTATATTCGTGACAGTGACTTTCCTTTAATCTTAAAAAACTTCTACTGGCATGAATATCTATCGGTGGTTTTTTCCCACATCCCACGTTACGAGGAGGTAAAACATTTATATGTCTCTTTAACAAATTTATATTTTTGCTAAACAAATTTAGAGTAAATAAAAAAAACAGTTATGTCCACGTTAAGAGATTTATTACTTTCAGAGAACTTACTGGTGGAGGTCTCAGTTACTGGAACGCATCTGGTAGGGACTAGTGATGAGCTAAGCAAGAACTAGACCAAAACTTGAAAGATGTTGGTATTAGTCTTGTCTGTTCGGAGTTGATCTTGGTCGTGCTTAACTACTTCTAGTTGATCTTGGTTTTGCTTATTTAGTCTTGGTGTTAGTCTTTGCGTATTCTGGCTTGCTTTCATTCATTTAATGTGATACTTGAGTTTAATAATACTTTTTGCTATGAAAATGTAACGAGTGGTAAAAATTTTTAATGATCCAGGTATTATAATAGGACTATGTTTCAATTAATCTTGTTTCAAGTTACTTCAAGTTTGAAAACATTGAAGAGTTTAAAAAAGAAGATGTATAGTAACTGTTGTGTTATGGTATTGACCACTGGTAGTAAATCTCTATTGCCGAAGATCATCTAAGTAGATTAACAGCAGTGTGCAAACATTACTATGTGTAGACTATATCCTTGTTGATCCTATTTACCAAACTGGTAGTTCATTGTTTTTGATATTCAGTGTTAAAATATAGTGAAGCAAATTGGAAATTCCATATGTAAAAAATATTTTCTTTCCCGAAGAAAAGCACCTGCCTTTGAGGCAAGTAATTTGTAAAATATATTCTTAGCTGATCTCTAAATGACAGACGCAATATCTCTACCAAATTTTGAGTGTTTACGTCTAATAAAATGTTAAAAACTAAGAATATACATGCGATCGTGATTTAAAGCAATAAAGAGACTTATTTCTAATAATACTGGAGATGTCAAAGAGTTAATGAATGTTTGAATATCTCCTATATATAGAGACTTGGAACTAGTTGATAATACTTATTTCACTTTGCTCTGTATGTTTGTGGTAGTCAGGATTACAACCAGCAAACAGTTAGGTAAGAATTTTAATACTACGTAAACGTTGATAATATGTTTGAGAACGTGTACCACCACGTGCTTTGTGTCGTTTCAAAGCAGAGCGAGATGTGTCGAGCAAATTTAGGTTCCTCGCACTCCAGCCGCATGCGTCATCCGCATTCACAAGAAATATAACGATATGTAAAAAGATATTTTTATATATAAATTACTTCATATATTATTAGCTTGAATATAACAAATTAATTGAATATACAGTCTTACCCATGTAATATATAATATTCAATCTCGCTTGAACTTGCAAATTACATGAGATTTTCGAAATCATCCATCTCATATGACTTGGGGTATTTCAATGAAAATACTTTCTTAAAGATCGACGTCGCAGCCGAGACCTTTTACGTGTTGCGATTGTCCATGAACGGCAATTATCACTTTTCATTACGTGAACTGTTTGCTTGTATGCCCATTTTTAAATTTTATCAATCGGTAATCACTCATATCTGTTGCTAGTTATTTACGCTAATGGAATCTCTTATCAGCTTAATGCTAGAATATTCTAAGAACTAGCTAAACTAATTTATATGAGCAGAATCTTTTTCATGACTACGAAAAACAGCAATTATATATCTTGGCAAAGGAAAAGTCATGTTTAAAAATTGCACATAATCTGCGTTGTCTCACATCGCTTTATAGCCGGCATCGTAAAGCTTGGTTTTTACTGAAAATACATTTGATCATAGCACTGTTTTAATGCGAATTCATAAATAAACTGTGGTTCACAGTTAACAAAGTCAAAATTTAGCAAATAACACTAAATATTTAATTCGCATAAATAGAAACATCGTTAATTAACACTAGCTAAATACTATGATTATGATTTGATAGAAACATCAATACTATAACAATATCTTAAGGCAGTCAGATCTTGCAGATCTGTTATTAAAAGTGAAAAATATTGGTTTTCGTAAGGATCTTCAAAAATATGAGAAAATAACAAGACATGAAGTAAACGAACATTTAACTTACAACTTTAAAATATACAGTAGCGAAGCAAAAAAAAGATTTTTATCACATGTTAAAAGTGAATCTGAGTAAAATGCTTAGATATGAATAATTTCTTTTAGAAAGACAAGTTCGACAAAAAGCCAGCATTGACATTAGGACCAAGAGACTGATATTCCATCATGTTTTATATAAACCTGTTAACGATATTATCAGATGAAAATATTGATTTTCTCATCATTTAGAGAAATAGAAAAATACTACGAAAGGGACATGCTATGTGTATGTCTTCAAAACTAGATACCACCGCAGCGTCTATGACTGTCGTCAATCTGTAGTGAGCCAATATTACTGTGTTCCGGTTTAAACGGCGCTGTAGCTAGTGAAATTACTGGGGTAACGAGACTTAACATCTTGTCTCACGGCGACGAGCATAATGTGGTACTGTGTATATCATCCTAACTAGCGCCACGTTGTTATGGGCGGGTGTGTCATTTACCATCAGGTAAACGTCCCGCTCATCTCGAAGCTTCGTACAATAAAAAAAAAAACAGATCTTTAGATACTGATGTTATTAAACAATTATATAGAATTGCGTTAACATTTAATAGAAATGTTGCATTATTGCAAAGCGATCTACAACCTGACGACGCCTTCCAGTTATTCCGGTACATCAAACATAAGCAACCGGTAACTGTTTGTGCAAACCTTTAACAATCGATTATTGCCATTATCTCATTTCTGATGAAACAATGAATTCAATACAACAAAGGTTATATCATCAGAATTGTACTAATCGATGCTACACGACAGTTCTGTTGATCTTTTCTAGAAAATTATTTCAATTTCTATCGATTAAGCTAGTTTTGTGGATTATTACTTACATGGATTGTTTGAAAGGTGACATGTGTATGAAGAGTGTGAATTCAGATATGACGGCTGATAGAGGGATACGGAAGAGAAGTATAATACATACTGTGCTGACACCACATAGCTGGGAGAAGGGCAGGAGAAAGAGGTGGATTTTCTTTTAAATACCCTTAAATTATTGTCCAAATTTAAGGGATACTCAGTGCCCACACTACCTAGATTTTTTTATATTGGGACAAAAAGAAATTTTATATGATTTATCAATATTTCATTTCTAATAGGGGGACCGGAAAGTAATGTCGTTTCTGCGCATGCCAATACTTGATTGTCATTTGTCAGCTCATTGTTTTGTTCAGAGGCGTACCAAAGACATTGTGAGGTTATAGTGATTTCTTTACTTATAGACAATTGAATTACAATTTTTTTTTGTAATTTTGGGTAAAATGGCCAGCCAAATACCAGAAGAGGTACACATCCGGCATTGCATGCTCTTTGAGTTTCGCAAGGGAAATAACGCAACAGTTGCTACCAAAAACATTTGCGATGTTTATCCAAATGCACTGGACATTCGTAAATGCCAAAGGTGGTTTTCCAAGTTCAAATCGGGTAATTTTGATCTTTCCGACTCGTATCGATCAGGAAGACCATCAGCGTTAGACAACGACGTGTTAAGGGCGGAAGTGGAAGCAAATCCGTGTCAGACGATCGAGGAATTGTCAAACAGTCTCAACAAACCTTGGTCGACCATCCAAGAACATTTGAAGCAGATTGGAAAAGTAAGCAGAGCAGGTGTTTGGGTCCCGCATAATCTGTCCGAACAGAATAAGGCTAACCGATCAATCACATGCAACTTATTGCTTCAACGACACAACACAGAAGCGTTTTTTGATCGCTTGATCACAGGAGATGAGAAATGGGTCCTGTATGATAACCCAAAACGCAAAAGGCAGTGGCTCTCTCCAAATGAAATCCCTCGGAGTACTGCTAAGCCAGGTTTACACCCCAAAAAAGCGCTTTTGTGTGTTTGGTGGAGTATTCGCGGCATTGTTCATTTTGAATTACTGAAACCTGGAGAAACTGTTACTGCAGACCTCTACAGCGAACAATTGCAGCGAGTCAATCAATCTTTAATTGAAAAGTGGCCAGCGATTGTCAACCGAAAAGGCGTCATTCTCCAACATGACAATGCAAGACCGCACTGCGCAAGGCGAACTCTAGAAAAAATTAATGAATTGGGGTGGGAGGTGCTGCCTCATCCACCATATTCGCCCGATGTTGCACCATCGGATTTCCACTTATTCCGAGCGCTGCAACACTTTTTAAGTGGCAAAACATTTGCAAATTTGGATGATATCCAAAATGCCATCTCTAGATATTTTGCCGAAAAACCAATTAATTTTTATCGATCAGGGATTGAAAATTTACTCACTAGATGGCAAAAGGTTATTGACAATGATGGGGAATACATCATTGATTAAAAATAAAGACTCGTTAAAAATGTATGTGTTTGTATTTAGCGTAAGAAAACGACATTACTTTCCGGTTCACCTAATACTATTGTACAAGGGATCTTTAGATTTATTTCCTATTTTTATTTAGGGTGAATCATTTACCGTGTAACAAAAGACTTCAATTTCGAAACGATTTAAACCGACTGTAACTAATTACATTGATCTTATGAAGATTAGTTTTATAATGTCATGAATAATAAAACCATAAAGGTACACAGTCAAAAATCTTAATCCTTGCGTCTCTTCATCAGTGACCATACAAAATATAGCTAAAAATGGCGAACTCTTAAATTGCCCATATCGCATGCCTGTTTAAAACTGTTTTAATAAATATTTATAAACACTGATGTATGTTACTAATAAAGAAATACATACATTTCATTTACATAAATAAACAAAAAATTACTTTTAATATTCCGTCAAGTAAATACTATCAACACTTAATACTTTACTTTCCTTTGTATTCGTCGTTGTTTATGAGGTTTTTTATTAAACTTTTTTTTTTGGTTTTTCAGGACGACTTCTCCTCCGGGGGAGCCTCTAGTCCATGCTCCTGTCGGCAAACCGAGATGTCCACCGGCGATCTCCAGGTTGCGGGTGGAGAAAGTGGAGGGTGGTCTTGCGGTCGCCGGCGTCGTCGTCGCCGCCAACTGCCAGATCATCTTACCAATATTTGGATTTTTATTTATGCTTGTCGGATGTGTTCTGACTGGTACGTTAACAGATACATGCACTCTACTTGTACAGTTAATATTGTCAGATATTTGCTCGAAAAATTTTAAAATTTAATACTAAAAAAAAATATTTTTTTTTACTAATAGTAGGTCTCTATTGCCGGAGACCGTCTATATAGGTACCATCGCAACGCCAATTTCTATCGCCAAACAGTACTGTGCGAACTTACTGTGTTCTGGTTAGAAGGGCGCTATAGCTAGTGAAATTACTGGGGAAAAGACACTTAACATCTTATGCCTCAAGGCGACGAGCGCAATGTGGTGGAAGTATATCATCCTAACTAGCGCCACGTTGTTGTGAGCAAGCGTATCACTTACCAACAAATCAGGGTCGCTCATCTCATCGCTACGTCGAATTACCCCTCTCTCTTCCCTCATAGCACTGTCCTACTCTTCAACCCTTCCACATCCAATATCTTCTCATCTTTCTCCTTCCCCCCATACACACTACTTTATCTACATATATGTGTATATATCAATTTATTTAGTTTAGCTCGCGGGTACCGGATCCGCGAGCCCTGAGTCCGATGAAGCCGCTATAGTTGTCAATAAAACTGCGGCGAAAACATCACCATAAAAAAAAAAAAAAAAAAAACGTCGAATTAAACAAAAAAATCATTCACAATAACATAGTGACACAATCCGATAAAAATGTATATATTTTTTTATATATAAAGGCTAATATTCGACCACAAAATTTCTTCAACTTTATTTAGAATAGTGTTAATATACTCTATAATATTGGGATAACCAACGTACTGTGTTAGCGGTAGATTTACTATATAAGGGAATGCACCACTACGCTAGCTGATTATCTGTTAAAAACTCCCCACCATCTAGACTCCACCACGTGTCCTAAAACCGAATCATGGGTACAATAGTTTTAGCGTTTAACCCGAAGCTACAGCGGTGATTAAAGCTAGGCTATTAAAACGAAAAATAGAAATAACTAAATAACAATTTTTTTTTATACACGTAAAGAAGCGTGAGTTCACCGTTCGCAACAGCCGATGTAATTCAATCATTTTGCGGTTACAGCGGCGTCGTACCGCGGCTGCGGTGAGAACGAGGAACCGGATCACTACGCAGCGCGGATCGCCTTCACCGGCAACTCTAGAGTACTAGGCCCTGTCTGCATCGTCGCCGGAGCACTGATGACCATCGCTGGTGAGTATACAACCGAAAACTATAATCATTCTGCAGGCTTTACACTTTCAGGTACTAGTAAATAATAGAAATAATCCAAAAGCCTGTCGAATCTGTTTTATGATTTTTAATATTATCGGAACTTTACAGTTTGAATATAATTTGTATGGTGATATACATAAAGTCTTATATAAGATTATAAAAAGTTTGAAGATTATATTCACGAGTTAAAATTTTTTGTAATAAGGGTTTTCTGTATCGAGACATCATTTCATAGGTTCCAAAGCTAGTTATTTTTGCTCTTATGATCTTTAAATTAAACTAGATTCGTGTGTTCCAGTAGACGTTATTGTAGCTTTTGAAAAATGGTAAAATTACTTCATTTTGGCATTGGTCCCGTCTGATGACGAAAACATAATGAAATGTGTTTATTTGTTCCCAGGCATTGTATTGTGCATCTTAATGCGCGCCGCTCAACGTCGACAGCGACGGCTTGCCTTCCACTGCCCGATCCATGGTGATTTCTATCCTCTTAGCCCTCAGAACACTAGGAAATATTCCCGTAAGTACAAATTATAAAAACATTTGTTAGTAATTAAATATACAACTTAGCGAAACCTGTCTCGCAAGTATATTCGTATCATAATGAAATATATATATATATATTTAATCGAAATGCAAAAGTAAAAAAATAATACTATCTAGCGATAAATTATTAACAGGAGAAATTATACTACATAAAATCTATTTTAATGATCAGTACTGAAAATTTATATTAATTAAATAATGAAATCACATCGAATATAATAAATAACATACAATATCACAGATACAAAATAACTGGAAAAGTGCTCACCATTGCATTGTTATATATAACAGCACCTGTTATATACTATACTATAGTCTATTTGTTATGTCAACTTTTACTGTATTAGCACGTGTAAGTATTATCACGAAGAGTAGCACCATTATATCATAAAAACAATTTTGTTATCATAATATGAAACCAAGAAACGGCATTCATATTAACCAAATACAGATAACCTACATGTTTTTACTAAATCTTGTCAATCTTAATTCAATATTTTGTTCACAAAAATGAGGAAATCTTTAATTAACAACGCTACAAACGTTATAACATAATATATATATTTCAATGTATTTATAGTATCACATCATTATCATTTCAACCGATGGACGTCGACTGCTGGACAGGTCTCTTATGATAATATATTATATTTATAGTAGGTACATACATAGTATTTATAGTACAAAAAATATTAAAAAACAGTTAAAAAAGCGAATAGTTAAGCATAAACGGAAGCTAATGTATTATTTACATATAATTAAGTTTGTTTATTTTTTGCTTTTTAATACGCGCAAGTAGTCTTTTCTCCATGAAATGATAGGATTTATATCATATTTTTCTCCGTTTATAAAGATAACTTTACACCAGTAAAGTCTTAACCACCAGGTAAATCTCTGTTGCCAGGGACCGGGTATATAGGTAGCACGGTTCCTATTCCTGCATTAAAACGGTAGTGAGCTAACTTTACTGTATTTCGATTTAAAAGGCATTGTAGCTATTGAAATTACCTATAATTTCAATAGCTACATCACCCCTGGGTAACAAGACTTGACGTCTTATGTCTCAAGGCGACGAGCGCAAAGTAGTACCGAGTACATCATCCTAAATAACACCACATACAATGGTATGAGAAATTAGATGGCAACTGAAGGTAGAAAACTAAAGCCCTGACCCCAAATACGCAGGGGAACGATTCTCAATAAAAATAAAAAATAACACCACATTGTTATAGTAGTTCGGCTTATAAATATTAAAGAAAATCTAACTACGTTATTTTTCTGTTAAAACTTTTGTTTTCAGTTTTATAATAATTTTCTGTGATATAAAATTGTGTTTGATGTACAGGCAGCCCGCGCGGGCTGTGGCAGTACGTGCGCACGTGGCTGGGACTGGTGGAAGAGGGTGGGGCGGCGCGCTGCCCGCGTTCAGCGGAGCCCGCATCGCCGGCGCGCGCTGACGCACCTTGCCCGCCGCCTTTGCCCTTCCTAGTGCCGTCTGATTCTGTCGTGTGAGTTTCAATACATAGATGTCGTAGGTGTGCATGCAAATTGATAGGTTACATAGTCACCAGATATTTTTAAATTCCATTACCAAAAAAAGCGCTAATGTAAACATCACTTGAGACTATAAATAGAAGGTATTATTCTCATCAATAAAGTGTTAATTGTTGTTTTTCTCTTCATTATTTAGAAATCAAAGAAGTAAATTTAAAAATACAATTTTTAAAATTAACAATACTATTAGACATTAGATAAAACTTTATAACATAAAAAGTGTATTTATGGTTTTGTTAATTAATTAAATATGACTTCTGATTACAGAGGGATGGCATCGGTATTAGGAGCTCCATTAAGTCCCGAACAGACCTTTGGGTCCATCAAGTCTTTAGCGATATCTAGAGAAGTCGCTAGTTTTCCCTTGTCACGATCACCAACCCCGCCACCTTTAAGGTACATAATCTTGTAGAATTTTTAACATTTATTTATTATTCATCAATAATTTAACATGGTGATATTGAAATTATATTTTTATTAAAATTGTAAAAACTTACGTAAACCAAAAAACTAAAATTATTACTATTTTTATATACAATTGGTATGTGACAATGAAGTAGTGAATAGAGCATGCTCATCTTGAGTATTCTGGCTATCATAAATTGAGAGCCAGAAAGCATCAATACTTTTATGGCGACAAGATTTACAATATGACGGAGATAGCCATCCAGATGAGTTCAAAAAAACCATACACAAACCAAACTTCACGACGTGTGTCCCGTGAATCGAACTAAACATCTAAGTGTTACAACGCAAAAGCTTGGCCACTGTACCAAAAAGGCATTTTCACAAAAAAATATGCGGTCTTACGATTAATCCATTCATGTAATTTTCCAGTTGCCCCCCATTCAAAGACGAATCGAAGAACCAAGATGACAGCATACCGAACGCTATTATACCAAGACCTGAACTCGACCGCGACGCCTCCGCCTCCGCCTACAACTACCGCGTCGTTGAGTGTAAAATAACAACCACTGATGAAATTCACCGAAGTGCCCCAACTAGCGCTAGTGTTCATATCCTAGACCGGCAAAGACCCAATACAGTGACCGTCACTATGCCCGATGAGAGAAAAGGTTAATCTAATTTAAAAAAATAACACCATAGACAATATATACAATTTGTTCAGTGTCAATGTTAAGGTTGGAGCGCGTTTAAATCAGTCGTAATGTGGTAAATTGTGTAATATTTTACTGTTACACATTTTTTTGATGGATACTGCGCATTTACTTGAGTAATTGTTTACGGAAAAAGATTGAACGATCGGTATTCATCATAAACCATTCATCACACTTTATTCCTTGATCTGCTCAAATAATCACATTCGTCTTCCGCTGCGCTCACCTATTTGATCACGTCTCAGATTAAATTAGTACACGTTTTGAAATAGATAAGAGATTAAAGTTAATAAAAGTTAGCACGTGCAATTTTTATTAACTAGCATCACTTTTTTACTCTGCATTTACATCAGTAAATTGTAATTATTTTAATTGCTTTATATTTTTAATAATGTTTATTGTGTTAGAAATGAAGTTATAGGAGATGTTATAAATTAAACAAAAAATGAAATAAAGTGTAATTACCTTTTATCTTTTTCAGTTTTTAAATCCGATTTTTAGTATGCATGTCTAACAACATAACTGTAATAAATCGTTAATGCTCACATAAAGGCTTTCTAGTCCATAAATATAATTCAGTTATTACAAAATAATACCACAGAAAAGAGGACAAATATCCTTTGGCTTTGTAAGTTTACTGTTCCTAATTTATTAAAAAGGTATGATGTTTGTAGAATGTTGCCTATTGCATTAATTTCAGTGTTGCTATTATATATAGATTAATTGTCATAACCATGTACGTTAAGGTTTCAGCATGTACTCTAGAATTATATTCCGAATTGTGATAATATTTCTTTATTTTTTAAAGGTGTCTATTCATTTATGTATAAAATAGCATTGAATTAATTTCATTTTCAGCTAATTAAAACAGGAATTTTGGAGCTTTTTTTAACAATTTTACATTAGATCCCCATCTTTGTTTATTTTGGTGAATCAGCCAAAACCGTTGCCAAAATTACAAATCTCATCTCGTCCATCATTAGTTAGTTTATGTGCATTGGCTAATTATTTTAAAACAATTATTCGAATTGTGCTCACAAAAGACAATTTAGTAGAAAGAAAGGATGAATGTAGACAAAAGATGTAGTTGAACGTTAGTAGGGTTATTGATAGGTCATATGTAAGTTTTTGTGATGAAGGCATTTATTGCCCACGTTATTGAAAATTATACGGAATGTAATTTTTTATAATCCATAGTTAAGTGCCACGCCTAAGTGAATTATACTATATACTTAATTAAGCTTATTTGATATTGTTATAGATATAAGGATAATGAAAAATACAAGTTTGAATTAAAAAAATTGACTTTATTTTAATTTCTGTAACCTTGTATCCGATTATCTGTTGTATAACTCAATTTTTTTTAACACTTGCATATAATAATTAATTCTCTGGTAGTAGTACGTTTTTCCGATTAGATGGGTATCACTGCGTCACCTTATTAACGCCTGTGTTAACAGCCGAATCACTATCTAAAAAGAGAGCATCCTGCCTGTCTTGTAGCTTTATCTTTTTAGAAAAATACATGGTTAAATATTTGGGTTCCTCGAAATTGTCCACTTTTATATCAAGATTTTCTTTCACCGAATTTAATTAGAAGTTTTTAAGAATGCCGCAATCCTCTAATAAGCGGATGTAATGCAAGTATACATTTTTCTAAAGAATATTGGTGTTATTTTTTCAAATTTTAATTGCCGGTGTGATAAAAAAAATCATTTTAAATAAGAATGCTAAAACAATTATTGATGCAAAAGTTTACGAAAAATGCTAAAGGAAATCAAACTATATCCTAAATAGGTAACAGAGTAGTCTCCCTATGAAGATCAGCGTAGAGGCTTTTATATGTATGTCTTATTACAGAAATATAAAAATTAAACCACAGTTCACTATACCTAAATAATTATTTTACAAATTTATTTACTAGAAAGGTTTATTTATAGTAAACATAGCTGAAGAAATATAAAATCACAAAGGCTTCTTTATAATATTTTACTTTCATGTATATTTGAAAACAGGAATATTCAAGTGATGTTCTGTATAATGTTTTTTGATTTAGCCTTTAAAATCAAGCACGGGCAAAAACTTATAAAGATATAGTTCTTTTTATAAAGTAAAAATACGTTTCGACTATATCAAATAAAATGAGATTAATATTTATCCAATGAAACTACGAAATACGGTTCTCGAGTGGCGGCCACGTACCGGAAGACGTAGCGTGGGCAGACCCCCCACAAGGTGGACCGACGACCTGGTCAAGGTCGCTGGCAACCATTGGATGCGGGTGGCCCAGGACCGGTCTAAGTGGAAATCTTTGGGGGAGGCCTTTGTCCAGCAGTGGACGTCTTCCGGCTGATTGGATTGGATTGGAAACTGCGAACGATTAAACGTAAGTATTAAGTAACAGCTGGATGCGGGCAGCGCAGGATCAATCGATATGGAGGAGTTTGGGGGAGGCCTATGTCCAGCAATGGACATCTGACAGCTGATGATGGCGATGATGATTAAGTAACAATTATTTAAATTTTTTAAAATTTGTGGCGTGTTTCTATCATCACAAGAGTACCGTCCGGACGTCCTCTAACCTAGCATTTGAAGACTAAGCAATCGAATCTGTCGCTTATATTTATAACAAATGTTGAGTTCTTAATTTGTTTATTTATACAATGCGTTAAAGGAAACAAGAGCGCGGTGTCGTGTGGCACTTTCAAATAATCAATTAAGTCTAGGCGTCTTGAAAATGACGAGGCGTCTAAAAAACGAATGATGAAATCACTTATATTCCTACGACAGCCGAGTTAACTGTACATACTAATATTTAACTTTCTTTTACTACTGTAAAGTGAATTTTACGAAATACATGGGTACTGTTTAAAGCACGCGAATTATTTACAATAACTAAACTTCACAATCCCCATATGGTTGACCCGACTTCATTTGCAAAAAGCCCATAAATTGATTTTATTACAACAAAATTATTCATAAATAGCTGAAAAAAAAACAGCTTTTTTTATTTCCTGTTCTTAGATTTATACAAAAAATTTATACTAACCATAACTTCGCACTGGCAGTTAAAATTGCAATTCGGAACGTCAATCTATCAAATACGGCAGCCATCTTGAATTAAAATTTACAATGGGAAAAAGTATCATTTCATTCATTAGTGAACGCAAACATTAAACCCTAAAATATAATTTAATAACAACGTAAAAATTTTTCAAGTTTATAGGTGGCTATTGAACGTAGCATAATTCATTTACAATAATTTTAAAATATAAAAAGAATTCCATTTGCTAATAAAGCAAATCAGCTGTTATCCGTCAATCGATGTCAACAAAATTACGTAATTTTGTTTAGAAAAACAGTGAAGTTTTTATTTTTCAATGTCATTAAATGGACAAACATTATGATTAAATTAAATTTTTCATGATTCAAATTGTTCAAGTAGATGCAGATAAAGAACCCATGATATTGACGACTCATTCGTGTTTTTTTGTATAATGTAGTCAGTATTATCAGTTATGGATAATAAAAGCATAATAGAGTGTGCCGGGTTTTATTTTATTCATAATTTTGACTCTGGGAATCTGGGCCATGTAGAACAAGTTCCTACGGAGCTCATTGGTGAGTTCTTAACAGTATTATTTTCATATTCTCAATTCGCCACATCATTACAAATATTTCGAGTAAATTTAAACACATCACATCTCAAAAAAATTTTCACTGCTACTATTTCAGTAATAAAAATATGTTAAATGATGTTTATTTCACATTAACATAGTTTTACTTCAACACTTGTAAGCATCTTAGTAAAACATTAAATTAATAATAAATTTACTGGTGGTAGGTCTCTGTTCCCGGAAACCGTCTATGCGGGTATCACCGCAATGCCTATTTCTGCTGGCAAACAGTGGTGTGCAAACTATAGTATTCCAATTTGAAGAATGCTGTAGCTAGTGAAATTACTGAGGTAATGAGACAACACACCTTATATCTGAAGGGGATGAGTGCAATGTGATGCTGTGTATGTCATCTTAACTAGCGTCACGTTGTTATGAGCAATTACATCACAATTGGATCAACTTACTTGTCTCATTGCTTCTTTGTATAAAAAAATATTGCACAATGGTATGTGTTTGAATATTGATTTGAAAGATAAATTGCAGCTTTTACAACAAATATTGATAGCCTAAATAGACATTTCTTTCTGTGTGTATTTCAGCATCAACATTAAATACTAAAACAAATGTGCAAGAAACACCAGATTTTGAATTTAACTTGTGGACAAGACCAGATTGTGCTGGAACGGAGTTTGAAAATGGCAATCGCACATGGTTCTATTTTGGCATACAGGCCAGTGAACTTGGAGTGGTGGTAAAATTTTCATAATACATTATAAATAAAATTTTAATACACAACATATTGAAGAAATAAAACTAGTTATTAATATGTATGCAGCAACTCTGTTTAATATTTTGTGTATATACAAAATTATTTTGTTAATTTTGGGGCACAGCTATTTGTTATTATATTTTAACAAAATTTCATTCCTCTTTTTTTTCGTACTATTAACATATGATCTGTAAATCATCAACAAAATTTTTAATAATGTTATTTTACTCTGTGTATAATAAAACTCCGAGATTTTTATGTTTTATATTAAATTTAAGGTCCGGCTTAATTTAATTAATCTTAACAAACAAGGAAAAATGTATAATCAGGGTATGGCACCCGTGACAAGGACATTGCCTGGGAAACCTCAGTGGGAACGAATAAGAGATCGCCCAGTTCATTCTGTAAGTAATACTCATTCCACGACTGACATACATTGACAAAATTATTATTTATTTGCCTTTAATAAAACAGGTTGTGAACAGTTATAGCTAGTACAACAATTATTACTTACTACAATAATTTTATAATTAAATAAAAGTATCTTAATATTGAGAGAAGTAAATGTTGGTTATAATATAAGTATACATTGATGAAGGTGGGTCTCAGTGCTGAATGCAGTCAATAGAAACAACCTTTGCATGGATATCAGTTTAAATAGAATTAGAGTATGGTGCGAGAGTAAATAAAAATTAAGTATGCATGTTTAATTTTGTTTTTAATACAAAATATTTTTTGTTCTAGACGGATGATAACACATTCACACTGAGTTTTAAATATAAGACATCGGAGAATCCAAAGGCGACTACTTTCTTTGCTTTCACATATCCATATTCTTTTGCTGAGCTGCAGATAGCACTCAATTCGATAGATTTAAAGATGCTACCTCTAGCACCAGTTGTGTCACCTGATGACATATATTACTGGAGAGAATGTCTCATATATTCACTTGAAGGTAAATTCTTTACATACTGACATTGTATTTTTAAAAATTAATGTTTAACACGTTCTGTATTAAAAATTTTGGTTTTATTTGATTCAGGAAGGCGGGTGGACTTGTTAACAATATCATCACATCATGGGATAACATCAGAAAGAGAGGAGCGGTTAAAGAATCTGTTTCCAGACAGTCAGGAGAGACCATTCAAGTTTTATAATAAAAAAGTAAATTTACTATAATAATAACTTTAATCTATAATATTACTGGAAAAAACTAAGTTTAAAATATTAGGTGCAGTGATACAGTAAAAGTAGTATAGTCTTTTTTTAAATAGTCTTACGGCACAGTAACAATGAGGTCAAGGACTGTGAAGCATGCACAGAATACCCAGACTTTCATATGAACATTAGTAACATAGCAAGAAGAGCACCCTTCTGGCAGATCCACGTTATGGAGATGGAAGCTAGCCAGCAGGTCTAAAAAATTATACGACAAACTAAACTCCACAAAATGTGAGCTTAGATTTGAACCTGGGCCCTCCAAGTTATAAGCCGAATGTTTCGTTTTTCACCACATAGACAGTTATATTTTAGCATGGTTAAAGAATTGTTATGGTCATGGTGTATGTCATATGTCATTTACCATGAGGTGATTATATTATATTATTAGATCCAGTACCAATAATTGGAAAAATAAACAAAATCATATAGATCTATGTAGCTACAGCGTCAATCTAACCGAAAAATTAAATTTGAACACTACTGGAAACTATTTTTTGTTATCGGGGAGAAATCTGAAAGAAGAAAAATCTAGGGGATAAAGATACCCTGGTTCTGGAGGAAGACAAGGTTATGTAGGACTTTTACCCACTAAAATCCCCGTCGGTGGTCATGTTCCGTGTATTGCGAGAGACTCCGATATCTCCTACAGAAAGTTCCGCCCGGCCCTACGCCTAAAGCACTTCCCAGGGAGGGCTGTGGCCCTCCTCGACATCCTCCCTTTAGTATGACAAGAACTAGACCACCTCGTACTTATCGTTCATCCCGGGCTCGCTTAGTCGACAATGAGGGCCATTGTCAACTAAGTGAACCCTTTCCAGTTAAAATATAACAACAGAGACAGTTAAATTTTAACATGGTTAAGGAATTGATATAGCCATGGTGTATTCATTTACCATGAGGTGATTTTATAATTTGATACAGTTACAATAATTCGGAATATATATTATACAAAAAGTTCATACACTACTGAGAGCTAGATGGTCGGCAACAGACCTTCCACTACTTAAGTGGTAATTTCCAATACTCTTCCAAACAGGTAATCTTTATTTCGGCGAGAGTGCATCCTGGCGAGACGCCGTCCAGTTTTGTTTTTAACGGTTTCTTGAACCTGTTGCTCAACAAGAATGACCCCATAGCGGTCCAGTTACGCAAGAACTACGTATTCAAAATGATCCCGTTCCTCAACCCTGACGGTGTTGCGCGGGGACACTACAGGACCGATACGAGAGGGGTCAATCTTAACAGGGTTTACCTCAATCCATCACTCACTTTACATCCCACCGTGTATGCTTCTAGAGCACTTATCAGGTATGTTTGAGATAGTCAAGGTTTTTACTATTAAATCGTATGTCAGCCATATCGTTCTCTTTTCTTCTACGACGATGAGCAATGATCCCCGCCATACGGTCGCCTGGCGATAAATAATGTGACCACCATTAACCAAATTGTGCTGATCACTTTGAAGCACAAGACGTCAAGGCTTGTTACCCTAATAAATTCAAACCATAACACTATATTATATTAAATAATTAAATCATAATTTGAACACAACACTGCGATCGAGATCTTTGGGAATCTAGTAATTCTTTTAAATTACGTGTGGTTATGCTATGTTTGTTTCAGATATTACCACTTTGGTTGTGAGAAAGAAGATACCTTCGATGACACCAAAAGTATAACGTCCCGGAGTATGCAGAATATTAGCGAGAGTGCTGAGGTTAGCGAGGTATTTGTGGTTTGTAACAAACAAAAAGCTCTGCCTAGAAGGCTTTTACTGTGTGTGCTATAAACCACTTGTATCATTCTATATGGCTTTTGGTTCGATTCCATAGTCAAATAGTGTGACATTTCTTAGGTAGTGGTGTTATTATACTTTTATAAGAACAAAAAAAAATACAGACGGTATACTTAATGACTGCACTTGAATTTTTATTGCTGATCGCTAAACTATTTTGTGATGATAGTGGTAATAGGCAACACAAAACATGTATGTATAAAGTAAAATTTCACCAGCTTGCGGAATCAATAGATATTTCACTATTGACATTCTATATGACAATAATGTTTCTACAGTTATTAGAGAATGTGAAAAAGAAGAAAGTCCCCAGCTCGCACAAGGGCGACTTCGGTAGGAAGGAGAAACAGCTCAAATCTGGCAACAGGTCGTCCAGCAACATTAAGCTTTCAACGGATTCAATGAGTAAAGACGTGAACGTCTCATGCGGGGAAGCGGCTATCTTGGCTGACCAGGTAACAATTTCTATAAATAGTCAAAGGTATTCACATTTTGTCGTCCAGCAGTGTAAAACCTTTATCGTTCTAAGAGCAGTGTAGCTAGTAAAAGTATTGGCATGATGATATGACAAAATATACATATTTCATAACGACAAGTGCCGTATACAAACATGCTAAACTCTCTTCTAGATTGAAGCTCTTGACCATCAAAGAGTACATTGCCTCTTATTGTTAGTTTAGATCGTAGTCAAACGCTTAATCTATGTAACCATAAAAAATTTAAAACTACATAATTATAAAAAAAAATTTACGCAATACATATTCTGTAAATTTATGGTACTAATACATATAATTTTTAACTAATTAAACAGAAACGTGGACATTATGGCACAAGACATTCACTACCGTAAAAAATAAGGAGCTAGTTAAAACTTATTATAGTTCCCACTGCTGGAACTCACGGCCTTCTCTCTCAAAGAGACAACAGGATCGTCTATCAACCATGCCGGCCAAACTGGTTGGTTTGGATGGCAGTAATGTCTGATTATAATTTGAGATTTACTTAATATTAATTTTGTATTTTCTATTTTTGTATTAAAAGTTATCATTTTATTAATTTTCTGATAACACAATAATTGCTACTCACCAATATTCTGATAAGTGTTATGAAAATACTGAAATTAAGTTTTCTTATCTGAATCATTTAATAATAGCGCTCTGTTAATTTTAAGCTTAAGCATTTTAGCATAAAAACATATTACATTAATAAATATGTATCCATTAAAAATTTACATTTTGATCGTTATTCTTAACTATGTGTTACCAGCATAAAATGCTTTGATGCTCAAAAATTATGGTAAAAAGTAGTACTGTTAATAAATGTTTTACATTTGTAATATTTGCTATAAAACAAGGCATGAATAATTATGCCGTTTTGAATCGGACAATAAATTTCAAGTATTTAAAAATGCTATTATACTTTACTATGAACTAAAAATACTGTGAGAAGTCATCGTCGTCGCCATAGTCTTTTTTCTTTGAAAACATCTGCCGAAAGAAACTATCATTTTTGAAAAATTTCCGTGCACGTTTATATAAGTGCCTCTTAAATTTATTTTCCCCCTACTCCGCTGCACAAAAAAAAATCTATCGCAGTCGCTAGTATTAAAAGACAGTCACGTTCTTAAGAAACCCCTCCCATTTTAAATCAAAATGTTTTATTTTCTCTTGCTCTGTAAAACACCGTTTTAAAACTATTATGATAAAAAAATATTTTACTTATGTTAAAAGTAAACTGTCTCTCAGGTGTTCGACATGAAACTGCAAGAGTTACCATCGCTTCAGAGCGGTGCGATCTGCAAAGACAAAGACCTGACTACGAATACAGAGGAGAGCTCGTGCATACTGAACGACGACCTGTTGCGGACATGCCTCGGCTCCAACGTGCACGTAAGCACCAGTGAGGAGCTGAACATCGCCGGCAGCAACCCACTCAAGCCCCTCCGCGAGACCCTCAAGAACAGCATCAGTCTGCTAATGGAGTCAAATTCGTCCGTCGCCGGGTCAGTCGATCACCAACATTTTCTCAAATTTACGCTAAAAATTCTTCTCATCTGCACTTGATAGCATATTGAGATCATTATGTGTTCATTTAATCATAGATATTTTTACAATTTTTAATTATTTAATTACGTGCTTAAGCGAAAACCGATGATGAAGATAAATTAAAAATGTACCCCATTATATATGTGCTTTGTAATACATTTGAACGTGCCCGACACTAAATATACCTTTAGATATAATATTATGGTTCATATTAACCAAATTGCAGTTTTATGGATCGTTTCATTATGAGAGTGCCACAAATTGTTTTATTGACTCCTTGGTGCAGGAGTTAACTGCTTGACTTGTAACACGGTTGTCTGGTTGAATTACAGCACATATTTCTTAATAGCAGCGTAAATATTTAATGCTGGTAGAGTTTTTTCGGAATCGCTGGACTAACTACAACTGCTATATTGCAAAACATCATTGCTATGTCCCAGCTCTAAATATACGTGAAGCGTATTCTAATCCAGCACTTTGATCATTCACGACTCTTTATTTGATGTCGAGGAGAAATCCTCTAAAGGTACCCTACTTTCGGGGCAGAAGTTAGAGTTATGTGAGATTTTTACTTAGTACGTCTCATGGAAGAGCCAAGCCCTCCTTAGCATTATCTCTAAAGTACGACAGTGTAGACCACGTCTCATTTTCAGAACCACGCGCGTTCCTTCATTAAGCGATATTAGTCCCCACTCTAGTCTGCTTCTACGACAGGCGGGGCTTACTTTAGCTTTATTCTTTGTAGCCCGAGACTACGTTAAGCGTTAAAACTTATTGAGGATGTAAAAAATGCAGACAAGCTTAACAATGCTTTTGGTCCACAGTGACAGCTCGCTGACTGGCGCTGAGTCGCATGCGTGCAACGTGCGCGTAGGCTGGTGCACGGAGTGCCGCAACGCACTGCGCCGCCTCGAGCGGAGCCAGCCCGGCGTGGCGGCCATGGTGCCCGGCTACAGCGTCGCGCTACTCAACATGCAGCAACAGGTAGCGCTGTTGGTGTACACACATAATTAAAAAAAAACAATACAAGCTAAACTTTTCAACAATATCAAGTATCTAATTTCCGAAGAAGTCTTTTAAAATCGTAACGTTGTTTTATATTTTTTGTTTATATCGAACGGATTTTGATAGAATTAGCGGCCAATCCTTTAATTTATGAATCCTTTATCCTTCGCTTTAAAATATATTAAAAACACCTTTTTTTAAAATAAATAATACATATGTAATTTTGCCTTTTCACGTACCTCTACAAAATCAGTATATAAATATCATGGTACGGACCTACATTGTCTAAAGTGTGTATCTTAACATTTTTGACGCTACCTATATACAAAAATCGATTATAACTTACCATCTGGTGAGTCTCAATCGTCTTGCCGCTGCGTTCATTAAATAAAATCAAAATCAACGCTGAATCATAATTGTTAAAATTGTCCATTATATAGAAAACAATAAAATTCTTTTTGTTGCATCAATAGCATAAAACTATGTAATTTCTTAAGGTTCTGTACAAGCATTACTCAATTACTCATAATACTACTTTGAGAACATACTTATTTATGAACTGTTATTTAATAATAAGCAATATACCTTTTCACCTTAGAATCCTAATTTTTTCCCGTATACGTTCTTTCTCCTATCCATATCCTCATTTCCCTTACAGTCAAGTGGCCAAAGCCCTCACAAGTTCAGGTCGATCAACGAGTACAGAGAGCATCAGATACATCAGTTCGATGCTAGATGCTGCAAGGTATATGAGACTTATCTCTTAAATATAAACATACAATACTATATATTGACGATTTATTACTTACCAAAAAGTACAAACGAAGGTGAAAATGTACTTATAATTAAATAAGCAAACCAGTACCAGTACAATTTAAGTAATAAATCATTTAGGTCACAAAATCAGGCTCTTGCGGTGTTTATATGCGGTGTGTATATATGTTCGATTCTTGGGACATATAAGTGGTATAGTTTAAACGTTGGTTGAGTTTTTGCCGCCCCCTGACCAGCTACCGACACCCATATACTGTCAATGAAGCATTTCTGAGTATCGTTAAAGTATTTTAAACAAATACGCTTAGCCATCTTAAGCGTGATTATGACAACATTGTGTGTACTTAAATTCTTTAATAATTTAATATGAAACCAAAACATGAACCATTTACTGTTATTCAGGAAACAAATCAGGCTTCGAACGAGGAATCCGTCTGCTTTTGTACTAACTGCTTCAAGAGATACGTCGTTACAGATACGCCGGAGGAAATCGTCAATAAAGTGAGTATAACTGTTAAACATAAACTTCCCCTTATTACAGTGCTAATCAATTCAAAATTTATGGACACAACAATCTCCAAAAGTTGTTCAATACAAAAAATCCGTGCCCATGGAAAGTTTAAAGTAAGCAGAAAATAAATATAGTTTATATTTCACATACAGTACATCAATGTTAAGGGTTTTGACATACATACTTTTTAGTATATATTTAAGCAGTTTTTGTCTTAAAGATTTAAAAGTTTTTTCTTCTTGAACATAATTTTATCCTTAACTCAATTCCATGTAGTGCTGAATATACAATAAAGTCGTGGACGATGAAACCTGGTCACCCTGCGCCGTACTTTGCGTCACATATGTCGACAGTCGGAACATAGCAATGCTATTAACGCGGTAGATAAACAATATGAGTAGGTAGCTAGATTTGAGGATTCAAATACCCGTGAAATTAATCTAAAATCTTCATATGGCTCCAAAATAAATCCAGTTACTCTGTTTGACGAGGCGATTTATCACAACGCCAGTCTTGTATAAAATATATAAACACATCAACATAAAAAAAAAATGTTTGATTTTCTCAGCAAATACTCGGCGCCACTTCGACAGCCAGCATCGGAGTTACGACGGGCAACGGGGACGGACCTGCACCAGAGAATTCTTATACGGTTTGTTATCATGTTATATTATTATAGTACTTTTTCGTATGTTATGAGGAGACTACGAAAATATTTCTTTATTACGGGGAAATCAAGATTATGAGTTTTTTTTTTTTGTAGTACCAGTAGTAGGCTATTTATTATCTAGTACTAGAGAAAGTACTAGAGAAGAAAGTCGTCCCGCTCTTCTCATCTGATGATGGAAGTGAAAATCCTAAACTTTATTAGTATTACGCCCGGTATAGTTCAAAAATGTTACTCTTTTAGCCTACACCTATTAAAGAGGAGAAACCGAAATCACCGCCGAACATCAAGCAACTAAAGAAGAAGTCGGTTTCGGCCGCTGCATCCACCACGCGCTCACTGAAGGAGCCCGACTCCGGGCTATTTCTGTACATAGACCTGCACGGACACGCCTCCAAAAAAGGTAAGGTACAGGAAGAAAATTTGCTTGTTATATTGATGAAGAAAGAATGGAAGTAATTCATAGCAGATATTAAATAAAACTAGAAAAAAACATCCTTCCATTTTGTTGCAGGCATATTCATGTACGGCAATCACTTCGAGGACGTAGAAAACTCGGTGGAATGTATGCTGCTGCCGCGCATCATGTCACTGAACAACCTGCACTTCCACTTCTCCTCGTGTAACTTCACCGAGAGGAACATGTACCTCAAGTTAGTAAGAGCCAATAAATGGTGGTAACTCCTTGCCATGAATGTTCAAGGGGGCAATTTATAAGATCAGTTTTGTTCTATAAAAGAATAGGATAAAGAAATAGGTATATATGGAAGAAACGCCAGTGGTGGGATATGTGATATATCAAGAATCGATGCTTATTGTACATGTTGTTTTAATTTTTTTTTATTTTGCCATCAGAAAAGATCACCTGCTGGGAAATGATATATCGGCAAATAATATTGCGCTATTAGAAACCGGGTCTTCAACCACAGTAATTTTGTTGTGGCCTATCCACCGCAGATAATAATATGTCGTTGAGACGTATTTGGGCGGTATCACTGTTATAAATTTTCAAAGTAACGTCTCGTAATCGAACCGAAAACTTCTGTGTTACAAAGCATTCATATCTGTCGCTGCACCACGGAGTTTTTAATTATCACAAACCACGACGTCTCAGGGACCGACGCGATGGTATGTCGCGTGAAGGCTCCGGGCGCGTCGCCGTGCTGAAAGCGACCGGCCTCGTGCGCTCCTATACACTGGAGTGCAACTACAATACGGGAAGGCTGGTGAACATACTGCCACCAGCGCTGCGCGACCACACACCACCCCCCGCGCACCCCCTTCACGCTAATCACTCTTCACACCCGCCCAAATACACACCGCACATATTCGAAGAGGTACGTACAATTATAATAATATACCACCCAATCAAAATAAACAACAAACAACCAAATTAAAATGAGCTTGTTGTCTTGCTCGCAACAAGAGGAAGTAGCAAAAACGCCTCTCTTGTACCACGGTGGTCCTTGATTCGATTCTTGGGCCATACTTTGTTGAGTATCGATGGTAATAAATTTTTTTCTAGCTAAGTAAACTCATGGTGAATGTGACGCGATAACAGCATTGATGTGTTCCAGCTTTCAATACATGAGAGCCAGAGCAATATAGATGTTAATCGACAGTCCCATTGTCAATGCCGTACATTTTTAATACTTAAAGCGAATTTTTACAAATACCACCAATGTATTAATTATACATACATATCATATTGTTAGGTCATTGATAATGAAAAATTACCCCCAGTGATAAAATTTATTCATAACATTCCGGTCCTCACATTTTCCCTACGATGGCTTGTAGTTTTACCATGACCTTATACTGTTAGATCGATATATATCATAAAGATCGAATCTTTAAACTACTAATTTACAATATAAAATCGCAATTTTAAATGATTTCCTTGTTTACTATTACATGAATTTTCCTTCCACTTGTACCATCTTCAGGAAGTCTCGAATTGATACCTTAAATTGTTCAGAATTTTTAAAGTGAACTTTGACATGTGAAAAGACAACTGGGTCAACGTAAAAAATACATTATTATGTTCCGGTTCGATGGACGGTGTAACCAGAGAAATTACAGGGGTAACGAGACATGTCTTATGTTTCCAGACGAGCACGTTTTGGTATGGTGTACTTTATTTTAACGCTATATTATTGGCAAGCAAATCACTTGTCCTCAAGCGATCTTCCTGTTTGTTTCGTGGAATAAAAAACGAAATCAAAATCGGTCCATTTCCTACAATTCGCGTTGAGGCGATATTTAACATCTGCCGCGTAGATTTACGTTTTAAAATTCTAACACTCCTCATATTGTTATAAATGATTGGACATTGTAATAGTCAAAAAATCTTTCCATAATAGACTTGCGGTTTTTTTTTAATTATATAAGATATTTTAATACAATCATGTAAAGATTTGACAAATATATGTAAATAAAAAAATATAAAACATGCATATTAGTAACCAGGTTTATTATTTCCTAAGGTTTTGATTTATTTACATTTTAATTTGATTAGTTGTATAAATGTAAACTTTTATGTAATACTAATTAATAAAATTCAAACACGAACAGAGAGAGTGATAAGCTTAATAAAAAAAAGGCCCTGATGAGAGAAGCTCACAACGACAGAGACAAAGATATTTATGCAATACCATCGCTATCTATACATATGTATATATACATAAATAAAAATTATACTAAATCATAATTCAGAAGTGGTGAACGTTTCAGGTAAGGCACAGTCGCGGTAGGAATCTGGAGGTTTTCAAAGAGATAGACCCAATGCAGGTTTGTTCCCACCCGCCTGTACAGCACCAGCCAGTCGCCGGCGCGGCCGAGCGGGAGTGGACGTTGTACACCACTCCCACTCGGACGTTCGCCGCACGAGCCGTAGCCCTTAGCGCACAGTAGCGTTGACTCATGCGTAGACATTAGTTTGGACATTCATTGTAGATCTCTTTTAAAATCTCCAGATATAACACCAGCGGCTTTAATCCACTTTTGTATTAAGTATTGGTACTGACAGGCAGACAGGAACTAGACCGACGAGCTGTTCATGATCGCACGGATGCACACTACAACGAAACAATTGTGCGGGAAATTAATTAGTGAAATTTATATCCAACAGTAGACGACAATAGGCTGACAACGTCTAGGTAGTTACCATCGCAGATCACATTTCTGCCGACGAACAGTAGTGCGTGTGCAAACATTACCAAATTCTAGTTTGAAGGGCGCTGGAGCTAGAGAAATAACTGAGGTAACGAGATATAACATCCTGTATCTCAAGGCGACGAGCGCACTGTGGATATTCGGAAGTGTATATCAACATCACTAGGAGCACGCTGTTTTAGACAGGCGTCTCAACAATTAAATGGCACTATCGGATCATCTATTTCTGGCGTTATGTATATTGTGCGAAAACTATTACTGCTTCTCAATTTGAAGAGCTCATAAGACAGTGAACACGAGGCCAAACATCACATTTCTCAATAGTGCAGTATAAACATACTAACTAGCACCACATTGTTATGAGCTTCTTCTTAAAGTGCCTCTCCAACTAGTGAAGGTTGGCGATCTGCGTAATACAGTCCTTTTTTTTTGGACTTTTCCATTCTGAATACTAGGGAATATAGTGCAGTGATTTCCCGTTGCCTTCGGCACCAGGCATTTTAAAGGTTATTTATACCTCAAGGCTGCTGAAGCCTCATCCAGCCAGTTGCCTGACCGGGTTTATGGTTATACCGCCATTGCTAGGTCGCCAGAGCCCCATACGTAATACAGCAGGGGCCACCACACGCACACACACACAAAGATGATTTTGGTGTGCGGGTTTCCTCACGATGTTTTCCTTCACCGTTTGTATCTCGCTGTTGTAACTAAAGTTCACAAATGTATATAACTTAAATATTAAGTCATATGTACATGCCGAGATTCTAACGAGATTCGCGGGTTCTAACCCGCGACCTTCGGAATGAAAGCCGCATGCTCTAACCATTAGGCCAGCGAGCTGTTATGAGCACTGGCTGCCTATCTCCTCATCCAAGCCGTGACAGTTTGCGACTATCTTGTAAATTAATTTAGATGTACATTTGAAATTATTTTTTATTTAATGAAACTACGAGACGAGAGAGTTATCCACCTGATGGTAAATAATACGCCCGCCCATTACAACGTGGCACTATCTAAAATGGTACTCACAGCACCACACTGCGCTCGTCGCCTTGAGATATAAAATGTTAAACTTCGTTATCCCAATAATTACACCACCTTCACCCTTCAAAGCGGAACACGGTAATGTTTGCACACTACTGTTTAGCGGCGGAAATAGGAGTAACGGACACCTACAACCGGCTTATTTACATACAAACATATTACTATGAATATATTATATACAGAGATCATTTTTTTTTCTACATTATATTTACATACTAAATAACTTATTTTCCAATTCTTAAAGCATAAGAAATTATTATATATATTTTGTAATTTTTTTCGTCTACACGTCATTATTTCCCGTTTGTAATTTCTTGTAAATTTTTAAAATACTGTTAACGTTTCATAATTTAATATTTTGCTCTTCATTTAAGTTAAATTTATAACAAATAAATAAATAGCCCACTTGATCTTCCCACCGCTGGGACTCGAAGCGTTCTCTCACAAAAAGAGAGGCAAGATCATCCATAAGGCTGACTAGGTTTTTCAATATCACACGTGTACAAAATTGCTGCTGTTGGACATGTAGATTTCCACATGTTTTCTTTCACCGGAAGCTCAAGCTCAGTAGGAATAGAAGCCTCACATCTAAGAGAACACCAAGTATGAGTCGTACGACCTGAGCCATCCACCTCTTCAACCAACAAATTATTTACAATAATATTGTTTCCAAGATCTCTTTCAGCATTTAACAAATATTTTTTTTTTGTTGAATAAGGTGGGCCGCTCGTTGGGTGCGTCGATACTGGACGTGACCGGGCAGCATCCGAACTCCCGCATCCCGTGCTCGGAGCACCGCACGCTGGGAGCGATGAGGGACTGGCTGCGGGCACACTCGCGCACGCTGCGCCCGCAGGTACACGCGCGCACGCACTCACACACACACACACACGCTTTGCGTATGCACATACGTCTCCTTTACTATTAGTATAGTCTATACAAACAGGGCCTCTGATGTAGACCGAAGGCGGAACCTCAACGTCACATCTTCCGTCCGTCACGTTCACGAAAATGTAAGCCCATAATATTAGTGGGTCAGAGCTTACGTTGTAATATGGAGGTCTCTAATTCTGTTCCGAAGGCCCATGTTGAATACGCATGTCTCTTTTATCCAATTATACGACGAGAGGATCCGGACGCTCGCCTGGTGGTGTTGAAGTGATACGCCTGACCATAACAACGTGGCGCTAGTTGGGATGATATACACTGCAGAGCATTGCGCTCGTCGCCTGAGACATAAGATATTGAATATCGCTACTATTTAGCAGCAGAAATAGGAGATGCTGTGGTTCCTACTCAGACGGTGTCATCACTTAACAATACATGAAATTGAGGTCTACTTTTAACTCATTGAAAATAAAAAAACAATACACATTAATGCTGCAGTGCTGGTTAACAAGAACAAGAAGAAATTTTTTATCTCTTGTCTTGTCTACACTGATATGTTCTTTGGGTTAATTAAATAATCTTATTCTATAGATAAATATTAAAACACAATACTACTCGGTCGATAACTTTTTTTTGTCCAATAAATCCAATCGGAGGCATGTTTAAAACATTACTAGTTTTTTTTTAACAATATTAATATTCTTTAACTGCCTAGAGTTCATAATTAAAAAGACAGGAAACTATAGATGCTTGTGATGCGTAATTGTTGCTTGTTTACAATAATGTTGCTCGTGTTAACTTTAAATACTTGTTTTCTGTTGACGATTTTTTTTAATGTTTTCTTCTTTCATAACACTTGCCTTTAATTTTCAGTGTTTACCTTCTATAAATAACGAACCAGCATATTAATATGCGTCAAGGGTAAGGAAAATAATTTCGAAGTGAGTGTGTGTTGTCCTAATTCATTTCACTAACGTACACGCAACACAACGTACTAACTTAGAGGTGTGTGGTTTATGACGACGATCGTACAGAGTACTCGTATCGATTGCATTGTTTCTATTTACGTATACGTAAAGGTTGTAATTGATTGCAGCTAACTATGTCTCGATTGCGACCGAAGATAGCGTCGCCGTCTAGAGTGCCGCTCTACTCCCGCGCGAAGACAAAAGCGACCGATGAACGCAAGGAGAACACGTACGTTAGCGTGAGGAGCGACTCGGAGCGCAAGCGCAGCCCGCCGCTCCACGGGCACTTCTCCGGCCACGACGTCATCAGCGTGAACGTCGTCAAGTACAAGCCGGAACCGGTAAAGGTGAATTCGCGCGCGCGCTACCTCGCCGACACCGAGCCGAAGCCAAAGTCACTGTCGACCAAACGGCGGAACGTGCTGGCGATACGCAAACCCAACTCGAGCAAAAGCCAAGCGGGCGTCGTAAAGGCAAAAGCGAGCCGGCGCTCCGCGGACGACTCGGAGAGCTCCCGCTCGGGTGTCGGCTCCGCGAAGCTCTCCAAACGCAGCTTCTCGCGCACCCTGCGTGGCGCGCTAACAAGGTCGGGCCCCGGACGCTGCCGCCCGGTCGCGTCATCCTCCTCCGAAGACATCGGTGGCAATTGGGAAGACATCGCGGGAGGTACGGTGCTCAGCACCCAAAGTGGAATGTCCCACCCGGAGACGTTGTCAATGACGGGTAAGCGGAGGTCCTTCCCCAATCCATCGCCGTCGCACCTCAAGAAGATCAGGCTGAAGACTGCCTTGTAGCGCAAGCCGCGCGCCAGACCAGCCTCCGACTCGCGCCCCAGACCAGCGTCCGACCCGCGCCGCTCTCGTGAACTTAATTGACCACAACATAGAAAAAACTCTAAAATTTATCGAGACCTGATAATCCTGTGACATAATTATTAATAAACATTATTGACATCATAATGAATAACAGAATTTAAATATTTCGATGCACACGAACAGTTCACGTATAGAGAATAACAGGAATAAGAATGCTTTTAAGAAAACATTTATAGCAAATGAGGAGGACCTGCAGTGACTATTGCGTTGTGCCCTTAAAATCGTTGAACATCTACCACCACAATCACTACTACCATCATGTACCACTTTTCAGCCATGGCATCGGACGTCGGTGCGCAAGCGGTCGCTCGGCCGTGCGGCGACTTGTAAACTACATCAAAATTTACACAAAAAAAAAGTTAAAATAGATCATGTTATATACAAAAACAAACAACAATTAAGACTGTTCTGTGTTTTTATGTATAGTAAACAATTTTCATTGTATTAACCGACTGACGGACAGACATAAGCCAATTAAAAAATGTAATGTTGTATTTGTATTGTGTTAAATGTTAGTTTTTTCGTAGCATCCGTATTGGGTCTTGTCGGAAACGTTTGTCTATGGCCCGGTTACTTGCCATATAAAAAAACGAAAAAAAAAAGTTCGATATATTTTTGTGGTTCTTGTTAATTAGATTACTCGTAACTCTTGTTTATTACTGAGCTGTAAACTAACTTAGTGTAATTGAAAAAAAATTGTTAGATCAGACTAAACGTCAACAAATGTTACTTATCGTAGTTGTTAATTACTTAGGACACCGAATGTGGTTTATTGTAAGTAATTTTATAATTTTCCTTCCGGTTCAGCCATTTGGAGATCTTTATTTCGATGGAAATTACGTTTAGGTTTAAAAGGACGTGGTGAATCTGGTTTTATACCTAGATGTGTAAATTAATCAAACGCCTAGATTAGTGCGCTCATGGAGCTGTTTTTGATATATCTATTGATCTCATAAAATTTAAAGAGCGGTCTTTATCGAGCTGCTTCCGTATCTGTATCCCAACGGTAACGATTATGTCAAGAAACTAGAGAAATCGCTCGTGTCGCGAAGTAGGATAAATCCATAGATAATATCGTTTATTCTATTTCGGAGTAGACCGTTATTTATGTTTTATAATGTGTTACTGGTAATTCATAAGTTAACCACGCCAACGTTTACCTGTGCAATAATATTAGATTGTAGCTTTACGCAATTCTACCTACTGTTTTAAACGTACTAAATTTCAGATTTTTTTCTTTAATAGCGTCATGGTTTTTCACGAAAGGGGGCGTAGTGTGTATTATACAGAATAGTTAACTATTTATTTATCGGAAATATTAATATATAACAACATGCAATGTTTCACAGAGTTGTCGTTTTATTAAAATTTAACCAACCCAATGCTGACGATCGGTTATGTGCCATGCATGGCGGCGACTGCTGTATGCTGCCGACATGAAGCGTTACTAAACCCGATACTATCATCAGTGTCACGGGTATTTTTAATAACAGGTTTAAACCTGATCCCACAATACTTCAAGTATTTTCCATACACGCCATAGACAACTGGAAATTTTTTCTATGTATAGTTATTTATTTATTTAACCTTATATACCTCGTGTAAAAGGCGGGCTTAATGCCATTGACATTATCTTCCAGTCTATCCTATATAAATGTCCAGTGAAGTTAACTATACAAACAAAACAGGTTTTGTAATTATCGCAATAATTAATCCAAGTCCTTATCCTAAATAATTAATTAATTAATCCAGCCCCGGGTATAAAGTGAAGCGTTATATCTTAAAATATCTTATGTACAAGATCCCATGTATACATATTTTTCAACTTGCAGTCCAGGATTCGGGCATTTCTTCACTTGTGTTATTAGAAAATGTTTTAAATAAAATCACAAGTTTGACAAGTTATCCATTATCTACCATTAGCGTTATTTTTTTTATTCAATAAGCTACTTGACCCGTACGTTCACCTGCTCTGATGTGATTCTGCCGATAACAACGTGGCGCTACTTACAATGTAGTACAATACGTTTCCGTCGCCTTCAGACATATCAAATATTGATACACCTGTAATTAGACTAGTCGCAGTGCCCTTCAAACTGGAACAGTATAGTTTGCAAACTACCGTTTGGTTAGCAGAAATAGGAGCTGCTGGTGCTGGTACATACCCAGACAACAGTCAACTACCAACATCAGTCGATAGACGTCTAGAATCCCCACATCGATCGGCCCTGTGCCGCCCGCTTCACCAGGGACCCTCCTTTCTAGGTTTCACCCCGAGGGGATTTGGGCCACTTCCCACCACACTGGCACAATGCAGGTTGGTGGGAGCCTATTAGACGTTGAAATATGTATATGTTGAATCCTCCATAGATGTTTAAAACAATGAAACAATTGCGATAACATAAAAAATCACTTAGTTTTTTTTGTGGCACACTGACTGAACCCATGCTGTGGTCCAAATTAAAAAAATGATCACCACTGATCTTGTGTTACTTTATTTTAAATCATTTTAATTACGTGCTCATCAAAAAATTATCTCCATTGCATTAATAATTTAAAAATATATATGCCATAAATTGGTTCATTGTTGTTGAATGAAATTCGAAACATTTACCAAATGTCCAAATCATTGCAGGATTCATTTTGTGTCCTTTGACACCATAACTAACAAGTGTTTGTGACCGCCGTGCAAAATGAATTGTATGCCTATTGGTGAAGATATTTTTTAATATCTAAATAACATGTAAAGAAACACATAGTTACTGTAAACGTTTATTACAGTCCACAGCTTGCTTATACTAAAAAATTACAGCCTGCGCCCTCTGCGACCACCCTTCCTGCGCGTGGAGTCAGATGGCACCGGTGTGACGTCCTCAATGCGGCCGATCTTCATGCTGGAACGTGCCAGAGCACGGAGAGCAGACTGTGCTCCGGGTCCGGGTGTTTTTGTTTTGTTACCACCTGTGGCCCTCAGTTTGATGTGCAATGCTGTGATTCCAAGAGTTTTGCATTTTTCAGCTACATCCTAGAAAACCAACATACAATGTTGTTAGGACTTCGTAAGATATCCATAGCTGTGAAAGTAACTATGATACTATTATTTTTTTTTATAATCACTTATCTTAACATTATTGATGCTACAAATATTTACATTCACAATTATTTAAGCATATTATTTTAGAAATACATTTGGTAATGAATCCTTTTTATCACTAGGCACTGGTAGGTAATTACACCACCTTAACAAAGTTTATTTCCAGCAGTGATGTCTTGTCTGCTGATAATGATAATAATGAAAGTTCTTCTAAAAATAATAACATTATAAATTTTTCATCAATATCTTTTTACATTACATATTTATATTGTAGCAGCTTGTCATAAATTGTCTTAATAATAGAAAAGAAATAAAAGCAATATGTATGTTCATAGGACATCTAAACTGATATTTGAATTTATATTGGCAACAATATTATACAATATAGAGTTCTACGTTAAAAGCCACATGTTTCTTGGCCAAATTTGTATTCATCCACACAAAACAAATATTAACTAAACAAGAATTGAGTACATTGCACTGAGAACTGAGTATTCATAACTGACTATGATTTGATCACACAATTTCCCTGATAACGAAAACAAAAACTGCTATGAAATGTTGGAGTAGTTGATTACAACATAACATGAAATGATTTTGTTTATATAAAAATAATAAAGCTTATTTAACAAGAAAATATTTTTGAAGAATTATTTTGCACCTCTTGTAGCTTTGTCGAATAAAAAACTATTATCTTTCTTTGTCTCTCATAGGTTAATTAGTGCGCAAGAAGCTTAAGTGACTTAATGTTTAAGTACCACGAATTTCGAATCTTTCAATAAGTAATGCATTTTATACTTAATGAGTAAATAAAATCAAAACTAATATAATTGGTGTCGACCAACATCTTTATCCGAGTTGGATGTAATAATAATTTGTAATTTTAACAAAAATACCTATAACATATGTACGTGTTCCCTTCCATAATGTTATTACATATCAAACATCGTTCTTTAAAAACTGTTCTATGGGAACATTTACGTGTTCCAGTAAAATAATTCATACAGGTTATGTTAAAAAATCGAAATAAAAAGAAAACAAACCTGAGCAGCCAACATAGCAGCATAAGGTGAAGCTTCGTCACGATCAGCTTTAACTTTCATGCCTCCAGTCACCCTAGCGATGGTTTCCCGACCAGAAAGATCGGTAACATGCACGAATGTGTCGTTAAATGAGGCAAAAATATGAGCTACACCGAATACAGTCTCGCCAACCAAGTGCTGTGGGCCCAAGGTCACTTGGACCTCTTCTTTAGCAACTTTGTTTTTCCTTGGAGCCATGGCTTATCCTGCAAATGACAACACTTGTTCAGCACCAATTTCTAACCTTAAAAAATCTATGTAATCCTTCCACTTTTATCCACAAAAATTTGCAAAAAGATTAAAAATATTAATATTTTATCACATAACCATTTTATTCTTTTTGAAACAACTTGAATTAAAAAGTTTATAATCAAAAACTCGTAAATACCTTTAGCTTTGAAAGCTGTCAAACACTAGAAAGACTTCCGGACGCAAGTGTTTCCAACAACAGAATTTTTTTAATTGCCATAAAGAAAAGTAAATTTTTATTAACTATTCAATACAAAACTACGTTTACTTTAATAAAAAAAATTTTGTGCTTACACTAAAAATAATATAAAGATCTCTACTTTTACACAACTTTATAAAACATTCACTTTAATTAAGTTTTTTTTATTCATTACTTTTCATGCAAATATTGACGACATAACTTTAAAAAACTTTCGCACTATTTGGTAGTTAACTGAAAAGATATGATTTAATTTTTAAAATTTCATTACGTAATGAAACTAAAACATCTTATAATGATATATTTCATAATATTTTCTATAACTCTCATGTACATAACATAAAAACTCCAAGTAATGAAAGCTAACCGAGACCCCAGTGCCGGCAATACAAACAGCACAAATAATAAATCTCGTTACCCAGAAGGGCAATGCCATTAGTTTGTTTAGTACTCTGACGGGGACGTCCTAGGGCATTTTTTTATTTATAATTATTTCTTTTAGTTATTTTTCTCTTTTCTTGTTTTCTTGTTTTCTATAAATTCATATAAATAAGTTAAATATATTGTAGTCATAAAAAATTATTGATTATTTTAGAATTTCAAAAATAAATGTTACAATTTTTTTAAATGTTTGAAATAATTGCAATAATATTGACATTTTATTTATTACTTTGCGAACGGTCGCGCAACTTATACGAGTGTAACAACTTCCGGAAGTAGCGTACGTCATTGCCAACAGATTGATATTCCTTCGCATATTCTTCTTGTATTATAGAACGTCGTTTTTTACGACGAAATTTGTTAAATAGAAGTGTGAAATATTGTGATAAACTTCCTTTAGCATTAGTATATCTAGTTCAATTAATATAAGTGAGTATTTCGAAGACGTTTCTGTGTAATACTTTGTCAAATTTCGACTACGCAAATGACGTCCTGTCATTCATGTTACTTAATTCACAAAGAATATTTCCACAGCACCTTGAAGAAGTTGAACTTGTGTACAGTTTCGGACTACATATGACTGTGTGACATTGGCGCTGAATTAAACTGCGTAATAGATAACGCAGAGTTTTGCAAGTCACTACATTTTATTCATTCTTTGTGAGCAAATTGAAGATGTGCTGATATAACTTTGTTTCCTACATTCCAGATTCAAAATGTTTATCTTGGATTGGTTCACTGGTGTCCTTGGATTCTTGGGTAAATTACATTATTATTATTATTTAGTATTTTCTCCTTTATATATCTTTTGTAAATTTCATTGATTCATTACGCATATAATATTTTTCGGTATCTGTACACAGAACTTTAGTTAGAAAATGAGTTACCACTTATTTTTTATTTAAATTTAAATAAGTTTTTACCAATGTACTTAAAATGCAAATGACATTTATATGAAAAACACGACCTTACCAACATAATGTGTTTGTATAAATTTGTATAATTTTCTAGTATAATAAATTTAATATTATTTATTACAGTTCATGATTTTTTTGTAGAATCAATGCTTTTTATTATATTCATATTTATAAATGTAATTGTATAACTTAAATACTATTAGATATGACACAACCACCAAGATTCAATATATTATCTGATCAATGTTATCAAAAGAGCATTTCTTAATTACAACTTAATGTTTTGATACTATTTATATTTTAGTGTCTTTCTTAACTCATAATTATTTGTCTTTACTGTGATGGTCATAAAATAAGTAATTTTAACTTAGAGACATATTTTGGCAAAGAAAGAACTGGTATAAATTTATAGTAAAAAGAATAACTTAATTGTTCTTATTTTTCATAAGAAAGTAAAATTATTAGAACATTCGTTATTATATTTTAGCAGAGATGGGTTGAAGGTTCTTTAATTTGTTAAGTTCATTCTGAATTTTTTTATATTGTGGCTAATATTTTCAAATTTCTGTTAACACATTTGTATACATGAATACATGACAGAAGGTAGCTTACAATTGATTAAAATTAAAGATTTTCATTACAATTCATTTTATTGTACAATTTATACAATAATAAATTAATACCTTAGTATGTTTTAATTTTTTTGATGGTATAATATTTTGTTTGTTAAATAGGGCTGTGGAAGAAATCGGGCAAACTGCTATTTTTGGGCCTAGACAATGCTGGTAAAACAACACTCTTGCACATGCTGAAAGATGACAGATTGGCACAGCATGTACCCACACTACATCCTAGTAAGTGTTCAATTACTGACTCTAGAATGTATTGTGTCGGAACAGTTAATAAAATTCTCTATAAATTAAAAGTTTATTAGTAATGTTACACACACAATGTTAACCTACATTGCAAAGATGTCAAGAGTATACCAATAATGTGTAGGATATTACAACTATATAGTTAACATACAGGATATATTTATTTTGCAGCATCTGAGGAGTTGTCAATAGGCAACATGCGTTTCACCACGTTCGATTTAGGCGGGCACGAACAAGCAAGGAGGGTGTGGCGCGACTACTTTCCAGCGGTGGACGCGATTGTGTTTCTAGTAGACGCATGCGACCGTGCGCGCTTGTCCGAGTCAAAGAATGAGCTTGACTCGCTGCTTACTGACGAAACGCTCAGCAACTGCCCTGTGCTCATCCTCGGTAACAAGATCGATAAACCTGGCGCGGCCAGCGAGGACGAGCTGCGTCAGTTCTTCAATTTGTATCAGCAAACCACTGGCAAGGTGAGATGTTTCCATCAGTGCAGGGGACTGAGTAATTTCATATAAATATTTAGTTAAATGCTATGGTTGATATTATTAATAAGGTTAACAGATGGATGTTTATATTTTTATGACTACATAAAAAACTTATTCCAGCATAGAAGTATGAAACAAAACAAATATCTTAGGAAAGAATGGATGAATACTCATTGCCAATATTATTTCTTTCCATACATCCAGTTTAGGGTTTAGGATTATAGAATTGGTTTTTTTATTCAACTTTCCGATAAAACTAACAGAAAATTTATATTATGGCATATGCTCCTCGGGACATTTAGAATATACTGTTACCTATACAAGAAAAAAATCTGATTCACACTTTTTACTATGTGTATTATCTGTTAATTTTCTTAAATAAAAAAATCAATTCTTTCTTTGTCTCTCTTTCTAATTGCACTATAACAAAGCAAAGATCCAGCACCCACTGAGGAGTGATACTGCTTCCATTTGGAATATATTTATTATGGTTACTGATGTCCTTACTCCTAACAATGTCAAACTGGTTAGGATGATTTCTGCGCTACACTTGCCCTTGAGATATAAGATCGTAGGTTAAGTGAACGCAATGATGTTACTGGCTACAGCATCTATCAAGCAGAACAAGCTGTCGCACTGTAGTTTAATGGTAGTAATAGGTGTCGCAGTGGGCTACTTATTTCAAATAAATAAAATACTATACTTAACAGTAAAAACTATTATTTAACAATTGTTTTTTAAATTTCAGGGTAAAGTGTCCCGGTCGGAGCTACCGGGCAGGCCGCTAGAGTTGTTCATGTGCTCAGTGCTGAAACGCCAGGGCTACGGCGAGGGCTTCCGTTGGCTCGCTCAGTACATTGACTGAAGCTGCACGTATATATACATGGCTCGCTTATAACCGTATGCTTTTCAATCATGAATTCGACGTAGCCATCTTTGTATCATTTCAGTTTCGATGAAGTAATTTTTGATAGTGCAATTCGTTGAACTATTAAAAATACCCCTGATGTTAATTGCCTCCAATATTGAATGTGCACCATATTATTGTGCTGAGAATTTTAAAGGGCCCAACATAGTTATCTAGCATATCTTCAGATCGGCTACGTTAAATTTTTATATGTGCAGAAATGCTCCGTTTGTAAGCAGCTCTGAACTCGCTCACTAGTAATGCATTATCATGTAACATACCTAAAATGATTTGTGATCAAATTAACACACGATTTCCGTTAAATAAACTACCTCTATGGTGCCTTGTAACATGGAGGTCGCAGGTTCAATTCCAAATACATGCGGAGAGTCGATAGTAGTAAGGTTTTTCCGAACTCACCTGGTTAGCTACAATACTTATATTGTAAATCTGCTGCCGTAACAGCATCACTATGTTTCAACTGCAAATATAACCAGAATATTCTAGAACAACAGGCTTCTTCCACAGCCTCTCTGTCACTTATGAAATCAAGTTGAAGTACTAACTAATTACAGTCGACAACATAGAGTATGTTAAGAACTGCAGACTTCTATTTGATAATTTTCTTCACCGTTTAATAGCAATATATTAGACGCCTAAAAAGTTATTAAAAACAATTTTTATTTTTTTCTTAACTATTTCCTTTCTATGTAAAGAATGTATTGACATTTTGAAATCTGTCTTTTTGTCTATTTGGTGCCTGATGCACCATATTTCTTATATTCGCAAAACTTTTACACAGACTTTCACACATCTTTTAATCTAGACAATGGCAATGGTTTTTAAATATTCTGTAAATTTTTTCTTGCACAAAACAAATATTTAACATATTCCTTATTTTGTAAATAAAAAGTTAATAAAATAAATCCACAATGTTCACATTACCAGACCTCTGAACCCTTTCACTCACAACTATCCACACCAGCCAAGCGCTGTATTAGTGGATAGTGCCTACTATGTACTCAAATATATTGTATTATTTTGATGTACTATACACAATGAAGTACAAATGTATAATAACAATCGAGCAGGTTGTCATCTGATAAGCATTACTAGTTAGCGAAAGACATTCAACAATTGTAGCAGTTTTGAATTATTGTCACTGCGAATAGAGTAAGTTCATATTTTTGAGGTTCCAACGTGCCAGATGAATAGATCCACGCAAACATGTGCTTGTAACCATTGTCAAATAATTATGCAAGCAATGAGCTAATTCACCGCTTGCATAATTATGAACACAAGTTACATACAAGATATCAAAAATGGGGCAACACACCATTAATTATTTCTAAAGGTTTTGTAACTAGTGAAATTACTGAGGTAACTAGACCCATGTCTCGCGTGACAAACGAGAAGATCCTGTCTCTAGACTAGCCCAATATGGTGTGACGTATATCTTCCTCACTAACGCTACGTTGTGATCGGTAGTCGTATCATAATCAGGTGAACCTCATACTCAGATCGTGGACTAAAAAAAATTCTTTACTTCCTACCTGATTATATAGGGTCCTCTTCATCATTTCTTTGGAATTTATTTGAATCACTGTATTAGTGTTACTGTCTACGTAAAAAATATTGTTTCTTTATCCTTTTTAAAAGATTCAATGTGTCTGTAAATCGAGGTAATGGTGTAACTCTGTATGGCCAATAATATAAAGTATGTTATACTCTGTAACTGATCATTATGTCTTTGTTTGGTCATAATTATTTTTTATATTAATTTTCTTTATAAAGACGTCCTCAACGAGAAGTGCGTTGTGTAATATAAATGATAAGCGGCCAACATAATGTTCCCACTGCAGGGACTCTGGGTTTACCTCGCAAGGAGTAAAACATCCACCGTGCTAGCCTAGTGAAAGTTGCATATGTTGTCCCCACGATCGCTGCTGTGTCTTCGATCGTGGTGGTTTTCTCACGACGTTTACCTTCACCGGAAACCCAATTTTATTGGGGATCGAACCTGCGCTTCCTCATGTCACATCGTGTGTGACCGTGACCGCAATTAAAAACAGACATCACCGCTTCTTGTGTTAAACGTATATATACCTATTTTAATACATATTATTACTCAAATACAATTGATTACAAATGCTTATTTATTTCATTCCATCTGTATGAAGTGATACATTTTACAAACAGTGCTCATTGTGTTGTACATTAATAGCGATAATTTTAATATTTTTGTAAATTATTTCAATCGTTTGGTTTCCCATCTGCAGTTATGTATACATAAACTTTATTTAACTTGTAGCATGTCAGCTGAGTGCGCCGTCTGTACCAATAAATTTTCCGCCATTTTAACATTATTCTTTTTTGAATATCAAAACAAACTTTTATGTATAGAAATATTTTGTTAGATAATCATGTGTTGCGAATCTTTTGACGGCGAGTCATCTCAGTTGCAGTTGCTACAAACAACAAAATAATGTTGGCCCTCCAGCTTTACCTAGAACGTTCTTCGATTATATTATTTGCAGTTAAGTAAAAAAAAAAGAAAACAATCTTTTGATATAAAATTTTTACAAAACAAAAGCGTGAGTTTTATTTTTAAATTTTACAATACGGAAATCGAAATTAACTCTAATCGCTACGCTTCGAGTGACAATTTATTATAAATTATATATTTTTACTCTGTGGCGTACCCAAATCCTATGTGTGTGTTTATAATTTAAACGCGACCTCTTCAAAAGAACCGAAGTGGTTGCAGTTGGTAAAAGTATTTCCCCCTCGAGGTAGAACACTAGAAATTTCGAAAACTTCCTCCGTTGCAAAAGACATTCAAGTATAAATCATTCACTTTTGCAACTAGTTCGTGTCAATGATTATAAATAAACGTTTAAGTTAAGCCAGGTAAACATTTTTAACGTCTTTTTTTTATTCTTCTAAGGGACGAGATGAGCAAAACATTAACTTAATGGTAAGTATATCATATATTGCGCTCATTATATTGAGACATTTCTCGTTACCCAGTAATTTCATTAGTTACACAGCCCGTTAAACCAGAACACTGATGTTTGCACTACTGATAGGCGGCAATAGGCGAGGGGTTCACCGGGTCCGACCTTTGTCCATCTTCGCTTGTGACACGAATATTGAACGGGCCAAAGGAGTAAAAAAAACCAAAGGAAATACTAATTATAAATTTAATGACAGGAAAATAATGTGATAAAAATATTCAGTATAAAGATATTTCTAAAGAAACAATTTTACAAATACACATATTATTCAAATTGAAATTCAATGTCAGTTTATTGTAAAAAAAAAAAAAAATGGGAATGCTTTAAATAAATAATTTGATGGATAAGCGACGTGGTATCACTTGAGAAAAATATAATCATAAAACTATTATAAAAACTTTTACATGATTATTAAAACATTTTCACACTCGACGAACTCATTATTTACAATCTGATTCGGAGATATCATATTGCACATTTAACACTTAAAATTAATTACATTGCATAGAATAACGCACACCGATGGCAACTTCAAACTTCTACACTACAACACGCCCTACACCGTGTACGTGTACACGCCCGCTAGAGATACTAGCATCTAATGCTCCCGCAGAACATTACTCATTGTAAATAACTTGATTAAAAATAATAATTTGATAGTACTCTTTGACGTGGCGAATATTTCATAACTATCCAACACTGAATTTGCTCTGATCTAAAAAAAAATGTCATTAAAACCAAGAATTGTTTTCATAAAAAAAAAATTGAAATTCCAACAATCTATGCTTTCTAAACCCGACACTGTTGATAAAAATTATAAAACTCACATAGATAAAAATCTATTTAACATTTTCATACCTAATCTGGTAACCCAGGGGGGTCTGGAACATATAGGTGAGAGACATAAATATATAGTTTCATAAATTTTTATATAATATACTTTATTTTCTTAACTATAGTGGATCACTTGAGAGTATCAAATGAGTTAAATGGAGACTCGGGGTCCTAGGTTGCGGAGCCCCGATTTAACCAAACAATTACATTTTAATATATTTATCAGTCATTGTTATACACCAGTAGTACTTCTGAAAAAAGGCAAATATGACCATTTTAAAATAAAGTCTTTCTGTATTGCTTCATTCTGTTAACGCCGTCTTTTAAGCTCGGATATCTACACAGTTCCCATAGTTCGGTCCAAACCGCGGGACCGCTCTCTAAATGACGAACTCCTACATACAGTATTATAAAAATTACACTACCTACATTACCACGCACGAATTCTGACGCGGACCATGCATTTACACGTTAGCTTGTGTAGGAGGGAACTTTGGTGTTCGAGTGTACACTCTAAATAACTATAATATAACCTACGCTTCCAGCTCTTCGTGTAAGTGACAACAACGTATGGGATGTTCAAAAATTAGGAACTTACATATATTTATTCGCCGCCGGCAATATGGGATATGTATGTACATGACTAAAATAATTACAATGAAAACGTTCATAACTTAAATTATGCATACGTCAATATTTTGTAATAATAAACTGATCTTTGATGAGGAGATAAATCAAATATAATTCAAATAATGGCGCCATCTTGTAGAGCATTTGTGACGTAAATATATCCTTATAAACAAAAGCGATTGAATAGTAGCTTTTTTTTGAAGAAAGCTCTATTGGGACATCATCAGCTAATAGACGTCCACAGCTGGACATAGGCCGCCTCACCTAAAGATCTCCACGCAGCACTTTCATTTTGCGCCGACATTATTTATGGTTATCAAAATCAAACCCTCAAAATGGTGGGCATCATCTATTGGGTACCTATTTTTACATATGTAAATAAAGTTTTTTAGGTATTGATTAATAAAAAACCATATAAACTATCGAATAAAAAAATCATATCATCGATTTCTCTCACATATACGCTTTGTCACATATGGAAAATAAATACGGTCTACACCGTATTCACTATTATAGATAAACAATTCGATAAGTGGTATACACCTGCGCAGAACTCGTGCGTGCCGCGCTACGGTATGTAAACACTAGAAAAGAAGTGATTCGACCGCGGCGCCACGGCGTTACGCAGCACTAGCCTAGCCTAGCCTACAAGTTACAATATACATACAAAACTGGTTCAGGCACAATGTGGCATCACGTTACGACACTAACACTTGCTATACGCGTACTAAATGCATGCTCGTGTATTTGGTAACTTAACCTAATCAATTATTAACCATTGAGATTATCGAAATACGTTCTCGCTAGCAACAACAAACCTCGAATAATTTATATGTAAAAAAAATTACAACCGGTCTGGTGCCATTTCTAATAATAGTGCTTATTGCATTGAAAATAATATTATCCTTACCTATAGTAAATAAATATATTTAATATTGAATTTCCACACAATGATTCATAGAATTTACGATGTTATTTATAATATGTATTAGAATGTATGGAAAAAAAGATTATATAAAAAAACTATACTCGTGTACGTACATCAGGAAAAAGGTTAACATCTAAAACGTCAAAATGTAACAACAACGATTTCACTTCACTTAACGCTATGTACAAAGTGTTTCACTATAATGTATAACTTAACCGATATAGAATCGCATTACAAAATTACATTAAAAACTAAAATATCCGTAAAACTCTGTTGATATTGTCTTATCAATAACGCTAGATCACACGCCGGTTTGATTTCATTGCATATTACATTACGTTTAAAATAATCGTCTCTAATGTTAAATTATGCGGTGTAAAGTCACTTTGGTACGTAAAAGTAAATTCATAGCCCTAGCAAGTGGGGGGCGAAGTGCCAACGCCACCCCGGCTAGTTCATCCACTTGCGGCAGTTGGGGGCGCCGCACATGCACATTATTTTGTGCGCGTCGTCCTCTATGTCGAACTTGTAATCGTACGCGAGCTGCAAAATGGCGCTTTGTATTAGTGACATGTTGAAACGGGAAAAGTCCGTTAGTGACGTTTGATTAAAAAGACTTAGCGCGTAAGAGCCTAAAAAACAGAAAAAAAAAATTAATTTAAGCTAAGTGATGAGCGAGACATTCATCGCATAGTAGCTGTATACTCATCCATAATAACGTGACACCAATTAAGATGATATACACTACACCAAATCATACTTGTCGTTTTGAAACAAGATGAAAAGTCTCGTTAGTTCAATAATTTCACTAGCTACAACCTTTAAACCGGAACACAATAATCAGTACTGTTTGGCGGAAGAAGTAGAAGCTGAGGCGGTGCTTAATCAGAGATCTACCAGTAAATATTATCCTGTGCAACATTAAGACTTCACGATTCTACAAAACGAAGAGAAACTTAAATTATCTTAATGCGTAATTGTGAAGTTTATGGTAAATAGGCGCACCTCCTCGCCGCGCGCGATGCGTCGCTTGGCGAAGATGATGATGCGCAGGTGCCGGTCCACCTCGACCGTCTCCGCGACGCAGTTCGGCTGGCACGAGTGGTTGATGTAGCGCGCGAGGCCGCCGCTCAACGTCGCGTCCACCACCCGCCGCTCGTCCAGCCGGAACATGTAGATGCCGCGGTTCTGCGCAATCAATAACGCTCACTGTATTATCAATTACTAATATTAATTATCACTAGTTGGAGAGGCACTTTAAGATGAAGAAGAAGAAAGAATATTAATTTTAATGAATAACTTTTTCATCTTTAAAATTTTAATCTATTGCTTTCAGTGTCAAGAAATTAAATCCAAATTTATTTACATCGTAACGATGAGAGGAGCAACACGTTCACCAGTTAAGTAACACTTATGCTTATAACACTGGTTCTAATTAGGATGTTATATACTGCATCATTTCTACTCGTCGCTTTGAGACCATGATCATCATATCTCAAGTATCATTATTCCGCAGAGTAATGTTTGCACACTGCTGTCTGGCGGCAGAAATATTCATTGCAGTGCTATTTACTTAAACGATCTCTGGTAGTAGAGACCTAGCCTTGGAAAGATTAGAAGTTTTTTTTTTTTTTACCTTAGCCTCATATTTCTTTTCGCGAAGTTCAGACAGTTCGGAGCGAATAATCTCCCCAATGTATTCAATGACCATGGTGTGTTTCTCCAAATCCCGAGCGGCATACAAACCCAGCCCTTGTATTTTGGATCTAAAAATAAAAAAAATTATCGTCATTTCTTTTTTGTAACACACACAAATCACAACTGGAACAGCATCTAATGATAGTTACTGTATATAAAAAAATGAGTATTTGCACTGCTTTTGCTCAGTCCAACTGTAGTCTTTAGCAAGTAAGAATCGGAATAAGGTCAACCTTGCTTATCATGAAAGGCGACTTAAAAGGTTTAGGAGGGGTTAACCGGCCTTATGAATGGTGGCCTTTGTCGCCCACAATCGAAGTGCGTTGTGTGTGTGCTATTGAAGTGTGCAAATCACCTATAACTATGACGTCGACAACAGCCAATTTACGTCCCCACTGCTGGAGCACAGGCCTTCCCTCAATATGAGGGTGATTGGGCCATAGTCACCACGAGGGTGTGTAACTATGACGTCTCCTCTCCCTTAAAAACAAGAGCAAGATTCCTCCCCTTCTATACAAAAGAGAGCTTACCTTGCTAGATACACGTTATTGCGCCACTCGAGCTTCATCTTTTTGTACTGGGAGCTCTTCGTGTGCACGAACTGCTTGGAGTAGGGGCACGCGGGGTGATCCGGTGGTGGCGCGGCGGGCGGAGGCGCAGCGTGCGGGCGGGGCGCGCGCGGAGGCCCGGCGCGCTTCCACGCGCACCGCCCGCGCGCCTCGCACCGCGCGCACCCTGACGGGTTCACCGCTAGCCCGCCCTCCAGCAGCGCCGACCGGCCAAACTTAAACCGGTAGTCCGTTAACGTTTCTATGCCTGCAACATTCGTATACATTCTTTACATACAAATCAAATAAATTCATTATAAAAAAACGGCATCTTAGAAACGGGAGCAAATATAAATAGTAGAATTTTTCCGAGATTATTTAACGTCAAGTCATAATTTATGTTTAAAAATAATATCCTTTTTCGTTTCTTCTTCTGAATCATTTCTTTACTATTAAAAATAAAATTAATAACTAAAATAGAAAAAAAGTTTATAGCACCTTTTCATTAAATTTTTCGTAAAGTAATTTGTCGATTTACTTGTTCTTTTTCCATTTTACATCTGCGAAAATTGTACAAACAAACAAATAAATACTCTCCACTCATGTTTATAATCTTGGTTCGTATCGGTGTCCAGATATCATATAAGATTTAAAATGTGGCAGTGCTTGGTTATATTTTTAAGTCACTGTTAAATTAAACTTCATTTACCAAACTATTGTAATGTTAAATGGCACGAAGACAAGAAGTTAAGTAAGTGTTTATTTCGGTTTATACTGACCGGGCAAACTCTCCAAAACACGAACGACTGCTGGCTCGGTGAGTCCGAATAAGTCCTCCCCAGTTACGTAGTTCGGCCATAACTTTAATACGCCCTCTTCACCCCGATTCTCTCGCAATGCTGCGACAGCATCTAACACCTGTTAGTTAATATTCAAATAATTAATTTTCAATACTATACATCAATATACCATCGATATAAACTAAAGGATGTAGACCAGGGGTAGGCAACGCGGCGGCCGCGGGTGCCACAGCGCCTCCGATCGATTTTTAATACGCCCTCGCTGGACTAATGCACTTGCCAAACGGCGATATACAGCAAGTAGTCTGTTGAGTTTAGGATTGTGCATAGATTAGCAGTTTGCTAACCTTGAGCGTATCTAATAACACGCACGTATTTTTGTTAGTGTGTGATCGTATTTCGAATAGATCACGCGTAGACCGTGCATTTAAAACTACCAAGTAATCCAAAATAACTCTCTTTTCTTTCAAAACCCTTCATGGATAAATGTAAAAGAAAAAGAACATATTATATTAAGGATGAATGGGAACATATATATTGTTTCGTTGATTACAAAAGGAAGTGTATTTGTTTGTTGTGTAATAATAGTGTTGCGATTCCCAAGTAAAATAATATTGAACGACATTTTAAGACCGTTCATACCAATTTTGATAGTGACTATCCAATGAACTCTGAAATTAGAAGAAAAAAGTTATTTCTTTAAAATCTTCAATAACTAACCACCAAAGTTTTTTTTATTAAACATAAATCAGCAACGATCGCGTCATATATAATATCACATTTGCTAGCTAAGAATAAAAAACCATTTACAGATGGAGAATTAGTGAAAGAAGCTATGTTAGAAGCTGCTGATTCACTTTTTGAAGAATTTAAAAATAAAAAAGAAATAGTTTCAGCTATAAACACGTAATTGTCAGCACGAACTGTTACTAGAAGAATTAAAGTAATTGCGGAGAATTTGGAGGCAGAATTAGCAAATGATATGGAAAATAGTATTTTCTTTTCGCTCTACAGATGGATGAATCGACAGACGTGACAAATATATCACAATTTGCAATTTGCGTGAAGATGATGTTTTTGGATTTTACCACAAAAGAAGAATTCCTTCAAGTTCTGCCATTAAAGGGAAGCACCAGAGGAGAAGATATCTTTTCTACTTTTAAAAAGTATACGACAGATGTAAAATTACCTGTACAAAAGTTACCGTCAATTACAACAAACGGGGCACCAGCGGTGACTGGTGAGAAAAAAGGATTTATTTCCTTATGTAGACAGGATTCCTTATTCCCGAAATTTATTTCTTATCATTGCCTCATACATCAGGGAATGTTATACGCAAAAACAATCGGTTCTCAACACGTATTTACGATAGTAACAAAAATTATTAATTCCATAAGATCGGGAGCTATGCAACACAGACTGTTTCAATTACTTTTAGAAGATGAGGACGTTCAGTTCACAGATATTCTTTTACGTACTGGAGTGAGGTGGCTGAGCAGAGGTAAAATACTTGGCGGTTTATCATGCTTTTGCCAGAAATAAAGGAATTTATTGCATTAAGAGGATTAAGATTTGGATTAGAAAATAAGGATTGGCTAATCGATCTCGGATTTCTGACAGATATAACGGCAACGTTGAATGAATTAAATTTATATATATGTATTTTACAAGGGAAAAATCAGCATATCGCTGACATGATTAGTGCAGTAAATGCATTCAAATGCAAGTTAGTATTGTTGAAATCCCATCTATTGAAAAATTTATTATCACATTTACTACTTACCTAAATATAAAATATACTGTTGAGAGTTTAAATTTGAATAATGAAAATTTTACTGCTACATCACATTTAGAAATTATAGATAAGCTAATAGAAGAGTTTTCTTCTAGATTTGAAGATTTTGCAGAATTAGAACCCGTTCTAACATTTTTCATAAATCTATTCAATGTTACTGAAGATGATGTCCTTGAAATAGTTTCAGTGTATTTCGAGCTTCATAATATCGAAGACCTCGAATTAGAAATAATAAACTTATAGAGTGATATTATTTTAAAAGCGCATAGTAATGATAAAATGTTTTGTAACTTAGTCGATGAAAATAAGTATCCTATTTTAAGGAAATGTGCGCTAAAAATTTATTCATATTGTACAACAACGTACAATTGTGAGTCTTTGTTCTCAAATATGAAATATTTGAAATCAAAATATCGAACAAAGCTTAATGACTCACATTTAGATAATTGTTTAAAGACCGGGAACTCTAAATATATCCCCAATTATAAGAAATTAGCTGAAAATAGGGACACCCAAGTTTCACGCTGAATTATATGTATCATTATGTATGACACCAACAAAATTAAGTTTTTTTAATGCCTATTTATACCTGTTGATTATCTGTAAAATATGCACCCTAGGTGATTTTCAAATTTAGTATTGCGCCCTTAAGGACAAACAGGTTGCCGACCTCTGATGTAGACTGTACATTTTTGAGTAAAGCACTTGTAACCCGGAGACCTCTGACGATTCCGGAGCCACGTGTTATCAATTAAACGATTATTTTGTAATTTTGTGAATATCACTTTAATTTGAATTTATGTATGTATGTATTTTTATTAGTACGTAATATTAGGTTGGGGAAAAAGAAATCCATTATTTTTTCGGTAAATGGCTGTAGTGATAAATTTCTCGTAAAGTATCGATCAAACAGTTTCAGATTTATGCTCGTTGGAAAGGTGACTTTTCGCAGTAAAAAAATTCTTTTGCTGTTTTTTGTTTGGTGCATTCAATTGTGAGTTACAGGATGTTAAAAATGGAAGTGAACAAAGAGAAAATTCGGTACATTTTACAGTTTTTCTTTGACAAAGGCGAAAATGCAAGCCAGGCGGCTAAAATTGTGAACGGTGTTTATGGACCCGATACTGTAACAGCCAATTATGTGCAATTTTGGTTTCGTAGATTCCGTTCAGGAATTTTTGATGTTAAAGATGCACCTCGCACAGGTAAGCCGGTCGCCGAAAATGTCGATAAAATCGGAGAAATTATCGAAGTTGACCGGCATGTTAGCAGTCGTAACATCGCCCTGGAGCTAAAAATGGACCACAAAACAGTTTTAAACCATTTACACAAAGCTGGATTCAAAAAGAAGCTCGATGTTTGGTTGCCACACCAATTAACAGAAAAAAACATGATGGATCGAATTTCCATCTGCGAAGCCTTGGCCAAACGGAATGAGATAGACCCATTTCTTAAACGGATGGTGACTGGAGATGAGAAATGGATCACATACGATAACCCTGTGCGAAAACGATCATGGTCAAAGAGCGGTGAAGCACCTCAAACGGTGGCCAAACCAGGACTAACGGCCAGGAAGGTTCTGCTGTGCATTTGGTGGGACTGGAAGGGGATTATTTATTATGAGTTGTTTCCATATGGCCAAGCACTAAATTCTGATCTCTACTGTCAACAACTGGACCGTTTGAAGATAGCAATTGACCAGAAACGGCCAGAATTAGCCAACAGGAGAGGTGTCGTGTTCCACCAGGACAACGCTAGGCCACACACGTCTACAGTGACTCGCCAGAAACTTCGGGAGCTTGGTTGGGAAGTTTTAATGCATCCGCCATACAGTCCGGACTTGGCACCAAGCGATTACCATCTTTTTCTTGCATTACAAAATTTCTTTAGTGATAAAAAATTGGCATCTAGGGAAGATTGTGAAAATCGGCTACTAGAGTTTTTTGCAAATAGAGACCAGGACTTCTACGAGAGAAGCATTATGAAGTTACATTTAAAATGGCAACAAATCATAGAACAAAACGGTGCATATTTGACCCAAATCGGACAATCCGAAGCATGTTAAATAAAGTCCTGAAGTTCATATAAAAATAATGGATTTCTTTTTCCCCAACCTATTATTATTTTATGTAATTAAGCGACGAGATAAACGGGACGTTCACCTGATGCTAAATGATACGCCCGTCCATAACAACGTGGCGCTAATTAAGATGGTATGCACTGCATCATTGTACTCGTCGCTTGTGACAACATGTTCGAGCCTTGTTACCCCAGTAATTACGCTAGCTATAGCACCCTTAAAACCAGAATACGTTAACGTTTGCAACTATTGTTTGACGGCAGAAATGGGCGCTGCGGTAGTAGCTACCTAGACGATCTCCGACAACAGAGACCTACCTGTATATTTTATTAATGTAACTTTATTAAGGTTTCTTATGTACGATTTCCTATGATACACCACTGCATCTCTGTTCCTCGTTCATAGGTAGAGAATTCCTGTAGTTATTAAGTCCGCCTGTTGTAACTTCTATTTTGGATATTGTTAAGTGTTTTATAATCAAAGGAAGTTATATATGATTTGAAATGCAGTGTAAATATTGATGAAGAGTACTGACGGCGGCCCAGGCGGCGCGCGGTGTGGCCGCGCACAGCTCGCGGCGCGTCTCGTCCTGCGCGCGCACGTGGAAGCGCGGCCGGCCCTCCTCCTCCGATATCCAACACACGTAGCGGCAACGGCTGTTCGCGCGTGACATCGACCAGTAGAATCGCACCTATAAGAAAATACCAAAAATGAATATTTGAGCAAACGATACTTTTACTCAATTGATGTGTCTGTAACATTTCAATTTCTGACAATATGACAAATGTATACTGGGTGTTAGGAGACAGCTTACGAAAACGAAGACAGACGATAGTGCTAATGACACCTTTGATGATGGGACGGAAAAAATCGACCCAGGTTAAAAAAAAAAAACTTATTTTTAAAACGCTTTATTAGCAATATTTATAATTAGATAGCACAAGTAGAAAAAATATATTTAAATTAGTAGTGAATATGTTGTAAGGAAATGGTGTGAAAATGTTGAAAATAATAAGATAAGGTAAAGCTCTGAATAATAAATAGAAATAAATAAAAAAAAGATAACATGTCCACAAAAATTGATTTGGGAACATGTTGATTTCTTCACGATATTTTCTTTTAGTGGACCTGTATTATTACTTACGATTTTGTATCCAATTGGGTATATGTAGTTTGGCGTGTGAAATGCGGGAAGCTGGTGTGGCAACAAGTGGCCAGGACTCAGGAAGATTAGCCCGCCGACGCGGATTAGGTGGTTCGCGTCTGAATGTAGCATCACCGATGCCACTTGCCGCTGCTCGTCGCGCGAAACGAATACGCGCCGCTGCACGCTTAGTGTCGTCAACTCGTTGTCTTTTTCATTCTATTGAAAAAAATATATAAAAATAAAGAAATAATAGCTTTGAGATGCAAAAATCCCGAATATAAATTGAATCTTAACTATTTGATATAAAGTGACCAAAAAGTTGAGATTAACTAATGCGTGTCTCTACTTTTATTTTGAATTTATGTTTATGAAACAAAGTATTTTAGAACTGACTTGTTAATATTATAATAATTTAATATTTACCTTAGGAGCGTGCGAAGCGCAAAATGTTGTTTTATTTTTATAGAATACGCAGTTCTCTTTGACGGCACATCCCAAATGATATACGCTGCCGCATCGCACCTTGAAGCATCTGACAGTAGCGCCGAGCCTGCGGCACACTGCGCACGTCGCGCTCATGCCAGCGGCGAGAGCGCTGTCCACATTCATTAGAGCTCCGCTTACGGTCTCGTACACACCATCGGACCATAACGCGCAGTTAAGGTGAACCCATCGATCGACATCACAATTCAATAGTCTCGAAACACCATCACCAACACCGTCGCCTTGTATACCACACAACTCGCATTTACGCGTGTCTTCATTCGTAACGGGCATTATAGCAACGCCGGTTCTAAATACCAATTCCGTAAGCTCTCTGTCTGTGGGGCGTTTGTATTTAACCGGCGGACCAATACAACCAGGAGACCAGGCCTTATACCGTATACCTCTAAACTTTTCTCTTTCTATACTCTGGTTACTTTTATCATCCTGTTCAACATTCTTCAAATCTTCATCGAGAGCGCTAACATCATCTCCCACTTCTTTCATTAATTCATCATTGTCTAGTGAATCGATGAATGACAGATCCATCTTTTCATCTTTTATGTCAGGTTTAATGTCTAAATCGTCGGTTTCCATACTTTCTGTTGAGGCGGTATCGAAATCGTCCCGATCTTTTGATAGATTATTTTCGAGATCTGCCTTTGTATTATCGTCTTTTATAACTGCTTTAGATTTACCGTCTAGGATAATGTTGGTCGGTCGCCACGCAAACCTTTCATAACATTGAGTGCTGCAAAAGTATAATTCGGAATCGCTGTCGCAGAGAATTTCTTCGGCGTTTCCTTTATTCGCTGAAAGTAACGGAAATTCAGAAGCCTTTGCTCTTACCACTGAATCTAAAATTACAACATCGCAATGCCGGCAGAATTTTGCAGCACCATTTAAAATACTTTGTATATCAATAGGCGTTCCTTCTTTTCCATCTTTTCCTTTTGATCTATATAGTCCTAGTTTATGAGATGGTGGCGTTGCTGTCCTTTCGATTATTTGATAGGATGTTGGCGGAGGTATGTGAAGAATACCAGCGAGTTCCTTAAGGACGCCCATAATATCTTCAGCTGCACCTGATGTAAGCGTGAGCGTAACAGTGACATTTTCATTACTTTCTGCACTACCTGGAGAATCATCAATTTTTGATTTAAGAGGTGAAACAGTGTCAACACTTTTAATTGACTTTTGATTTTCATCTTCATCTTTGGCTTGGTACATTGATAAGGGTTTCACTCGTATTGGTATAGGGGCTATAAGAGGTATAATAGGTGATACTTTTCCTGAAGGTGTATCACTATCCTCGTCATCATCGTCGTCGTCAATAAATCTCAAGCCTGGGAATCTATCTGCCGGTTCTATTTCAAAACCTTCCGGACTTGAACAGCTTATAATACTATCAGGTGTATCAGTATCTCTTTCTTTGCATATGAAGTCTAATTTCTTATCTTCTGGATCTTCATCAAATATAATTGGAGGAAATTCTTGATCATAGAAACCACGTTGAGTCGAAGCCTGTGATTTTTCCGGTAAAGGTTCTTCATCACCAAATGGTTTAGTATTATAGTAATCACCTACATTAGGAATTTTAGCATTACCGAATTCTCCAGTGAGATCTCCTTTAAGAATATCATAATCTTTGCTTTTCAACTTAGTTAAATCTCCAGAACCAAATAGAGGGCACACTGCGAAATTTGTGGTAAGCGTAGGTTCCTGAATTTGCATTGGTGGCAGAAGTCGCAATTGAGTCATTAAATTATCTATAAAAGTGTCATAGTCTTCTTCATATCTAGAACCTTTACGTGGCCTTTTCTTAGCGTTAGCAGCGTTTATATTATTTTCAGCAGCGGCTTTCATATTCATTTGCATCTGTTTTCTCTTCTTCTGCTGATATTCCCTTCTTTTCCTTTTTTTAGCTTCGGAAGGTGTTTCTGGTGCATTTGTTTCCGATGTTGAATCCATTGTCACACTTTCTGGATATTCTTCTTTCATTGGTTGATCTAATTTTCCTTGATCAGATGCCGTGGAGACACCAGACGTAGCAGATTGTTGAGAACTTTCATCAAGTAACTCTTTCTTGACATCCATTGGCGTAAATGGTCTGTGAACCGGACTCTGTTGTGGAGGGGCAACCTCTTTTTTAATTTGCTGGTGTGATTGTTGATTTTCTATATTCATTGAATACATTTGCGTCGCCTTTACAGTAGGCGAACTTTCCGGAACAGGTGTTGTTTCTTCCTTGTACATTATTTTTATAGGTTGTTTCCTAACGTCCATTAATGATTGCGTTGAAGTTTGAATTAAAGGCGAAATGGACGATGTTGGTATCGAATTTTGTACAGTACGATTATTGAAACTAGAATTCGCAGTAGTCAAATGTCTTGGTGAGTTATTAGGGATTTCTATTTCTTGAGTTAAAGCTAAAGTCGGCGGCGGTATCGATGGTCTAGCTAGTTGAGCCTCTAAAGATGATATATTACCTAAAGCAGGTGCTGTTCTTTGTATCGTCATTGTTCGCTGCGGGACTACAGTCGCTGCCGTTGTCGTCGTCTGTAAGAGTTGTTTTAGTAAAACATTTTGCGATTCATCATTCCTTTGATTACCGGTGCCTTGTTGAGTATTCTTACTTACTGTGTTATCATTAGAAGTCGCTGTTGAATTAGGTTCATCAGTTTCCATAGGCTCTGACTTAACCGTTACCGATTCCACGCTATGCCTTTTTGTTGGTTGTATATGACCAACAATAACTTCACTCTTTGGTTCATCGGTAGATTTCGATCGTTTTAACGGCGAAGTTAATTGGGTATGTAGTAGTTTTGAAGATGTTATAAAATTTATCGCAGCAGACTGCTGATTAGACTTCATTTGCATCTGAGTCATTCGTACTGTAACATTAGGAGCGGGTTCTTTATTGCTAATCACCGCCCTAGACGTCATAACTAAAGCCGGTGGTTGACTCGAACTTATATTCTGAGAACTGAACGAGAGATTACTAGTGTTAATCTGTCTAGTAGGCTGCAATAAAGTGTGACCCAGTATACTTGTAGGTAATGATTGACCCTTTGGAAATCCACCTACACTCGTTGTAATAGTATTATTTGAATGAATCATAGACACGGGTACTGAAGAATTAGTATGAATTTTCGAAAGCGCAGGCATTTGGATTACTTGCGAAGCTACACTAGCAACATTACTATCTTCATTTTGTGTAAAAGTTTGATTTGTTATTAGAGGAGACTGCGCCGGTGACTTCATTAAAGAATTTGGAATACCAACAGGCGAACTTATTGGTGATACATTAGGAGATTTTCTGATTTGTCCCATGGACGACAACGTGTTAACACGTGACCCCACAACCTGCGCCGCACTTATTGGCATACTTTCAGAACTCTGAATAGATGTTGGTGGTTTCTCAATTCTTTGTATGGGTGACGGACGTGAAGCAGCTACTTCCACTTTGGAAGAGGGTAACAAATTTTCGAAGTTAACTTGTGTAGGAGTAGTAGCGTCACTGTTTCTTCGCGTGTTAGATATATTTTGAGATTCAATTTTTGATGAATTTGTATTCAAAGAGGACATGATAGTCCGCAACTGTTGTGATACATTGGCCATATTGGAAGTGAGCTCAGCTGGTTGTGATAATGGGGATAGTTGTGGTACACTAGCAGACTGCAAAGACAGTTTTTCTTGTTCACGTTTCAGAAAAGTGGTTTGTTCTTGAAGGTCTTTATTATCTGGCTTTGGATGTGGTGTGTTCATATTCGAACTTTGATTGGGAGCAGTAGCGACGCTCTGTTTTTGATTTGGATGTTTCATACTGTATGTTTTGGCATCATCTGTTATGTTTTCAAATATGCAAAGCATATCTTCTAAAGTTTCAACATGTTTCGTGTTTCCTTCAACCGCTTCAGAATGTTCGCGCATGGTTATGTCATTAAGGTACCTTTCCTGAGATGGTGTTGGCGAAGGAATTGATATTTGAACTGATTCTTGTGTCATATCAGATGTTATCTGCATATTAGAATCAATAACCATTTCTTTAGTTTGATTTGCAATAGCTTTTATGGTCTTTACAACATTTTCTTCTGGTTTACTCTCTGTTGATGAATTCTGCATGGATGTGTTATTATATGCAAGCAATAAATTTCCTTGTATATTATCTTCAGGTTTATCTTCATCATCACCTTCCATAATATTATCAGGAATTTTTTCTGGGATTGGGTCAGGGCTTTTTATATCGGCTTTACCCAAAAGAAGTGGAGTTCTATCTGTTATACAAAGCGTGTGAGGTAATTCAGTTTGTTGACTTATTTCGGTCTCTATATCAATATCTTTGTTAGATTCTTTCATAATCGTCAATTGCTTATGGTCTTTTTGAGCTACGTGGGATGATAAAGTGAGCAAAGACACAGATGTGCTAGGTATGTCATTATTATTTTCAGCAGAAACTGTGCTATCAGGAGACGCTGCTTCGTCTTGAAATATCTTAGCCGGCAGAGTAACGTCATGAGATACTGATAAACTGGAGAGTTTAGTATTAGATAAAGATAAGGCAATTGGTTTCTCAATTGTTTTTACTATTTTTTGTTTTATTTGATGTTGTGTTAAAATCGACACTGGAAGCCTAGAAGCTCCAGTGTTCGAGGTTGCAAGAGTAATTACAGGATTTAGATTAGCTACTTTAGGTACACTAGAAGATATTACACTTATCACTGAACTGATTGGCTTAGAAAGTGGTTGTGATGACATATTAACTGTTAAAGGAGGATTGGTGAGATTCAAAGGCACCTTTTTTATTTGAGGTTTCGGACCACCAGCATGACCAGTTACACTGGCAATAGGGACCGCGAGATTCTTAAGAACTGGTACAGAGATCGTTTGGTTGGCTATAGAAACAGAAGCAACCGTAGCTTGCGACACTTCATTAAGAATTTTCGTGTTAGTATGAGGCGACAAAACAGTGGCACTCAGTACTGGTAGACGAGATAGCGCTGAACTTTGAGATTGATTGACAATTTTGTATTGTTGCATACTCGCTGAGGGTTGCTTGGCGGTAGCAAGACTGATTACTGCAACAGTTTTTGTAGTTGTTTCTGTTCGCGTCAAACATTTGTCTTGATGTGTGGTGGTCTCTTCTTCCATCTCATCTTCCGGCTTACCGCTGTCAATCAATTCCTCAAAATCTTCCTCAGTAGCAATACGTTCTTCTGGAGAAATTGCTCCAGGTTCTACAACGACTATATCATCGTCGTCCAGATGTTCAACAAACTCTTCTATATCGTCATCGTTATCATCTTTAGAAAAACTCAACCGAGCGGCATCATCTGAAGTGGTAGCGTATTCCACTCCGTCGGTGGCATACAACACGTATTTTCTTCCATCACTCATTTCACCAATTTCCTCCGATCTTTCGGTAGGTGCAGCAGTTTTCCCGGCAAAACGAGGTCGAGGGGGAGTTCGTCTTTTAAGGATGGATACTTTGTTTAAATGAGTGGTGTGCCGTCGGTCTTCTTCTTTGGGCCAGACAGGAGCACCCCCAAAAAGTCCGACTTTAAAATATCTGTATCCAGGCGGAATAGGAGCCACTCTATGGGGCTGTCCTCCGCCACGTTGATCATTAGGGGCCATATGATGATGGTGACCGCCCCCATGCTCTTGGTGATTTGGAGCAGGCGATGCCGCAGGAGATGCTGATGGAGTAGGTGTACGTGCTACGTGTGGAGAACGGGATAGCGATGGAGATGATGGCGCGCCCCCCATTGGGCTGTACTGTTGTCGCTGTAGTAATTGTTGTCGCTAGAAAAAAATAATTCAGCTTTAATTGTTATAATTCCATTATTTAACAAAAAATAAAAATTTAATATCCTCTTTTACTCACAGTCATTTCATTACCAGTATTGCCTGGCGATGGTAATGGTTGCGGACTGCCAAGTGGTGACGTTTGTTGCCGATTTCCATAAGGTACACCTACACGCATACCTGTTAAAAAAAAAATTGAAATTATTATCCCTTTAAAACAAAGTGATAATCAGCATCAGTTCATTTCTATACAGTTTTACAGGTTTACCTTGTTGATGATGCGGTGGTCGCGCAAAACGTGTTGGTAAAGGTGAACAACCCGGGGCAGGTCTCGAAAATCGACCCGTTGTATAATCACTCTAATAAAGAAAACGGATACATAAGAAAATAATGAAAATTTATAACAAATGAATAATTTTAATTGATATGAGCTTACATTCTGAATCTGGGGCGAATGAGTAGCAACTGGACTCTGTATTTGTGATTGTTGATAAATCTGAAATTATAATAGTTATATGTAATATATATTAGATGACTAATAAGTTTAATATGTTTATAGTTTAGAAACGACGTGACGAGCGAAACGTTCATTGGGCAATAAAAATATTACAAACCTGGGGGCTCCGACTTGGCGTTGGTAATTGGGGACTTGTCCTCTGTGCTTGCAATTGTTGGAGGAAGTGTTGTGGGGACATTGATGATTGCATCGGAGATTGTTGTGTATGCATTGGCGATTGTTGTATATGCATTGGACTTTGCTGAGAGTGCATCGGGCTCTGTTGCGGATGCATTGGACTTTGTTGAGGATGCATCGGACTCTGCTGTGGATGCATCGGACTCTGTTGCGGATGCATGGGTGAATGTTGCGCTGACATTTGCTGCTGCGTGTGTAGCGGCGATTGATGTATTGGAGATTGTTGCGGATGCATCGGCGATTGTTGGGGATGCATTGGCGACTGCTGCGGCATGTTTTGCGTCTGTTGCACGTGCATAGGTGATTGTTGCGAGTGAAGTGGCGACTGTTGAGTGTGGAGCGGAGATTGAGTCGATTGATGCAAAGGAGATTGCGACGTATGATGGAGAGGTGATTGTTGGGAATGGAGTGGAGATTGCATTGGTGAAGTGAGATGGTGCAAAGGTGATTGCGGGGCCAGAGAATGTAGTGGAGATTGAGAATGCGGCGATTGTACGTGCAATGGTGACATCACAGGTCGGGAGCCAGGTTGACGTGGCATCTGGGATCCCGCAGGCATCGCGCCTCTAACACCTGACAACTGCTGCTGACTAAATTGGACCATCCCGCTGACTGATTGCGGCCTCTCCTGAACACCAGACAATTGTCTAACTAATTGCTGTTGTTGCGCGCCAGCTTGTTCTATAACAAGTGTTCGTCCTCCTTGTAAAATTCTGCCTTGCGTATTAAGCGGTGACGTTACTAAACCAATTCTTTGCTGTGACAATGGCTGTCCATCAGAATTCAAAACTGTCTGCTGTGTCCGTATCAGAGTTTGCTGCTGCTGCGAAGGCGCACTTTGAAGTCCAATCTGCATTGGACGATTAATTGTGCTCTGTTGCAGCTGAGGAGATTGCCCTACATTCTGATTTTGTGTGAATACACTCTGATTAGTTGATATTTGTTGTGAATTCACAATCGTTTGTTGCTGAGGCAATTGCGGATTTTGCTGTCTATGCTTGGTTTGATATTCCTGAAATAAAAAAAATCAATGTACTACTTTATCCTACAACACGAATTATTTAAATGTGTTATATAAAACCAAACCTGTATGAGTGTACTGTGCTGTCTAGCTTGTTTTCTAGCAGCTTCGAGATGCTTTTGTAGTGCTTGCTGCTGAGTCGACACCTGTTGCAATGCAGCAGCGTCGTTAGGCATCAATTCGTTGCCAGATTTACGTAATTGCCGCTGCTTGCTGTTCAATGACTGTAAGAAGACCACTCATATCAACAAAATTGTGAACGATACAAGAGGGGTGTGCTAAATGCACTTAACATCCCAGTTAGTCACGGTGCCTAACTTACTATTATCCCTAAATTATATGCATCCTGCGGGGTAAATCAAGAAGAGTGTAACACGCTACTACTGAAAGCACACGAACACAAAAGCAGCTACGGAGCTCACCTTGCGAGTCTTGCGTAGTTTCTGGACCTCAGTCTCGTAGTAGCGTAGTTGATCCACAGCGAATGCGTTGTATTGGTCGAGCCATTGCTCGTAGACGATGCGTGCGTGATGATCCGCTTCGGTTACCGGACGATCAGGGGGCGCGGGCGGCGCAGGCGGTGGTGGGGCGGAGAACAGAGCGACGCTGGGCGGTGCCGGGGGTGCAGCTACATTGCCTACGTTTGTCACACCCACCCCCGCTCCCGCTACTACTGCCGTAGCCGCACCTCCCGTCGGTGCGCCTGCCCACTCCCCGCCTTCACGCTCCTGTTCCCGCTTTTCCTGCTCCAGTAGCTCCTCCAGAAGCAACGGTTGCTCCTGGTTTACGTTCTGACGGTTAAATTTTGCTCTTGTGACGTCGCTCCTGGAGTGACGCCACTCGCCACCGTCGACATTATCTCCGGTTGCGTTCGATTAACTCACACGTATAACGAGTACACCACGTTTGTACATGGCATAATTTTAGGACCGATTTCATTTAAAAAAAAAGACATTTTTTTCATTTAAAACCTTGGACAAACTACCCATCTCATCTCGGTTTTAGACACTTAATGTTATAATATAAAATAATAAGGAATGTATTTTATATTAAAACATTAAGTGTTGCACTATGTATATAGCATTAAACAAGAATTATAAAAAAAATTAAACTTAAACGAGATATGCATTATATATGAAATAAAATTTTTTGCGCTACGCACAAATTACTAACAAATACATTGAACATCGAGTGCATATAACAGAGTAACTAAATAGTGTTAAATGCCATTATTAAATTAAAAATCAATCATAATATTAACATAATCTGATTGTGTAAAATACTCTAAAATAATAAAAAAAAATACTCTGTAAGTTTGCTTTTATATGTGTCGCATGTATTTTAAAAAAAAATCTGAATTATATTAATCACTATGTATTCTGTCAGTGATTACATTTCCCTTTGGTTGCAGTTATTTGTTCTAATTTTATTTCTATAACCATTTACTATTCTGAAATCAATTTATGACAATTATATATATATATGCATATTCAATTTACGCATATTAAACGTGTTTTTTTTTTAATCTGAAAATAATATATTCCACCACCACAAGACACGGACAAAGATGAGATAGGCAATCGACATTTCAAGCAGTTGAGTTTATGTTAAAGTAACTAAATTGCTCATGTTAGTAGTTTTAGTGCTCGTACAATATACATAGGTATTGTATTTGATGGTAGTTGTATTGGGAATGACGCTGAAAACGTTTAAAAGGTTAGTCAGTACGCATGCGTGCGGCAAGAAAGCGAAGACAAAAGCACAAAGGTGATCAGCTGTGACTGGGCCACTAATAGTTGTCCCGTTTCAAGGAGATTATAAAAATTTATAGAATAGGAAGGAAGGGATAAAAGAAAAAAATCACAAATCTTGAGTATTATATCGTACCGGACCGTAATCTTTTAAAATGTCTTATTGTTCATATTGAAATCTCTTGACTTTAAATTAATAATAAAGATGATTTATTAGAAAAACAAAATGAAATTATGTATACATAATAATACTGTATGCAGTATTATTATTATACGCAGCACTCTTATTGTTTCCCATATTGGAACTAAGAGTATTCTATCACAAGTACAGAAAATGCTCCACTCATTATATCGGCCAAGTGCTGATTGTTTATGGAGCCACACTACGAAGAAAAAGGCGAAAGAATAATAAAAAAAAAGACAACTATAAGTAGATCTATGGATAAAACAAAAATGGAGGGTGCGGAGTGAGGTGGTACTGGGGCGTAGGCCGGTGTGCGGATAGGTGAAGGGGTCAGAAGGTGCGGGCAGCGGTCGGTCGCGTTCTGACCTGCAGCAGCAGCGGGCGGCGGTGCAGCCAGTCGCCCCACACGTCCGCCGCGTCATAAGGCGCCTGTGCGCCAACAACCAATCACCGACATGCAAACAACACGCCTGTACTCGCCTGCCATTGCTCCTCCAATATACCTACTCCTTGAGCTCATCACGCTTTATAAGTTTTTTGTTTTTGCAATTTACAATATATCCACAAGAAAAAGGAAACCTAAGTTTTTTTTTTGGCTTCATCAATTATTTCAATTCAGATAAATTTCACAGCTTTTGGATTTATAATATAAATTAATAGATAATCAAAAATAAATTACATATTTTTTTCTCTTTGAGAGTCGTAATCGTAAACAAAAAACTCACATAAAGCCGTACAATTAGCCCCAAATACCCATGCAATATTAGTCCTCAATTGTATCTCATGAATCAGGCAATATGTTTTGCTATTAACATGTGTAATGGATTCCACCACCACCGTGAGCGCTAATGTATGAATCGAATTAATATTGCTGTGGATATTGTTACAGTTGGTACAGTTTCACTTTTTACTGCATTGCGGTCAAAGTTAAAGCAACTTATAACAATGTTACAGGTTCAAATTCATAACAGTGTTATTATTCTTACACTTGTAATATGTATGAATTGTTTCTTTTAGGTTAATTTGATAAGAGAAAAAAATATTAGATTAATGAATCTAATAATGAAAAATACTCATAATAATATACAAACACTAGGTATTTTTTTTACTACACAGTTTTTCTGTATAAATAATTATTATATTTCATTGGAAGGACATTTTTGTCATTATTATTAATATGATTATGAATATGAACCTTAGCATCAAAAACATACATTTAAAGCGTACAAACAAATTTTGAAGTTAAAAATGTTTGAACTTCAAAACGTCTTTAATGTAACATTAAAAGTCAAAAAAAATACGACATGCACAACAATGAATTCACTAAATTATTTTTTTTATAGTTTTAACTACTTTCATATAATTTTTGTCTTAAAAGTAATTAATAAAACATTTAATCTAAAAATTGAAGACCTTAATGTATTTGTTTGAATAATACGTTGCTATTTTAGGTAAGTGCGTTTTACCACCGCAGATTACATTAACACTTAACACCAAGTGGGACCATAGTAAAGCACTAACCTGTTTGATTTAAAAAAAAAATATTGAGTAAATTGTGTACTTTGCAACTTTTAACGAAATTCAGCAGCAGACTCTTCATGAGACTAAAGTTTTTATTAAATTACTAACGAATAAAAGTTTAGCTATATTTTATCGATTGCCTGTAGTTTCGTAACGAAATAGGAGTTATTAATTGAATTGATGTGAAGATTTTATTATATGAACGTATTTATGTATTTGCGTGTGAGGCATACATACCTGCGGGTAGGGCGGCGGCGGTGGCTGCGGTTGCTGCTGAGGCGGCGGCGCACGTAGCGTGCCTGGGTACGGTGGCGGCGGCGGCGCTCGCCCCACGCCTGTGGACGCTGCGTCGACACGACCATGCACGTCAATTAATTTACATTACCACATAAAATAAAATAACGACTTATATACATTACTCAAATGCCGTATGACACCAGCAGAGCAGAATAATTCCACTACTCATACCGTAGGTGCCATAAGAGGCGACTAAGGTTACAGGATGATCAGCAGTGTATTACTTAATTAGAGAGATATTTTTGCCAGCTTGTACTCGTTAACGAGCAATAGAATCTATAAAGAGGGAGAGGGAAAGGGATCTAGTACTTCATAACGAAAGAAGTCTTAATAAATAAATTATTCTGAAAAATCAATACTTTCATGTATTTGTATAAAGTTTTAAATACTGCTTGCAAATAAATTGTGGGAGAAAACAAATATTTATATATACACAAAACTATTCTTCATATAAAGGCTTTTATTTTCCCTCATGATATGGTAATCTATATTACTCGTAACTGTACTACATTTGAAAAACCATCTCCGCTAATATTATTGTGGTCTATTTGCTTATTTTATTTTTACTCCAAGAAGTAACAAGTTGAGCGAGACGTTAACTTGACGATAGGTAAATAACTGCATCGCAATGTGCTCGTCGCTCAGATGAAAAGAAATTAAGGCTCAATACCCCACCAATTTTAATACTTCAACACTATACAAGGAACAGAATCGTATTTGCACACTTCTGTTTGGCAGCAGAGAGAGGAAGTGTGGTCGTTCTTCCAGGACGATTCCTGGCAGCAGGGTCCGGCCTCTAGTAAAATTGGTTATGTATCTTTCTTTTGCGCCTTTGCGCCTCCTTAGGCGCCTCTTTGACTTTATTTATAGGAAAAGTGTAATGGTACCGGAATGTGGCAGTGCTGCGAGTGCGACGGAGCGGTCGTGCCGGACCACGCCCACGGCGCCGTCCGCGCCGAGCAGTCGCGTGCCGGGTGCAATCGCGCGCCCCGCCGCCAACGCCGCTTGCACCTGCGCGGTCATCGCGCTTACTATGCTCTGCGTGTGAGCGCTCTGACTTACACTCTGCTCAGAACGATATGACCACGATTCAAGAAAATAAATTTCACCATCCAGTGAAAAATATTTTCATTACATGGTGATTTTTTTTATTTAACGAAAAAATGTTAATTGCGGTGCATTCACCTTATATATAAAGTCCACTCTTAATTATGTGTCGCTAGTTAGAATACTACACCACACTGTGCTTGTCGCCTTGATTCTTGAATTGAACCGTACAAAAGTAAATGCAATACATTTGTCCACTCTGTTTTGTACTTATTTTCATGTATTGGATTTTAAATCGAATTAATTCAAACGGAAGTAGAAAAATGGTAAATAATTTTTTTACTCAATTTGAAAGTAATTTAAATTAGAAAAATCACAAAGCCATTTCCGCTTTATTTAAATAAATTAAAGCTTTAACCAGAGGCATTAATTTTACAAATAATAGATTATTTAAAACAAATATAAAGATACAAGTTATATGACAAAGAGCTATATTCTTTTTTCAGTTCCTTTTTCTACATGAAGTACTTATGATTAAAACTATGAATATCAATTATTATTATCGAACCTGTGCAAAGTGCATGTTATGTTGACCGGTGAGTTGCAACTGCGCGCGTTGCACAAGCTGCTGACCGATTACTTGTTGCGTTGGTTGCCCGAACTGTGATGGACGCTGTGTCATACTTTGTTGCTGGAATTAACATTACATTTTATCATCATTATCAATCAATATTCTATTGCCCGTGCATAATCACGTGGCGTTAAATAGGACGATGTAAATTGCTCCACATTGTGCCCGTATTGAGACACAAGATCACATTGTTATGTCTCAATACTGATCACCTATTGAGACTTGGTTCATTATCATAGTATTTTTTCTATCTAAACCGATTCTGTAATAAACTTACAATATAATGTAAATATAATAACTACCTGCATAGGGACTTGCAGGCGCTGAACGCCGCCGGTGAACATCTGCGAGAAGACGGGCCGCTGCGGTGACTGTACCGCGCGCCACTCGCCTTCTGACTTTACATCCTCGCCCTCCAGCTTTATCTCAGACTTTATTTCTTGCATTGCAGTCTAGAAAATATACTTACATAAATATTGTATGCAACAGTATTATTTTTGAAGTTGTAGAAGTAACAAATTGTACTTTTTTTATTTACCTTTGAGGTGGCAAATAGACATACGACACACTTAATGGCAAAATACATCACAAACGCATGCCGCCCCTGACCCCTGGTTATCCTTATAATGTAGTTAAATGATTACATTACCTCCTTATTGTTAATTACAACAGTCAATTTCATACGCCTAGCGACAATGAGCAAATTTTGTAATAAAGGCGATGGACGCAAACTGATTCTGTAAAAACTGTTAGAGGCCTCAATTTTATAGGCGGCTGTGTCACCAGAACGATCTTTTTCTCCGTTCATGGCATTATTATGATTATTAAAGAAATTTAGCTAATTTATTTCTTACTGTAAACAGTAAAATTAAGTAGAAAGTAGGATTCAAAAAACATCTATTATTTTATTCTAGTGGCTCTTACATTTTAACATTAAATAAAAACTTAATTAATTAATTAAAATGATAAAAGCACCTGTAATGCTATTTGCTGATTCTGTGTGATGACTCTGTGTACACTTTCCGGAAACATTTGTCCGACATTAGGATTAGAAGACATTTCTGGCTTCACATCTTGCACTTCTGTCTTAATCACTTCCATTTCGGACTTTACCTCCACTTTATTTGCTTCAATGTTTTTGACAGCTTTTTGTAACTCACTCTCAACTTTGTTATCCAATTTAGTGTCATTATCATCTCTGTAATGTGAATTACCATTATTAAACTGACGTATAAATAACCGATTTACTTATTTTATTAATTTAAGCAATTAATAAAAAAAATAATCAAAGTGTCTGCATAACAAACCGCTATAGGACCGGCGAGAATCGTCAAAGATCTATAGAAATCTGTTCTAAGACAATGCACAGAATTGCTTACATAATATTAAATTTTAAATATTTTTCTTAAGACTATTTGTCCCTACCACCTTTAAATGCGGACTATAATGGCTGCCAAGTGCCCCATGTAGAATGTATCAATATATACTAACTCATGGCCTCGCTTTGCATGACGATCGTTCACACGGTCGACGGCACGGTCGGGCACATCGTCGGCGAGCTCGAGCCCGTCCAGTAAATGTGCATCATTAAGCGCCGCCAGCTCAGGATCCGCATACTCCAAAATGTTGAACTGCTCGCCCATCTCCGCTGTGAGGGACTCTAACAGCGCCTCGTCATCCTCGCCGCCCAGGCCAGTTAGTATGTCCACCTGATAGAATTAAAAATATGTACGTCACATATACACTGAACCACACTTTTCGTTTTTCCTATAATTTCACTAGCGAAACTAACCTATATATGTTTTAATTGATACTTTACGAATATAAGAAAACTATTATTATTTCATACGAACTTACCTCTCCAATATTACCCGTATCCTGTTCTAATTTATCCATGTCACCCATATCCATCTCGTCAGTCCCTTGCTCGGCCGATGAGTCCTGCTTCCCCTCTCCAGCATTTGAAACTGCGGTACAATTGTTATACTTAATTACACTATTATATATACATAAATTTCAACAGACAGCGGAAATAATAATTAAGGTATAATAAATTTTTAGAAACCAATAAAGAATCAATAACAGCAATAATCAGCAGTTAGTTAAACTTTAAGTAAATATTGAGCAGTATGGGTATTATTAGCATATTGATAGGCAGTACTGTTGTTAATAAAATTAATGATGGTAATGCTAAGATTCAACAGATCATGTCCCAATAAGCAGCTTACGTTCTAGTGTAAATATTCTAATGTCTGTTTGTATTAAAATGGTCCATTAACACCACATAAACTTCATTCCCTCTGCCCTTCACAAGTTTAGTTGTTAAAAATTCATGTTCACTACAAAATGTTTACGTATGTAACAGGAAATGATATATTTCATTGAGCACACACGCTTTAAGCGTTGTAGTTTTTTTAATATACTCCACATTAAAAACAAGATGATTGTCACTCTGATCAACTTGCAGAACGATAGTGGAGATAAATATTTTTTATATTTGTGAAGAAAAACATCGTGTGGAAACCGATACTTTCGAAGACCAGTGGCCTTTGTTTGCATGTGACAACAACTAAAACGCATATGGCAGGGTGGTCGATAACGAGCATTAAGATGGCAGTTAATTATTTATTACAATAATAACTAATAATATAATAGAAAAGCAAACTCTACTGCTTCCTTAAATCGCAGGTATGATTTCGAAATAAAACTATTTTAAATATAGATATAAATACTTGTTATTTTTTTGTTGAATGCAGGCACGCAACCAAAGACCCCCTACTTCTCATGATAATAAGTGCATCATCTTAAAAAAACGGGACGGGAGAGTGTATCAAGTGTACGTATGATAGATTACATAACTATCACCATACAGGGCTTTGATTCTTTCCTTTAAAGATCACACCACAAACTTTTAATATTCAAGAGTTGCTGGGATTTATTAGGAATATCATTAAAATAAACCAGTTTATTTCTAAGTACATGAAAAACAGGAGTTTAGGGATTTGGATTGACCGGGAGAACATAGCAAAAAAAATTCTAGTAGTGAGAAAAACTTCAGGCGTCAGCGTTCCTCTGTTTAAACATGAAGAGTCTTCTACCTCTTAAATAAAAAAAAATCGTATTGCAGATATAAAAAAAATAAAAATATTGAATATAAAAAACAGCTATGCTATTAAACATATATATAATAATATATCATACCATTATGTTGTGTGACCATGGATTGTTTCTGTTCCATTAAATGTTGAGCGACTGGGTGTGGGATGTTTTGTTGCATTTGATTGTTGTCCGCAGCTACTATGCGTTGTTGCATTAACACTGCAAAATACATCAAAAAGAACTATTTATTATTGAAAGTAATTTAGAAATCAATCAGTTATTATATTAAGGACTGATCGAAGAGATCTTTGAGGAAGTCAATGTACAGCAGTAGACATCTATTGGCTGATGATGACGATTAATTTTATTATAACTGACAAATGATAATGATAACTATAAATTATTGAAAACAGTTTTACGTTTAAATAGGGCTCAAAATTAATAATAAATTGTAAACCTTATTTCATAACTTGAAATTTCTAACAATTTATACAAAACATTAACTAACACTGGTGATCCGGCCTTTGTCCGGGCTGTAAGGGAGTGCGGGGTCGCAGAGCCACAGGGAGCGGCTGTCTAAATGGCTGACCTTCAAGGTTCACTCCGTGATTTGCACAGTCCTCACTGCCTGCTTCTGTTAGTACCATAAAAGTAATATAGTTTTACTTGTGATCAAGATAAACACCTAAAGCATTTATTTAACGGACATTTTTTTTATATTGGAGGTCTCTGGTACAATTCGAGGACCTCATATTGAATTTTTACGAAACCGCAACGGTAGCTATCACCCTAATATTCAAAATCTGTCGCCTTAAAGGCATTGCTATATTACGGCTTTCAACATATAGAAAACATAGTATTTTAGACAAATTTGATTAACCAGCTCCGTCGTCAGTGTCATTTAACAACACGTGAAATTGCAATTAAGACTCCAATTTATATGAAACGGACTACAACACTTGCTTACATCTAGTTGTTTTCTCATCAATTCGATGTATGACACTTACGTGGTGGCCACATCTTGTCCGGATGGCGCTGTAGCAAGTCACGCAATTGCCGGTTGATGTCGTCGTTAGTGGCGTAATGTAAGGGGAAACGCTGTGCTGGGAAGGCACTCCGCGGTGCTTCAGCCGTGGGTGTCGGTGTAGTCGGTGTAGGTGGCACGGGCGGGGTGAGCGCAGCGTTAGGTATCGCCGGATTATTTGGAGGCGGACTGCTGTCCGGAGCGCGCATGCGCTGCATCGCTGCTTTAAAATTAAATTAACACTCCTTAAACCAAAACCGACGTCTTATACATTACTATCAATAACATAAGACGCACAAATTTAAAGTTTTGTTAGCCCCCGACTCTATAAAGAAACTTTCCTAGTAGTAATTGCTATTCGATAGATCATCGTCATCATCAGCCGATAGACGCCCACTGCTGGACATAGACCTCCCACAGAGATGTCCACATCGATGTCTCGCGTTACTCGAATCGAGTGGGTTCCTGCGATTCTGACCAGATCGTCGGTCCACCTTGTGGGAGGCCTCCCAACACAACCGCTACCAGTACACGGGCACCACTCGACAACCTTATTGTGCCATCGACTGCCCGACGTTGGATAGAAGTTTTAAATTTTTATGTTCGACAAATTTCAGTAAGTTTTATCACGACTAAAAAGAATAAATCTTTACAATGTAAGAGAAATATTTCAAATATCTTCATCATACATTAGGACATCCTTTATCAATATAACCGCCCAAACACTTCAGATCGAAGGCAAAGGTAGTGGGGAAAGTGATTGTGTTATGCTGCATGATTTTTGCAATGCTTCTAACACTGTCAATTCGGTTCGGTCTAGGTCTTTGAAATAACTGAACTCTCTCAACATATCTTCATCAGCAATAAATTGGTTCTTCTGTCGGGGAGCCTGTTCGTCCCCGACGAGGCTTATCATACAAGGTGTAAAGTCCTCAAGCAAAACGCAGTGGGTACATAGAAATAGGTACCTTGTATTCGCTGGTCATGTATGATCTGCTGCTGCTGCTGTGTCTGCTGCTGCCGCATTTGCTGCAGCTGCTTCCACTGCCGCTCCTGCTCGGCTTCGCGCGCGCTACGCTGCTGCCCGCAAGCTCTCTCTTGGTCCTGCACGCACAATCACAGTCACAGTCACGCCGGAAGTGACATCGTCTCGCGTGCCACCTTTACCAAACTTTATCATCTGAACGTAATTTATATCTACAACCGTTTAACCGCAAATCTTTGTTATTTTGGAAGTACTGAAGTTGTTTTATATATAAAATTTTAAAATGTTTGTCATGCGCGTTCAATTTAGAACTTAATTTTTTTTACAAATATCTTCAAATTATGTATTAAATGATTTAAAAAAAAACTTTCAAAAGATTACGTGTTACAAAAAATCTTTCGAACATACTTTTATTTTTATCAATAGCTTTTTATCGCCTCATCTTAATTTTATATACATTATTTAGTTAACGCGAAGAGAATTATGTTTTATGCCATATTACTTGAGACAAATCAAGGTGTTAATGATTTATTTGAATTCATATAAAAAATTTGATGTTAAGAAATGAGACTTCAAAAAACCTAATTATGTCTAGTAAGGATTCATGAAAATTTTACAAATGGACATATGTGAGACGTGATTTGTTTAGTAACAAACTAGAAACATTTTTAATGATATTTTAAAAGCAAATCATTTGATATGGGATTTTTAATCGATTTTCTTACGTTCAGATAATAAAAGGTGTTAATGAAATGATAACAGGGATTAGTCAGTTGCCTATCCGATAAAATCACCGGTTATTACTACTTTTCATTAAAAACTGAACTTCAATATTTATTTTTTTAAGTTCACTTCATTGTGTTTAATTTAATCAAAAAATTTAAAGAAGCAATAATAATTTTGTGAGATATGCAATATAATTTCTTAAATCATATTCATATAATGTGATCCATTATATGAAAATAATTTATAAGGCATGTATTGTTTTTGTTTCGTTTTAAAATTAGTCAGTATATAATTAACAAGTATGAAATTAAGTCTTACAGTTTTCAAAAATTAACTATGTAGTAATTTTTTATATTATTTACTCGTTGTTATACGATTTCTTATAATTGATATTATATAACAATATTCACTGACCAATGACGGTTATCTTGGATAATAAAAGTGTAAACTCTATTTACAGATTAATCAATGGTTGATCACTGAATCTAAATTTTTAATTTCTAAATCCTACTTACTCACTTTAGTTTTCATGCTTTGTGTGTTAAGTTATTGGCATCTAAAACATTAATTGCATTTTCCAATCTATTGTAATTTACTAAAATAAATACTCTGTTAAAACAAAAACAGGTTAAAAGATTTAAAAATAAAACTGTACGATAAGTTTATTATTAATGTTTCAATAAAACATCCACACTCCTTTAAAATGCAAATGCCAATAATAAGTAGAATCCTGAATTCAGGCTATTATAATTTTTAAATTAATTAGTTTTGTATTAAAAATCCTGTGAACTTAAATCTAGTTAACAAATAAACAGGTGAGCGTAACATAGAACTCAATATTCAACTACAGTAAATCTATTGTTAGAACTGTTAGCACACCAAAACCAGCAACATACAACCAATGTTAAGGCCAAACACTACCAAGGCAAAGCGTGAAATAAAAATTGTAAACAACATTACGGAGACAGGGACACGAGTCCGGGAGGCGGTCTGATAATAGGACACACTGTACCCTCAATCGAAAAAAGCTAAAAGAAAAAAAATAAATGAAAATAATCCACACAGCTTTACAGCGCCATCGAATTGCCAAAACTTGTTTGTTGGGTGATGACTAATTTGGAGTCGAGAATGAAAGAGGACCGCGAAGTGCGACGCGCTATCACCCAACAATCCTCGAAATGCGTCTCGCACACACATATCTGCATGTTTTATAGTTATATTCAAATACGTGTAGTGTTAGTCTGTAATTGTTGTCACTACAAACTCTATTAAACATGACGTTAGGCGACAATACGGCCGTGGATTTACAAGTCTAGAATATCTGACTTTGGCTTTTGTATGTTCGAAGTTACAACACAGCAATGCTGTTGTGGCAACAGATTTAGAATATGAGGACGGGAGCTAGCCAGGCGGAAAAACGCTACCACCAACCAAGCTTCATAGGTTGGCCATGTGTTCAAATCAAGGATATCAGCATTACAGGGTGAGCCCTTTAGTCACTGCGCCACTGATGCAGTTAAGTATTATGAACATTAGGTATTATATGTCTTTAACAATTATAGAGTAGCTCGCTGGCCTAATGGTTAGAGCGTGCGGCTTTCATTCTGAAGGTCGCGGGTTCAAACCTCGGCATGTACCAATGACTTAATATTTAAGTTATGTACATTTGTGAACTTTAGTTACAACAGCGAGATACAAAAACGGTGAAGGAAAACATCGTGAGGAAACCCGCACACTGATATCATCTTTGTGTGTGTGTGTGTGTGGTGGCCCCAATAAAGTGGCAACAGGCTCGCCCCCTGTTACACTGGACCTAATCTGACCACATCTGGCGAAATGTGGGTGTTTATTTACCTCTGCCTACCCCTACTGGGAAAAAGGCGTGACTATATAATAATAAAATAATAAATTAACAATTATGGTAAATTTATCGAAAATAGAATAATAATAAAATATACTAATATCAATAAACAGTATAAATATAACGCCTTCTTATTGCTCCTACTAGTGACTTAGGGCCTTCTGTCACAAGAGCCAGGAAAACCACATATATATAAAAAGTGGACATAATAAATTTAATATGAACGAATGCTAACATATTATACATATATACGCTATTTATAACAAATATGTAATATTTGTACGTACTTGTGTAGGAGAATGATGAGTGATATATATAGTATGTGTAATTGTGTCCTTCATTACCATTTACAGGCGAACAGTTTCGGTTTCGACCGCGAACGCCGATTGGGGCGAGAGCGGTGTATGCAATTATACTATAGAAATTGTTCGCCTATAAACAATTCTGGTTGCAGAAATGTGTGTGTGAGCAACTGACAGCCGGCGCAGCAACAGCAGCAGCAGCGGGCGCGGTACCGTATGCGTGTGCGTGGAGGTGGACGCGGACGAGGGCGGGGGCGGGGGCTGGGGCGCGTGCGCGAGCCGCGGCAGCGTGCGCATGATCTCGGAGGGCGTCAACACGCGAATATGCGCGTCCGCCTCCAGGAGCCCGTCCGCCGTCACCGTGACGTTGGGAGCGCGCACCACCGGGCCAGCGCTCGAGGCGCCGCTCGTCACGTTGCTCGGCGTGCTCGTCGCGCCGGGCGCGCTCGCCACAGTCGGCGCGTTCGGCGCGCTCGGTGCGCCAGGCACATTCGCTGCCGCCGGCGCGGGCGGTGCGGCGCTCGTGCTCTCGGGATCGCTCGTACCGCTCGTGCTCTGTCCCGCACGTAACTCTTAGAATCAGGCCACGCTCAGTGCGCTCGTGTCGTACAAATGTGTTCCAACAAACGAGACAGAACCCGTGTCCAAATACCAATACCACAAACTTAAGTGTAAATGTAATACTTATTATCTAATGTAACAATGTTACTATAGTAAATATCTACCACATTTAAATTAAATATATCCCTTAAAAAATCGTTTACATTACATAGTATATTATGAAATACTATTTCACATGATTAATGGTACATAGGAAAAGAGTGAGAATGAGATAAGAAGAAAACATAAAACTTTCATCCTTTAATCATTATTAGAAATCTTCAAATTATCAAATTAATTAAATTCGATCATTCTATCTCGTTACAAATTGTATGCACGGTATATCGTTTTGTAAATTCAATTATTTACCTTGCTTTTATTAGGTACATATAAATCATGTGAAATAATGCGTTTTGCACTTTAAACAATGCATACGAAGTTATTAAATTTGTTTATATATATATATATAATATTTTGTCATATTTTATACAATACCTAATTTATATTAGAAAACTTCATTAAATTAAATATTGGTGTAATTGTCATTGATTTGTTAAGAGCATTTTATCTTCTCAATTATCATATTAAATGTGAATTAAAGGACATAAGTTGATAAAATCACTGCATTATTATAAATATACTAATGCGTTTTGTATCTAAAACAAGTATAGCATACATAATACTATAATTAATGATTCCTATAATTTTAATAATATTAAAATACATTAGAATCCTATGATTACCACTTATTATTAAAATGACCAAAGATCCCATCGCTTTTGTGGATATATATAAATGTTGTTATTATTTAAAAAAATGTATATACTAAGATTGCATTTATGAAAAATATTTCATGTCTAAATTACCGATATATGTATTTTTTTTTAAACAGCCATTTTAATGTTCCCACTACTAGAACCTGCTCTGGTTCTTTCTCGGTACAGTTCCTTTTCACACAAGGACATAGTTTAGACCATTTCTGGCCAATTGATATGTATCCAACATTCTTCAAAGCTTTTTTCTTGGAATATGTCAGCTATCTAACGATGTTTTCTATCATCTAAAGCCCAGTGAACTCAAACCAACCTATTTTAACGACGTATAGATTTTACAATCGGCATACAAATTTATCTATCCACAACTTTGTGATATAACTATATAATTCATTTAAAATTTAAATATTATCAGTTACATTTACCAAAATAAAAGCGACAGAATCAACAGGCTCTAGCTAAATATTATTTAGTAATTATCATTACTATAACGGTTATATTAATTTTATTGTATATACCATAGATTTAACCAAGAAGATTAAGTAAAACAAATTCAAAATTAATTTCCGATTGGTATACACATTTAAAAAAAACTTCAATTCATCAAAATATTTGGTTGCAAATATTGAGGCTAAATACAAACAAAGGAACAGCCTTCTTAATATTCCCACAGCTGGGACTTGCAGCCTTCCCTCATAAAGCAATATTGGGGATGCTAAATAGAATTTCAATTATTTATAATCATCACATTAATTGCTCGGTTCGTCTCATATATTTATTTGCTGACAAATATTTCGATGTGTGTAACAAGCGTTTATAAATAGGTATGTGAAGGCACACATATGTAAACACAGTGGGTAAGTGAGTTTGGTTAGCACACACATCTTACGCACACGTATAGGGGACTTACTTGTTGCGCTTTCTTCATCCGTATGGCGCTGCGATTGTCGCGCGCGCGCTGCAAGTACGGCGCCTTCTGTTCGGACGGAAGCGCGCGCCATTTTTTCAAGATTTGCTTGCAACGGTCCACCCAATTGGGGAACTCGGCCTTCCATTCCGGATGATTTGTATTAGCATATAGCACAGCTGAAATTGTCGCCGCTGAACCTAAACCTGGTCATAAAGATTTAACGACTCTTATAACATGTTTAAATTACACAGATTTTCTCTTCAACAAAGCATTAAACAAAGCGAAACTTTCACATCATCATATGGGCGGGTGTGTCACTTATGATGGTAGCTGACTTTAATTGGGATAAAAAACACACTTCATAGTGCTTGACGCATTGCGACAAATAATATTAAAATAATTAATTGCGAGTGATGGAATGAATATATTAAATTTGTTGAATTTAAATATTTTTGTATAATCTCAGAATAAATATGAATAATTTTTGTTTACTGTTTGTGTATAAATGTTTAATTTAGTAATTAATTAAAAAATAATAAATCACAACAAAGAGATTAACTGCTACTAGATTTGTATTGCTGGAGAACATGTAGGTGTGGGTACCACCGCAGCATCCGTTTCTATCGTAAAATGGTACTGTACAAACATCACTATGTTCAGGCATAAGGGTGCTGTAACTGATGTAATTACTAAGATAGAGATTACATCCTGTATCTCAGCGTGACCATGTGGTGCACCATACAGGTGTATCATAAACATTCACCTGATGATGACTTATAAATATTAAAAGATTATTTTATCAAGAATTTTTAAGCCTTATCGTGAACTTTGGAAACGGTTATTTGACATGATATAATGCACTCACTCTCGTCGGCTCGCATCTTGTCGGCGCTGCGCTGGTTGTAAGAGGGCGGCGGCGCGGCAGGCTGCTCACTCCATGGGCCGGACCCGCACTCCGAAAACAACGGGCTGAGCGCGCTGTTGCTGCTATATACACAAACGGACACTTCACATTTTTGTACAATAATTAATAATAAAAATAGTGATGTACATATTGATCTAGTGATGATGAGAATTGATTGATCGGTCAATAACATTCAAAACAATTATTACTTCCCTTGTAGAATTTATCCCTTTTAGTTAACAACATGCCACACAAGTATACTTAAGATAGTAATTAAAAAAAAAACAGTGAATTTATTAGATGTTGTTAGCTAGCTCATTGTATTCACCTGCTACCAAATTCAGTGTGATAGGGCGAAGCGTAATCCATAGGGCTCTGCAACTGTTGCCTCTGCTGTGAATAAGGAGTGCTCGCCATCGAGTTTACATATGATGCTGATGATTCTTGCGACTCCTGAAATTAAGAACATTTATTAACCTTCTTCTTTTATTTGACGAAGCGAATTTATATATTATAAACACGATATATAAATTCAATTAAAACTTTCACTGTGATCGCTTATTTTGTAAGCTTATCAATAATGCGCATTGTAAGAATAGGTGGCACGGGTTAGCCCCTTCCTAAGCATAAGCTTCCAATAAGTAAAAGGTCATGTAGAAACATAAGTACATGTTGATTTGCCAATGAACACTGAAGTCTATGTCTTTGATCTTGACTTTTAAGAAACAGTGCAGATTCACAGTAGGAAGACCAGTAAGAAGGTTGCTTATATATATATATAATAAAAATACTTTAGTTACCTGTGAGTCATCAGTAAGAACTCCTTTAAATATCTCGTCCACATCAGTACCATCCATATCAGGGAGAGTATCTCTCACCATCGCATCCAAATTCATTCCTAATAGTGATAAATCATCTTTAGGCGAAATTGTCGATGCTTGCGATGAACCGCCAGTTTCTATAGGAAAAAAATGGTTTAGCAAATTTTTCTTTATTCTTTTCTTTTTACATATTTATAACTTAAAGCCTGGAGGTATTCTGTACTAGTCAATACCTGGAGAATGATGAAAAGTCATATATGATAGTAGGAAATTTTTTATAATTGTATTAGAACATAAATAATTTACAATATATCTTGACCCATAAATAATACATATGCAGATGTATGTATACTCAATATGTATATATTTATGTGTATATAAATTATGTATTAGTTTGCAAAGATGTTTATTTATTTAATTTAATACATCTTTGGACTTAATGCCATTGGTATTATCTTCCAGTATACTTTGGATAGAGCAGATGTTGAGGTATTTGCATTAACGATAATAAAATAATGTAAACATACCTACTCATATACACACTTTACATATTTATGTACAAATATTACACATTAAAAATTGTATTATGAAGTCTGAGCCCTAATTTCATTGAAAAAAACTTCATGCACTTTTTGCCTAAAAGTACACCAATTAGTTACTGTTATTGAGAGAAAGTGTATTCCAGAGAAGAATAGATTGATAAGAAAAGAAAGTGTGGACAATATCAGAGGTGTGACAACGACACAAAAGAAGCAGGTTGTTAGAGGAGTGAAGATCTTTGTTGTGTTGAGTGTTCTTAAATACTTACCACAGAAATGATGTTGTTGTTGTTCTAGTAAAAAATTCACAGCAACTGATAAGAACTTACCACTACTAACTGTTTCAGTCTTGGTACTATGGACAGTAGGTATATTTTCTGGTGTAACTGTAGGAGGTTGTTCAGATTCACTGGACTGCGGACCGAGAATAGCATTCTTCAAGGCTGTCGAGTCCTCTGTATGCTTCAAATGTCCTTCTTCAGAATTCTCTATTTTGATTTTCACTGTGCCATCTACATTTATGCAACTTGACAGTTCATCTTTTTCATCTTTGGGTTTTAGAGAATTTAATAAATCTATTTCCTCCTGTAAAACAAAATTTCTTTATAATTAAATTGATCTTTATTTTTACATATTGTAATCTTTACTATATCATATGACTCGAACGTAAGTGGGTAAAGTAATATAATGATTTGTTTCACAAATAGAAGAGACATGAGGAAATCAACATGTTTCAAAAAAACTATTTTTTTAAATGTGTGACATGTGCCAACAAGCAAATGGCAAGAATGGTGGAAGAAAGCCTCGTATCTTAATAGTTAGGCTGTTTATTTCACTATTTACAACAAAAAAAAAATAATTTAGGTTTTCTTCTGTTCCGTCAATCAATATATATTTTGTTTGATGATCTTACTGTATTGAGTGATATCATGAAGGAAGTGTCATTATCGTTGAAATTAGTCAGCGCGGCCAGCACATCCTCGCCTTCGCTGTCTGAGTTTTCTACGTCTATCTTGAAGTCACGCAGCTCGCGGTAGCCTTCCGGCGTGCCACCTCGCACTGAACCACCAGGACTTTCTGACAGATTGCCTATAATTTGTTTATTTGGATTACTTATTAAACTTTACTAGAGTAGACTTCACTGGTAGTAGGCCACAGTCACCAGATACCATTCTAATGTACTTATTTATCCACCAGAGTATTTACTTCTGCCTCTCAATAGTAGTGTACAAAAATAGATATGTTCTGGATTGAACAACATTGCATCTATTTTTTTTATTTATAAAAACACACCAGTAGGACATGCATTAAAATATTTCAAGTAATAGGTTAAGTAATTACTAATTTTGATGCACCTGTTTATTGAAGGTGCGTATAACATTCACAGTATTGTTACTAAAAATAACATTAATAAGAATTAATGTACTACAAAAATCTACAAAATTAAAAAAAAATATATAAATAATGTTTCAATACATAACAAGAGTTATTATTCTGATTTGTCCATCAAGAGTATAGAAGCTACGGTTTAGAACTTGCATAACAATGGACCCTATGTGTCAAGACCAGGAGACTTGGTATTGAGAGCTTTGTATACATTGCACATTCTAATTGTGGTAGAATTAAGACCAATGTTGGTGCAGACTGACGGAAAGTAAAATGTTTTTTTGATCAGCTATCTAGTTAATTTATTTGGAATTATTGGGGAGATCTGACTAAGGATATCACTGTGATTGACAATGCCATTTACTAATTTTACGTCTATGAACGCTTTTATTTGCGCCTACTAAAAAATCTAAAAGTGTTCCATAACTACCACAATATGCTATGTCTTCTATATCTAGTGAAATTATGTCTCCAGGCTACTAGCGTAATATAATGCAGTATATCATTTTAAATAGCTCTGCATTGTTATGAGTGCGCGGAGTGTATCGCCTACCACCAGGTAAACAGTTTGCTTGGTAGGATATATACATACTTTATAAGATACAAAAAACATATAATGGAAAGTACCTGTGGAGCTGATAGCTGGTTTCACCGGCTCAAGTAGATCCTTGCCAAAGAAAGCTTCCTGCATATAAGACGGGAACTGCTCCATTAGTTTAGAACGAGGTTTTCTTCTCGGTTTTCTTTTGTTGCTTGGCGATTCTAAAAAAAACAAAATAACAGTTTTATAGGTTTTTTTTTATTCAAATAATGTTTATATTTGTTATGCACACTGCTCACTTAATATTCTTACTGTTGAGACTAAGCATTCTGTTACAAGGATATAGTCAGGATCATTAAATAGAATATCGGCGAAAAATAGGTTGGTAATGTCACAGGAATATCAATGAAAGCTTTTATCAATTTCTTCATATTACTTATACTAGAAGCTAAACCACAATTAGTGTTGAACCCATACTTTTTTCAACTCATACTAGGTGTAAGACAGCATTTATAAATTAAACTATCACTCTTTAATATTATTAATAGCTTTATAATAATAACACTTGTTACCTCCAGATGCTTGTGTGCCATCTCCATCTTTGTCTTCATCAGCTTGCGCTTTGACGGTTGTCTGTCTCTGCCTAACAACAAACCCTCCAATGCCCAATTTATTAAGGTTTCTTTGTCGCTTCCTGCGTAACACAGTGAGTCCAGACTCAATGGAGTACACCGTGAACCCTTCGGGCGGCGGACCGTCACTGGCCACGTTCCAAAGCGTACCCTCTTTGAAGTTTGTATTAGTTGATAATCCTAATGAGAACAAAAAGTACTTTATTCAAATGATCAAGCCATACATATTTATAAAATAGCTTTTAATTGTCTAAGCAACATGATAAACAATACGTTCATCTGATGGTAAATGGTACGTCTGTCCATAACAATGTGGCGCTACTTAAGATGATATACAATGCATCACACAGTGCTCGTCGCTTGGAGATATAAGATGTTAAATATTGTTATCCTAGTAATTTCTTTAGGTACAGCATTCTCCAAATTAGAACACAGTAATGTTTGCACACTACTGTTTCGCTATTTACCTAGGCAGTCTCTCTGGAAACAGAGACCAACTGCCGGTAAATAGTAATAATATCAATAGAAATATAAAATAAATAGCTGATAAAGTTAATTTAAAATCGTTACTTCATGTCTAAAGAAATTAGGTTATAGAAAAATTTATAAAATTTTATTTATAAAGTTCATTTAAATATTTAGATATTACTTATTATTACACTTGCCAGTATATTGCTATAGAACATACCTGGTTCGTCTTTTACTTCTGCAGTGCTGTCTGGCTTAGAATCCTCAGCCATCTCATTGTCTGCATTCTGAACCACTGTTTCAATAGATGCCATTATTTCTGGTCCAAAAAGCCAGCGACCAACACAGAAAAATTAAAGTTAGACTTTCGAAATACTTTGTTTATTATATATTTTCAAGTTGACTATTAAAATACTAATTTAAAAATTGAGATGACATTGAGTACATTAATTTTATTTAAAATTATTTTTTTCACATTTCAATAAGTTTTAAGATTAATTTGCAAAAAAATAACCTTTTTACAGATTTCTTTAGAGATAATGCAGGCTAGTTATAGTTTAACTGCATTATCTATATCTAAAAATACAGCTCTGATTTTCTCTTACCCGCATCCTTTTCGGCATTTTCATTCTTGAATCGTCTCTTGCGTCTGGTGTGCGTGATGCCCATGTCCGCTTCAAGCTGCTTCATGTGGTGAGCACCGCGTTGTGAAAGGCACACGTCGTCTACGTAGTACTCGCCGGCAAGGCCAAGTGCATGCGCAGTAAGGCGCGACGCATGCGGACCCGTTCCTGCTGGTTCGGATGCTCCGCCCCCTATAGCCGCTGTGACCCCCGCTCCGCAAGGCAGCGCCCGTGTTACGTGCGGCGGAGGCACGTCGCGACCACGGCACATCACGCATTTATACCTTTAATCACATTACACATTACTAAGTCTTAGTAGTATAGATGATAGGGAAATCATCTATTTCTGTTGAAACAAGTGCAAAAGTGCTTCAGTGGTAGCCTATTTTAATGATTTCTGCAAAAGAGAGATCACTAAGACAAAGTGCGGTATTCTGATTAGAATTACACTTCAGTTAGAGAATTTATAGGGACAATGCATTATAGACTCACCCTTATCTCATATATACACTTTGTCTCTGAAGATAATTAACGAAATAGTTTTACAATACATAATATGTCTGGCTCTGCATTTAACTGCACATCCTTTTTTAATAATTAAAAATAAATAGATAGAAGCCAGGACTCGAGTTCTTCATTCATAGGAAGAAAGTCATTGCCATTTATCCACGAAACTGGCTAAATGCAGGTTGATAGGTAACGCATGTCTATGAAAGCTGTAGTTTTTGGAACATATTGATTTTCTAGTTATGTTTTCTTTGACTAAAAGCTCAAAGTCGCGCCTCTTCGAGATGGCTAGCGTTTACAAACGCCTTAGAGGCTGGGTTATCAGGTTTTACAGTTAAAATATAAAATAATATTAAATAGTACGTACCCTGCCCGGCAACATAATTCTGCGTCATTCTCGTTGCGTATGGAGTCACAGGAGGCGTGCAGCCAACGGCGGCACGTCTCGCATTGTATTATCAGCTCGCCATCTGAGTACGGCTCTGAACACACGCAGCACATCACAAGTGACGCGCAAGGGGCACATTCTGCAAATAAAATTGGTAGCAGTGCATTACATTGTCAAAAAGTAATAGTTTATTTAAATAAAATCTGATAATCTTTCACTATAAAGTGTTATGAATGTTTACCAAATGAAAATTCTCATACTTCATCTTCAACGTCTACACACATTCGAAAATTTAAGATTAAATAACTGCCCATTATACACTAATCATTTCTTCGACATTAGTCCAAATTATTGAATGTTAATGACATTTGAATTATTACTTTTATTCTAGTTTTATGTATGTAAAGAAATTAGTTTAGTAATTCTTTAATTTAAATTTGCCGAGATTAGTTTGGTCGATCGGTAGCTCACTGCCCTAAAGGTTAGAGCGTGCGGCCTTCATTCCGAAGGTCGAGGGTTCGAATCTCGGCATGTACCAATGACTTTAATATTTAATTTATGTATATTTGTGGACTTTAGTTACAACAGCGAAATACAAACGGTGAAGGAAAACATCGTGAGGAAACCTGCACATGACTTAGAATTTATTCTAAGGTATGTGTGAAGTCACCAACCCACATTGAACCAGCGTGGTGACTATGGCTCAATCGCCCTCATATTGAGGGTAGACCTGTGCCCTAGTAGTAGGGACGTAAATTAGCTGTTATGGAGTTCGATCGATAAAGCAGTGCGGCACTGTGCGCAAAGCAGTGTATACTCCACTGCCGGTTAACCGGTTCCGTCGGTAAAGCAACGCTGTCAAAGTATCAGCGTAAAATTGTTGGTTCTAGAGACCAAGAAAAAATTATTGTTTGATTGTTAACGTGCTAAAGTAAATATTATTGAAAGGTGAATAATAAAAGTTAAATGTCATTTCTTTGTTCACAGGAAGATTTTTTTAACAAGTGTTATAATGTGAAAAGTTTGTTGTAAAATTCCTAAATTACAAAATAAAATCTTTGTTCACAGGGCAACACAACGTTTTAGTTCATCATCCATGATGAAAAGGTTATTATATATATCATATCATTTGTATATTCAATAAGCTTACTAGTGGTAGGTCTCTATTGCAGACCTTTTAGGTAGAAACGACCAAAGGACTTGCACAGTATTTATGTAATCAAACAGTAGTGTGCAAACATTACTGTAATCCGATTTGAAGGACATCGTACCAATGGAAATTACAGAAGTAGTAGAGAGCAGACGATATCAACCTATTGGGGCACGGCTTTCATGGACGAGTATTTCGCTTATTGTCATGTTTTTAAAATCTTTTGCTTTGATGAAAAAATATTATGCACTGCACCTGTATAGTTGTCACGCCAGGCAAGCGTATCGCGCGTTCCGCATACACGGCAACGGCGGCAGCGCTCACAACGCCAAGCACCACGCGGCACGTCCGCGAGTTGCGGCCGGGCGCAATACGTGTGCCACGCCGTGTCGCAGTCGTCGCACAGCACGAGCAGTGCCTCATCACCTCGTGTGCCGCATCCCTCGCACACGGTGCAGTCTAGGCACCGCCAGCCCAACCTCACAATTACCTGCGACACCTGTAATACACCAATCTTATTACAAATTTTTAATAAGAGCAATTTAATTTTTAAGTTTTCGGAGACCATTTGGGTAGGAACTATCGTAGTTTCTATTTCTGCCGCCAAATAGTAGTGTGCAAACCTTACTGTATTCTCGTTTTATGGGTGTTGTAGTTAAAATTTACTGAGGTAACGAGACAACACTGTAAGTCTTAAGGTGACGAGTACCATGCGGTGTAGAGTATATCATTGTAATTAGTGTCACATTGTTATGGGCAGGCATATCTGTAACCATCAGGTGACAACCTTACTTGTCTCTTTGCTTTGTCTAATATTTATTAAGTAGTAAAAATAAACAGCTGTACATAAGTATTGTTTTATAAACTATAGTAGAGCTTAGATAACAAAACCAGATATAATAAGTTACTTATATTAGCCAATAACTTAGTAAATAATTTAATGTAGAAAATAGAAAATTAATATCAGCAATTAAAGTTTGATTTATTTAAAATAATGATCAGTATAATAGTATACAATGAAAACAGTAAATATTTATACATATCTCCCACGTCATGATTTTTGTGAAACAATATAATATGAAAGAAAGTAGTGAATGATTGTTGTAATGATAAAACAGTTTCCTGTTTTTCTGTGCATTTTTGTGATGTTATAAAACTCCAAGGACTGGATAGATTTAATCTAACATTTCCTTTTATTAAAGGAGACTCAAAATTTTTAAGTTTTAGATTCAAATAGAATAAAAAAAATGTAAGAGTAAGTTTTTTTATCTACTTTCTGAGTTTATAAATATTCATTACATAAATGAATAAAATATGAAAATGGTATAGTCTTAGTAAATACCTTAATATTAACACAGTAAGGATGGTATGTTTGACCACATTGCGCACATGATATTAGACAACCTTCAGAGTCTGTTCCTATAGCACCGCACATTACACATAGATCTTGTGTTAACACAAATTTGTCTTTGCTTGAACAGAGAACCAACTTGTTTTCCACACCTGTAAAAACAATAATTAAATAATTACTAAGAACTTTAATAGTAATCTGCAATATATACTATATTTGTAGTTTTTCATAGCTCGAGCTGTTCTATAATTTATTTTATTGAGAATGAAGCGAAGTCAAATCATGGTATACCTTGTAAATTTAATCATGAGGTTTAAATAAAAAAAAAAATATATCAAACTAAGTGACATTTAAAAACAGCAGGTAGATTACACACATTCTTTAATGATCTCATCCATAATAGACAGAATTCAACGTGAGAAATCTACTATGCTGTTCTTATTATAAAAAAAAAACAGGATCAATCCTTTTAAAAACATGGAAAATATTAATTTATTATCGAAAGTAACTTCTATTAAAAAGTGTGCTCTTTTTAAAGATTTTTTCAAATTATCTAAATAATCTTTATTAGATTTAAATATACTGCTATTACACTGTACAATTTAAAGCTACCTTATCTGTTCAGGTAAAAAGTTATATTTTTTAAGTATAATAATACCTGGGTCATCTTCTTGGGTCTTATTGTCAGGTGCTTGAGGTCTTTGTAAGCCTAAACCTGGAACACCAAAGACACCTCTCATTTTAGGCTTGGAACCTCTCTTTCGTCCAAAGTCCAGCACTGATCTTTGACGTTTTTGAAAACCTAATTTGCCAGCTGGTGGAAAGCCGCCCTTGAGTTTGTAACCGCCAATCTTTTTCTTTGCTACTTTAGAAGAGACTGAATATGGTTTTCCTTTTCCAAGACCAACATCTGCCTGTTGTGATAAAATACACGTAAATTATTCCCTTATTTTAACACAATTATAATTATGATTAAAAAATAATTGCGATCTTACTTTGGATTCTATGGCAAGGGGGTCCTGTTCTTGTTGAGAATTTTCCTCACCATATGAAGAGTCCTGTCCACTTTGCGTTAAACTATCCTCTTCAAATGCTATGTGAAGAAAATTTTCACTATTACAATATCAAAAAGCTCTTACACTTACACATACTTGAGTGATTTTATTTAAATATAATATACTTTATACACAGAATATGTAATAAATCAATTGAGTATGCAAAATGTAATATGATCAGCTATGTAGCTGACCACAAAATGACACGACGTAAATATTTACGAATTACCTTAGTCACATCACTTTATTTTTTAATGAAGTAAAAAGTAAATACCTACAAAATATTTGAATATGATAACACAGTAAATATATGATGTAGGTAACGAATACCTTGCAATGAAACTAAAATAATAAAACCTTTAGCTTAAGACAAGATCAGTCAAACTAGTTCAGAAAAAGTTATAGCAAACATTGAGGTTAAAAAATAAGAGGATTTAATATTAAATAAGACAATATAATAACATTTTGTACTTCATTGTATTCTTTATTGCCTGGTTTATGATATTTGGAAAAAATAATTGTTTAGGAATTATTTTCAATAACCAAGTAAAGTTTTAAAAAAATATTTAAGTCGGAACTGATACATTTGTGGTAAATAAATTAACAACAAAATGAAGTAAATTGAATATATTAATCATAAATTATTTTAATGTTACTCACATCCAGATTTAGAGCCAGTAATTTGTATATGTGCCTTGCAAATGGGACAGTTGTACTCATATGCTGGATTTTGATCTTTTTTCAATCTGTATTGTTGTGGTTCCGCCTCTGGATCGCACGCCCCATGGACATATCTAAGAATAATGTATAAACATTACAAATGATGTACATGTAAATTGTAAATGTAGTGTTTTTATCTACAATGTAATTCTTTGCTTCTATTTAATATGATGTTAAGTCAAATTAAAGCCATAAATGGTAAAATATTGGATATACAATATATGGATGGTAGCCCAAAAAAAGAGTTCGAAAAAACCATCTCAACAAAACACCACAACGCGAGGCTACAGAATACAACCTAAGTCTTTCGCGTTATAAGGTACACGCTTAACCACTGTGTCACTAAGTCATTAACATCGTAATAACCATTCCCTTAAAAAGCATCGATTAAAGAAAATAGGTAGTACCTCCGGCACCCTGTGCACCGGATCATGTCGCGGTAGGCAGCGGCGCGGTATGCGCGTCGGCACAGCGGACAGAAGGAGCCTTTGTTGCGCTGCTGGTAGCACGAGTCACACACCGTGTAGTGCGCGTGCCACCGCGACGACGGACCCGCGCCCGGAGACCTTGCGCCGCAGTCCGAGCACACGCGGCAACACTGTTAAAATTAAAATTAATGACTGATTATTTATCTGATAACGCATAATTCAAACAAGTATTTATAGATAATGAAAAAATTACGTCAGACCAAAATAGATATTGTTGTGAATTAAAGTATTTGTGTTAAATTTATCTTTAAATTTATATTAATGGACACGCGTTTTTTACTTTTGTTCATTTGAGCTAGATTTCAATTGACGGTGATACGTTAGTCTTTAACATTAGGGCGCTAGTGCGACTGATACATACATATTTCACCACATTGTGCTCATAGCCTTGAGACATAAGATATTAAATTTTTGTTACCCAGTAATTCCACTAGCTACAAAGATCTTCAAACTGGAACACAGTAATGATTGCGCACTACTATTTGACCATAGAAATAGACACTGTGGTGGTACATATCTAGGTTTCCGGCAACAGAGGCCTACCGCCAGTAATCTGTATCTTCAAAGGCATAGGTTAATCTCTGGTAAAAAATATTCTTGTAGATTAATGTAGTGGTAGAGTGTATATATGTGTGTTCACCTTGCATTTCCATCCGTACTTGGGCACGGTGGCCATGACAGGACGCAAGCAAGCGGCATGGTAGAGTTTATCGCAATGTTCACAAGCCACAGAGCGCGCGTCACCGGGCGCCTCGCCTCGGCAAACCTGACAGACGCGGCAGCCGCGGCACGACCAGCCTGCGCGTACTCCTGTGCCCAAAAATAACAATAAACTTTCATATTACATAAAACACAAAAAAAAAACTATTCACACATTTAAAAATTTATAACTGTTGTCAAATATTTTCGAGGATATCGTGCAAAGTATTTTATAGTATATTTTTTCTAACGAAACAATCGGTTAATCAGAATATCCACCTAATGGTGGGTGATATTCCTAGCAATAATAATGTAACGCTAACAATAATAGAATATACTGCAACTCATTGTGCCATTGTGCTCATCTTCTTGCAGTATGAGATGAAAAATTCAATTAGTCCAATCATTTCACAAGTTACGCGCTTCAAACCGGAACACAATAATTTTTACGAAATACTGTTTAGTGGCAGAAATAGTAGTTGTGACACATACTTAAATAGTCCTCAGTAACAGTAATTGTTCTTCTAAATAACAAGGAAAACTCACCAGGCATCTGGGCCAGCCCAACACAAGTGCCATGATAATGGGCGCCACAGGTCACGCATGTCATAAGGTTAGATATGTCACCTATTGTCCTACAAGTTCGGCAGTCTATATCAGCAGTGCCTGCAATAAATAGTTTATGATAACATGAAAGCAGTATATTTTATATATCACCTGTATGAAACATTGCATAACATAAATTTGAATAATTTCCAAAATACTCACAAACTAGTGGCACTTGATACAAATGATCTTTGCAAAATGAAGACTTTGTGTGAAAATCAATAAAACCACCAGAAGCGAGGACACATGGTAAGTGGAAGTATTTACTGCAGCTCATCTAAAAATAAACTTGTTTTAAAAACCATGAATCGTGATCATATAAACTACACAAAAAAAACTATATAAATAACCACCACCTTGCATGGAATGCTAGCACCATGCCTTTGGCAAAAAGCACATTTTCTTGATAATGCATTATTCACAATTCCCTTAACTCTGGCTTCTTCTAACTGCCCTTTATCTTCATCACAGGTAGAAGCTGCTGCAACCTAATAAATGAGATTAAAATAGGTTTGTTATATGTCTATTCAAAACATTTAATCAATCAATCAAAAACCAAATCTACTGCTGGACAGAATGCTCCCCTAAAGATTTTTATAATTAACATTACATCAAAAACCACATTCATGAAATTATCATACTGTTATGCTATAAAAAACTACATCTTGTAATACTAAAGAAAATCTTTACCTGTTCTTGAAAAGGTGGACTGAACTCAAGGCAACATTTATGTATGTATAACACCCCTGATGAAACAATGGTTGGTAAATCAAAAATTTCAGAGTAACCTATAATGGAAAGCTCATCTGTGTGCTCCATGTTATACAATGGTGTCCTAAAATTAACAATTTAATATTATTAATTAGTTGATACAATGCATCTTAAAGCTGTGTAAATAAACAATGTGCCTTATACCTTAGAAGCTATATTGAAGGTAAAAGGCAATGTTATACATATTACTGTAATTTTTCTTATGAAACAATCATAACAAGGTAATTAGGTAAATTTCCTTGTGAAGTGAATGGCCAAGTGGTCATGATACATCTGCATGTGGCAATTTGGTGTTACTTAGGGTGATATACACTGCACTGTATTATAAGTGTAGCTTTGCAATATAGGATATTCAGTTTTTTTTTTATATATACAATTAAGTGATGAGACAAGTAGGACATTTACATAATGATCAGTGATATGCCTGTCTGTAACAATGTGGCGTTAGTAAGAATGTTATACACTGTATCACATTGTGCTCATCACCTGAGTGGTACAAATTGCATAACCTCAGTAATTTTACTAGATACAACACCATTTAAATTGGAAGGGATTTTTGCAGTTTGGTGGCAGAAATGTAGAATCTCAGCAGATGCCTCCAGCAACAGAGACCAGTCATCACAATGGAATTAAGAAAACAAAAATCATTACATAATGAAAAAGGCCAACATTACTACGCTGTACTAAACGACTACCAAGCTATATGTGATTTTAAACAACTGTAAAATTTTAAGTCCTTATACTCACTTGCATTTATTGAAAGCCTTTTGCCGTCTACTCAACGGCAAAGCCAAGTGCTGTTGCATTAAATCTACAGATTCAGGTGGTGGAGAAGACAAACCAGGCATCATTGGTAATGTTGGTGTACTAGGTGTTGATATGTTTGTTGGTGTGGCCCCTCCAGAATTTATTATAGCAGGTGTTGAACAACCATCACCCTCTTCAATGTTACATGATATTTGTCTCATTTCACCCTGTCCAAGCTGGCTTTTTTCACTTAGATTGCATAATGCACAAACTTTTCCAGGCCTTTAACAACAAATTATTAATTAAAATTATGTAGTAAAATAATTTCACTAGTTAGAAAATAGTATTTTCTACTTTGTTAGTAGCATTCATGACATTTAATAGACTACTAATTATATGGGTTAATAAGTGTAAAGTTACAATAATACCTAGAGCTGAAAAATTATTTTTTTTTGTTGCCTATTACTGCCAATAAATACATTATTTTAATAATGAATTCTGATTAAACACTAGATTATTCATTTTTGTTTTTACAAAAAGAAATATTGATGAACAGAGACTTTTTAAATAAACTTTAATGTAATTTATGTCTGCTAATTATTAAGTCTAAAATTTAAAATTCAATTCAAATATTGAAAAATAAATATATTAAGGTTACGCATTGGTTTACATCTGTGCATTTTAATTTTTTGTTGTTTACTTTGAATTATACTGACCACTTCTCAGGCATATATGGTGGCTCCTCTGGCGCTGGCATAGTAAAGTCATCTTCATCCATAATTTCATCAAGAGCATCATCACGACTAGTTCTGTGCCTTTTTGCTCCTCTAAGAGAGCCAGGGTTTGCTCTATATCTATAAAAGTTGAAATAAAATTATTAAAAGCAAACTTTTTAAAACTTTATAAAACATGCATATTAAGAAAATAGTTATAACTAATATATATGTTTATTTTTATAATTAACCTACCTTCTAACAATTTTGCCCTCACGGGCTAATTTAGGCCCTTCTTTCCTTGGTCTTCCTGGGCCTCTTCTACCTGATGTGAAGAATGGTCTACTGTATGGTTGGTGGTGGAAAAATGCTGGTTGTGCCACACCACCATGTGGGGATGCAGGCTCTTCCCCCCTAGGCGATGAAGCACATGAAGTTGGAGTTGACCCTGGACCTGCATAAAAATCTGTAATAAAAACATATACATTGACAAAATGACACAGACACAGAATTTTAATAATCTAATGTGTTTATTTCTCATAAGGCTACTTGAAATGGTTCTGAACAATTTATCATCAAATATCAAAAAATATTATTTATCATTTATTACAAATCTAACTTTTTAAAGAATAAAGTATCTAGCAAAGCCAGTATACTCCTTTGTGTGTGATTGAATATCTGAACATGTAACAAATATATTTAATTATAAAAGTTTAGATTTTTATTGTTAATTGTCACTTCATTTTAAGCAAATACAGACATAACGATAATTAATCAGATCACTCTTTAACTTCAGTAATAAATGGTTAATATTTATTACCTAATTTTTTCTTTTTCATACTAAATTTCTGTTTTTAATAAAAATTAATAGTAATTATACGATACTTGTATTATTTCATTAAAATCAATTTATACAAATCACAATCACCAAAGGAAAGAATTTTGTTTTTAATTAAAACAAAAACAAATGAAATTATTTTAAAAAAAATTAGGTAAATTAGTTGCATATTAGCTAAAATTATTTATTTCTAATTTGACGTAGTAGCTGTTTTTCTGTTTCATAAACAGAAAATCATACCAGAAGACGGCGGCGCTTCACCTTCGTCGTCTGATCCATCGTCGGGGAGTAAATCGACATCCAAAACACCTTCGTCTGGTCCGTCCATCTACAACACGGTACAGGAATATATCAACACTGTTAGCACTCGAAAAATTTACATTCTTTTTAAATCAAAATTATGAACAACATGTCACCAAACATAAAAAGTAATGTAATCAGACCGCCATAATGAACCAGAGTTGGATGAAACCAAGAAATGTTTGTTATCTTACCGCAAAAAGTTGCGATGGACTCGTTATATTTAAAACTTAGGAAAATATGTTGCAAATTATTAAATAAATCATTTTTATTTATAGTTTTCAAAGATAAAAACAATTACAAAGTTAAAAGAAATATTAGGCTACATTCGCTTGCGACTGCGAATGCGAAACACACAGACTAAAAATCAGTGTGACCTGATAATGATCTACTACATATTGAGAATAATTTGAAAGTGACTTTACAAATATAGTAATGGTTTTGTTACAATAATGTTTATCTTATATAATGTTTAAAAGAATTTTTTGGGGCTAAATTAAAATAAAATGAAAATGGAAAAAAAAAATTATGGGTTAAGTCATCGTTTGTTATTTTAATTAATCTAGACTTTCAAACTCGTATTTAAAAGCTCCGACACCATTTAATTCTTAATAAAAAATACTGTGCCAAATTGTAAATACATAGATTTAATTATTAAAGATTTTGATACATCAAATATTATCTATGGTAGACTAAACAGTTACTTTTCAGTCCCTTACTTATGTGACTATGTGGATTGGTAAAGTACGAATTTAATTTTAAAAATCAAATACGTGTCGGTATTTGTTATCGATCTTTAGTGTAATTTTTTCAATAAATACTTCTATATTCACAAGAACATGATGAAGTGCATAGGTTTTATAATATTTTTAATGTTTATTGTAAGAAATAGTAATTCGTCAATATTCGAGACCGATTCCTGCTATTCCTTTGGAAGCGGTAACGTTTTTCCAGGCGGTGCCAAAAAAATTGATCATAAATTACAATTTACAAAAGCAATGAGTACGTATTATTGTATTTTTAAAATTTAAAATTATTGTCGTATATAAAAAATTCCCAATGTTTTGACCTTCTTTTTTGTTTAAGTATCAAAACCGGCTCCTGAGTGGGAGGCAACAGCGATTGTTAATGGAGAGATAACTCAACTATCATTGTCTAGTTTTAAAGGAAAATATTTAGTGTTTTTCTTTTATCCCTTGGATTTGTGAGTAATTAAAACGTTTTCAATTGGATAATGAAAAATATAGAAGATATTAACCTTATTAATTTATTTTCAGTACATTTGTGTGTCCTACAGAAATTTTGGCGTTTTCTGAAAGAGTTGAAGAATTTAAAAAAATTAATACTGAAGTAGTCGCTTGTTCTGTCGATTCTCATTTTACACATCTTGCCTGGATCAACACACCACGTAAAGAAGGTGGTCTAGGAAAGATTAATATTCCACTCTTAAGTGACTTAACTCATTCTATTGCTAAAGATTATGGTGTCTATCTAGAAGATTTAGGACACACACTTCGAGGGTTGTTTATTATTGATGACAAAGGTATTTTGAGGCAAATTACTATGAATGATTTGCCAGTGGGTCGATCTGTTGATGAAACTTTAAGATTAGTTCAAGCATTCCAATATACAGATGATCATGGAGAAGTGTGCCCTGCTGGATGGAAACCTGGTCAAGACACAGTATGTATGAGTTAAATATCAAAACTTTGTACATTTTAATGCTTTGTGTGATTAATACATGAATTAATTATTGATTTCAGATAATACCAAATCCTGCAGAAAAGAAAAAATATTTTGAAAAAGTTGCAAAAAACTAGAACACCCGTATGATTCAACATTTGTTAATCATTCATTATCATCACATTAATACAAGGCTTTTGATAAGTAATCACGTCATGACATAAGATTATATTAGATTATTAAGAAAAAAGTGTGGATTGAAAATCATAAATCAATTTAAATTCATATACTTTTTATAAATGACATGTTATATTTTATATTGTTTGATTTAACTTATTGTTGAATACTCGTACCAGTAATACAGGAAGTAAAGTTTTTTGTATGTTGTAAATTTTATTTTTTATATAAATTTTAAATAGTCTATTATCATATCAATTCATCAAGACTGATACAAAGAAAATATTTTTCTAATCTAATATTGTATGTAGTAAATATTCTTTTTATTTTAATTTTTAGTATATAATACTGAAATTTTTATAAATGCCAAAATTTGTAATTATCTGCATACTTTCATTAAAATGTTTTAAAATTATTTCTTTAATTTTTTTGAAAAGTAAATTATATTAGGGTTCTCATTTTCAAAGAAAATGGAAGTAACCTTATATGACATGATCTATAGAGAAGAGTGGCCTGTTTTATTGACAAAGCTCCTTTTTGTTTTTTATTTGCACATGTTCCGTGAGACCTAGCTGCTTATTACTTTATGGTTTTGTTAATACAACTCGATTATTACGTTACATCGTTCGTTTAATTATCTCATCCGCCCGTTTTCTATATATTTTTTTTTTATATTATCACGCCTTTTTCCCAATAGGAGTAGGCAGAGGTTAATATCCACTTTTCGCCAGATGTGGTCAGATTAGGTCCAATGTAACAGGAGGCGAGCCTGTTGCCACTATTGGGACCACCATACTCACAAAGATGATTTCAATGTGCGGGTTTCCTCACGATGTTTTCCTTCACCGTTTATATTTCACTATTGTAACTTATGTTCACAAAAGTACATAAATATTAAGTCATTGGTACATGCCGAGGTTCGAACCCGCGACCTTCGGAATGAAAGCCGCACGCTCTAACCATTAGGCCAGCGAGCTACTTTCTGTTTTCTGTATTTATTATAAACAATTCTAGAACTTAATTTTTTGTCGGTTAGTAATGCACTAAAATATTATTTACTAACTGAATATATTATTTTTTAAATGCTACCATTTTAACAGTACTCCAATAAAACAAATATATGTTTTTCATAATATTCCTTTTATTTGTAATAAAACCTATCAACGAGGACAGGCCCCTTCCTCAAGTAATATTATCGATGATTAATGTCTCGCGGCGCATAAATTAAATTAATCTACAAAAAATAAATAATTCTTAATAACGTTTTACACTTTTTCATTTCTACTATAGGTCTACCAGGATCTGATGGAAAAAAAAATAATTAGAAATAGCGATTTTCATATGGCAACAAAAAAAATATCTGCCAGCTGAAATTTCGAGGAATTGTTTTTGGTTTGGCTTCAAATTTCCTTTAACAAGTGGTGAAAATGTCGAAGAAACCTCTTCGATTACAAGCAAGAAATATTGTTTTCAATATTTATCAATAAATACTTGATGAACAAGGTGCAGAACAAACACAATTCTCGATATTGAGCCAAGTGCAAGCGTTGACTGGTTAGTAGGAATGACACGTCTTGATACTTTGGTTTATTAACGTTAAAAAAATCTTTGGTTGTTTGAAAACCTCAATAGACCTGCAAGTGATACACAATCTTTAACAGAAGAAGCTTTCTCTCAAATAGGGATCAATGAATGGCGAAAATCTTGTGAACATGTAATAAAAATTGAAAATCAGTTCATAGAATAAGATCGATTAATTGAGATGCAGGAGGAAAGGTTTATCATAAATACTGTGTCTTCCCCTTCCGATGAAGACTTTTTTATGGATGTACAGTATTTGGAATTATTTTCAAGTTCTAGTAATAACAGCCCATTTACGACCCCACTGCTGGGGCACAGGCCTACCCTCAATATGAGGGCGATTGGGCCATAGTCACCACGCTGGCCCAATGCGGGTTGGTGACTTCACACACACCTTAGAATAAATTCTAAGTCATGTGCGGGTTTCCTCACGATGTTTTCCTTCACCATTTGTATCTCGCTGTTGTGACTAAAGTCCACAAATGTACATAACTTAAATATTAAAGTCATTAGTACATGCCAAGATTCGAACCCGCGACTTTCGGAATGAAAGCCGCACGCTTTAACCATTAGGCCAGCGAGCTACTTTTCAAGTTTTTCAAGTTCTGATAGCTTATAATTAATTAATAAACTCACGAACAAAGTAATTGGAGTTTTCATCTAAATTTCGAAACCCACATTCCCTACAGTAAGATTTATAATTACTATCCGTGATCATTGGATAAATTTTTATATTTGCATGTATCTCACAGAATCAGCCGCTACAAGAAAAAAAAGTATCAAAATTTATTACTCTTATTTTCCCAGTATTGCTAGCGTCAATTTGTTTTTTTCCTTTTTGCCTTCAGATCCTGGTAGACCTATAGTACCGTACCTAACACCTGTCGTGTTTCTCCACTGCATCGCGTAGTTATTTAGTATTAAGACTCCGTGTAGTTTCGTAGTTAAAAAATTTACACGAATAGCAAAGTATTTTAAATCATAAATATTACTATCAAAAATATAATAAAAGAGAAAATAAAATCATAGCTAATGAAACTAACTTATTGCTCTTCAAGATTTTCAGTTTGAATTTGATTTTCAATGTAGGCGACACATTAAGTTGTCAGAGCCAACGCGTATTTATGTTTTGATATAAACTATTATTGCCTGTAACTTTAATATTTGTTATTGTTACACGATTTTCTTCTTTTTTTTTCGTTAGCATAATGTGTATTCTTTAGTATTGTCTTTTATTAAAAGTAAATACACGGAATAACTTATTTACTATTAATTTTTCTGCCTAATAGGTACGGTGAAGTGTAAAGAAATATAAATTTGTATGACATTTGTTCATATATCATTTTTTTTATATTAATTGTGTAGTTAAAACCATTAATTCATTGTTCAGTTGCATGTGCGTCTGTTTTTCCATTTATATATGAACGATGTATCGAACAGTAGCATCCTCCATGTGTGCTGTGAAAAGTTGTTCAAGGATATGGTTGGAAAAATGTATTTAAATTTGTTTTTCTGTTTATATATCTATTCAGTGTTATTGTTTGTACAGAGAATGACTAGAAAATTTATAGACTATGTTCTTTTCAGTTTATTTTAAGTAATAAATAGGATTTTCAAAAAAGTACAATATGAAATATGTTTAATTTCTTTTTACTGAAGGTATATTTTTATATACACACTAATATTATTAGTGGAATATTGGATGAAATATTTTAATTATCAAGACTGGAGGTATTTGCATTCATGGGACTTCACAATTATGTTATTGTGGTTTATTACCAATCATACATTGTTTCAATTAAATACTTAATTCTTAACATCATAGGGTCTATATTTATTATGTTAAAATATTTCATTGTGAACTTTTTTTGAAAGCCTGTGCCACAATATTGTAATACTGGAATTTTAGGTGTAATACAATCAAGACAATTGTCAAGTAATCACCAAACTAAGAATATGGTTGATCCCAAGAGAGTTGTAAGTTATGAAGATATGCTTAAAGTTATTCATCAGCCAGAGAAAGTGATTATTGATGTAAGAAATAAAGAAGAAATTAAGGCCACAGGAAAAATACCCTCAAGCATAAATATTCCATGTAATTAAAATTAAGACACATCATTTATAGCAGCCAAAATTTGTAGAATTACTAATATATTTAAAAATAAATAATTTAAATATATTCATTTATTATCCACAGATTGTACTGATTTATAAATTTTTTAAAGCAGTAATCAGGTTTTCGTACAAAAAATTTGGCTATAAAGCTTATAGAAATATGTAGGCGGGCTCAATTTTCTAATATACATTTAGACTACAAGCAGTTATTAGAAAATATTTTTTAAACTATAAAGATTTCTTTACACAAATTAATATCAGTTGCAAACTTCTGATAAGCAGTAGATACAAGATGGCAATATGGTCTCTTTTAAATTGCCAATGCAAGAATAAGTTGTCACCAATTTTGTTATTACTTATTTAAATAGAGATCCAACAAACCAATTATAGATAACCGTTAAAACTAACTATAATTTAGTTAAAGTATTTTTCAGCTTCATATTTAGACAGCTTACTACTTTCAGTGGGTGAGGTACAAAATATTCTGACTTCAATGTCTGATGAAGAATTTAAAAAACATTTCCAACGCAGCAAACCATCATCCTCTGATGAATTAATCTTCTACTGTCAATCTGGTCGGCGATCTTCTGAAGCTCTTGATAAAGCTTTAAAACTAGGATATTCAAAGTATGTACTATTAAAAAAGTAGCATTCAAAATACTGTCCAAAATAAGATAATATAAAATATTATGTTAAATTATTTAATTAAAAGAGTAGTTAGAAATGAAATGCATAACAAAACAATTGTCATTCAAAAATCTAAGTGGCTGGTGAGTACTAATTAATAAGGGGCATCATTATCTGAACTTTTGTTTGTTGCTGGATTAAAAATAATACATTATCTATATAATACCAGTTCAATAATTCAGCAATCTGCAACTTAAATAATTTGAATAGCTAGACAGATTGTAATTATTTTTTATCTGGTTGGAAGCACTTTGAAGTTGAGCCATTCAAAATGTAAATAGAAAATTCAATCCTAAACTGTTGAAAATATTTAAGATTGATGTGTAACTGTTTTCTTTGAGACAATGGTTAATCACTTGCCTAAAAACTCAGAAAGATCATAAGACTCCATGTAGTGGAGTTTGATTAGTGGTGTTTTTTCAAAACCAATTGGTTAGCTACCACTATCATATAATAAATCTGCTACTATAATAGTATTGCTTTTCTGTTTGCCAACATATGAAAAGCAGAGTATTAAGGGCAGAACACGACACAATTCACTATCCTCTGCTTCATTGTCACTTAATAACATTAAAGTGAACTTAATTGTTAACCCATTGTAGAAAAATATTCCTTGTAATAAAACCTTAGAGTGAGATTATAAAAAAGATTGATCTTGCACTATTTAACAAAATTTCACGTAAAACAATTTTTTTGGTTTTTATTGATAATTTGTTAGATTTATTGTAATGAAGTATTAACATCAATATTGTTTTATTTCACTCTTTCAGATCTAAAACATACCTTGGGAGTTGGAATGATTGGTCTAGCAGACAGCAATAATTTCAATTAATTCACAGCAAGAAGTACTACATATGTAAATATAAACATGATACAATAAAATTTTGTGCTGGTTAATATATTTTGTAAAAGATTATTTGAAGTTTATCATACTCTTAATTTCTAATTTTCATTATTATCATTCTTCTTCTTCTTCTTCAGCAGCAGATAGACATCCATTGCTCAACTTAGACCTTCCCTTAAAGATCTCCATATCAATTAGTCAGGTGCTGCACACATCCAGTGGCTTCTTGCAACCTTTTATAGGGGTTCTTAATACAGAACAATTATTAGATGCCATCTTCAAACTGAACTTGACTTTTCAGATTAAGTAAACTAATCCGGTCTTAAGTTATTCTTCTCCAATGGCAGTGTTTAAGTCAAGTTCCTTTATATAATCATTATTATAGACTTTATGAAAGACCGAAATTTCTTAGTAGTTTTATTCCTTTAAGAATAACTTAAGAAATTACTCTTAGTAGTTCTTTTTTTATAAAGTACAGTCATTCTATGAGAAATTTAATATAGAATATAATATAGAAACTAACTATTTTGATGATGACCATTCTGTGAAGAGTGATACAGACTAAGAAAAAGAACTTGTTTGCACTCATTTTAATTCAAAGTTGGATTTCTTTACACAATATAACCTCAAGTTTTCTACTTGTCTTTTTGTTTTCTACAAATCTATTGATTTTTGCTTGCCCAATCAGTCCAGCTTCCGACATAGTTTTTGGCACTGTAAACAGTATATATGTAACAGTAAAGATATAATTATTATTAAAGAATAAAAAATAAAATACTTAACTAGGTTATCTTAATCATTATCTTATAAAAGATTTTTGAAATAAATTAATTTAAAAAATATTATATCACCATTCATAAAAATGGAAACTTTTGTTCTAAAATATTTGGATAACATCCGCTCTATATTTCAATATATAGTAAGAAACAGCTAAAACGAGGAGATCCATTATTTTTTTCTTTACCTTTTAATAGTATCAAACTGATGATCAAATTTTGAAATGAAAAATGTACCAAAACTGCCAAATGAGTCGAAGGAGGAACTGGTTGGTATGATCCTGTGTCTATCCGAGACTGTTGGTTGTCCATTGAATAAAAATGACATCAAGGATGCTTACAGAGTACGTGGACATAGGGCCGACATAAAAAATACACCTATTGTCGTGGAAACAAACTCCACCTTTAAAAAAAATGAAATAATGAAATCATGTAAACTGTTTAATCTAAAACATAAAGTAAATCTCTCCACTCAGCACTTGGGCTTAAAACTTCCAAAAGACAGCCCCGTGTATGTTACAGAACATCTCACTGCTAAGGCAGCTCGGTTGCACTTTCTTGCCCGTGATCTGGTAAAGTGCAAGAAGTACAGATATTGTTGGACCGCTTATGGAAAAATCTACTTAAGGAAAGAGGAAAATTCGCCGGTTATACCAATAAAAAGTGAAATGCAAATACAAAAACTTATGAATGAGCAATGACTACAGTGTCAATCGATCTGCTGTTACCGTGAGTCGCTTTGTGTAAAATTAAACATCTTGTTTGTTAAACTACTACCTTATACAAGTAATATTCCAAATCAATGTTTCATATTTTGCTTAACATTTTTGAGAACATGTTTTAGATTCAGACCGGATAACAAGATAACTATTCCTCGAAAACACAAATTATATTCGCACACCCACATTTTTCATTACACCTACAGAATTAGACGTCCTTATTATAAAATAAAATATTGTCATATTACCAATATATTTCGTAAAAACATAAATAGTACAAAAATTGACGATTTTAGCGTTTATTATACGAACAAACATAAATTTAAAATATATACAAAATACTTAATAAACCGACCGTGTTCACTGGTTGTGCATGTACGAAGGAACGGTTATAACAAAACCCATCCGCGACTAACACCACCCCGGGGTGACGGTGCCATAACATTAGTAAAACCATTAACTACACATAACCCATACAGTGAAGTGAGTTCATTACACTACATCGCGTGTAATTATGAACAGCGTATTGGAAAACATAAGTATTGTGGATGACATGGAGGCTGCGCGGTGCGTCGAGTGCGACGCCTCGCAACTGCACAAGCACTACCACCCGGGCAAAACCGACCTTACGATTATTTCACAAAATATAAGAAGCATTTATTGTAATTTCAATGACTTTATATTAAATATATGTAGTTTAACATTCGAAATAGATATCATAGTTCTAACAGAATGTCACTTAAACATAAACAAACCTTTGCCTACATTACGTAACTACAGCTCTTATGCCACATCGTGTCAGAGTAATCAGAATGATGGAGTAGTAATTTATATTAAAAATTATTTAAAACCCCAGATAAAAGAAATAAGTTTGGTACAGGCGTCCTGCCTACAATTAGATATCTACAACAACATCGTAATATGTGTCTATCGTTCTCCATCGATTAGGAATGCAGAAGGTTTTATTAACTCGTTATGTGCGCACGTAGACACTCTAAACCCTCAAAAGAATATTATTATAACGGGTGATATTAACATAAATATTATACCTAAATTAGTAGAACAGACACCTGAATATAATAATAGAACTCTCTATCTTAACATGCTATCTACGCGGGGAATACTTCCAGGACATAATTTACCTACTAGAAAAAAAACCTGTTTAGACCACTTCATGTTGAAGTTACAAAGAAATAAAACATTAGCTTTTATTGCCATTTTACAGACCTCGATTACTGATCACTTCACGACATTTTTATCACTATCACAGTTAAAAGAAAAAGAAGTTGCACCTAAAACTATTACTAACATATCTTTTGAAAACGCATTGAAACATCTACAGGGAGGAAATCTTAACAATCTACTCTTCTGTGATGACCCTAATGAGATTACTTATCTTCTTATACAAAAACTAACAGATTCTATTAAAGAAAATACTATTGTAACTAATATCCCTAAAAGTAAGCGAATTATTAAACCATGGGTTACTATCGGAATGTTAAGATGCATAAGAAACCGGAACAAACTACAAAAACAATCTCGTGATGATCCTAACAATGAAACTAAAAAACTAACATATACACGTTATCGTAATTACTGTAACAATTTGTTAAAAAAACTTAAAAGAAACTATGACAGAAACCTATTAGCAAATTCAATTAATAATAACAAACTACTATGGAAAAATATAAAAAACATTACACACACTAATACACTTAAAACAAATAATAAAGAACTTTTGTGTATTAAGTCCAATCCCCTGGCATCAGCTAACTATATAAATAATTACTTCGCTACTGTCGGTAAAGAACTATCAATGAATATTCGTTCAACAACTCCTGACTGTCATATAGAGAAATACCTTAAACATTTACCTGTGCAAAGTCAGTCATTTGTATTGTTGGATACAGACATTAGCGAAGTGAATAGTATTATCACTAACCTAAAAACGAACAGTGCACCAGGATTGGACAACATATCAACGCGTTACCTAAAATTTGCAAAACAGGAAATTACGCCGGTTCTGACACATTTAGCTAATCTATGTTTTAAAACTGGTACTTTTCCTGTTGCGCTAAAGCAATCCATTGTCACACCTGTTTATAAAGGTGGAGATAGACACGATTTAAACAATTATAGGCCTATCTCAGTTTTACCAGCCCTCTCAAAGATCTTAGAAAAATTATTGAACTCCAGATTACTCAGTTATTTAACTAAATTTGATATTTTATCGTCGAACCAATTTGGTTTTCGACGCGGTTTATCTACAGAAGATGCTATTACATCTTTGACAAGCACATTAATAGAACATCTTGATAAAGGAGAAAAATGTTTAACAGTATTTATGGACATAAAGAAGGCTTTTGATACCGTTTCCTTCGACATCCTTATTCAAAAACTTGAGAAAATTGGAATTAGAGGCAAAGAACTTAGTATCTTTAAAGATTACATTTATGGTCGCAGCCAGCGAGTTAAACTGGATTCAGGTAACAGTGACGACATCGGAATATTCTGTGGGGTACCACAAGGTAGTGTCCTTGGTCCCACCCTATTTTTAATATATATAAATGACCTGTGCAATATGGTTATTCCTCATGCTAAAATTTATTCATATGCCGACGACACCTCTGTTGTCTTCACAGGATCAAACTGGGACGAGGTTAAATTAAGAGCTGAGGAAGGTTTGGTCCTGATTGATGCTTGGTTAAAAAATAATGTTTTAACCTTAAATAAGATCAAAACAAATTACATATGTTTTAGTATATATAACAACTCCCAACCTGTTAATTATAGTATAAAAATTCATAAATGTTCTGATATCGCAAATGACTCCTGTAACTGTTCCATTATACATAAAGTTAGTCAAACAAAATACTTGGGTATTCTACTCGATCAAAGATTGTCATGGTATCCCCAAATAGAACAGATTGCAGCGAGAATTCGAAAATTTATCTGGATGTTTAAAAATTTGAGACATATTGCTCCGATAAATACCACAAATACTTGTTTAACTAATAATTTTTTAAAGTACATATACATTTCTTTGGTACAGTCCATCACTGTATATTGTTTACCAATATGGGGAGGTGCCAATAAAACGCACTTTATCACAGTGGAAAGAGCTCAAAGAGCCCTTCTCAAGGTTATGTATTTTAAAAATCGGAAGTACTCCACGGAAGGCCTCTATGAGCTTGCTGATGTATTATCAGTTCGTAAACTATATATATTATCTTCCATTTTAAAATTCAAGAAAACTGAAGCATATAACGTCTACACTAACGAGAGGAGAAGGAATCAAAAAGTAATACCTACTCCATTGACAAAAACTACTTTTGCAAGCATCCAGCGCAACGTGAGATCAGTACATTTGTATAATAAAATAAATAAACAATTAAATATATGTAGCAAAAACTATCCCGACTGCAAGAAGATAATAACTAATTGGTTAAAAACACAATCTTATGACGAAATTGAATTGCTTATGCAATATATAATGTAAGTGTGAAAATAAAAAATAAAAAAATAAAAATTGGGATATTTGCAACACAAAGTTTACGACAGCAAACTACTATAAAATCATGTATAATAAGGAAGAGCGGTGTCTCCTGGCACAGGTGTTGTTATACCTAAAAGGAGATACCAATAACTACTATCACTATGTAATGTATGTTATCAAATAAATGATTTTTTTTTTTTTTTGAAATTTTTTTTGATGAAAACATACACCTTACATTTATGTAATCAATTCTATTTGATTATATTGGCTAAATGTTGTTAAAAAACTTACTTTTTATAACCAACAGCTAAGGCATTTTGTTGTGCCATGCCGGATCTTTTTCCAATCATACAATAAAATATGATTTCTGTATCTTCTGAAGGTTTTTTTATTCCATATATTTCTTCAAACTCTTTATCAGATAAAGAGTTCAGAGCAGTTGATACATTCCCCACTGAAAATTCACAATTAAACATTATGTTAAAGGAAAAACCTTTGAGTATCATAATAATTTGAAAAAATCTGCTTTATTTGTACATGAAAACTTACAAGGAATATTGATACTGTTAGGAATTTTTCCATGTTGCTTTATCTCCTCCGGTTCTCTGACATCAATAAGCAATATATTCTTGTCTGTTGTAGCTTTTTTCACGTGATTATAATCTACTAACATTTCTTCAGGATTAATCTGTACAGAGAATAATCGTCTTGGTGTATGCGTAACAAACAGAAAATTGTTCGATACTGTATCTAAAAAATTGTAATTAACATGTAAAGATTAAGATAAGCATATTTATTAATCATGTAGGATATTTCAACATACAAATCGCTGGTACAGTCTTATTTATATTTTGTACGGAATACGTTTTCAACGTTTGAAAGGAATAAAATGACTTAGGTAATAGTTTCTTAACAAATAACCGTAGAGACATATTAGTTTTTTTTATTTGTATTAATATAAATAAGAACCGGTTTTTGTTATAATATAAAATTTCCTGTCTATAAAGAAATAAACTTCAATAATCAGTGACAACTTCATCGTGACAGCTAGGAAATATGGATCGATACGCTTACAGAAGTTTTTATTTACTGCAATGAGTTAACAGATAACCTTAATTTATTTTAATGCAGAATATATGGTAATACAAAGTTTTATTGGACGTCAAACGACGTTTAGTTGATTTAATTTGTCTATATCTATAGACTAATCCATATAAATTAATTTTTTATCCTTAATGTGTACTTCATCGATAGAAATCTACAAATAATACTATTAAACATAAAAGTTATTAAAATTTCTTGAAACAATTACTAACACCTATATATTTTTAAGCAATTCGCGTTCGTTTGTTAAATTAATTACAAAAAAATCGTTTTCAAAATCAATGCAAAATTTTATCAAAAATTAACAGAAAATTATAACTATTTTTAATTAAATTTATGTAAATACTTATTTATAACAAAGATAACATTTTTAGTAACAGTTTATTTGCTTTCCATACAGTTTCACTGATTTTAGAGAACAGATTAAATATCGTATGTACATTAAAGCTCTAGTTTATTTGACATTTAAGTTCTAATTCAGAAATCAGATTAATGTGATTCTAAAAGAGTAGAGATTTTTTATTAACTCTCATTCATTTATTTCAACCATTGTAAGTAATTTTTCATAATTATTTCAAATGAAGACATAATACATAAAGATATTTTCAATATGTCATATTGAAATACACAGTACTTACGATATTTATACTTTGTTTCTTTTTGGATTCTATTTCTATTTATGTGTTAATAAACAGAAGTGACTTAACTTGCAGATGTTACAAACATAGTATCCAGGAGAGGAATTTGATGAAAGTTTGGGTGTAGTGTGAAATGATTTCGTGTTGAAATCCTTAGGTCACCAAGCTAATATGGGGTCCATGCGCCCAACAGGACGGTTCCTTTCGTTCACTAATAATATACAACGTACACAGAAACAACCTGGTGAGTACAAGAGTTACAAATGTAGAACAGAAACAACATTCCAATAGCATGATTCATAACTGTTATATTGATGTAAAATTGACCTTGTTAATTTTTGGTCAACATGATAAACATTGTAGTAATCAAAATATTTCTCTTTAATAAAAAGTTCTATCGGAAGTAGCAGTTTCAAGTTTTTGTTAAAAATTCTGGAAATTTCACTAAAGTATAAACTTTAGTATTTAGTGTGATTAATTTGATTTTGACTAAAATTTATTATAATTACTTATTGTAGTATTTGCCTGGTGCAATCAAATTAGATCATTTTATTTTAAAATTATAAGTTATGATTTTTTATTGCTGTACTCCTTATCTTTTTAAGTTGTATGTGTTGAAATTTGTTTTTTTTATCTATAAGCTTGTACAAATTAGAAATAAGTCACACAGCTAAAATGTTAATATTCTTTATAAAAATCAATGATCTCAAGGTAGGTTAATAAGCCATATATTAATATTATCATGAACAATTTAAATTTCAGTGTCGAGTGGTTTCCCACAAAGTCTTTCAGGTAGTGAGACAGATGTGTCCACTTCCAATGAGAATTTGTCTAGAGAAGAGAGGTATGTAGTCCGTCATACAGCTAGAGTGGAACCCCAGGGTCAAGAAAACCAAAGCCAATCCAACAATAATGGAAATAACAGGAACTCATTGAAGGTAACATTAATTCTTTCATTTAACTAACATTCTACTACAGCTACAACTATCACTAACACTACTTTTAAGCCAAATTGTATCTAACCTAATATGGATCACATAGTTATCTGAAATAATTGATTATTATCATTTTTGCATTTTCTTTAAAGTATTTTTTTCCCAATGTAAAATTTATTGCCAAAATTAATCAAAAGTTTTTATGAGAATCATGGTTCCCAAATATAAAACTGAGATTTAGATCTTTTCAAATTATATTAAATGACCATCTGTGTGCGGATAACTGATGCATCTTACCTATCAGAAATGAGTTTGCATCTAAAGTTGCAAAACATTGAAGAGAGGTGTATCTTGAACATACATAAATGAAACTATAAATATTAAGAAGGATTTTTTTTAAGGATAATGTACCTGGGAGTAATCGTAATTCCTTAAAGGACTCTGTGGGTGGTGGCAATAGTAACAGAAGTTCTTTAGATGTATCTTCTTCTTCATATAATACTCTTATTATTCACAATCAGGATGATTCATGGCCTCCACGACCAACACCTATTCGGTAACAGAATTTGATTTCACTTCACTTACATTTATTCATTATTTTTTGCTGGCACACTACATCATAATACTCTTTAAAGTTATAGTAGTAGTAAAAATTAAGTTCTTTGGTTAATCTTGATCAACTTTTGGATAAAGATAAGATATCTATTAATAGACCTTACATTAATGGAAAAACTTGTAAACCACATTATTAAATATTATTATTATATTTTGTTATGTATTTTATGTTATTCATGTTATTTTTTATAGAGAACATGAACGCTCAAATAGTGAGGCAAAACATCCCAATACTCAATCTTCTCCTTATCATACTTTAAAAAAAAGTGAAGGTGGAAAAAAGCCTAGTGGTATACCATTGCCCAAAATTCATAAGGAACAAGCAGTGACTACCAATGCAAACTACATAGATATAGGTGGGCAAAGGATCTATACTAGTCCACCTGACCATGGTGTTCAGGTAATATATGTAAAAAGTATATTAACCCATTTTATAATTCTGCTTATTTTGAACATTAACGAATTTGTAATTACATAAATAATTTAAACTATGTTGGTTAGTGTTAATATGTTCCATGCCACATATACCACCAGTGGTACACACTGTCATATATATTCAATGCGCTGAAAGATGGCTTGGCATGGAACATGTAAAATTTGTAACCTATAAGACCATATATAAGCAATACAGTAGTTTCTAGTCTATTATAATACTTATTGTATTGATTGTATATACCACACGATAACTTTCACTATGAAAAGAACCTTCATATGTTTACATTTTTTAAATAGCTAATACTGAATTCAAGTCTACTTTCATTTACTGTTATGTATTGTGGGAGGATGGCCAAAGGTTTTAATAATGTTTTAACAATTGTACAGGAGATTACAGAGATTCCAGATGATTTTTTGAATCAGTCATCGGTGCTGAAGCACTTGGCTAAAGAAGTTGCGCAGTCGCCGACGCCTCGTGGTCCTACGCCGCCTGCCTCACCGCGGCATACTCGAGACCGCGCCAAAGACAAACTCACCAAGGATAAACTCAGCCTATCTCGTTCACAGCCCGATTTGACCAGGTGAGGCAAGTGCACTCTGCAAACCAAAAATGGGAATGGTAATGTACACTACTGTTTGAGGGAAGAATAAGGGTGCACCGGTAGTAGTACCTACATGGTCCCCTGTCTACCTTTATTCCATTTTCCACCATCAGATGAATATCATACTTATCTCTTTTTTATACACATAAAGATCAGTGCTTGAGACAAGTCAGTGCAAGACCCAAAGTGCTTGTACTTTTAAGATGTTAATTTCATTATATAAAGTAACAATAAAGTGTTTTCACGGGTAGTGTTGGTGTGCGTGCGGTCCCCGGCGGATCGGAGTCGAGCGGTTGGTGTAGCGGCGGGGAGGGATCGGTGGAGGGGCCAGATGACGCATTCGCAGCCGTGTTGGACGCGCTCGCCGCAGAGAACCACCAGCTCAAGCGGCAGCTCGCCGATGCGTGCGAACGGGTTGCAAAAACCTCTAAAGTAACTTTTTCCTATCTCTTACATTTGCTTTTTTTCTTTGCTATTACCAAACTTATTTAAGGTTACCAGAGAAGTTAAACTAATTACGGTGCTTTCCAAACTGGAACACAGTAATGTTTGCACACTTACTGACGATTGAAAGAGATCAATCAGGTCATACATACTCAGACAGTGTCCGGCAAGAATTCTGCCATTAGTAAACTTATACAAGGGAATGTTGTTTCAATGTAGTTGGAGGAGGAAGTGGAAAAGGTGCGACGCGCTCACGAAGAACTGGTGGGTTCGTGCGAGCGACGCGAACGGCTGGAGCGCGCCGCTCGGCTGCGTCTGCAGGCGGATACCCGGCGCCTGCACGACTTGAACCGGGCGCTCAAACAACAGGTTGATCTTCTTTGATAACATTACCGATGTTACAAAAATGTTTTAAATTTCATTTGTGTATATTAGCGTTCTCAAACAAATATCTTTTAATATGTAAAATGGTAGACATTTCTCTGAAAAAGCATTTTGATTACAATAAAAGAAGAATGGAATGTCTTTTTCATATAGGTCTTTTTTTATGTTTACAAACATTTATTTTATTATTAATTGTAGCCAGATAAAGAAAACACTGCAGCAGCAGTATTTTAGATTCTTTACTTGACTACCAATATTAACCATCAAAATTAGTATATTTTAACTAGGAGGACATAGTAATGTCAACAATAGTTATGGTATAGTAATGTAAAGATCCACCTGGAACCGGAATAGATGTCTTGTGACTGTAATAAAATAAGCATTATCTTATTACTATATATATATATATATATAGATAATGCAATTATATATAAATATATAATTTTTTTACAATTAGTGGAATATTGTTATAAATGTTAACATAATAACAAGTTGCAGTTATATGGAAACTTTTTGACAGTGAAATGTTTTAGTAAAATTAAAACTCATTTGCAGGTGGAGTTACTGTCGCAAGGTGTGCGCACTGAAAACGACAACAACGCGGACGCGCTGCGTAAGGAGCTGCAGAACAGGGAGATGCTTATAGCACAGCTGATTACTCAAAGTACTATTGCTTTGTATATACTGAAAAAAATAATAAGTGATGTTCTGTCTGTAGGACACTTTACGGGTGCATATGAACATTTCAATATTTGTTCATAGATAAGGAGCTGGCGTGTGCTAAAGAGCGGCAGGAGATTGAAATGGCGGCGCAGCGCGCGACATTGCAAGAACAACGAACCCACATCGATATACTAGATACGGCACTCACCAACGCGCAGTCCAACGTCGTACGCTTGGAGGAGGAGGTGACCAGCATCTCATACACTGAACGTCGTGCTTGTTGAATGATTACATAAATAAAATTATTTTATTTATCACAGTGTCGCCATGCCAGTGGGTATGTGGAGAGAGTGATGGGGCTGCAAAGAGCGTTGGCGTCCCTGCAGCAGGCTTCGGACAGACGGGAGCATACCGAGAGAAAGCTACGAGCACAACTCGAGAAGGAATTACAAACTCTTCGGTAAATAAGTACTAATAATAAATTAACTTTTATTAAAGATACAATACGCAAGAAGCTTAGGACGAGCAAACTATACTGCCTATTTCTGCCACTAATTATACTATTAGTCAAATATTACCGTGTTCTGGTTTGAAGAGTGTTGTAGCTAGCGCAATTACTCAAATAATTAGACTTAACATTTTGTGTCCCACAAACACAATGTGGTGATATCATCCTAACACTCTCCAGATTGTGAGTTATAGAGTTGGTTATTAATAAAAAGCTGGTTGTGACTAAGTTGCCCATCTATAACAAAAAGTTCGAAGTGTGAAGATCAAAGTATGTGTTAATATCAAAGTATATTAATATATTCTTCTTATATTTCAAGCAGCCAGTGGACTTATATAAAGGAAACTTCTTTTACTAGTTTGTACAAGTAAGAAAAAGGTTATGTATTTTATAATCACAATGATTTTACAATTTTTTTTAATCTATATGAGAAATGAAATTATGGTTTGTTACTAGCACTAAACTCCAAAACTATAGATAGAAGAAGTACAACTATTTAAATTCGCATATACTTCTATTTTGTTATATAGGTTTTTATATTATTCATATTGTTATAAAGTATCTTCAAAACAACACTATGGAAATCTGAATTGTTTATATATTAATTTATATCTAGAATTTTATGTACTTGTAATGTTATATAGTAAACGAGAATGCAACTGTGGTGGCTCGAATCCCTCCTCGGGCGCGGGAGGTGCTGGTGGTGTGGGTGGCAGCGCAGGCGGCGGGGCGGGTGGCGAAGCGGAGCTCAGGCGGCAGCTCCGAGAGAGGGACGAGCGGCTGTTGGCACTGGAGGGAGAGTGCGCCAAGTGGGAACAGCGTTATCTCGAGGAGGCCGCGCTGCGACAGGCCGCGGTCTCCGCGGCCTCTATACCCAAGTGAGGACAGCAAGCGATACTGGTTGTACATAGTACTAATGTTCCTAATTCTACTGCTTACAATATTGAGGATATTTCTATGCTGGCTAAGCGATTGCGTAGGTAATTGAATTCCCTTGTTCGATTCCGGGAGAATGGATGGTGGGTTTGACTGGTGTTAATATCTTTCGAACCCATCTGACTAGTTACCAATCTCATATTGTAAATTTTCCTCGGTAAAACATATTTGCTCGATGAACGACTCATCAACGGAACAATTAACATGTGAAATGAAGGTCAATTTTAAATGCATCTAACTAAACTATATGTGTATATGTTCTGTTCCAAGATTTTATATATGTGATAAAATATACACCATATAATTATTACTACAATGAAACAAAATAGAGTTAGTCACATAGAGTACACTTAGAGCGGGCCTAATAACATTTAGGCGGTAAATATCAGTATCAGGAGGCAGTTAAAGTTGATGACTCTATTGTTTTTATACTGGGTGTTAGGAGACCGCTTCCGAAAACGAAGTCAGACAATAGTACTAATGACACCTTTGATGATGGACCGAAAAAAATCATATTTCTAAAACATTTCATTATCATTATTTACGCTCTATCATGTTAGTACAGCTAAATTAAACGATAGTTTCATAGAAAATTTACTTTAAATTCGGATCAACGAACGCCCGGGCGCGCAGTCTAAATGCTCCGTGACCCTATGGAGTAAGGTTCAAATTGAAACCAAATACATCTCGAGTTACCGCCGCGCCCGTGGGTTAATGGATCCGAGCATCAGCTGTTTTTGATTTTGTTTTTCATTGCTGTTGTTATTTTTTAGTAAAGTAATTTATTATTTATGAAACTCGTAAAAATATGTTTTTTTTTATTAGTACTATCGTCTGTCTTCGTTTTCAGAAGCAGTCTCCTAACACCCCAGTACGCGGAATTTGGTAAATATTCGTTTAACATGAGCAATTGGATTTTATAGAGATGCAAAGATAGCTGCTTTAGAGAAAACGTCAGCCGAGTCCGAGAGATTAATGGCGGAGGCGCGCAGTGAGAAAATACGGCACATGGACGAGCTGCACTTGGCGCAGAAGAAGGTCGCTGATCTGGAGAGCAGGTACATAGGGCAACCTGTTCGTTTCTTTAGTAAAAATTTCTATGATTTTTTAGATTTATAAAGGGACAATATCTGTTTGATCTGTCTGTAGAGTGAAAGAGTTGGAATCGAAAGTGGCGGAACGGGACGCAATGATCAAGGTACTTCAGAAGCACACCAGCGCAGCTTACGACAGCGGCGCTTCGCTGAGGAACAACTCCAGCCGAGAGGAACTCGGTAAGTAATGATTTACTCTGTAATTACATAGATTAATAAAACATTTAGTGAGGTCTTTGTTAAAGCTATACCTTACTTTAGAACACGGAGGTCCCTGGTTCGATTCTAGAGCCCCGGATTTTTATTGTTTTGAAATACAAAACACATCGATATTTATAATGAGTAAATAACTTAAATAATATTTATTAATAAAAATTGAGTTTTTTGGATAATAAGAATACGTGTTAGTGTTTGAATAATTATTATCATCCACAAAACTTTTGTAGGTTTGATTGATGATGACTATTTATTATAACATTAGTTGGCATCTTTATGTCAACTTTTTAACTTGGGCATCACCAAATTTGTTAATAAATTTCCTTTCTTGACATGTGAGATAGCGATGGAAATATCTCGGTAAAGGTCGCATGAAAAGCTGATGAATTCTTTATCCCCTCCCCTACTTAGAGAGAAATAATAACAATAGTCATAGTCATCACCATCCTATCAGTATATTGTTCTACATTACTGAACAAACGCTTTCTTGCCAATCAATGCCCAGCGCACTCGGCCTGATACTGGTTGCATTTATCAATTCCTTGCGACCTTCACCATGTCGTCGCTTCACCAGGAATGTCTTCGCTATTATATCGTGCGTTAAATTACTGTTTCATTTGCAGTGGGACTGTCGTCGGGTGCGTCGTTCTCAAGTGCTGAGGGCGTTGGCGGTGTTGGCAGCGTGAGTGGCGGCGTTTCGCGGTATCGCCACCTCGCGCGTCGTAACTACTCTCCACATAACGACAATGCTAGCGGTGCGAATCTTATCTATTATTTTTACTTAATTTAGAGACGAGAAAAAGATATGCACCAAATGAATGTAATGGAAAGGTTGTTTGAACGAAAAAAAAAATGTATTAATGAAAGATGATATGAGACAATTCATTACAAAATTCACGTAGTTATGAAAACATTATCATATATACATATATTTGAATGCGAATCTAAAAAAGGTTTACAAAAAACAAGTGCTTTCCTTTTCTCATTCTCAGTTCTTTGTACAAAGAATTCTCAAAAGATTTAGAATTTTTGTCTAAATAAATAATGTAATTTAATTACGTAGTCGTATTTTACTGATGCCAGAAGAATTGATTGCTTGCGCAGGATGTGGATTCGATAGTGCATCGCTGCGACTGGATGAGCAGCTGGCAGCGCTGGAGTCGCGGCTCGAGCGGCCGCCCGTGCCCGCTGTGAGTTACCTGCCCGCCACGAACGACGCGTCGCGGCACAACTACTACTGACCACTACAGCCGCCTGATATCGCAGCTCCTCATACTCCTCTCCGCCTTGCACCTTCCACAAATTACAATCATCACAGTAGCTCGCTACTAGTCCAACATAAACACGTTCCGTCCCAATACGAGCCATAGACAAGCTCAGCTGTCAAAAGCATAAATTAAAAATATTTTACCAACTTGATATACAATATATTTTTAGGGTTATAATCTGACATAATCCATTAGAGTTCTGTATATATGTACGTACAGAAAAAAAATATATAAAAAAGTGCGTACCAAGTACACAACATGTTATAAATCATTCTATGTATTGGGGTTAATGTTTTGTGGTGAAAATTGCGACGTTTTATAATTATTTTTTTGATTATATAAATGAATCTATTAGAATTATTTTTATTGGTAACGACAAAGTTACACGAGTAAGTGTTATATGTGTATTTCAAATCAACATTTTTTTACAGTAAAGCTCAAAATGATTTTTAAATAATATCAACTTGAAGTATTTTACAGTTTTATAACTTTACAGAGCAGTACAAGTGTCGTGAGATCTGAATCAATTCAAAAGTATATATACAGTACAAGTAGATCAGATTTTACACGAAGACATTCCAATGCAGCAGTATTTCTACTTTACCCAACATTCCTATCGCAATTTAACTAGCTTTTCTGTGTTATGTGTGATTTTAGATTGTTTTGAAGTGATTTTACCTAACAAGCTTTTCTAACATTTGTTCGCCGTTAATTATACTGAAGATAGAACGAAAAATATGTCATTATTTAATAGTTATTACTTTGAATAACTATTTTTTTATTCACAAATCTACGAAACGAATGATATTAAATGTGCCTTAAAGAACGAATCGAAATTAGTACTGAAACGTTATATAAGATTATATAAATATTAACTCATTAGAATCTCGCGTATACTCTGGTTACTAACTCCACTAGTCCTAATAATTTGATGTGATCTATTCGTAAATTTTTCACTGAACTAAAGAGTTCTTTTTTTATGAACGATTTTAAAGGCATTGGTCGCGGACGTGATGCCAAAGTTAGTATAAACGTGTGATCGGAATCTTGCTAATGCTATTGTGTAACATTGTACAATATTCGTTTAGGTTTAAGTTCATTTTTTTTTTAAATCATATTTATTGTCTTTCTTATTATTAATAATTATAACTGTTATTTTGGTATCATGTAGACTTAAGTTATGTATTTTTGTCACAATTATGAATATCTTGTCATTTTATAGCCTTTGGAAGTTCACATCGCGTGCCTATTTTGTCTTTTATGAGAAAGATAAATTTTAGGTATTCTTGTATGTATATTGTTTTAACGATTCATTGGTAAGGCTTTCTGATAGAAAATGCGAGATATTTAGATGCATTGTAAACAGTGTGGTATATTTTTGTAAAACCGTTTTGTAATCGATATATTTAGAACAGAAATAAAAAAAAAACAAATGCATGTTTGAAAGAAATAAAAATGATGTTTTGTTCGTTGTAGTTTTACTAGTTACCTAACACTTAAGCTTTCTTTTTTAACTATATTAATTTTATCCCGAATAAGAGAGAATAATGTATTGGTCCATTTTAACGGGCAGTTTCACGCTGGTTTATAGTTAATGTTTTGTGCTTTGTTTGAAGTGTTCCACTAAAAATAATGTTAAACTTCAATGGTTTAATGAATTAGAAAAGTTAAGGCGACCCGTGACCTACACACTTATGGTAACAGTAATCCGTTTTACATTTTCAACAGACTCACTTCAATATAAATAAATATGAATTATAACGAAAACCTTATTTTAACAATGTGTGGTCGGGACCACAAATACAATTATAGTGGCTAATTGAAAATATGGGGATTGCAGTTAGCCAGACAGGTTTAGAATTCTATAAATTGTGGTCCCAGAATCGAATCGGGGACCTCCGGGTTACTAACCACTCACGTCACAGGTTGGACTCGCGGCTGAAATAGATTATTAACGACTTATTAGAAAGTTGTGATCTCAGGCGACGAATTCGAAGCTATGTACTATCAAGTAGCTTTATTGGAGTGGTTTATTAGCATTGCTACTATTACAAGTTTATATTGTAATTGATGCCTACATTTAATTCAAAATCTGTTTTAATTTGATATCTCCCTTTTAATGACATTGAATTAAAAGCTCATCGCAGCTCATATTCAGATAGTTACAAAGTCCCCTACTGGCAACATTCTAAAGTTCTAAAGGTAAGGATAGCTTTGTACATGTTCTTCCTACGAGTAGTTTCATGAAACAGAAACTCACATGTGAATTTCACAGATATAAAATAGATTAAAAAGATTTTTATTGGGGAGTAGCGTGGGCTGTGCTGTTTCCCGGGTCTGGGGACGGTTGGAGCGCGAGCAGGCGGTGGGCGCGGCGGAGGTGAGGAGGCATTGCTCCTGGAACGACAGGGCCGAGCCTCGCAACAAACCCGATCTTCAAGCTTGCCACCGCCGCCGTCCGCGCTGCCGAGGCCACCGCGCAAACCTTCCGCCCGTAATACCAGATACGATCGTCTCGAGCACAGAGACGCGAGGAAGGTACGACACCTGGTCAACCTTTTATTCTACACCGTGACGAATGATACGTTCACCTGATGGTTAGTTATACGCCTGCCCATAACTACGTAGCGTTAGTTACGATGACTAACACTGCACCACATTGTACTTTCGTCTTGAGATATAGGATGTTAGACTTGAAATAGACAACGAGACTTCGTCATCTCACCTTTAAACCGAAATGCAGAAATGTTTGGCGGCAGGAACAGGAGTTGCGGTGGTACCTACCTAAACGGTTTCCAGCAATAGACCTACAAACAAAAAAAAGAACATTAAGATTGGGAGACGATATTATTAAAAAATAGATGAACCTTGTATCTAATTATACTCAGCTCTGCATGAACTTCAATCGTAAAGATGTCAGTTAGTAGCAAATGTATTATTTGTAGTCAAAAAATGCTTACAAGGTTAAATGATTATTTAAACAAGCTGTTAAAGAATCAGGCTAACCCCGTAGAGATGATAAAAATGATGCAAAAACGAGTAAAATAACTTATTAATAAATCTTATTAGAATTAGTACGGTTCAATATGTTTTATAATAATTTCTATTCGTTCAAGAAAGAAACTATTAAAAAATTATTATATGCTAAAGTACAATATAGAATAAAATAATGTGTTGTACTTTAACATAAGCTATTCGTTAAAATATATTTAAATACTTTTTTTTATACAGCGTAAAATAAAACTTAATCCTGTTTGACGAGAAGAGTTGACGTTTTGCATAATTGATATTAATAATAGACCCTTGTTCTAGGATTCAGACGGGTCTGGTTCGATAGCGTCAAGCGCATCCCGTAGCTCCCCGCTGCCGTATGACACTGTGCGTAAGTTACCGTCCGTTCCCACGTCAGCGTCTCTACCCGCTGCTGAGTCCAGGGAATCTTTAGTCCGTCCAAGAGACTCCAGCCTGCCTTCGCCATCCAAACTGGCTGTATACGCCGCCGCGAGACGTCGCTCTGCCGAATCTGCGAAGGACAACAAACGGCCGCAACATCATTACAGAATTCAATTCTAAAATATTTTTATCGATCTATAGTAATGTCATCAGTTTTAAACGAACAAGATTTTACTCATTCTTTAGTAGGACTAAGTGAAGATCTAAAACTCTACTCTTATCTTCACTATATTTAGTTTGGGAATAGATATTGCGTCCGTCGTTTGTAACAGTAATAAGCCCCATTTGTCCTTAAATAGCCACGGCTCTTTTAACTACAAGGTCGTTTGTCTATCTTTATAATAATACCAAACAGCATGTTTTCGACTTTTAATGGAAAAATTTATAATAACAATATGTTTAATATTAGTATATTAAATTTATATAATATTGTTACACCGCTCAAATACAATATACATATACTAATATTCAGATAATTAGAACTAATTGAATGTTAGTTCTTCCTTATCTACACTTCTGTATATATCAATATGTTTCGTATTAAATCAGTATTTACTGGTTTTATATATAGGTACAAAAAATCATTTCACACTACACACCTGAATAGTGTATTTTGGGAGAACATCTTTCACGATCTTCTACTCCATTTTCACTTAAATTCATGTGAATTTGAGTTCAAGTGATAGCCCTTTGGAGATAAAAATTATAATTACCAGCAAATATTTGTTGATATATCAAAGTCATGTACATAACTTTGATTTAAACGAATCCATGTAACTGATTGATTAATTAAAATTCCTAATGAGGAGTTATTGAGTAGGACTTAACCAATATTATCGCATTAAATACAAATTGTAAACCGATCAGTTTCTAATACCATAATGCTATTGCTAGAATACGTTTCAATTAAACAAAACAACCGCAATCAAGCAACGTTACTATTACACAGAAACAATATACTTTATAATGGACATCTAAAGCTTTCGAAAACCTTGAAAATCGTTGCATCTATTTCGTAAAGAAATTGTTTGTATAACGACTGATTCGGGTGGGTAAGGTGTATCGTGTGCAAGTGTTATATAGTGTGTGTTTGTTTGAATATTATAAATATTTACGAAACGGAATATATTGTTTGAATTCCTTTAAACAAACGTTGATATCGAATATAACGATTTAATCGAAAAGAGAATACGTAAAAACGAATTTTTATTTAATAACTTTTAAGAGGTACGAAAATAATAGTAACACTTGAAAAACTTGACAATGAAGCGTAGTTTGAATATATAATAAATCTACCTTAAAAGCAAGAAAAGTTAATACATTTATCACAAAAAAGTGTTATTTGTTGTTAATTGTTCAATTTACTTGTATGTATGTTTAATTTGCCACATATATTTCCATAAACTATAAACATTCTGGAAGACTGATATATCAGAATATACAAACTGTTGTGTTTAAGATGTTTCTACATTAAGTACAACATGAAACTAGAATTCTGCTATATAATGTAATAAAATTAGATATTGATATTCAAGTTAGATATTGTTAATACGATTTTATAAACATTTGTACTAGTTTTTGACTTATATTTAAAACAGAAGGCACAAGTTGTAATACAGTTTATTTTATAATTACAAAATTAAATGTGACAGTTGTATTTATTACTTACTATTGTAATTTTATTATAACAAATCGAAATCTTACAAAATGTTGCCACAAAATATGCACATACTTTGAATATAAATCTCTGTGCTGCGGATATATTTAAAATTTTATATTGTTTTGTAAACGGTAAAACGTTGAATATTTTAAATGCAATAAAAAAATGGGTTGTAACGGAATGGCGTTAATATATGTGTTTTTGTGAACCCTATTAACTATGCAGAAATAATTCATCAGAAAAAACACAACTTGTGGTAGGCCTCTGTTGCTAGAAATCGTCTAAGTACCACACCAGCTTCTATTGCTGCTGACAAACAGTTGTGTGCAAACAAGTTTATTTACTAGAGTAACGAGAATTAACAGTTTACGTCTCAGGTGACGAGCGCTATATGGTGAAGTGTATAACAGCCTAACTAACGCCACGTTGTTATGGGCAGGCGTATCACTTATCACCAGGTTGCTTAATTGAATAATAAAAAAAAAACACAAATGTTTTTGCGAATAAACGTTATTTATAGCAAGGTAAGAGCGTCACAACTTGAAATAATGAATGATGTAAAAGGAATAATGTTATCGATATTAGGGAATAAAATGAGAGGTTTGCTGTGCGACCTTGATCCTGACATTCGCGGAGAGCACGCGAATGAGGCCAAGCGGCGACCTCGCGCGGGCCGCCCGCGCTTGCGCAACCGCAGCGCCGCAGCGCCGCAGCCAGCGGTAATGGGGACGCGCACCGACACAAACTATGTAAAATATATTCACGTAACGTATACTACTCTGCGCTAAGTACATACATTCATTTTTTATATACAACGAAGCAATAAGATGAGCGGGACGTTCACCTGATCGTAAGCGACTCTTCCGTCCATAACAACATGGCACTAGGAAGTTATACATTGCACCATATTATGCTCGTCGCTTTGTGATATAAGATATTGTGTCTCGTTACCCCAGTAATTACACTAGTTACTGTGCCCTTGAATTCGGAATATAGTAATCTTCGCACACTATTGTTCGCGCCCGGAAATTGGCACTCTGGTAGTACCTACCTCGACAGTCTCCGGCAACAAAGACTTACCATAAGTAAAATTATACTAACTGTACTTGATTTAATATTCTTTACCCTCTTTCTCGAAGGAAGACGGGTTATATATCCGCCTAAATATCTCCCAAAGAGAGCCATAACCCTTCTTAGCATGATCAGCATTCTGCAAGATGAGTGCATCTCACATTTAACGTCATCCCGGGTTCAGTGAGCAATGACGGCCCCTACTTTCTCGCCCGCGAATCTGGATATCTCCTTAATCACCTTTTACGACAGGCAGTGGTTACCTTAATTCTATTCTTAATAAGCCGAGACTATAGGATAGTGTAACTGTAATACTCTGTGTCCTAGATGGCGCGATTGAGGGATTATCCATAGCGTCCGGTTTTAACCTTTATGTTTTAACTTTTCGATCTTCTTGGGCCCTTCGGCAACTGTACGGCACTGTAAACGATTGCGCTTACACTTCTCTTATGGATTACAATTTATATCTTACTCAAAAAAGTCATTGGATTTTCTTTGAAGTGTATGGCCAATTCGGTTTCTTTTGTGACACTTTATTTGTTGATCAATTGTTGATCAAATGCTGTATACAATAATATCCCTTAGTGACGTGTTATCGATTTTCTAAACGACGATACAAGGTCCCAAGGCGAAAAGTCCTTCATCATATTTCCTAAATAAAAGTTTAGTAAATGCATTAGCTCACATAATAGCGAAATTTTGAGAAGTTGTAAAGTTTTATTACGGCACTCGTCTAGGTCAAAACTGTGTTTTATTTATTTAAACAAACTTCCGATAAGTTTTTCGATGTATTCAAATATTTGTATGTTTGTTGATTAACTCGGGTCGGCGACAGCTCGATAAGATAGTTGATGTTTAATCAAATCGTAGTAGTTACTTTTATCTCTTTGTAGATGTTCTCCTTATTGATACTGTGTCACATTGATATCTTAGAGTATTTTTTTCTATCCAAAGATGTTATACCGGGCGAGATTCGTTTTTGTGTTTTTCAGAAACAATTAAACAACCAACTTATATGACAATGAAAAAAAAAATCGTGTAAATATTTATATTGTGCCGGTGCCCAAATTATCAAAACAATTACTTCATGCCCTTCTATTACGTTTGTCTTATTGTCTAAGGGTTTTGTCGGTTCAACGACTTCCAACTCCTACCAATAATTAATTCAACGTAGGCGAGTGATAGATTGCGAGTTGATTTATCATCTTTTTGTCAGACGCTTCTCTGAAGTATTGCTCAGAGTCGCCTAATAATACGTTCGTGATGTCCATTTATCTGTTCAGCGTGGGTCTGAGGTAGTTTCGTATTTATTGTATGTCTAAATTGCATTATTATTCCGCCCTTCAATAACAAGTTTCATTTTGACCTGTAACGTCTTCTTTTTAAATCGACGGAGAGACAAGAAGATGGTGGTAGATACCACCGCAGCGCCTATTTCTGCCGCCAAAGAGTAGTATGCAAACGTTAATGTGTGCCGATTTGAAGGGCGCTGTAGTTAGTGTAATTACTGGAGTAACGAGACTCAACATCTTATGTTTCAAGATGACGAGCGCAATGTGGTGCAGTGTATACCATTCTAACTAGCGCTACGTTCTTATGGAGAGGCGTATCACTTACCATCAGCTCGAAGTCCCGCTCGTTTGATCGCTAAAAAAAAACCTACGGGCTTTTCACTCGATAGTAATTAGATGTAAACAAAACATTTCATTATGCTCGTCGATTTAAGACTCGTTAACTTTGTGATTTCACCAGCCGCAAAGCCCTGCAAACCGGAACAAAGTAATGTTTGCACACTACTGCCTGGTAGTAGAAATTGATGCCTTGGTATCTAGATGATTTTATTACCGCCAGTGGCGTTATTAGTTAAGGATAGTTTTTATTTCTGCAGTGTTATTTTTAAAAAAATATCATGTACAAAGTGTTGTTTTAATAAGATATGATAAGGCAGATCTAAGGAAAAGAATGTCCCCACATAATCATCATTTCATTGATGTCATCTACTAAAGATACCACAAACAAATATACCCCAAAACAATAATAAAGTAGAGTATTTTTGCTTGCTTACTTTGACAGTGATAAAGATAATGTATATATAAATTTGTTATGTGCTGTAAAAGTATATTTACTTTCTATTCTTAATTTAATATGTTAAAAAGAGAGTTAAGAAACTGATATTCCGACTAGATTTTGTGTGAAGATAAATCATCAACACGTACGAGATCTACCTTGAACTCACGTTACTTTATTGCGCTTTAATTGCCCATCAATTTGTGTTGATAGCCTACTTTTCTTTTATCTAGCTTCTTAATAACTTAAACAAAGGATCTGAAACAGTGTTTACGTTAAATTTTAAATTTATTTCAAGAGAATCGTATATAAAAATATAACTAAATTCGTTACGCTTTATTAAAGTAAACTTAGGTGAAGCTATAGATTGGTTTAAATTATAAAGTATTAATATACGCTGGTACAAAAGTATTAAGAAAGAAGATTTTTTTATACGCATATCATCATCAAACAAGTGATCACAATTTTTCTGGTTGTATTATGTATGACTAGTGAACCACTACATTGTTTGCAGCAGAATAATAAGAATGATGCCTTATTAGATATAATCAAAACTGATTAAATAATGAAGTTTTCTTAATGTAGCTGCTACAGCTCCTGTAATCAATGTAAAATCTAGGTTTGTATCTGATAAGGATACAACATTAAGCTACGAGCAAGCTTTCGTTACTGACCAAAACGTTATGTTGGTCGCTAACTGAAACTAAAGGCAATGCAATTATAACGATAGCATCTTAACAGATGGTAACAGTTAAAGCATAGGAAATTATATTTCTTCAAGTTATAGGTGTGGTATCATAATAAAATACCGATATCTATTATTAGTTAACCTCTATATAAAACAAATTCTGATATGTTTTAAATATTACCTACTCTATTTTCTGATGATAGTTAATGCTGCTAGTCATTTGACTGACTATAAATTGTGTAGCCAGACACTGTTATGGTCACACTTTTATTCTACAAAAAGAGACGAGCGACACGTTTATCCAATGGATAATGATACAACAACCATACCCATAACAACGTGGCAACAGGATGACATACAGTCTTTAAGTCTCGTTACCCCAGTAATTCACTAGTTACAGCGCCCTTCATACGGGGACCGAGTAATGTTTGTAAGTACTTTTTGGTGGCGATGATACCTACCTAAATAATATGGTAAGTAATAAAGGTGTCGTTTAACTGCGTCTGTACGGAAGTTTATTATATAATACCTTTTTTAAAGTTATTGAGTGCATCAAATACTAATTCTTCTTATTATTAGTTGGATAACAGTCGCTGCTGGGTATAGGCCTCTCTCAAGGACTTTCATTGAGGGAGAATTGATGCTTAGCTCTAACACGCTGGCCACAGTGAGGGTTGGTAGGTGGACAGAGCCTAGAATTTTGTTTAGCAGGGCATGGTGAGATTGACTTGGGCTCCGTATGATGTTGGACGAAACCACTTACACCCAAATGCTAATTATTGATAGTAAATAGCGTCAGCAAACTTCAATTGCGCAACGGTGACAATGCGAGACAAGTTCGCACATCTCCGACAGCGCCGCGTGACGCAACGCGTTGTGAAAGGCCGCTGCGTCGGAATTGGGTTACCCGCGGCGCCGCTCGCGTCCACATCACTCTCCAAGTTTATTTCTGTTAATCTCACACTTACTGCTATGTTATCGTGCTTAAACACATTTAGCGGTATTCCTTTAGCACATAAGCCAACATATAAGCAAAGATAAAAAAACACTTTCGTCATGTGATCTTTAACCACTGGCATATGTGCAGTTTCATATTACTGGGGGTAGGTCTCTGTTGGAGGAAACCGCCCAGGAAGATACTGCCTCCAAACAGTGTAAACATTAGTGTAGTGTTTAAAAGGCGTTATAGCTAGTGAAATTACTGGGATAACGAGAGCTAACATGTAATGTCTCAAACCAATGAGAACAATATGGTGCTGTGTATAACATCCTAACCAGCGCCACGTTGTCGCGTAGGCGGGAGTATCGCCTACCAAAAGGTGAACGTCCCGCTTGTCTCGTCGTTTCGTAGAATAAAATAAAAATAGGAAAATCTATATAGGTTCTATACTCAGGAGACATTTAGACGTCTAGTAAATGTATTTGGCCGTCGAAAAAAGTCGTAGTTACGTAAAATCCGGGAATGGACAAATGCTGCCAACGTAGCACGACTTTTTCGCTTGGAACAAGATCGGGAGAAGTTTGCCGAACTGACGGCCAATCTCTAATAGTCGAGAGGCACAAGAAGAAGAGAAGAAACAAATACTACATAATCTGAAGTGTACCCTCTGACATGACAAATTTCTATCGTCACTTATATGAGTACATAGCCTTGACAGAGAGCAACAGCTTGCCAGAAATCCGACAGATGGACCTCAAAAGGAGAATCAAGGATTGAAAAATTATCTACAAGCGACGATGTAATTCGTAAAGTTCAGTGTAGTGCAACGATCACTAATTAAATAATTTCTTGTACTCCAGTAATTTCACTAGCTACAACATCCTTCAACCCGAAACACAATAATGTTCGCACACGACTATTCAGCAGCAGAATTACTTGCTTTGATGGTACCTAGACGGTCTTGACCTTTAGATTTACCACCGATATACAGAGATTTACCACCAACTGTATTATTATGGTCTGTGTATAAAATATTTGGGTTATTTGTATGTAAAATTAATCGTTTCTTCTTATCAGAATATTTCTTAAAGGTTCCGTTAAAAACTTCTCCAATTTAATATTGTTTGAATGTTACAATTAACGGTTTATGTTGTACGTTTTTACCTCAATTAGGCGAGTTTTATCTGTGAAAGCCTTTTTAAGCCCCGGTACGTAGGTACAGCACGTTGAAGATTAACATTGTTATTCCGGACTGCAAGCGGCTGCCACATGGCTTTGACCGAACTAGATTTAGGTCAAGAGGAACCGATTTATTGCTATCGATTTAACCTTTACATTTCTATTGAATTATTTGAGGACCTAAGAAAAGGTATATCGCAAATTTTTTTACTTTATTGATGATGCTTAATCACGATCCTGCTTAATAGTAAGCTGAGATGTAGTCTTTACTGCAGACGTGATTTGCCGTGCAGTTTGTATGTATTAGAATAGTTATCATTTCGTTGAAGGTTACAAGTCGCTAATAAGAAGTTGAAACTTATAATTACTATATATAATAGTATCACATAACTCTGCCTTAAATTCTCTACTTTTTTGGATTTATTAGTTAATAATGAAGTTCGATATTCAAACTGTAATGGGCAATTGAATGCCTTAAAATTACAGCTGAGCAATAAATTTTGCAATAAAAAAAGATGAGATAATGATTAGAGTTTAAAAAGGATTTTAACTTACTTGACGACTTGAAATACGCAATATTCAAATACCTAAGTGTAATTTATTATACTATTTGTTTAGCACTTACGCAGCTATTATCTGATGTCACAACAGGTCGAATTGATAAGCCGACTCTTACGCAAGGAAAACGTATAAATAAAGAGTTATAACGAAGCAAAGTAAGTTAAAAACCTTTTAGAATTTTAATTTTAAAATACTCCAGAAAAACAATAGCTGATAGTTCTATCTATAGTTATACTAGTTACAGCTATTATCTTTTTAATTGCAGATCAAACTGACTTGGACAAACCTACTTTTAAACTTAAAAACAAATTCAGTCTTACTTTTATTAACAAAAAATTTATATTTAGGAGTGCCAGTTTTACTCCACTCCTGTTAAGATATCTGTCGTGTAAACTATTCTTATAAAAAAAAGCCGAAGGTCATTAAAGTAAATACCAGTGCAGTTCTCATTTCTGCAGTAAAGAATTACTGTCCGTTTGTACACAATACGTTTGGAAGGGCGAAGTAGTTAGTGAAACTACAAGGGAAAACCCGCGTTTGTTATATATCTTAAGCGATGACAGCAATATGAGGTTGTGTAAAATTAGCTCCTTATTATTATATTTTTTCCCAACATTTAATTGATTTAATAATCAATTACAGTTTTTTAATAGCCACTTACCTTTGACCCATCAATCATGTATGTGGAAAAGAAGGGTGGTAAAAGGATTAATTGGAACAAATAAAGAATAAAGTTTGGCACATATCATTTCCTTACATTGTATTTCGACCACTTTGACTCCATTGCAGTACGACAGATAACGAAAATAAATCAAACCCCTTAATGAGGGTTTAAACCCTTTAATGATTGTGTTTATCGTTTGTTTATTCGCAAACTTAATGGAAGTAGATGAAATGTATACATATAAAACAACGTGGTGTTATGTTCATATAATACGGAATCTATCGTAAGGCTGAACTTGACCTCGGAGCTATGCTGGATATAGGTCACTGTCAGCGGCTGCAATGTACGGCAAGCAGTCAGTCGATTGTTGTGCCGGTTACTGTTCTGTAGCACACATAACGTGGAATCGATGACGTCACTCTTCTGCTATATCCGGGCCTCGTAACTAAGAGACCCGGATATGGCTTCCCAAGGATTTTTAACACTATGTTTATACTGACCGCGGACTACTTTAAGGACGACAGATTTCAATATTATTGAGATAAAATTCAAGGAAATTATTTTTGTTATTCTATAAATCCATGAGACGAAAGAGATGGTCCTGAGACCTGGTGGTAAATCTACTGCCTATAACAAGGGCTTTATTGTATAGCTAGTAGGGTTTAATTCATATAGTTATTAGATTATTAAACTATTTCCCACTTTGTCAAATTTTCAATATGATGTGTTGCTAAAGATATTAAGTAATTGATTTAAATATGTTTGTGATCAAAGACAGTACTGTGCACTTCTGAGTTTTAATAATTATATAAGTGAAAAAAAATAAAAATAAAGAAGAATCGTAGATCAACGCAACGTAGGACGATCGGCAGGCAGACAGATCGATGACCTGGTGAAGATTATAAGGAGTCGTTGGATGCAGGTGGCATCAGACCGGTCGTGCAGGAAATTGATTGGAGAGGCCTATGTTCAGCAGTGGCCGCCTGCGGAAAATAATTATGATGATAATAACTAACGTATTATATTAATATGCACATAATTAATGTCTTCTTTTCTTATAAATATTTTTTATATGATAAATTATGCGTGATAACTTCAAGTAATGTTATAATGGTAATCAAAAAGGGGAATGATGATGTTATCGAAGTGCAGTTAACGTAGGATCGCGTGTCGGCTGAAACTTGGTTTGGAATCGCAGTCGCCATAGACCGGTTCGCATACCGCACCTCCCTTCTCCCGCGGACCGAGCTCGACCGGTACGTACCGCGGCTGCGCTTGCAGTTTTACATGTCAAACATGCGAACAATCTGCACGAATTGTAATAGATTTCAGAGATTCGCTCTCAAACGTTATTCTAGAAACAACAATAATGAACAGAATCCATTATGCTTTCGATTGAATGAATTTAAAAACATTTGCTGACTCATATACATATATTTTACTGACGAGCCAAAAGTAACAAATTAAAATAAAGAAAAATCTTAAAAAAAATGCAGGATATTTATTTAATAAAAATATTTTCTCATTTTTTAAACATTATTTTATACATATTTTAATAAAATGAGTATTATCAATAATTTTATTTTATAGTAATGTAACATGCCGTACGATACTAGCGGCTGTGCCACAAACGTCTCAAATTAAAAAAAAAACAAAACACTTGAGTATAACGGGAATCGCACGCAGTATTAAAACACTCGTTACATTAAAACTAAGTGGATTCTCACGTTGAACCAGTGCCCGGTAACGTTGCACAGGCGGATTTGCATTTTAACGGGAACGAATGAATCACTCGATTTTTAATGAAAGTAAAAGCGCACATTCGTCGGCGACAGGCGTACTCGTTTTCTTATGTAGATAGCAATCACTTTAGCCTTTACACTTCTAAAATTGTGACATATTTGTCCTACAAATTCATTCATCACGGACCTTTTCGAGGTCAGTTACATTATTATAAAAACAATGATCATTATATACTGTAATGATGACACCTTGTTTTTTATTTTAATGATTATAGTTTTTGTTTAATTAGCCTAGTTAATAATGAAAGAGTTAAAAATATAATAAGGGCAAGTACGTAATGTGTTATATAACAGTCTATTTTTGCTAATCGTAATAGCTTGAAATGTGTACAGCACATCTGCTGCTCATGGTAGACGTTTCACTGAATGAACCTTACGTAGTCACTTTACTGAAAGTTGAATTCATAGTTACATGATTGTTGAATCCGAAGTAAGACGAAGTTAAGATAGTTTGCGACTCGACGTCGTTGAAACATTAATTGGAGCAAATCCAAGATCAAGTCAATTCACAATCTTCGTAATTTACTATATACCTGTTATAAACCCTACTTTAACTGGAAAGGTTAATGAACTATCATATACGAACACGCTTAGAATCGTTAGCGTAGTGTTAACCGTGTTACAATCTATGTTTATCTTTTAACTTCAGGTGAATGTATTATTTATAATCGCTAAATTATTAACAATAATTATAGAAGTAAATACATGCGTTACATAATAGCATTAAAAGTAATCCATAACATAAATGAAAACAATGTTATATAATATGCTGCAATGACACTAACGAGCGGCATTGAAACGATTTCTATGTTTTGTTTCCAGATAATTGCTTACTTAAAGCTTTAGAACAAAGTATTAAAAGTATTGTATTTTTATTAAGAGTATAAGGAGATCCGCCCAACATTTTACGGAGCTCTAGTCAACCTCACCTACACGCGGTGCACTTTTATAAACAACAGAGGAGGCTCTGACCGCCCACCAACCCGTACTGGGCCAGCGTGGTGGGGCTAAGACCTAGTTCCCTCCTAATGAGAACATTTGAGCGAGGCCTATGCCCAGCTGTGGGCGTTATCTGGCTGATATAATAAGTATTTTTATCGATTCTTCTCTAAACTAGAGAAATCTACATTGAAAATCTGCAATATCTTCACAACAATTGAGATGCGTACAAAAATAAATTAACATTAGGTATGTTACACTTTACTTTTGTAGTAACATTGTATTAACTGGTTATTTAACAAAATATTTAGAATGAACTATATAATATTTATGTCGTGACATGAAAATTGTGTAAACATTTCTCATGAGAAAACAAGTAATTTATGCGAAAAGATTAAAAGATCCCGCCGGCCGGTTAGTTACTCATTTATACGGAAGTGGCCTTGTAGTATGTGTGGCCAAGCGTGACTATCGGATGACGCCATGTCGTCGTTGCGATCCTACAAGACAGTATCCATCTCTCGACTCATTATTGAAAAGTAAATATTATTAAATGTCTCATACTATAATTTATAAAATTCGTTAAATACACTCACCACAAACATTCGTGCAAGATTAACTAGTTTCTTAGCAAATACTATAATAACTGCTTAAAAATACATTAACTATGACAAGTTCAATTTAACATTTTATAACATTAATACTTCTTTAACTGCCTAACGGGGTACAACCGTATTTATTGGTGTAGGTTTCTGTATCGGGAGACTGTCTATGCGGGTACTACCACAATATCAATTTCTACCGCCATACAGTAATCTGCAAACATTACTGCTTCCTTTCTCGGGGAAACGAGACTCAATATCTTATGTCTGAGACGACGAGCATAATGCAGTGCAGTATATATCATCCTAACTAGCGCCACGTTGGTAAGGGCAGATGTTCTGATACATCTCGTCGCCTTATTGAATAAAAAAATACTATTTTATACTATAGAAGTTCACAGTTCGTTTTTGCGGCGACATAAGTCATGGAAGTAGAACTTCATCGTATTCCCTTGATTAATCATCATCAGAGTAATTACCTTCATTAATTTCATGAAGGTCAAGTCTATCTTGAATTATAAATCTAATCAGAGACCTCAATATTATGGCTTGTTAGTTTTTTAGTTAGCCTTAAAGACAAATCTTCAACGTTACATAAAGTGTTGAAAACAGAACAGATTGAAAACAGGTTAAACAATTCTTAAATTGTGAGGTGAATATAAATTATTGCTTTCGTGTGAGACATATGTATATATATACATATGTTTATATATATCGCCGCAAATATTTTACGTATGGTTAAAAACAAATAGTTGTATAACAAAAAAGTCGATTGACCGTACAAATGTGACGTCACCTGTTCGAGAGACAAACAAGATCTGTTGCAACGCTGTCTCCACTACCGACACTACTACACTAGATTATATAAAGCGCGTGCGCAGCGGGTATTCGCATTTTAGCTCGCGGATACCAGATCCGTGAGTCCCGAGTCTAATGAAGCCGCTATGGTTGTCAATAAACCTGCAGCGCAAACATCACCAAAAAAAGAGGGTACTCACAATTTGTTTGTGGCTCTGTAAGACAGACGTAATTGTAGTAGTACTGTTCGTGATAAGAGATAATGTGATTTGTTTGTGATGTGTGTGTGTGTGTGTTTGTAAGTCAAAATATAAAACATAATTGTATATTTTAATTAATTATAGACTGTAATTAATTTTTTATTTATTTTTTTATTTAATGTATTTTGTACACAGCTGTTTGAAGAAACACGACATTAAGGATACAGAGTACAAGGGCACTACTTATTTCATATTGAAATCTCTTCCAAACTATGGCCAAAGTTGTGTAGGCCTATAATAGGCATATATATTTAATATTATACACTATACTTAAACGTAAGATAGAATGTAATATGTTATGGTGTTGGTGTATCAATAAATAAATAAATATGTTTGTTTATGCCATTCATTAACGTCACGGTACTTTATATATTATTTACTGATTTACTGAATCGAAAACGTTAACCGTTTGAATAAACAACTATAATTCAAGAAGGTATTCATCGTGAAGACACCCTTCCTCTTACATAAGTGTATAGTATAGTAAAAATGGGTTTCTTTTGTTCGCCAATTACGTGAAGACTAATGAACGTATCGACATGGGAACACGACCACTCAACACAAATGAATTGTATAAGGTCTTTCATCGTTTTATTTCTAATTAGCTTTTATAAACATTTTCGTTTCCTACTATTCATGCTGTTACTGTAGTAACGGTTGCAATGGAAAGATATTTGCGATCTACTTTTATATTATGGTCACCAAAGTGAGCGGGGAATAGCTGGTGTCCTATATATTTTATATGGGCATCGTTTTACGTAATTTGGAGTAAGATAACCACAACAGTTCTAAGACTTCAAGTGATGTAGATAACGTGTGTTTTTTTTCAATTAATTATAAACAAAAAAGAAAGCTCAATTTTGACGTTTTCCTATGTATTTTTTTCTTCTCATATTTAATATTACAATTGAGATTTGAATTCCAACTAAGATGACGGTGGTATAGATCCCCTTGTTCTCTTTGTCAACGTGTCAATTTTAACAAAAAACAAAATCGGATTTCGGTTTCATGTTTCCTCTTTGTACACTATATATTTATTTTACAGATAAAGCAATACCATATATTTGTATGTACGTACGTAGATGACGTATTTTATTGTTTATGGCTTTAGTAGACGTGACCTCTCGCTGGCAGCCTCACGTGCTCGTCAGCGCATTGTTATGGATTCGTGAGATGTGATATATACTACTCTGTGGATAATTTGGTCCCTAAACGCACGTATAAAACCTAATTTTTTTTTTATATAATGTAGCAATGGCAATGAGTTAAGAGAATTCTGCCGCCAAACTTTGTTCGTAGTGTAAACTTTAATATGTTCCAGTTTGAAAAGCTTTACAGCTAGTGTAATTACTGGGGAGAGGGAATTAGTACCTTTCTTGAAAATTATAAGAAAAATGTGTTGCAGTGTACATCATCCTAATTGTCGTCGCATTGTTATGGGCGGAGAAGGGTGATGACGGCAACGTCTATAGCACTATAATCGAAAACTTGTTAGGAAAAATTATTGGTGATAAAATCATATACCAATTAACTTGCAAAATAAATGGCGCAGTGTCACAACCTTTTTTGCGCTGTGTACCACGTTAGCCTTTCTAAAAATTTTATGCTTATGCAACATACATATTTTTTATATTAAAATAATTTATTGTTCCCTTAAGAAACTTAAATAATGGGATTTGGGAAGAAAAGATTAAGAAATTATTAACGAAACGTAGAAGAATAAGAAGTTACTAAATTTTCAAAACATATAATGAAAAACTGCAATACTAATTCTAAACAATTTTATTTTTTTTTATGTTTATTATTTTAATTTACTGAGAATCTAGCATTACATTTAAATGCCCCGGAGCAAGAGGGTTAAAATCGTGTCGAGTCCATTTTCGAATTGCCTGCTTTAATAATCTAATTGCCCCCTTCTGTGGGGCTTCGGGAAACACTGGTTTACTGGGACACAAGTCGACGGGCTTGGTTAGTGGTAAGATTTTTCGCCTAGTTATTCCACTAATTCTATCGCCATAACAGCTTAACTACCTTACTGGAAACGAGGCGTGATATATATGTATGTATGTATTTATGTAACAGCTTTGATGTGTTCCGGAGCCGGAGTGCTTTCGCCGAGCCCGCTGAGCAATTCACAGACTTCTTGTCACATAACAACATGCGTTATTGGAATCAAGTTTTAGCCAGTTTTACTTAAACTATCTATTGAAGAAAGTACACAAAAATGGTGACTTTTAAAGAAAACAACATTTCAATAAACCGAGTGTTCAAGATAGTCACAAGGTGAAGCTGAATAAAAACAAGAGTTCCCACGTGCGTGGAACAATCGCAACGGAAAGTTGTGCGAACTGTACGCCGGCGCGAATGAAAGCCGAACGAACAAACCGTTGCACTTTGATTACGTTTTATATAGAGATATGGAGAAATTAGCACGACATTAATGAAAATAGCACCTCTGCTACTCTTCACTGTAAATCTATATCCCCATTGCTTGCAACATTCGCTTACTAATATATTTCCCATTTTACGTATTAATTGATTTCTTGAAGGCACTATCATTGGAAGTAGGCTTTAAACGTAACATTAAAAATTATCAGTAATATAATACCATTCTGCCCTTTCAATATAATGAAATATATCTTGAAAAATTGACGTTTTTATAATTGAAATTTATTAATAATTTTGACCTTATTCCTACTTTGACTTTGCCTTAGAGTAGTTGTATTCGCTTCCTGATACACAAACCAATATCCATAAATTAATCTCGATGGCATCGAGGATATGAATAAAAGATTATTTACGAAATACTAAATGCTATGGTTTTAATTGACTGAACCAAACCAAAGTACCGTACGGTTTGGTTTAACTTAAACCCAGAATTACGTCACCAGTCAGAAGCCATGAAGTGCGAAGCAGAACCGTCAGGTCTAGAAGAGCGGGATGCACGTATTTCCGGATACCTACTTCTCACTCTTTCGTACGGTAAACTAATAGGCGAGTCCGATGCGGAACGAGATCCAACCGTGAACCAAGCAAAAACTTCGCGCGAGGAGAAATTCGCTTCATATTCCAGTTTTTTGTTTCATGTAAATCGCTTTATAACGGATTTTTAGCACTTAACGGCGCAAAGTAGAAATCGGGAAAAAAAGAGAATTATTAAACACTTGTCGTTAGTAAAATATGTTACTATTTTAATAAAAGTGTGATCGTAATGTCTTCTGCTTGTTAGTTTCGGAGTAGTAAAACCGCCACAGTATTATGTTCCACATTGAATGGCGTTGTAGCTACCGTAATTTCTCGGCTAACGAGACTTTAGATCTTAGGTCTCTACACGACGAGCTTAACGTACTGTAGTGTATATCATCCTTTTTTTATTCTAGAAAACGACGAGACGAGCAGGACGTTCCCTTGATACGCCCATCTGTAACAACATAGCGTTAGTTAGCATGATATACACTGCACCACATAATGCTCGTCTTTTCGATTTTTTATAATTACTCTTTAATTGTTGACCTGAACTCACGATCACCATCGTACTTGATAGCAAGCTTTCTCAAGTCGAAACTAAATGTTTTGCTCAAACTGCGTAGGTTTATCAATGTCATCATTTTGTACTTATCATCAGGGAGACTATTTATGCATTCCGTGTGCAAACTGAAAAAAACGTTAAAGAGACTGTCGTATGTATTAGAGCTCAGGTATTCAAGCGCATGCGCTGTACTGTAAAAACATTTTATGTAAATATCAAACCCGGGCATAACGCTCACTGATATATTTAAATAGTAACCTATTTTAAAGAAGCAGGTTTACGGGGCAGTTACTGTAAACTGTGTTTTGTGTGATAAAGAAATTAAATTACTGACTTGTTTGGGTAGGCAGTACTTTTGTTATCGAAAGTAACAATGCTTTTTCAGCTTACCTTGACGATTGTCGGGATATCTAACAAATTTTATTGCTTACCTGTATTTGATATCTGTATTAGTGTTGGTAACACGTATAAACATAAATTTAAATAAAATTACAAGTACAGAATGAAGGTATTGTTTACTGATATTAGTTAAACATGGTAACTATTACTACTCTAAAATGTTTATTATCAATGTAAAAAAATATATATTTTTGCAACAAGGTAATGATTAGAGCTACTTCTACATCTACTGATTATACTAAAACTGACCAAAACCATCTTTTAAAATGTGCCATAGATATTCTTTTGTCTACTATATGTTATAAAAACAGGCTGAGTATATAACAACGGTTACGGAAACGAGGAAAATTAAATATCAATAATTCAAATGAATATGAAGCATATCAAAACTCACATAACCATAAGTAGTATTAAAGTAGTTAATTTGCATGCACAGTTTACTGTGTTGTAATAATTAATTGCTTCCTTCAACTGGCGGTAGCGAGTTCACCTTATCTGACTTCCCAACAGGCATTGTTCGCGGGCGGGCGGAGTGCATTGCGTTCGCGTTCGCGTTCGATGCACGCACGTTGGCGCTCACGTTCACGCTCCTCATCTCCCGCGATACCGTAGCGATGGTGATAGCGGGATTAGCGCCTCACCCTCGGCGCGCTTCGGCTCCTCTCGGCCTCCTTCGCGCCCCAACACTGGACGTGATTGCGCGGGCCGCGCGAGAAGGAAGGAGACCTTATCGGCCCACGCTCCCCCGTCCCGCCGCAGTGTGTCGTCGGCGCTCGGCACGTCTCGACTCCGCTCGCCCGCCAGTCTGACACGGGCTTCGTACGCAAACGTTCACGCTGTGCCGTTCTTCCCATCAATCCACTTTTATTCGTGTTCACAACGAAGTCTGACACTTTTGTGCCCAAAACTGGACACCGCGATTGTCGCGACCGACCGACACTGGAATAATAGTGTTCATAAAGTGATAGTGCTGTGTTATTAACGCTGAATCTTCTTCGTACGGAGTTTGTTGGCGTCGTCCTCCGGCACTCGAGGTAAATACCGACTCTTGCGCGTAGCGAGAGCGTTCGCATACGTGGAAGGAAACCGGATCGCGGTGTCGTGTCGTGCTTTCATAAAATCTATTAACTATAAAGACCGAGTGTCATGAAGTAGAAATCACCTAGATTTCTATGACAGCGGAGTTAGCTGGACATGCTAATGGTAAATTCGTACCGTTAGCTAAGGTCGCGCGCTCGGTGTCGTTAGTCGTTTAATCTTTGTTACAATATGAAACGTTACTCGTGCATTAAATTTCATGTACGCGCGGTTCTTATTAGAATACGGAAAACTCGTCTCTGTTAGCATTCTTCAATGCCACCACTTATCTAGATAAAGCGTACTCTACGTACGCGGAAGTCATATGAAACATTATTGTTTTTTAATCAACGGACATCGGTCGTGCAAAAAATAATCTTTCCGGGTTTATTGTCGTGAACTTGGTAGAGAACGAATTAAGTAATAGGGGCTATGATGGGAGATTGAACATTGCTCCGGGTCCATTTGAACCTAACTGTTCGTGTAAAATTTGACTTGAGAGCGTCTGAATGGGCGTGGCAAGTGGCCAAGTGCCTCAAGGCCCGCGGGGACTGGTTTTTAAATCGTGCGCGAGTGTGCACACTTGAGAAATTTCGACATCACCAAGGAGCAATGAGTCGCCGCTAGACGTTCTCCATAATTAAATCTTCGAACAGGGTTCCAGTAGATTTTGTTGCATTTAGCAACAAATTTAAACAGACATTAAAGTCTTGATACACATTCATTCGGTCGGTCATGTTTTATAGACGTTTTACTTTATGCGTATTGTTGTTAGATATGTAGTTTCCAAAATAATAATCAAGATCATCATCATTTGTACTAATGGACGTCCACTGCTAAACATTGATCTCCTGTAGTGTTTAAAAAAAAATATGATCCGTTTTTTTAATACACCTGTCGGTAGTTGACATCCATTAGTAAACGGTTTATTAAAAATGACCCTAAACTTTCCATGTTTAGTCCTCAACGTGAAATAAATTGTTGTTTTTGAAATACTAAATTAGTTTGGTTTTTAACTAGGCTTGCCTCCATGGTAAAAGACGTTTTATCATTAGCCGATAGATCTCCACTATTGGACATAGGCCTCCCTCAAAGACCTCCACATCGTTCGGTCGGTAAAGTACGTTTAATATTGCAAATTTTCATAAAGTTGATCGTGATAAAAAATTATTTCACACGGTGCTATCAATTATATTTCTAATAAATTTATAATACTTGTGTTAATAGCTCAACTGACAGGATATTGTATATCGCGAGGTACATTTGTTCATAAATTTAACTGTAATATGTTTTACTTATCAATTGTTTTCTTCATTATAATTTTAACAATTGTTTTAAAGGTTTAAGCACTTGAATGTTGCTTTTGTAGTGTTAATACTGTTGAAATTTATTCAATTCACTTTATTATAATAAGTGCAACATTGTGTATATCAATATTCTCAAATATTAGCATACACTATATAGCTTTCACAACATTTCATCTATTTTTAGCGGTGCGATGTGTAGCGGCGCGGCGGCGGGGCGCGCAAGTAGGTCGCGATGCTAGTGTGTTGCGTTTTACATCGGTACCTGCGCACGCGGCGATAGATTCTTTTAACCCCAAAAAAATATAATTAAAATATCCATAAGTGTTTAATTTTTATAGGTCTAAAAGTCGAATACGATATGTAAGTATAAACGTTAGATTATATAAAAAATATTTAAGTAGCAAGATGTTATAACTACTAACGTTAAACACCGTCAAAGAATAAATAGAATGGCGTTAAAAAATATCAATAGATTTGCTAAAAATAAAAACGAGTTTTAATAATCTATAAACGTACCTACTATATTATTAAAAGAATGTATATTCATTCAGACACTACCTAATATATCTCTATATAAAATAGATAATAATTGTAAAAAAAAAACCGAAAAATCGTCACTAAAAAAAACTTGTTGGGGCTGGTTTGTTAATTCGTTTATTCAACTCCTTGTCCGGACCGAGTTTCGATAAGGTTGTCGATGAACAAATACAAGGGAACAGTAAATAAAAATTTATGAAAGAATTAAATAAGATTTCTTTTTATATTATTATTTTCTTTGTCTTGTATTATATAACAGTAAGAATATACTTAACAAAACATAATTAGTATAATTAATCACAGAAATTAGACAATATGATTTTAAATCTTATACTTAGGTTTAACAGGTAGAAGCTTACTTATAAATGATTTTATTATATTTACTAAAAACCAGTTTGTAATCATTTTTGTCTGTTAAGAAAGAGGAAGTGTAAAGCGCAACATCGGAAAGCTTTTATTGATATAGAATTAAGGTTAGACGTAAATCGTTTCGACTCCCAAATAATATTGGAGATATAGCTTTTCTAGATTTTATTTAGAACAAATAACAATAATAATAGCGATATAAATCCAAATTGTCTACGTCTACTACTTATTTAGTATATGATATAACAGAAACACAATTTATTTAATGAAGAGTGCTGAATATTTTGAACGCTATAGTTGTAACAATGATATTTGTCACTTACACACGTTACTCGTTTTGATCAAACTTGGGTTCAGTCAAACACAGATGCTATTGAACTGCTCATGATATGACTTCAAAAACGTCTTTTCATTTGATCCCCGACCAGCTCTGTAATTCGGAGAATCTCCGAATAAAAAGCGGGTCAGGCATCCAGAATAAACTAATGCGCGGAAGTTCCTGTGATTCACACTTGCGATTTTTTTGATTTCATTGCAATTCATTTCGATAATAAAATTATACGAATGTTCATGTATACACGCTTTTGTTTCGCAACTGACGTGGGAAAAATAAGTAAACAGATTAATAGTAATATTGCATTCAAAAAAATTACTGGGAGCCACTAGACTTGAACAGCATGAGCGTATTTTGTGGAATACATTACAAGAGATTATTTATACCTATCAGTTGATATCCATCGATGGACCTGATGATGATTGGATCGGTTTTACGGTTGTTTTCTTCGATCGCTATACGATATCGGTAGTGAACGACCGAAATATAGCGTGAAAGATAATTTCCCGCAGTTGGAGGTGATGTCGTCAGCTGATAGGCCGGGGTTAATAGCCGCGACTTTGTCTCGATGTCCGCGCACTTATCGTCCTGCTTCGTTGCGAGGTCGAAGGGTTATCGTACTAGATTTTTTATAATCCTCATAATAATTCGGTCAAAGCTGACCTACGAAAACAAGCAATTGTTTAATTTTATTTATGATCTTATAAAAAAATATATTAGTTACTTTTTATAACGCAGTTTAATGACGTAAAATTACGTTAATGCCACCATGGTAAGATTTACGTCCTACTCATAATAACGTGATGGTAACAAAATATTATAATTTATATTGACACTCCACATTAATTCAGTAATATCAATAGTTAAAGACGTTTCAAGGTCTACAACTAATGATACATGAGTATAGTTTCATTAGTTCATTGATATACAGACAGTGACATTGGATAATATCAACCCCGTGGATAATGTTTAATTCTTCACCAACAAAAGTTAGAAAACTTACCAATTCGTATAGATATCTCTTCTCGTTCTTAATACATAAAACAATCAAGCTTAACACTATCAGCTATGTACTAACTGGAGCAATGAAAGATCAACTAGAACAGAAAGAAAGATAAAATTAATTTACTTTCAATTACCATATATATTAAAACTAGTTTTCTATAAGTAATATAATATAGAGATATCTATAAGATAATCGTTATAATGCTGGAATCGGGGTTTTTCTTTAAAAGGAGAGAATCAAGGCCATTTACGCACCGTGCTGGCCAAGTGCGGATTGATGGATGTCACATGTCTATGAAAGCAACTAATTTGTGAACATGTTGGTTCCGCACTGATGTTTTCCTTCACCTGAACATCAAGCCCATTGGGGATCGAAGCCCCACTTACATGAGCCGTGTGGCGGCTTCAAATATAATATATTACATATATACTAGCTATTCCCCGCTCGCTTTACTGGAAGTAATATAGAATTAAACTTGAAATTTGTCTGAAATATTCCTTGAGGGCAACCGCAAATTACTTTCTATACTCACCGTTACTATAGCAACCGCATAAACAACACGAAATGAAAATGTTTATAAAAGTCAATTAGAAATAGAATGATGAACGATCTATGAAATTTAAACAATAAACGACCTATGACCATGTACAAATCATTCCGCGTCAAATGGTCATGTACCGTGTTGATACATTCACTAGTTTTCATGTGACCGGCGAACAAATAAACCTCATTTCATTATATGTATAAAGATTAACTAATTATACATTTGTTTATAAGCAATAATATACAGTTTTGTTATAATCATAATGCAGTTGATTCTAATCAAAACGTATATTAATATTTTTGTATTGACTTCGTCTTGCCCGTTTCTTTCGCGTGGTGGTTAAGACACATTTTGAATATTTAATCCAGATATGGGGACAATATATTAAAGTAAGGAAAATATTATAGATAACGAACATAACTTTTTTACACCTCGCATAGATACACAATCTAATCGCGATGACGTCGCCATATATTATCCAGCAGGCAATGACCGCGTTGATTGCCAACAGCACAAAGTTATTCGTCGCGAACTATTATCACCTTCGATTTTATCATCTGCGTACGTATTTAAGAAGGACTTCGTATTTTTTTTAAACAAAACTTTAAGGAAGTATTAATTCACGGTTATTTATAAAACTATTCCATTTTAATATACTTAAGAATGTTTTACATTTTTTATGAGTTTAAACTCTAAATCGATTCTACACGTTATTAAGACACGATAAGGCTGTGATTATCATGTGTCGACAGCCGTAGTACAGAATTCTGTTGTGATGGAAATTTAATAATATAACAGTGGTAACTATCCATAAAGATTCGAATAAATCCTACCATCAACCAAAGTCCACAAGACGGATCCAACCGGGACATCCGTTTCACAGAGCAAACACTTACCCATTGTGCTACGGAAGCAATTAAATGATACCACTTTCATAGTATCATATCAATAATTATATATAGACATTATTATTGAATTTAATGTGTAATAAATAAACAATAATAAACAGTGCTATAACCTTTGAGCACTGAGAAGATAAAGTAGTGTTAAGGGCCTATATTTCACTTGTTGACCTCCATAATCATTCTACAGATACATTTATGTAACGTATGATGAAGATCTATGTTATTGCACATCTCAGGATTAGATCAGGATAGCTTACTTATCAGAATATTTAGTCTTGATTCACTAGCCCAACACCAGGTCCACCGTGTGGGAGGACTTCCCACGTTGTCTGCCGATACGCGGATACAAATCTAGAACCTAACTGCTCCATCGGCCATAAATCCTTCGAGCAATGTACTCTGCTTATTGCCACTAAGTCTAGCAGTTCTTCAAGCTTTCTCTTTCACTATAGTTCTTCTATGCGTCTTATTTCTGAGTATTGATTATGTTTCTTGAAATTTCAGTTTATTTTAGTTATTGTTTTATAAATACTTCGGACCTGTGTCCGAAAGCGAGTCTTAAATGCCAAAGTGTTCTAGCTATAACTTGATTTTGAACATCGATGACGGCATAAAAAAAACAATTAACTGCAATAGCTGTTATATATGAAATTTACTAGAGAAATATGGCGATGAATAAATCCGTCTTTGGATTTGGAGACCGATATCACGTATCGCTCACAATCAGGTAAACATTCGATCTCTCTCCAAGGAATAACAATGATTTTCGATTTGCCCAACAAAGTTTCCATTCATTCTATCAACTTGTATATGAACGTTGCTTATATAATATATATGTATATATATTTGATGCTTCCTATATGAATATTTTAACTATAATATTCCACTATGCGCCAACACTTTGCCTGTGTTAATGAATGACCTTGAGTCTTTACTTGCGTGAAAAGGCCGAATCCCAGTTGTGGGAATATTAAGACGGCCGATTACGGTATAATTAAAACTATAAGGAATTACCGTTTTTGTATTTACAAGACCTACGTTAGGTAATATTGATATCCGATCAACTCGGTCCGATCCTGTTTCAGCACTAACTGTCCATTATTCCCATATACGGCGCCATGATTTAACGCCAAGTTATACCCTTCATATAAACATTAATATGTATCCTACTAGCATATCTTCAGGTCTACTATCATTAATTGAAATATTTCTTTTTTTTTTCTTTCTTGCAAAGATACAACTATATAGTTTATTAATTAACAAAAATATGTATTTCAATTAAATTCATTATATTATACTGGGTGTTAGGAGACCGCTTCCGAAAACGAAGACACGATAGTACTAATGACACCTTTGATGATGGAACGGATAAAAATCGATCCTGTTAAAAGAAATCATGTTTTTAAAACGTTTTATTATATTTATGTTGCTCGCTGGCCTAATGGTAAGAGCGTGCGGCTTTCATTCCGAAGGTCGCGGGTTCAAACCTCGGCATGTACCAATGACTTAACATTTAAGTTATGTACATTTGTGAACATTAGTTACAGCAGCGAGATACAAACGGTGAAGGAAAACATCGTGAGGAAACCCGCACACTGAAATCATCTTTGTGTGTGTGTGTGTGTGGTGGCCCCAATAAAGTGGTAACAGGCTCGCCCCCTGTTACATGGGACCTAATCTGACCACATCTGGCGAAATGTGGGTGTTTATTCACCTCTGCCTACCCCTACCGGGAAAAAGGCGTGACAATAAAAAAAAAATATATATTTATTTACGATCCATCATGTTAGTACAGCTAAAAAATATATTACTTCACTACTTGCGTTCGTTCGTCTCGTGATTTTGTGTTTCATTGCTGGTTTTTTTGTAGTGAAGTCAATCTTTTATGAAACTATCTTTTTAGTTGTACTAACGTGATGGAGCGTAAATAATGCTAATAAAACGTTTTAAAAAAAAAAAAAATATATTAATCAAGATCGATTTTTTTATCGTTCCATCATCAAAGGTGTCATTAGTACTATCGTGTCTTCGTTTTAGGAAGCGGTCTCCTAATACATAGTATAAATAACTAATCATAAATAGTTGTCTCTGCCTGTTTTATGGGATGTTCTTAGTTTTTCTAGACTTCCCTATGAATAAGGATAAATGCTTTAACATATAAATGATTAAAATTTACAAATTAATGGGATATTAAAGCAAATTTTTATGGTTGCAATAAAAAAAATTCTTTATTCATCACTTGAGAACTGAAAACCTTGCTAATAGAGTCAAAGCAGATAGATACAAATGTTTCATGATGGACATTATAGTTTTTTTATGCTAAGTAAACCTTGGACGAGAACATTAGCATAAAAAGGCACTAACGATTTGACTGCATTTGCGATCATTACTTTGCCAACTTACGTTTTGTCAGCTTAGTTATTTGAGTAGCTACAGTAGCTTTCAGAATCGAATAACAAGCATAAACTACTCTTTGCTACCATTAGATGTTAAGAAAGTATGACCTGAGTATTGTTATAGAAAATTTAAAAATAATTACATGTAGTCATCAAACAATACCTCTACCTTGTTTATCAATAAATCCAAATGTTAGTGGTTCGCTGTTACTACATGAAGGAATGTTTGATATTTTAGAAATGGCTAAAATTGATCAAATGCTACCTACTTTCTTTTTACATTCTAAAGAGACCTTGCTTATGGAGAAAAGAGAATTATGTGGGATTTATTCCCGCTAAACCTATCTCAATGTTCACTCTTTTTAGGCGTTGAGTGGGGCTCCGATTTCTGCTAGGATCCCTCTTGCGCTATGCCTAAGCACATCCTAGGCAGGGCCGTAACTCTCTCACACCTGTCATATCCTACGACAAATATGAGATCGTTCGTATCTTCCGTCCACCTCGGGCTAGGTTATTAATAAATGAGATCATCGTCATCATTAGGTGCCCTCTTCAAACTGAAGATTGGCAATCAATGAGATCCCGCTTTTAAACCCCGCGAACCCAAAGAACCTTTTGCTTTCTTCTGTGACAGGCAGGGGTTATCTTAGTTGTTTTCTAAATACCTCTAAACTAAAGTACAGAAATTTGCCTAGAATTCGTGTGGCAATGTCATAATCACATCACAAAATGTTGTAAATTTAGATGAAGATGATTAACCAACACGTTTGTTTAACATAAACATAAACATATTGGCAGCAAATCATATTTAATTTATTGCGATACATGCGCTTCAGTTTATGTTTCGACCTATAATCTAGAAAATATAAATAAAATCTATGATAAATTGCGAAGGGTGCGATAAACAATGTAACGTATATGCTGGTAGGCGTTGGTGAAGACCTATATCTATCTTCATAATCACCAGTCAGTAGACTGCTGGACATAAGCCACGTCTAAAGATCTCCACTTCGATCGGTCCCGCATTGCTCGCATCCAGTGGCTTTCTGCGGCTCTCACCAGATCGTCGATCCACTTTGTGGGCGGCCTCCCAACACTATGTGTACTCGAGGACCTTAATGCCCCATGGGCCATCCTTAGAGCAATGTGCCCTGCCCACTGCCACTTAAGTGTAGTAATCTTTACCTATAACCAATCGATTAGAAATTAAATGCTTATTGATCATGAGATAGTATTATTAAAAAAGAGCGTTGATTCTTTTATTTATGATTGCTTGTTTCTATCATGCTTTAGGCAATTATCATATTTCTTTATCTATTATACAAAGCTAGCACCTGACCTCAATTTCTCATGATAATATTTGAGATGACGCCGACGTATAAAATGTTCATAACTACCGGAGCACAGTAATGCTATCGCATGATGAGCCAATCCGGCATCATTACTAGATTGGAAATATGGGGATTGTCAATTTTTAAGGCGGGTTTACAATGCATGCCGTCAACAAAAGTCAATTCGACGCAAAAATTACTAAAAAATCAAAATTTTTCCGTTATGCACATACCCCTCCATAACAACTAGTTAGGATAACATATACTGCATCATATTGTGCTCGTCGCCTGCTACATAAGATGTTGAGTTTCGTTGCATCTGTAATTACAGTAAGTAGCGGACCTTCAACCCGGAACACAGCCATATTTGCACACCACTGTTTGGCAGCGGAAATAGGCGCTGCGGTAGTACCAGTACCAGTGTCTTTTAACTCATCCTCTTATTCGTATTTATTCATCAGCAATATATCGATAAAACTTTCAAATTTCTAACATAAGAACAGTGTTAAGATATATTATACAAAAACGAAAATGTTTTATTATAATATATTTCACTGAAAACATTATATTTTTTTATTTTCTCAACACGACCACATTCCGCACCGCTTTCCGGATATGTCCGAAAACTGCTCAACTGACCTCAATTGTTTAATACCAATGTCGTTTGTCAGCATTTAAAATGAGATGTTTTTATGCATCGGCTTTACTAATTGGCATTGAAATTATTCATCATTATTTTAATGAGATTTTAGATTTATATTTTATTATAGATACTTGTCTCTCTTGGATATTTTTCAATTTATTTGGGGTTGATTTCCTAAAACACACAGTTCATCAGACTGAATTGCGCGGTAGTTGTTTGTTTCTTAAATTATTTCTAATCGATCACAAGCACGTTATAGGTGGCCGCCTACGGCTTCTACTTCCTTTCCATTTTAAAGATGAAGTATTAATAAGTGATATTTAATTTGTAATGGATGTATCGTCTAAACACTAAAGTACACAGTCAACAAATACAATTATGTAAATAAATAAATGGAATGTTTCCTGGAAGATTTTCTTCACTCAATGACATTATTTACAAAACAAGTAGGAATATTTTCCGTCGAAAAATTCCGACAGTAATTAAAGGTCACTTACCTTACATCATTTAAGATATGAATATGAAAGTAAGAATATATGAACGTAATGTTATTAAAAAGTATGTAAAAGATAGTATTATTTATACTACAGAACGTTTATTTTAATTTTCTGGCTTAGAAAATTAGATATTTATTAAGGTAATAAAAATTATTATAATATGATCACACCTGAGTAAAAAGTGGACTATGGAATTTGCATTGCGCAAACCTCGCATCATGCCGATGCTATCTGGACGCATACTAAATAAAGAAATGAAAGTAATTCCGAGCCTGTGTAACTAAGTTACGTATGTATGTAGTAGTTATGTGCGTATTGCGCATTTCGATACACCGAATAAACGGTGCGATCGGCCACCGTCCACTTTCACCGTCCGCCATCTTGTCAGCGGCCATGTCGCGTGTTTGCCGCACTCATTGAGGAATTGGCACGCCTATTGTTGCGCTTCGGCATCGCCTCTGACGATCAAATCATCCTAACGGTAGAAGATAACGTCTCACGAAATTAAAATATTAGACATTATTCGTATTTACTACAACACGGTATTATTTATTTATTTATTAAAGCCAATTTATAGAGTAATATTAACGAAGCACTTGTGGTAGGTCTCCGTTGCCAGAGACTGGATGTCACCGCAACGGCTATTTCTGCCGCCAAATAGCAATGTGCAAACATTAGAAGAGCGCTGTAGCTAATATAAGCACCACGGTGAGCGTCCCTCTCCTTTCGTCCCTTAATTGAATAATAAAAAAAAGTACAATATTAGAGAAATTTACATAGACAATGAAAACGTGTCCCTTTAATTACAGACCAGCATAACATGGTTAGCAGAATATAAATGAACACAAACAACATAAATAACAAATACGAGAACGTGCAAAAGTATCAAACATCATCATCATCAGCCGATAGACGTCCACTGTCAAGTATCAATAAAAAATAAAAATATATATTTGTACAATTATACTATTAATAATGAAAATATAACCTTATGCTATGAATTTACTAGTAACCAAAATCTCAATGTCATCATGACTTGTTTTAATATATGATAGATTACTGTTAATACTTCTACGGCACTTTCAAGAATTCTTATCCTAGAAGGAAATTCATTTTATGTGTTTTGTCTACGTCACATCCATTTCATTGTCCAAGTAGATAAACATTGAATTTTTTATCTCTTACTCATAACTAAGATTACCGATGTAATACAAAAAATTGATAATCTTAAGTGGCAATGGACAGGATACAACGCTCGAAGGACTGACGGTAGATGGGGCAGTAAGGACCTCGAATGGCGACAGCGTATAGGTAAACGCAATCCTGGCAAGCCTTCCACTAGGTGGACCGACGATCTGAGCAGGATGATTATTGAGGAAGATCTATACCCAGCAGTGGGCATCATCCGGCTGATAAGTAGTAGAGAGAGTAATAGTACTAGAGGCTATTGTTATAATTAAAAACAAATTATATAAAGGAGCTGCGGAATAACCAACCAAGGGGAGGTAAACGGCCTACCAATTATCTAGTAATTGGCAGTCGATGTGTTAAAGTTGAATTAATTAGTTATAATCAGGTAAGGTGTAAGGTTGCCTATTAACACACTTAATTTGTAACTATACTATAGGCATATATGTAGGCAGAAAATAAAGATTAAAAAGAGTATAAATACTGTTGAAGAACAATCACAGTAGAAAACATGATGTGATATAACATCATCATAGATAAAGTTTAAATAAATTAAAGTGGTGTGGTCTAGCAATTATATTCATACGCATTGTAACATTGTTTCTTTATTGTTATTATATGCTTATATGCACTTATATGCAAAAATAAAAAAAGTAATGGTCTATGCAGTCTAGAAAATAAATAATGTTACATTGGTGATACAACTCTGTTCTCGGAGACGGACCTGGTTTTGCCGCCACGCTGTAGTTATGAAAAGTGCTGCACCTATTGAAATTGTTAAGCTATAATAATTCAGTAAAGCTGTACGTCTCCGAGAGGCGTGAGTTCGAACCCTTGAGCTTGAGCTTCCGGTTAAGGAAAATATCGTGAAGAAACTGACATTTTGCAGTAACGGTAGCTTGCTGAGACAACTCGTACTTTGCTGACGAGGTGGATAAATGGCCCTGACTCGTGATAGAAGGCCTTGAGTCCCAGCACTGAGAAAATTAAGTGGGCTGTATATTATTATTGAAATTGCTGGGATAACAAGCTTTAACATCTTATGTCTCTAAACATTTAGATGAAATTTGGTGCTGTCTATATAATCTTAACTATCGTCACATTGTTATAGACAAATATTTGTAAATCAGTGTTGAACATGGTGTTATCAAGCAGCAGAGTTTTAAACCATATGTCTACTAAGAACCAGTTCGTTTGTCAACGAAATGCGGAAACACTACCACCTGCAATCGTCATGTCAACTTTGTTCCACAGTCAGCGCCAAATTAATTTTTAACCAGTAGTTGGAAGTTCCTTTGAAGTTGAAGCGACATGAAAATTTAATCACAGAATGGAACCCCGCGTGTACTTTATCGGAAAAGTCAGTTCCAGTCTGCGAAGTTCCAAACATTCCCGTATTTATACTGATACGTAATTTAATTATAGTCGTAAACGGTAATTGGATGCAACTGTTAAATCACTAATTTATCCGCAATGGACTGTAACTTCTCATGATACTGAATGACAATAAAGCGGTGAATGTTGAGGCGTGCTCATCCATACTACTATTGCTGATATGTTTCTAGCACGAATACTACAATATCGTCCACTTCTATACTAGTGGGTCTCTATTGACAAAGACCTTTTATGTAGGCCCCACCACTGTCCTTACATCTACCGCTAAACAGTAGTGTGCAAACATTACTGTCTTCCGGTTAGATGGGCGCTGTAGCTAGTAAAATTATTGGGGTAACGAGACTATACATGTACGCCTCAAGGAGACGAATATAATGTACTGTATGTCCATATTAGCACCACGTTATGGGCGGGCGTGTCACTTACCATCAGGTGAACGTCCGGCTCGTCTCATCGCTTAATTGAATAAAAAAAAAATGCGTCATGATTATAATATAAGGACGGTAGCTAACCAGGCGATATTAAAAATAAGCTTACTATCAATCAAACATCATATGTGACTGTATCAAGGATTGTTTCTAGGTAAGTGGTTAAACGCTGTACTATGGATGCGATTTAAAAACTTTTGGTCCAGTGGTTAACAATGGCGGTTTTATTCGCAAATGTTTATTTCGGAAATGATTTTATGAATCATTGTTAATAACAATGATCGCGCTATAATTGTAACGAAAGCAGCGTGTGACAATCTATATTAATAAGTAATTTAATTGAAATGTGTGTTGATCTCTGCAAAAAATCACTTTCCAGCAGCTTTCAATTTCGATACACTGCTCTCGCGTTCATAACCTCTACATACAAATGGGTTACGTTCATATTTTACACTTTCATTAAGCTGTGACGCAACCCGGCGCACGGACTCCGCCCGACTGTACTTGTACAGGTGCACTCGCGGTTTGCTTTGCGTCTCCAATGACCTGATACATTTAACCTGAAACCCTGCTTTATACATTTATGTAATAATCATTTTTCCACAAACAACGACAACACAAAGTATTGTAGCGTTTAATTACCATGAGATTGAAATCTTATTATTCTTTCTCTCTCCATTATTGGAGGTTAGGTTAGGGTAGTTTGTCGGCGATACTTGAAAGGATTTGGCGCGAATGGCGGACGCTTCATATTATGATATTATTATAGTACAAGGATTTTACTGAACGAGATGGAAAGAGAGATTCCGGTTGAAAACGAGACTAGCGACCAGAACCCTTAGTCACGACTCTCCGGTAAACTTTGTGTTCGGTATCCCATGACCTCTTCAAACACAGAGGACGACCGCTGAATTTTAATTGTAATAAGTCATATATAACAACGCGACCAGCACAAAATGGTATAGTGTTTATCATCCTAACTAGCACCAGAACGTTATGGGCGGATGTATCACTTAATATCAAGTAACACTAAAAAAAATAGAGATATTGAGAAAATATAGACATAAGAGATTTTGCTGGAAAGGGTTGAGTATAGAATTAGTTGTATGAATATTTGTTTTGTAGTAACCCGTCCTTGATCCAATAGCCCTAGTGAACCTACCTCTGCGACAAGTTCACTAGGGCTATTGGATCAAGGACGGATCCGACTAAAGAAGCTAGTCCCTAAAAACACCAAGAAGGTCCGATTCGCAAGATTGAGTGAGAGAAGTAAGAAAGCAGACCCTGTCTTAAGACGGGACAAATGCTAAGAAGAAGAAGTAAAAAAAACTGTATTTTTATAACGAATCATAAATCAAACAAATAAATTAGATTAATCATTACAAATTAAATTTACATATCTATAAAGGTGAAGTTATTAACATTATATGCGTTTTATTATAGATTCCTTTTTACAGTATATGTGGGGGCGAGAGAGAATTGTTCATAATCAGCTCGTTCGAATCTCTATTTATTTGTAATATCCATATATGTATACTATGTAGTAACTAAATTCATGTAATTTTGTTATAACAGACCCACATTATGAATAATTAAAGATGTTTAGGGAATAATTGCAATTACCAATAATACATAATTAACAACCATTTGATGGGTTTCCGTTTGATTTTCTTAGAGTTAACCCAGTTATATATATGGATGATATATAACATTAGTACATCACAAATTTTTTTAAATTTTTAGTGAACTATGAAAAGTTGTGTTTTTTAAACACATATATGTGTATATAAGTGATGGGCAAGTCCATAACAATGAAGTGCCAGTTAAAATGTTTACAAAGCGGACACACTACCCTCATTGTCGTTAAACATATGGTTATATAAAAGTGTTAACTTTTGATACAGTATCAACATAATAATATAAAACTCTGTTTATTTTAAGATGTTTAGTTTTATTAATGTTAAAATGCAACAATTTCTTTTTTTTTTCAGACAATTTTCGGCTAAAAGAGGCCGCGTTAAATAACAATATCAAGTAAGTAACGAATACATTTTATCACTTGGGCGTTACGGGTACCTTTGTAAGGACATCGACCGACCTTCGAATGCTCTGAATATTCATCAGCAACTTAATGAGTTCGCTCGCTTCAGTTTTCCTGAACAGCCGATGTGCTTGAATTTATACAATACAGGTTTGAAGTCATATCGGAACACAATAGCTTCCAATTTGTGTCGTCTTACGATTTTGAAAGGTTTAGAACTGATTATACTTAATTTTTTTTCTTGTGTTTGTAATATGCTGTTAGTCTTATTAACGACTTTCACAGCTTCATCCGTATCCGTGAACTGAAACAGATGCAATGATTAAAGCACTTTCGGATTGAATAAAACGCTTAATTTTCTAGTAAATTATTTTTGTATGGTTGATTTATTCAGAAACATCTACTTTCTCCGTTTTAAATCAATATATCTTTCGAACTAAGTTGAAGTATAAGTATATATTGAAAATATATATCAGTTTTTGAAGGACGAGCGATTTGATAAATAAAAAAAAAATCTAGTACTCTTTATAACCTTGTAGAGATAAATTTGAATGTTAAAATCAGTAAATATCTCCAAATGGAATGCTTGCTTGTGCTTTAACTTAGCTTTATAAAAATGTTAATGTACTCGTTTTCCAATCACATGACACACGGCAGTTAGTTTCGCAGTGAATTTGTAAGAATAAAAATATTAAAGTGTAGTTTATTTCATTTATACGTTTCGTGTTTTGCAGCTAATGAGCTAAGTAAATATGTTTAACCATGATCTAAAAATAAGGAGGTCATGTATCCGAAACGTCGTTATTTCACGAGTACGTCGGACGTTTTCGCGTAACCTAGCATACGATGTATTTATCTTATAGTCATCTTGTTTTTTTTTTTTTTTTTTTTAAATAAACGACATTGAAATTGCGGGTAACCTAATACTGTCATCATCATTTCCGTTTATTGACGCATAAGCTTTCCCAATTGATTTCTAACTGTAATGCTTTCTGTATCATACTATTCCCATCTATCTTCTTCAAGTTGTCGGTCCGCAGATACTCAGGGGTCAGTCCGACACTGAGTATAACTTAAGAATATAATTGCAAGTTGGAATCCGTTAATATTTTGTTATTATACATTAACTAAAAGCAAAAGCGGAAAGTTATATTAAACCATATGTTAGAAACGCTTGCGCTAATATTTGAGAGAAGAGTAAATAAGTTACTTCTAGATTAGTGTGCTTCACTATTAAACTACATCGCCGCTTACAATAAAGTATTAAAGAAAAAACCATTACGATTACTAAGTTAGTAAGTTTAGTAAGTATAGAATTGGAAGTAATCTATAGATTTCTATAATAACGATTTCAAGGTCTCTAATTTTGTTTAGTATCAACTAAAACATATTTTCCTAATCGGGGCACAGCAAACAGTAGACCCTTTATAAATTACAAACGTATAATTCGAATTTAGCTTTTCAAAACTTACCTCCGATAGTTATCTAAAAAAAAAAAGCAACCGACGGAGTGACTTGTGCATCTCCGGAAATGTCAACAATGAAGTTATGACCTTAGTTTCAAAGAAATCTAAAAAAAAAGACGACTACAAAAGATACAAATGCACGTGGCTCTGTAGAATCGACCCTTTTAACAGGGGACGATAAACCTTCGGTCCGCACAGTGGTTGTTTTTTTTGTTACACTTTACCTTTATTATTATTAGTTGAACAGGTTTATAACAATAATTTAGATTGTATCAGTTATAATTATGACATATTTATAAGTAAACTAAACTTAAAATAAGTATTATATTTAAATGGTTCAAATTACTGTTAGGAATAACTTGCTAGACAAGCACGATAGTTTACTGTATTACTTGCGCTGTAGGCAGTGTATTCTGGACAAGTTACCATATTGTATTTTAAAAAAAGCTTAGTTTTTTTAATCACTAGAACGAGAGCTTATTCCACTAATACATAAATGAATTTAAAATAATACAAATTTAGTATGTCTTCATGATCGTAAGCGAGAAAGGTGTGATAGTAAATAAAACGCCTGCCTTAAACAGTGTGGCTGTACTTAGGATATTAACACAGCACCATCATTTCCCTTAAACGATTTTTAAAGTCTCGTTACCGCCGTAATTTCACCGGAACACATCAATGTTTGCACCAGTACCTACCACCAGATAGACACATCATACTAAAATTTTATTACGTAGGCGTGTATTTAAGTGTTCGGGCTTGCCCTAAAGGAGTGTCAGTAAGTACTGTGAAGAAATTTTAGAGATGATATAAAATATTTCAACTTAGAAAAGAATTATAAATATGCATTTTTATTGAAAGTATCGTTTACAAACGACTGAATTAGTTGGAATATATGAAAGCAGCTAAATAGATTTCATTTAGCCAGCGATGACGAGTCGACTCCAGTACGCGGCTCGTCTACGCCTACGTATGAGAGGCAGTGACACCACGTCTCACCTTGGATTTATTTTTTGCATCGGTTGAAACACCTTGAAGTTCAAAAGATTGGCCATTCAATGAACAAGTTGCGGTCATAAATGTACATTTGTTTCCCATCATACATTATTAAAAATGTGAGGTCGTTGCTTTGATAATGAAGAGATATTAATTCGCATTGTTGCAAAAACGTTATACGTACGATTTTCTAACTAGATATTTCTTTAAAATTATTATCATACTTCGTAAGCTGTCATAGACTTTGAAAATATATCTCACCTGAATCGGGTGCTCAAGACACATTGACACATCGTATAGGTTAACCTCAATTCTTGAACCTACTGAAAGAACGCAAATGTTACTATACAAAAGTTTTTTTTTATTCAGCGATGCGATGAGATGTGAAGGATGTTTACCCGATGGTAAGTGATACGGCAGCCTATAACAAGGGGGCGCGTATTTAGGATGGTAAACACTGCACCACATTGTGCTCGTCGCCTTGAGACATAAGATGTTGTCTCGTTACCCCAGTAATAGCACTAGCTACAGCGGTTTTCAAACCGGGGCACAGCATTGTTTGCACTCTACTGTTTAGTGGCAGAAATAGCCTGTGCAATCGTACCTTCCAAGATTGTCTCCGGTTGGAAAATCTTCGGAAGATACCGCACTTCTGGGGAAAGTCAGGGTTATGTGAGATTCTTACTAAAACCCCTTCGGTGGTCTGCATCAGTGCCTTCAGAGAAGCTCCGGGATCTCTAATAGTACGCCTCGGTATCTCTCTACATTATGTCTTAACGTCCACGTCTCTATGGGGGACCTAACCCTTCTAGGCATCATCGCTGAGTCATACGCTTTCCCCCGCAAGTTCGTTTGTTGAGCGATAAGGACCCCCACCCTCAAGGCCTGCGAAACTCCTGGAACCTTTTAATCATCTCATACAACAGGCAGAGCTTACCTTAGTCCTATTCCTACTATACGAAGACTACAGGACTGCCGGTGAAAGAGAGATCAATCACCTTCTTCTTCTTCTTAAAGTGCGTCTCCAACTAGTGAAGGTTGGTGATCAGTGTAGTACAGTCCTTTCTGTCTCTGGTTCGGCGGAACAATTCGTACGCTCCAGATATTAGACCAAACACTAGTAAAATTTAAATTTAAATAAAATTGTAGTACCAATGAACACCGAACTACACTTATATATAAATAAAATTTAATAATAAACGTTGAGTTATTCTCAAGTTATATACAATGGGACTGAATTTCACCAAATTCTTTATAAAAGTGTACGATACACAATGAATCACCCCGTAACGTTGTACAAAGCAGGTAAGCGGGGATGTAGAAAGGATTTCGTGAAAAAAAAGCGACCCAGCGCGATCACATCGTCCTTAAATAATGAACTTGACCCAGTAGGTCGACTCCGCCACTCGGCGGACGCCCGAAATTTCTTCATCGCTCTCGCCCGCCTAGCGCGACCTTCGTAACTTTTTGTTTTGCTGTTCACATCGCATCGCCTTTATTTATTCATCTCGATTGATTACGTCTAGACATCTCGCGCAGTGAAGAGTTTACACCCCCGCTTCTTCCCATCGCCGTCAGCTCCGAGAGCCGTTTAATCGAGTTTACGGCCGGCCGTTGTTAGTAAAAACGTCTCCGCTATACCGAATTCGATTCGCAGTGCAATACAATGAAGTTACGGTCCGCGGGGGCGCCGCCAGGGGGCGCGGCGGGCGCGCAGGTCAATGACGTCCCTCCGTCTGGGCCCCTCTCCGCGCGGACCGCCCGCCTGAACCAGTTCCCGGCCAAGTCATGAAGCTTACCGCCATCTCTATCTAGTTTACGCCGAGACACTGCACTCGGTTACCTGTCGAACCTTCTCGTTAGTTACCATTATGCGTGTATAAAAACCTTTTGCATCTCGCTGACCCGTATCAAAGACCACCCGCGCTCGCCCCCGCTACTCGCCCGATCAATTTCGACCGAATAATTGAACCGTTTAAATTAATGCTACACAAAAAAGATCGCGACTTATGTTAAGCGGATAACAGACAAAAACATAAGTAAATCATTGTTTTAATTGGTACGAGCTGGTATCGATTAATACTGATGGTAATTAGCGCGGCGCGTACCGGTCGCGACGGTATCGGGAGACATTCGGATGGCTGTCAAGAACACGAGGCTCGCTCGCTCGTTCGCTTGTTCGCGTGGCGCAATAACCGCTTTCGCAAACGGTTTCGTAACAACGCTCAGCCGAAAATAGTCGAAAGTTTCTTCACGATTCTTTTTTTTTGTCCCAACGCCTAGTTGTCTACGTACAGATATATTTTAACACTATTATAATCAATTTGTTAGAGACTGTACAAGCACCTTGTAAGCAAAGCCGTTAAATAACAGAATGAGTTAAACGTTCAAATAAACCGTTTCTTCTTGTTATTATCTTTGACGGAAATATTTAATGCGGGAAGGGAAAATGTTTATTTGTTTTATTTTCTTTATTTCTTAACACGTTTCCTATAATGTGATCGAAACAATTGTTTTTTTTATTATATTAACAAAGACCACTATTAAGATTTGAACGGATACGTCAAGGCCATTGATCTACCCCGATGAATAGGTACGGTTTGGCGGATGTCACATGTTCCACAAAGCTGTTATTCAAGTAACACGTTGATTTCCTGTCTTCCGTCGCTCTGGTTCAGCGTGGATCGAACTGACATCGCAGCATCATCGTTTATAGCGTAGTTGCAGTACATTTACAAACGGAAGTTATCATAACTTCATATTAAAAAGGTTTGGATAGTGTAAAACCTTAAAAAAAATGTATTATGTTAACGTAGATTTCAAAGGTGGTTTGTGGAAAATTAAAAAAAATTTAACTATCAAGAATTAATCATTTAAAGGGATATTAAAGAAGCAGTAAGGTTATTTTCATATGCTATCATCTCCAAAAAAGTTCATCATAGTTCAGTAATGGTATTTGTTTAGTTAAGCAAACGCGCCGTTTCCGTTTCATGCTTACATTAATATCTTCATATGAATATCAATAGTATTACTGTTTACATAGAATCGTATTGAATTTTTAAATGCTCCCCTTTCATACTGCGACAGGTCATATTATGCGGAGTGCACCCAAGAGTAATGCACTTTGCTTTCTCCCCTCATGTGCGGGATGTCGCCTTTGCATTGTTATTTACAATCATTACATGGGCACAAATATTTATAAAGAGAATATATGCAAACGACCTGACGGCATTCATGATGGTAAGTGGTCACAGTGGCCCATAGACAGACACAATTAGGGAGACGTAGCTGCGATGCCGGCTTTAGAGATAAAAGCAGACTTTTAAGGAGAACCTGTAACACTGTAAAAGACAGCTGAGGGGTTTTAGAAGGTGTAAATCCTACGTAATCCTAACTTACTATCAGAAGCAGGATAATTTTGAAAACTGAACTCAGACACGAACCCCACCACCACCTTTCCGGTCTTCAGTTATAGAGAATTGCCACTATCAAATATTATGATCTTCACAAATTTTTGGTGAATAAAATTCATACTTGGAAAAGACTTGCCATCACATGTTTTAACTGAGAAGACACATTCGGTCATATATAAAGATAAGAACTTAATCAAAAATTATGTAGAAACTTAATATTTATCTAATACTGAATAAAGTTTGTACAACTACCTTCATCCAGGAAAAAAAGGCAGTAGTAAATCAGGAAGTATTAAAACGATTATGGAAATATTTAATCATTACTGTCGTCCCTTTCAATGGGAGGAAGATTAATGGAATAATTAGTACAAAATAATTGTTTGATTACTTTGAGGAAAGGTGATCGAAGTGGCAAAGGGAGGTAGGTATCTCTGACAAGGTCGGATCGCGGCCTTCGCTTGCATAATCTTTCCATTTGTTTATTCAGTGTGTCGCAGTGCAAGCACGGGCACATTGAGCAGTTGACAATACACGCGAACGTACATAATAGTGCTATAGTTTTATCAACTATCCGACCAAAATGTAAAAAAAAAACAAACAACTAATACTTAATAGTAACAACATAACAAAAACAGAAGAACAGTGTACATTAGGAAAGGTATAATATTTTAAAGATTTTTGCTACACGTATTAAATTCTCGAGAACTTAGTCCCCATACCTTCGTTAAGTTGTAGGTTAAGCGCGAGATAACTGTGCAGTTAAAAAAGTACATTAAATGTCACCTAACTGTTGACCAGTATGCAAAAAGTCACCGTAATGAGCTTTAACGAAGAAACGATATAACATGTGATACATAATTAAACTACATAAATGAATGTGAAGTAAAAAATATCCATGTCTTGTTTTTACATATTTCACTGCGGACTTTCCCTTCGTCGACGAGAGCAACCAGGGGAAATACCTTAATAATGTTATGGGCAAAAAAAGATGGTATCTTTAAAGTTTAAACGAGATCGTACATTGCAGGTTAACAATTTCAAGTAAAGTTTAATTGAGAGGGTAGAATTTAATTTTAAGTTTAACATCTACTTACATAATTGATGAAGTACGACATACATTTTTTTTAATTCAATTAAGCGATGAGGCGAGCGGGGTTTGCATCTGATGGTGAGCGATACGCCTACCCATAACGTGTCGCTATCTAGGACGATATACACAGCACCACATTGCGCTCATTGCCTGGGACATGACGTTGAGTAACTTTACTACAGTAATTGAACTACCCACAACACTCTGAAATTCGGATCACAGTAATGTTTGCACACTACTGTTTGTCGGTGGAAACAGGAGTTGAGGAGGTACATTCATACATATCTCCGGCAATAGAGACCCATCACCAGTGAACATTACACCCCAAGATTATTTTTTTATTTTTATGCTATTGTTATTGTTATTATAATAGGGGGACCAGAAAGTAATGTCGTTTCTGCGCATGCCAATACTTGATTGTCATTTGTCAGCTCATTGTTTTGTTCAGAGGCGTACCAAAGACATTGTGAGGTTATAGTGATTTCTTTACTTATAGACAATTGAATTACAATTTTTTTTTGTAATTTTGGGTAAAATGGCCAGCCAAATACCAGAAGAGGTACACATCCGGCATTGCATGCTCTTTGAGTTTCGCAAGGGAAATAACGCAACAGTTGCTACCAAAAACATTTGCGATGTTTATCCAAATGCACTGGACATTCGTAAATGCCAAAGGTGGTTTTCCAAGTTCAAATCGGGTAATTTTGATCTTTCCGACTCGTATCGATCAGGAAGACCATCAGCGTTAGACAACGACGTGTTAAGGGCGGAAGTGGAAGCAAATCCGTGTCAGACGATCGAGGAATTGTCAAACAGTCTCAACAAACCTTGGTCGACCATCCAAGAACATTTGAAGCAGATTGGAAAAGTAAGCAGAGCAGGTGTTTGGGTCCCGCATAATCTGTCCGAACAGAATAAGGCTAACCGATCAATCACATGCAACTTATTGCTTCAACGACACAACACAGAAGCGTTTTTTGATCGCTTGATCACAGGAGATGAGAAATGGGTCCTGTATGATAACCCAAAACGCAAAAGGCAGTGGCTCTCTCCAAATGAAATCCCTCGGAGTACTGCTAAGCCAGGTTTACACCCCAAAAAAGCGCTTTTGTGTGTTTGGTGGAGTATTCGCGGCATTGTTCATTTTGAATTACTGAAACCTGGAGAAACTGTTACTGCAGACCTCTACAGCGAACAATTGCAGCGAGTCAATCAATCTTTAATTGAAAAGTGGCCAGCGATTGTCAACCGAAAAGGCGTCATTCTCCAACATGACAATGCAAGACCGCACTGCGCAAGGCGAACTCTAGAAAAAATTAATGAATTGGGGTGGGAGGTGCTGCCTCATCCACCATATTCGCCCGATGTTGCACCATCGGATTTCCACTTATTCCGAGCGCTGCAACACTTTTTAAGTGGCAAAACATTTGCAAATTTGGATGATATCCAAAATGCCATCTCTAGATATTTTGCCGAAAAACCAATTAATTTTTATCGATCAGGGATTGAAAATTTACTCACTAGATGGCAAAAGGTTATTGACAATGATGGGGAATACATCATTGATTAAAAATAAAGACTCGTTAAAAATGTATGTGTTTGTATTTAGCGTAAGAAAACGACATTACTTTCCGGTCCACCTAATATATATAATATATATATATATATATATATATATATTTTATATATTGTCACGCCTTTTTCCCAGTAGGGGTAGGCAGAGGTGAATAAACACCCACATTTCGCCAGATGTGGCCAGATTAGGTCTCGTGTAACAGAGGGCGAGCCTGTTGCCACTTTATTGGGGCCACCACACACACACAAAGATGATTTCAGTGTGCGGGTTTCCTCACGATGTTTTCCTTCACCGTTTGTATCTCGCTGTTGTAACTAAAGTTCACAAATGTACATAACTTAAATATTAAGTCATTGGTACATGCCGAGGTTTGAACCCGCGACCTTCGGAATGAAAGCTGCGCGCTCTAACCATTAGGCCAGCGAGCTACTGCTTGTTATTGTTATCAAAAGAAATCCTAGTAGGTGTCTAAAGAACACTAATACTTGCTAATAAAACTTATCATATTAAATCGAAATTAATCACAATTCTATAGGTTTAAACTTTTATGCATGATTTCTTTTTAAAAGGTAATTAGTATAAATTAGGTCTATTACTAATAGCCTATGAGTACATACCAGTGCAAATGGCGTCAGAATTGATTAAACCATTCCAGAGACTATCAAGAACAAATAGATATACAGCGTGATACTCTAAGATTTTTGTTTAGGTACCGTGTAGCTTAATAAGTAAGGCATCGCGTATCACTTTAACATAGAAAGAAGTAAAAGGTGCCTTTTGATGAAATTGGCATATAAGTAGTCATTGTGCACCAGGAAGTACGGTATGAGCAGCCCCGGAGCCCGGAAGGTCGAGGCGGTCCCCCATAGCGGCAGTGAACGGTATCGCGTGTTTCCGATCGTTACTTCGGTTAAATGTTGCTTGTCAATTAACGCTACTTTTTCATAGAATAACACCGTGGAGTAATAAACTATTTTACTGTAAATCAGAAAAAAAAACAGTGAGTGGTTATAACAATTCATCTTCGAATCCAGGCTTGATAGAATACCCAGTAACTGAACACTAACAACTATAACATTTATACCATGTGTTAATACTGTGTCCATTCATATACTTTATAATTTCAATGGTGTAACATCTCAATTTCACGTGGTATTAAGTGACAATGAAGCCATTGATGGTGAAGGGTGCTCGCTAAGAATACTATGACTCTTATGTTGACAAGCAGAACATATTAATGCTATGGTGATAGATTTATACGATCTATGAAGGTAGTCGCCAGATAGGTGGGTACGAAAATACCCTACCACAAACTAAAGTCTAGCTTAGCCTAGGAATTGATCCAGGGAACTGCGTCTAATTGGTGACGCTGTTATCCACTGTGCTATGGAAGTATTTTGTTATCATTTATTAATAGTACAATGACTATCGCGGAATCAATCTTTTCGTTTTTCATACATAAGACTTGATGATCATCAGCCGATAGACGTCCACTGCTGGACATAGGCCTCCCCCAAAGATCTCCACATAGAGACAGCAAGGCCTCCGGTACCACTGGGAATTAGAGGATGTTGTTTGTAGGGGTTGACATGCACGTATTTGAACCATTAAATAAGACTTAACTGTTTACTTTTAATATTGTTTGATATACTTTTGTAAACAAAAATTATCATCGATATTGAATTATTCATAAAGTTGTTTGTTTTAAAACAAAAATATTTACACTGCAAATTGAGAATCCCTTTCTTTACGCCGGTTAGTAAAAGTATTAAAAAAACTTACCTAGTAATAATACTGGGTATGTGTAAAGAAAAATCTTGATTAACGCCTATTTATTATGGGTATGAATACTTTTTATCAAGCTACCCGTCTCGATGTTTTTTATGAAGGAAAAAAAAAATTGCGTACAATTGACATAAATAAAACTCAACGAATCATATAAAAGGAGTGTTAAAAAAAAAACTTTCAATAATGTCGCTCGCAAGGATAGTGAGTACAGTGCGCGAATAGTTCCCCGTAGCGCCTCAACGTACGCGGATGTGATCGAAGGGGTCAACGGTTCTCCTTGGTGGGGTGTTCACCTCACCGACCTCATGCTCGATACGACCACGCCACGAAAATAAAACCACTGCGGATATCGGTCCCACTCTACGGGCGTCGAGCGACATTTCGAAAAAACCAATAAACGATACATATGCAACTATAATGAAAAAAACAATAGTATTATTGTCTATGTAACTCCACGTTCAGCTCACAGTAATAATTAAAATTCTCTACTGTCTCTTGGCTAGCATTATTTTTATCATAAACACACGTATGAAATAATCCTATTAGCGAGACGTTCACCTGATGATGAGTGATACACCTGCCTATAACAATATAGGGCTAGTTAGATTTATAAACCCCGCACCACGTTGTGCTCGTCGTCTTGAGTCATAAGACATTAAAACTCATTACTCTAGTAATTTCATTAGTTACAACGCTATTCGAACCGGAACATAGAAATGTTTGCACAGTACCGTTTGTCGGCAGTATTAGGAGCTGCGATGATATCTGCTTAGACGGTCTCCGGCAAAAGTGACCTACCACCAGTAAAATGATTGTGCAGGTGCAAAATGTTTACTTAATCGGTGTGCTACTTGACCAGTTTGTAGATATCGCAAGCTACACTTAAATTTAATACTACATTGTATACTAACGTTTGACCAATAAACATGTTTATTATAATATATTACTAACTCATTTTGTTCATAATTTATGTTTTATGTTGTCCTAACAAAAACATATACTAATCAAGTCTTTAGTCGTCTAAATATTTCCAAGTTCTACCCTCTTTATACACGTTATTAACAAATGTTTCTCATATTCTGGATGAATAATAATTTTCTGCATTTTCTATGTATTTCTAAGAACTTTATTCTACAAATAGTTGTTTTCCGTCGACTGTAATATATAATGAAACTTTAAATTGATCTAAAATATTTCTTGAATGTAACCGTAACCGCAAATGATTTTCTATAGCAACCGTTACTATAGCAACCGCGTAAACAAGAAACGAAATAATTAGAAGTTAAAGGGAGACAGACAACGCTGGCGCTCTCTTGTGACGTAGCCCAAGACTCGCTTTGGGTCGCTACGCCAGAGAAGTAAGAAATAAAATGATGAAGGATCTATGTAATTAAAAAATATATATATCCTATAACCATCAACAAATCATTGCGCTTCGAATGGTCATGTTCCCGTGTCACTACATTCACTAGTTTACACGTGATTGGAACAAACAAAACCGATTTTCATTATATATACATAGATATGGACTTTTGTTTGGTTTCATTTCAACTTTCAGCGGTATAAAAATAACTTTATAAAGTTGAACGCCACTAAAATTTTCTCGACAAATATAGATTCATCAGAAGTCCTGATGAAAAATAGATTTCATAGGAATCAATTTAACTGTACAGAAAAGTCGGGTTCATTCTATTTCAGGTAAAGGTTAAGATGTTAAAAGAACGAATATAATTGGTAGTAACTTTGTTGCTTCAAATTATGAAAATGTACGTCGACTCTGAATTAATTTTTAATGGGAAGCCTCTTGTTTTATAAGTGGGTCGCTGAAAACGCTCTGCCTATCAATTAAGCAAGTTGATGTTTCAAAATAAGATGAATATCATTTCAATAATTAAACTACGATTAAACTTCAAACAGAACGATCAAGTTATGGTCGCTTGTTTCACTTGTGAGCTTAAATTGATAAGATTTTATAACTAGTAACTTTACTGGTGCTATGTCTTCGCTGTTAGAGACCGTACAAGCAAACAACCGCAGCTATTTCTGCCGCCAAACAACATTATGCAAACATTACTATGTTTCGGTTTGAAGGGCGCTGTAGCTAGTGAAAATACTGGGATAACATGATTCAACATCTTATAATAATATATATCATCCCAACTAGTGCCACCTTGTTAAGAACGAGCGTATCACTTACCATCAGGTGAATGTCGCCCTCGTTTCTGCGCTTCATTCAATGAAAAATAACTCAGTAACTACATTCATTACTACTTGTTTAGGATATAATAGCAAGTACGTAAATTAAGAGCTGCAATGGGATTAACCCATAGGATATATAATAATAGAAATTTATCATATTTTAAATACATATATTTCGCTCATACAATGTTTGCAAGTTTTTTTTATATGAAACAAGTTTTTGAAACTATAATCTAAAGTACATTATCAGGTAACATAAATATTTAGCATCTTATTTCCTATTGCATGCCGTATCCATTTTATATATGAAAAAATTGATAATGGCATATTGACATAACTCTTTTTTATTTCTAGATCATTATCAATTAATATCAATACCTAAGTCTCCGTGATTAGCAATTAACAAGCGCGTTTGTAATTTACTACAATATTAACTCGATATACAATAGTACTTCTTTAGATACAATTTGTTAAACTAATCAAATTAGGGAAACAACGCTTTTAGTTGTTTTATTTTTTAACGTTTCACTGAGAAAACAATGCGAGTGAAAAAGTTATGTGAAAACGATGTACGGTAAAACAATAGTAACAATTATAACAGGACGTGGGCCGGAGAGCCTCGTTCATATGTTTGCACAGGAAAATTGGTTGTGCCGCCGTGCTCATGTTGCGACAAACCGTTCCTGTGTTAGCTTCTTCAAACCGTCGACACAATGTAACCTTCTAATATGATGAATAAAGGTCAACAGATGCATTAAATAATTTATAACGTTCTAAAGATACGCTGGCTACAACAATTTTATATCATCAAAGATTACCACTTGTATGATTCCATTGTTTGAGACTGTTTAGCACTTTTAATTCCTTCCTCAGAATAGTAGCCTTCAAACACTATAGTATTCAACACATCGCTGTTGCTAGTTAAATCAATTGGTTACTGAGATTTTGTCTCAAAGCGCCGAATTTATTGTGGTACAGTGTTTATCATCCTAACTAGTCATGTTATTGTTATGGATGGGCTTATCAGTCACTATCAGGTTAACGTCTAGCTCGTCTCGTCGCTTTCTGACTAACAATAATTCTAAAATACTTTATGAATTTTGTCTGGTATTGTTTTAGGGCAGCACTGAAACGCTAATGTTACACTGATCAAAAACTTTCCAATTTCGATCATCAGATATTTGCTTACAAAGTTAAAGTGTTTATAGAACCGTTACCCTACATTTCCCAAATTAACTTCTCACAATGCCATAATTTCGCCGGCAAATTCTAATTTTGCACAATGGCAACTTGGTCGAAACTTTACTTGAACGGATGTGTTGACATTGAAAAATTGTTCTTACAAATTGCTTTCATTATTTACTTTTTTCACTTTGTGATTTATATAAGTTTTACTTCAAAATTGTTTAAGAATCAGTGTTAATCAAACAACAGTTAAAATTTATCACCTAACATTATGTTTGTTTGTTGGTCATGTAAATAAGATGCTTTAACCAAGGCGAATGCGTACGTATATCGCGAAAGTTACGAATGTACCGGTTCGCCTTCCGCGCGAGTTCCTATCTGTGTGACCTTATCCCCACCTGTTATTTCCAAGAACTGGTGATGATGACGTTATGGTGCGCTAACGACCAACCAATACCAGAAAACTAATACTCGTCCTATTGAACCAGGTACTAATAATCTACATACGAATTCGAAATTTGAATTTCCCGCTATTATCAGATGTTTTTCTTTTAAAATAAGATAAATTTTTTTTAGATGCTTTTCTGTAGCAATGCTTTTAATGGCTATGCGAGCATCATCATATTCTGAACTCAGGACTTTTATTACAGTATCCTTAAGTCTTAAAAGAAAAAACATATATATTAAAACATTATAGTAATATGTCTAAATAAGTTGATACTGATATAATAGGTGATTCTTTTTAAGTATACAATTTTTTTGTTTTATTCAACGAAGCGACAAAACTAGCGAAACGTCCACATCATAAATGATACGTCTGCCATAAGAACGTAGTACATTGCTCTCGTCGCCTTGATAAATCCCCTTACCCTCGTTACCCCAGTAATTACACTAGCTAAAGCACCCTTCAAACCGGGATACAGTAATATTTGCACACTATAGTTTGGCGGCAGAAATAGGAGTTGCGGTGGTACCTGCCTAGACGGTCTCCCACGATAGAGACCTACTCCTAGTAATGGGTGATTCATTCCAAGTGTATAATATAAAAAAAAAACTACCCTTATAGCAATCTTTGATCGGCATCAAGCTTTTGTTGGTTGTTTAATTGAACTTCTTTATCACGATTACAAATTCGTTATTATTGTCAACGAGTCGAATTAGGCTTTAAGTATGATATGTACTAATTATTGTTTTTATTATATTTCTTACTGTTATTATATGTCCCGTTTTAATTACAATTTACTGATGATAGGTGTCTGCTGCCAAAGACCGTGTAGGAAGGTACCACCGCAGTCAGTCCCGTTAGATCGGGCTATTAGGAATAGGACTAAGGTATTCCCTGCCTCTCGTACAAGGCGACTAAAAGGGTAGGGTTCGTGGGCGTTGAGAGTGGAAGCCCTCAGGGCTTAATAATCTTGTATTATATTTGCAGTAGCACTGCGTCGGTGCTGAGAAAGGCTGTGTCCTCCCGTAAGATGTTTTAACCAGAGTGCAGGGGTGCACCGGGGGCGTTCCGTAGAACCCGGAGCCCATCCTAATGCACTGAAGGAGACAACCGGGGGGGGTTTTAGTAGTTAGAAGCCCCATATAACCTTGTCCTCCCCCCAGAAGCAAGGTACCTTTTAAGAAGATTTCCCCCGCGATAAAAAGGTACCACCGTAGCGGCTGTTGCAGCCGACAAAGACTAATATGCAAACACTACTGTGTTACGGTGTAAAGGACGTTGTAGCTAGTGTGATTACTGGGGTAACGAGACACAACATCTTGTCTCAAGGTGACAAGCACATGTGCTGCTGTGTATACCATTGCAGCTAGAGCCACACTGTTATGACCGGCCGTATTACTTGCCATCAGGTGAAGGTCCCGCTCGTCTCGTCGCTTCGTAGAAGAAAAAAATATATTGTTATAGCAGCGTCAACGATTTTTTATTTTATTTAAAGGCACTATACTATCGAGTTTAATAATATTAAATGATAATGTGGGCAGATTTATATTATACGTCTACGGTACAAGACAAACGACAGATAAATAACATTAGAGCATATATACATATTTTTTTAATTTTTCGCATAAAAATAGAAGCAAGGAGGTTGGTTCAGTGTTAATATTGAAATATTGTTTGTGGGCGCGCGCGGGCGATGCCGTGCGCGCAACCTTGCGGCACGCCGCAGGTCAGATTTTTCGAAGGTCGATGACTTGCTTGTAATCGCTGCGAGTTATTATTATTTGTCAGCGCACCCCGCGCTTCCAGTGAAACACGCTACGAACTAGTAACTTTGTGATTATAACAATCATTTTATTTATATATTTATTTTTATTATTTTGAAATATTTTATTAAACTCTACAAGTAGGGACTTAGCGCTAATTAACATTTCCTTGGTTGCAAGGAAACGCGCCAGATGATGAGTTTTTACTGGTGATAGTTCTCTATTGTGTGAATGATGTAAGAAGAGTGTGAATTCAGATATGACGGCTGATACGATATGGAAGAGAAGGACATACTGTGCCGATCCCACATAGCTAGGAAAATGGCAGGAGGAAGAAGAAGAGTTCTCTATTGTCGGAAACTGTCTAAGTAGGTCACCGCAGCGCTTATTTCCGAAACCAAACAGTATTGTACAAACATTACTGTGTTACGATTTAAATGGCGCTATAGCTAGTGTACTGGGGTAACGAGACTCAATATCTTATTTCTCAGGAGACGAGCGCAATATGGTGCAGCATATGCTAACTAGCGCCGCATTGTTACGTGCAGGCGTATTATTTACCATCAGACGAACGTCTCACTCGTATCGTTGCTTAGTTTTATAAAAAAAGGCAAGCGTAAATCATATTAATAATTTTAAACATACATATTTTCTATTTTAATATGAATATAAATGAGATGTATACATATAAAAATGATTATGCAGACACGGAAATATAGTCTAACACGTATTTCTTGACTATACTTGAACGTAATCGTACGTAAATACTATAATATTATTGAATTGGATACATATATAATATTGTTAGAAATATGCTTATCAATTAATCGAAATATTTAAATTTAGTTAGTATAAATAAAACGTATAATAACTAATTTGTGTGGATTGTGATTGAAGTGGATTTAAGAAAATGGTGATAGATGCTTAACACAGTTTTTCGTTAAAACACTCACGTCTCACAGTTAAAATATTACGTGTGGTATTGTAAAATATTGACTAGTTTATTGCCTACCACAATTTATAAAAAAAAACACTATACAAATAGGTGAAATATTGTGTGTGATAAGTATTGGATGGTCGATCGGGCCAGTGAGCGCGCCCTAGCGGAAGACTCGCTTCGTCGCCCCTTCAGCGTCGCCTCGGATGCTCTCAACTCAACGATCACGAATCATAAATACTTAATATGCCCGGATCAATAATTCTGTTGTACTTATATTAATATCTTACTAGGGCTCCGTTAACGTACAATACTGGAAAAAATCATGTGCAAGTTTTAAAGCAACTTACGTATTTAAGAATAATGTTATATAAACAAATATATCTTGTAAACAATGTATTAAATAAAAATCGACGAGACCAGAATCTAGAAAAGAGTTTAAAAAGATTTTATATATTTTTAACTAAAAATATTAAATGTAATTACTGCTCAAACAAAAATGTACTAAATCAAAATCGGTCCATCCGGTTTGGAACTACGATGAGACGATTATGGCGCAATGAAAGTCATATCCAGAATGTTATTAAATATTATAAACACTAAAATTACTTATAAATAATCAATTACACTACCTTTTTGTCTTATAATAAAAATTGGCTCACTTTAACGCAATTTACTTGGACCTTTAAACTGTTCTTCCAAGATTTTTCGTTACCAACTGTGGTTATAAACCTTATTTATGCTGATGGGAGAAAAACTTGTGATATTTAGATACTCTGGCACTACACTTGATACTACTCTACATTTAGTTGAATTTAATTCTTGCTAGTGGAATTATTGGGAATACGATAAACCATCTAATGCATTTTTAATAAAAAAAAAGCACATTCGTTTAACACCTACCACAACAGTACTTTTAATTTAAATGACGTTATCGTAAAAAAAAGGTTTTATATAAAAAACAGTTTTTTATTGTCATTAAATTTGCGGAAAATTGCTACGCGATATGTCGAATTACTCGAATGGCAAAACGCTCGGTACCTTCGCCTCACTATACCAGAACTCGTGATTGCGAAACATCTTTAGTCTATGGCCATTCGATGCTCGGTACGCTGCTTGACACGGTGCTGCGCTCGGCGCGCGGCAGAGCGCGCCATCCGTCAAATTCAAGGTCATCCCTCTGTTTCTACCGAAAGAAACTTAACTTTGAAGTTCTAACTTTAAAGAAGTATTGACTTTTTTATCGGCAATGGGGTGTTAACTGACAATGAACAATGATGGCTCCCATATGTTGATAGACTGCACACAGCTAATGCTGATATGGCGGTAGATGTACAATATGTAAATAACAACTAATCAGTCCGTTTCAAAAAACTTTTCCATTAACTAAACTTCACTGCATGCAACCTTGACATCGAACTAAGATCTCCAGTGTTCTAAGGCAGGCGGTTAGCCACAATGCCACAGAGAGATTTAAATTTACTTCCACCCTGTTCAAACAAGACGCTGTTAAAAAATTTGTTCCATGAAATACCATGCGAGGTCATCTTTATCTGTGCTCCGAACAAGGTTACTGAAGCGCTTTACAGGAAGTAATGGAACATTTGTGCACTCTTTTCTTGCAGCGGAATCGCAACTCGATTTTCTTGATATATGACTTTTACACATTTGTATAAATGAACTACACTGCCAACACGTCTAATAACAATGTATAGTGAATAATAAGTTTTAAACTTTTTTAGTAGGTTAAAACGATTGGATATATACATGTATTTTCTCATTGAATACATCATCAAACATTATTATTGCGTAGTTATGTAACAGTAGAAATTATTAATCGATTAAAAAGCTATTTAACACATTAAGAAAAGAGTAAGATAACGGTTTCCTACTTTTCAAATTGCCCATATTTTTATTACACGCGCATGTTCAATTTGTACACATTACTCTAACGGGTACCATTTCATAACAAGTTATTCTATAATAATCACAAAACCACACAAAGACACTAATCGCAGCTTTTTATACTAACTTAGAGGTATATTTAAATTTCCTGAGGATAACAGGGATCCATTAAACCTCCCAGGGCGGACAATACGCAATTATATTATCCTTTTATTTACATATTAAACATTTATAATCCTATTCAAACTATAACAGCTTATCAGTAAACTTGTAACGATAAACAATTTGAACTGTTAGTGATTAAATAATGATTATTACATCTTTATCAGTCTAGCAACTGGCACATAACCATTACTAATTGGTTTTGTGTTTTCATTTTATATCCAGATTGATACAATAAAAGTAGTAAAATATTTATACACGGACACAAGTGTTGTGTATGTAATAATTTTTAGTACGTTCTTATTTTTCTGTACCGCTTATTGTTTCTACTTTCTTTCGTATAAAGAATGTCATGGCAATTAATTTATCGCGCTGACTACGCACGGATTCTTCAATATCACATTTCCGATGAAAGCTACTTGAAAATGTTGCTTTACTCAAACTCAGTGAGGATGGAACCTGGGCCTGTTCGGAGTATATGACCTTACGAACTAACCTACGCTCCTCATTTAATTATTTTTAATTTATGAAGCGAGATGACTAGCTAGACCTTTATGTGATGATAAGTAATGCACCTGCTCATGCATTGTGCTCGTCCCTTTTACACATAAATTGATAAATTTCATTACGCCAGTATTTTCATTAGCTTCCTTCATACCGGAACGTGCTTGCATACTACTATTTTATCTGGTGCGAAGACGGTCTCCAGCAACAGAGACCTACCACCAGTGACTTCTCATATTTAATTACATATGGATATATGTAATGACGCAGACGATGGTGCAATAAGATGCTTAGATTTAACAGTTACTTTAATAAAGGAATCGATTATAAATAACAGTTATTTCGATAGTTCAATGGTAATATTAGTAAAGTACGCATCTCGAGAAAAAATTCGCGAAACTGCCGACCCACTGACCCAATTGCGATGTCCGTGAGCGTGGCAAGGTTAAACCCACCGGCGCCCGCACTTGCTTGCGACACGGCCGCGCTACTACTCGACTGCAGTTTGTCTAAACTAGCGAACCTGCTAGATAATTCGCGACTCGGTACATGTTTTGTGACCATAACAGACCAGTTTTTCAAGCCGAGTCTAATCTCTGAGAACCCACAAACATATATTGAACTTAGAAACTATGTCGTCAGTTAAAAACAATTTAATTTTACACACCTTTTAGGTTATATTATATTTACTGGTGGTATATCTCTTTTCTGACTGTCTAACAATACGGCTCTTATTTCTGCCGCTAAACAGTAATGTGCAAACTTTACTGTTGTCTGGTTTGAAGGGCGAAGTACCGAGTGAAAATACCGAGGAGTTAACCTATGTCTCAAAGCGACAGGAAAAAAATGTCTGTGTGCGAAGTATATTAGTCTATCCAGCGCCATCTTATTATGGTCATGCAATTCACTTACTATCAGGTGAATGTCATGCTCTTCTCATACTCGAGTTGTTAGCATAGTTAAGCTAGACGTCCTAATTATATATATAACTTTATGCACTTTACGAGTCGTTATTCTTTTATTGGCTATTTCAATCCTATATAACGCATTGTTCAATCATTTCTTACTCAAATATAATAGATATCGGATATTATAGGCGTATTATACGATATCGCGTTTACTGTGTGCGTGTGTGTATGTGAAACGGTTTGCCAACCCTCCAACGCCTTGGGACCTAATAAACTCAAGGTGAAAATAGTTTAGTTAATGTCACTTACTATAACTCCACATTGATTGATATAAAAGTAAATAACTGATTTCGTATCGATAACAGTACTGGTGGTAGGTGTCTGTTGCTGGATACAAGTAGACACCACAGCAGCTGCTATTTCTGCGGCCAAAGAGTAGTGTAAAAACTTTACTGTTTTCCAGTATTAAAACACGGGTCGAGACTTAACTATGTGGTACAGTGTACATTAACCTAACTAGCGCCACGTTGTTATGAAGCGTATTACTTACCATCAGGTGAATGTTTTCCTCACCTCGTCGCTTATCCGAATTATAGTAAACTATATTCTTATATGCGGGAATAACCCAATAGTTTTAAGAAATGGTACATGTATGACCACAATGATTATTAAGCAGGTTCAAACAAGAATAACATCAATGAAAGGTTAACAACATAACTGATCATAATTACTTCTATTAAATGTTTTTTTCATTACAACCTTCATAACAACGGATGTCCGGCGTACTCGGAAATCGCTATTTGCAATCCACAGTGTATATCATTAAGTTTATTGTAGATAGAATCCTAAATAAACATGGTGTTTTACTAAAGCAAACGGGAATTGGTACAGTGGTTGTGTACAGTGTGAGTATTGTGTACAAAAAAAAAAGAAATTGGTATGCGCCTCGTGCAGGGCTATACCCGAATTGACCGTTTCGTATAACGGCAACGAATACCAGTGGACCACTTATGAATCTTAATTTTACTTTCGTGCCTGTTTCTCTTTATAGCGTATGATGAAATTTTACGCCATAGAACCTGTAATGATACCGTTATTATTTTGTATAAAGCAAATAAATACAAAAAAAATCATATCAATATGTTTATTAATTATATACTCTATAGTAACTGTGGCCGGAAACCGTCTAAGTAGTTATCACCGCAGCTTCTATTCCTTCCGTCAAACAGTTACGTGTGCAAATAGCGTGTTCCGGTTTAAAAGTGGTTGTCGCTACTGTACTGGGGTAACGGGATTTAACATCTCGTGTTCCAAAGCTCTCCTAACTAGAGTTATAGACATTTGGACATGGGCATGAACGACAACCATGAAGATCTTTAGAAAACTAAAGATCTTCATGCTCGTCGTTCTTGTACTACATATCTGCAACGTTTTCCCTCGATTCTCCAGATCCTCATCCATGATATTTCAAAGTAGGTCAGCTACGTGATGTTATCAGCGAGATTTTAAGAATGGCACCCATAACAACATGGCACTAATTAGGATGATATATACTACACCACACTGCTCTTCGCCACCAGACTGACCATCTTGTATGTTCAGTCTCGTTACCCCAGTAATTTAACTAGCTACAACATCGTTCAGAACAGAACACAGTAATATTTGCCACGCTACTATTTGGTGATAAAAATAGGAGCGGTGATGAGATTCTTACTCACTGAAACCTCCTTTGAGGTCTGCATCAATGCATTTAAAGAGGCTCCGGAATCTCTTATCTGTGCCTCTCTACATCATGTGTTACACGTCTCTGAGGAGGAGCCTAACCCTCCTAGGCACCATCACTTACCCATACGCTGGTTAAAAATTCGCTTGTAGATCGATAAGGGCCCCTTCCCTCAAAGCCCGCGAAACTCCTAGACCCTTTTAGTCGCCTTCTACGACAGGCAGGGCTTACCTTAGTCCTATTCGTACTAGCCCGAGATTATAGGGGTACGGAGTCCACAGAGACCTACCACCAAAAAACTTCGAACATTGAAATAAGTACGTACGAAACTTTTTAGTAATTTTGTTATTACTTGATATGTCGTTCGTATTTAATATACAATGTGGTGTTGTTGTGTTCTTATTATATATTATTATACCCATTGTAAATATACAATGGTTTATTCACATATTTATTGATCTACTCCTGATTATACAGTCTGAATAGATTATGCTGAGTTATTAATATATTTTAAGTGATATGTCACGTTTAAATCTGCGGAATCGTTCGGGGAGTTCCCTTTGTCTCGACGCACTATTCCGGACGTTGACTTTGGCTATTGAATTTAACGGCAAATGCCCTTTTATTTTGTTTCTTATCTCTTACTAAAGGAAAAATACGTAAGTATATTTCTTCTTATTTAATCTCACGCCATTGTAATCATTTCATGATGTAATAGCTAAGATATGTAACAAAGGTTTTGATGTTTTGTCGACTACGGAATGTATCAAAAGCTAATAGCTTACGAAGATTTTAAAGACTTATAGAGGATAAAAGTGTAGGTTACAATTTCAGGACTAGTTTAGTTTAATAGCTATATCTTCTAATAATATTTAGTAATTCAATATTCATAGCTCTCTCAGCTTTTGCGTTGATAATATCAGAGAACATTTGAATAACAATGAGTGGATTGCGTGATTGTGTATATGCGGAGTCAATCCTATAAATATAAATAAAGGAAAAAAATCTTAACGATGTGTTCTTTCAATAACTATTTAGTATTCAAATTTATGTTTTTTTTTTTTATTTATTCAAATGCGGTATAAAACTTTCTAAATATTTTACACGTGTTACAAGACAATTTAATAATTTTTTTCTTATTTCACGACAAGATGAGGTAAGTGTTCACCTGATGGTAAGTGATAAATAGACTTGCTTTTAACAACGTGACTATAGTTAGAATGATATATACAGCACCAAATTGTTCTCGTCACCTTGCCTAAATGTTACCAATAATTTCACTATCTACAGCGTCCTTGTTTTACACCCGAACGCAATGTTTTTATTTATTTATCATAATGAATTAATGATATTATAGATGTTACAAAAAGAAAATCTTAAAACCTTTACACAGATAATTAATAAAGTAGATGAGAACAGAAATACAATCCGACTGCGACGGTAGGAGACTGATGTTTATTTACTCATAGTATGAGTAGATAAGTAAGCAAGCTCGCACGTAACTGAGAGCAAACACTTGTTGGAATTAAAATTATAGTTATTTACATAACTTGCGGAGATGGTAACACAGTCGCGGACGCCTCGTGAACTTTACACACGACCTCGTTACGCAAAATGAGGGTAACGGTAGCCCCCGCAGCCGCGGCACGGACCAAAACCGCACGGCGACCGCTTGGAAAGTAATCGCTCGGAATCGGTCACTTTCTCTCCGACAGGTCTCAGTTCCGACACGGCAGCGCTACAACTTGCTGCTCCGGACAAGTACGATCGTATGTTAATTAAAAAAAAAAAACAAATCCCATTCGCGACAAGTGACCGCAAGGTGTGTAACCTTGCGACTTAGTGTTTTGCAATATCGATTGGAAAATCGCAAAAAATCAAAGCCAACGCTCACAGTAAGTTCAAAATGGTATTTAGCAACTTCTCGTGTTGTTAACTGCATCTGTTATATTAAACGATTTGCTTTATATTTCTTTTTTTCAAGCATATATATAATGACAATTAATTTTCTTGGTAAAACAATATAAACATAGTAATCAGATTGTGTCAAAAAAAAGTAAGAGTTGTTAGTGTAATACGTAATAAAGTTCTCGTGAATCTTAATACATTTATAAACTTTTTTTGCATTAAGCGGCAAATCCAAATACTTATGACTTAAAAAAATCTAAGGTAAACAAAAAAGAAATTAATTGTAGCTCTCAAGTGAAAGGTTCGCTAGTCAGCTATAAGGTATGTCGTTGCCATTAAAAATAAAGAAGTGGTGAGACGATGACTTGGCGTAGGAGCTTTTTTTTTGCTCCACGAACACCCGCGAGCGAGCGAGAGCCGCGTTCAAAACCGAACAAGTGCGTTACCCCCGCGAAGATCGTCCGTATTATTGTTTCCTACGACGTGCGAACGACCAGTGACAATTAGATAAAATCATCTATAACACAATTATTAATTCATAAATAAAAATACAACAGATGAAAGGTCAAAAGCTGTAAATACATATTATATTAGGCCATATACTCATAGTTTATGGTAAAACAATAAAACCAGTTCATGAACACGTTTGACCTTAACAGCTCTTTTTGTTTTTTACATGTTTTAATTTTGATTCAAACATTTTAAATGGTTTTGCTATATGAATTAATATTAATAGTTTTAAACGACCAAACAGGTACAAGTAATTATAAAATGATAAACGTAAGACCCAATTGCTAGGCTTATGCTGTAGTGTAAGAAACTTGTCTATAGATTAAATGAGTAAAGTGACTCTTTTGGTCAACAAAAGGAAAGCAGGTGAGAACAACAAAAAACTTTATGTATCGTTTTTGTTAAGTTTAAACAAAAAGGATAACAACGTGTAAATTTTAGAATCATCGCATTGGAAGACATTGAGTAGTGAAAGTCGGTGAATAGAGAGTTGACCCGCGAAAGTTTCCGGGATCATGATGATCGCATCACAGCTGCCGTTGTAGCGGAAAGGCTAACCGATTGCCATTAACAGGTATATTCCTCCTTCGAGGTTGGTCCACATAAGATTGGCTTGTGGTACAGTATTATCTAGTTTGCTACCTCATTGCCAGTGTACGATTATAATAGCATTGATATGTTCCGGCTGTCAACATATGAGAGCAAAAGTGTTCTGAACGAGCACGGACTATCATCTTCGGCCTCGTTGTCACTTAAAATCAGTAGAAATTGAGGTCAACTGTTAACCGATTACATCGGTAAATTTTAAGGTCTATACTCAACATTAATAATTATGAATTATACATAAGTAATGATAATATTTTAGTAAAAATGTAAGAATAAGGGGATGTAATAGGGGGACCGGAAAGTAATGTCGTTTTCTTACGCTAAATACAAATACATACATTTTTAACGAGTCTTTATTTTTAATCAATGATGTATTCCCCATCATTGTCAATAACCTTTTGCCATCTAGTGAGTAAATTTTCAATCCCTGATCGATAAAAATTAATTGGTTTTTCGGCAAAATATCTAGAGATGGCATTTTGGATATCATCCAAATTTGCAAATGTTTTGCCACTTAAAAAGTGTTGCAGCGCTCGGAATAAGTGGAAATCCGATGGTGCAACATCGGGCGAATATGGTGGATGAGGCAGCACCTCCCACCCCAATTCATTAATTTTTTCTAGAGTTCGCCTTGCGCAGTGCGGTCTTGCATTGTCATGTTGGAGAATGACGCCTTTTCGGTTGACAATCGCTGGCCACTTTTCAATTAAAGATTGATTGACTCGCTGCAATTGTTCGCTGTAGAGGTCTGCAGTAACAGTTTCTCCAGGTTTCAGTAATTCAAAATGAACAATGCCGCGAATACTCCACCAAACACACAAAAGCGCTTTTTTGGGGTGTAAACCTGGCTTAGCAGTACTCCGAGGGATTTCATTTGGAGAGAGCCACTGCCTTTTGCGTTTTGGGTTATCATACAGGACCCATTTCTCATCTCCTGTGATCAAGCGATCAAAAAACGCTTCTGTGTTGTGTCGTTGAAGCAATAAGTTGCATGTGATTGATCGGTTAGCCTTATTCTGTTCGGACAGATTATGCGGGACCCAAACACCTGCTCTGCTTACTTTTCCAATCTGCTTCAAATGTTCTTGGATGGTCGACCAAGGTTTGTTGAGACTGTTTGACAATTCCTCCATCGTCTGACACGGATTTGCTTCCACTTCCGCCCTTAACACGTCGTTGTCTAACGCTGATGGTCTTCCTGATCGATACGAGTCGGAAAGATCAAAATTACCCGATTTGCACTTGGAAAACCACCTTTGGCATTTACGAATGTCCAGTGCATTTGGATAAACATCGCAAATGTTTTTGGTAGCAACTGTTGCGTTATTTCCCTTGCGAAACTCAAAGAGCATGCAATGCCGGATGTGTACCTCTTCTGGTATTTGGCTGGCCATTTTACCCAAAATTACAAAAAAAAATTGTAATTCAATTGTCTATAAGTAAAGAAATCACTATAACCTCACAATGTCTTTGGTACGCCTCTGAACAAAACAATGAGCTGACAAATGACAATCAAGTATTGGCATGCGCAGAAACGACATTACTTTCCGGTCCCCCTAATATTAAAAAGGCAACGAGCAATTTTTAAATGTTCTCCGTCCAATTGATCTCATTAAAAAATAACCAAGATTATCAAAAAATATGTATGAATAGCTCAATTCATACGTAGGGCCTTTTAAGAAGGAGAGAATGAAGGCCATTTATCCACTAATTTGGCTAAGTGCAGATTGATAGATGTCATGTCCATGTTAGCTGATGTTCTTGGAACATGCCGACTTTAAAGATCAAGCTCAGTGGAGATCGAACTCGTGCTTCTTAAGTCTATAACAAACAAGAAAGAAGGCATTTTCAATTCGTTAAATATTCAATTAACTTTACGACGTTTCATAATTCCTAATCAGTTTTCTTCGGAGTCCCTTGGTTATTTGCGTACGCGTTACACTATCAGTAACTGTTATCTCATTGTAGTGTTTCCTTCACTTGCTCTCGGATAACATGTCTTATCGCACACGTATTATCTGACTCGTTTCGAAATATTTCTTTATTAAATACTATCTACTCAGTCCGGTTGATACGTGTATTTTACGATAGAATAAGAGAAGTTTTTAAATTCTGTGTGTTAATATTAGTTTATATGGGAAGTGGTAACTGAGTCGATTTTGTTAAATACTGTGCAGTGTTGTTCGGAACTGTTCAGCGAGCATTGTTATTCATTGTAGCAATCGAGTAAGATGACCTTTACGCTCGAACGCGTGACCATGAGAAATCCTGAAGGTTGCATATGCTTGCCGAATCGTCGACTGACACCTAAGCAATTTCAATGATTAATAATTTGAGCCGTCAGCGGCAGACACAAGTTCAGGTGTACACCTATGAGGCTGAGCCAGTTAATTGTGTTAGAGATCACCACAAAACATCTTTATTCCTTTCAGCATAAACGAGTCTGTGGGCGTCAAACAAATCAACCTAGAAACTTTACCGAAGGTATCGCTGTGTGTGTGCCAAGCCAATGGGTCGACCAACCAGTCGACCAGACGGTCTCCCCCCTCGGCGTCTCCTCCGTCTGCTGCCCCTCTCCTCCTCCGGTGCTCCCTCCATTGCGCCAGCCAGTCGACGTTCGGTCAGCGGTCCGTCAGCACGCGTCGCGCCGCGACAGTTCCTTTCCTTACGTCCAGCTCATTTTGTGCTCACTTTAAATTTCATTCTAGTCAAGTGAGTACGCGTCTTGTGTTGTTGTGCACTCCTAATTTGAAAATGTAATTGTAATGAAATGTAAAAACTGGTGTAACGACGTAAAACTCACTGCCGCTTTGTCTTGCTTGTTACAGGTACCTACTTGGAACTGGGTGTGAGGGCCCAGATACGGTGTGTGTTAGTTTTATGTAATCGTAATAAATACTGTTGAAGAATTATAACGTTAAGTGGAGTTGTGTGAAATATCTCGTTCAGTGCGCTCTCCGCGGATCTAAGTGTGCGAAGTTTCTCTTGGGAGAGTGAAGTGTTCACTGCGCATATTACTTTTACATTGTTATGCTTTGCAAACAAGTGTTCAGTGCCCGTATTTAGTGGATTATAAACTTTTGGATTTCAAACATTCCTATGGCAATTGTAAGTAAATCTTTATTTAAACTTTATTATATATTTAATATGAATTATATCTATAAATCATTACATGCGTCGCTGTATGCAATACTGTTTGATATGTTTTATTTTAAACAAGTAAAAATAGGTCGGCGACGGGATGTGATTTGTGTACATGCCGACGGATTTATAGATCGTATGCTTAAATTTAACTCGATATAATTCAATGCGTGTATTATATACGATATATTTGAAATTAAACAATATTTACTGGAAATCATATAATATTTATTAATACAATAGCGTTTGAAGAATATTATTAATGATATGGCAAAGGTTATTTTATAGTTAAAAATATTATAAAAACATATGAAAGAAAACTTGTTTATGAGTATTTTCAATATCTTACTTCAAATTTCATTCGTAGCGTTTAAATGGAAGTAATTGTTATTTTCACCTCCAGTTTAGCTGATTGCTTGTTAATATACATTTATATGTGGCAGTAATTAATAAAACATTACATTGAAACAATTTTTATATATGTTTCAATGAATTATAATTGACTACTAACGTCGGTAGTTATAAGACCAAATATTTCACAATTTGTTTCAGTGGTATAATGATATAGTTGGCACTAAAAAAGAGTTATTCGAAAACTGTATTGTAATGTTGAATAATATATATTCCGATGTGTTCCTACTCTTGTTGATTGCAACATTGGCCTTGTTTATATATACATATCACACAGTGAATATCTACCCGCGGAACAAGGTTGCAGACTAATTGTGAATCTGTTTCAAACGCGCGCCATCTTGACGAATTAAATGATGAAAATTTGTATGCAGTTATACAATTTAAATATGAGGTTATAATAATCTTGATATTTCTTATTATTTTTACTGGTGGTAGATCTCCGTTGCCGGAGACCGTCTACATACCACCGGAGCTCCAAACAGTTTTATAGTAAACATTTAATGTGTTATTTGAAAGGATATGTAGCTAGTGAAATTACTGCGGTAACGAGACTTACCGTCTCACGTCTCAATGCGACGATTACAACATAGTGTAGTGTATATTACTTTAACTCTCATTTTATTTATGAAATTAAGCGACGAAATGAGCCGGAAGTTCATCTAATGGTAACTGATACGCCTGCCTGTATTAACGTGGCGCTACATAGGATGACATATACTGTGCGGCATTGCGCTCGTTGCCTGAGTCATAATATATCGAGTATCTTTACCCCAGTACACTAGCAACAGCGTTCTTCAAACTAAAACAGTAATGTTTGCACACTACTGTTTGGCGGTAGAAGTAGGCGCAGGGTGGTATTAGTGGGACCGGAAAGTAATGTCGTTTTCTTACGCTAAATACAAACATACATTTTTAACGAGTCTTTATTTTTAATCAATGATGTATTCCCCATCATTGTCAATAACCTTTTGCCATCTAGTGAGTAAATTTTCAATCCCTGATCGATAAAAATTAATTGGTTTTTCGGCAAAATATCTAGAGATGGCATTTTGGATATCATCCAAATTTGCAAATGTTTTGCCACTTAAAAAGTGTTGCAGCGCTCGGAATAAGTGGAAATCCGATGGTGCAACATCGGGCGAATATGGTGGATGAGGCAGCACCTCCCACCCCAATTCATTAATTTTTTCTAGAGTTCGCCTTGCGCAGTGCGGTCTTGCATTGTCATGTTGGAGAATGACGCCTTTTCGGTTGACAATCGCTGGCCACTTTTCAATTAAAGATTGATTGACTCGCTGCAATTGTTCGCTGTAGAGGTCTGCAGTAACAGTTTCTCCAGGTTTCAGTAATTCAAAATGAACAATGCCGCGAATACTCCACCAAACACACAAAAGCGCTTTTTTGGGGTGTAAACCTGGCTTAGCAGTACTCCGAGGGATTTCATTTGGAGAGAGCCACTGCCTTTTGCGTTTTGGGTTATCATACAGGACCCATTTCTCATCTCCTGTGATCAAGCGATCAAAAAACGCTTCTGTGTTGTGTCGTTGAAGCAATAAGTTGCATGTGATTGATCGGTTAGCCTTATTCTGTTCGGACAGATTATGCGGGACCCAAACACCTGCTCTGCTTACTTTTCCAATCTGCTTCAAATGTTCTTGGATGGTCGACCAAGGTTTGTTGAGACTGTTTGACAATTCCTCGATCGTCTGACACGGATTTGCTTCCACTTCCGCCCTTAACACGTCGTTGTCTAACGCTGATGGTCTTCCTGATCGATACGAGTCGGAAAGATCAAAATTACCCGATTTGAACTTGGAAAACCACCTTTGGCATTTACGAATGTCCAGTGCATTTGGATAAACATCGCAAATGTTTTTGGTAGCAACTGTTGCGTTATTTCCCTTGTGAAACTCAAAGAGCATGCAATGCCGGATGTGTACCTCTTCTGGTATTTGGCTGGCCATTTTACCCAAAATTACAAAAAAAAATTGTAATTCAATTGTCTATAAGTAAAGAAATCACTATAACCTCACAATGTCTTTGGTACGCCTCTGAACAAAATAATGAGCTGACAAATGACAATCAAGTATTGGCATGCGCAGAAACGACATTACTTTCCGGTCCCCCATTACCTTTTTTTTTATCGCGGAAAAGATATCTTGCTTCTGGGGGGAAGACAAGGTTATGTGAAGCTTCAACCCACTAAAACCCCTTCGGTGGTCTCTCTCAGTGCATTACGAGTCGTTCCGGAATCACCGGTTCCCCCCTGCACTCTGGCTAAAACATCCCACGGAAGGGCTAAGCCCTCCTTAGCACCCACGCTGTGGTACGGCAAATACGAGACCATCATGCATTTGCCGGCCTCTTAAGGCTCGCTTATTGAGCTCGGAAGGCCCCCACCTTCAAAGCCCACGACCCGACGACCATTTTAGTCGTCTTGTACGACAGGCTGGCAATACCTTAGTCTTATTCTTAATAGCTCGAGACTACAGGGCTGACAAGCGTCCGTTGCCATTGCCCTGACGTCCTCGTCTAGCCAGGGTTCCAAGTTTGGCAGGAGCTTACTATATGCTGCTGTGAGTTCCTTGGCTCTGCAAGCCCTTCTCTCCAACAGTAGTACCTGCCTAGATGGTCTCCGGCAATAGAGAAATTCTACCAGTAAGTCTCCAGTAACTAGAGCCACATAGTTATAGGCTGTATATAAATTCACTCTTGTATTTATAGGTTATGTTATTTACAATAGTTTTCCATAAAGTCAATAGTTTACACTTAAAGAATTCTTCACATTTTAGTTATAGTTTATTTTTCGAATAGCTTTTGCTTGCTTTTAATGATTTCTCTTGAAGTCCCAAGCTAAAACCGTACGACGGTTGATAATTCTCACTAGCACTCGGTAGTTTTATATACATACACAAGAAACAATAGAAATGGGCCGAGTTTATTCAATTGTAGTATTGTTAATAGTTTCGTATTATTAACACGATTAACTTTGGCATTATTTACTCTGGCTGTTAGATTTAAATGTATAACAAACGTCAAATAAATTACTTATCACTTACCATCAAGTCAGTCACGGTTGTCTCGTTGCTTCATCGAATAAAAAAAGATAGTGCGGCAGATATTTAAGTCATTGGCTTGTTTATACGGTGAGAGGAAATAGTAATGCGTGTTTTGTGGCTGTAGCAGCGGCTGCAACAATCAATGAACATCCAATCGGACGACTCCTTGTTCAGTATGAGCTGATAGAAGCGGTTGCACCGCGGCTGCACGAGCCCATAGAGAGGTGCACGGTACGCCGATAAGTGGGTCAAGGCGCGCGGGCGGCCGGCGTTTCCTACTCGCTACAGAGTGACGTCGGCACGAGGAAACCGACGCTTATACACTCGAATCAGCTCTATTGAAATCGCGTTTTTATCCAATTGGTCTCCTGATGAAGACTAATGTTGCATAGGATATAAAATCATCACATTAACACACCGCCTGAGTATCTATCCGTGCGAGCTCCATCACCAAGCAATAAATACATTATCGAGTTACAATTTATATAATGCTAGTGAAATCTCCTTACTGTCTCAACTCTGTTCTTCTTTCTCTAAACTTATGCCTCATGTCTCTATCTTATTCTATATCCGTCTACTCGGAAGGCATCGAAGAATTCGAGTGTGTTGCAGATCTGGCCCGAACATTCCGTCGGAGCCGCGACTCTGCAGTCTTTTTCTTTTGCCTTTGCCAGTATCTGTCCGTTTCTTAAGATTATCTCCGTCTCTCCTAGTAATGTGTATGAAATTCTCTAGGATTCGCTTAAGGCAGATATTAGAAAGTCTAGAATTTTTTTATGCTTGGCCAGTATGAATGTGTTAGCCCGAAATGCAGTCCATGAGATTCGTAGCTAGAACCTGTTATTATTATCCGAACCTCATCCTTGTTTAATTTTTATCATATTTCTTTCTCTTCCACTGTTTGACGTCTTATAATCTTTATATCAGTATTGTATCAACATACTTATTATTGAAAAAATAACGTTTTCGTGTTGCTAAATATAGTTAGAAACTATAAAAATGTATTTTTGAAAGTTTCATTATATAATTGTTTCAGTTATGTTGCGAAACATTTTATTACATTATTCATGCACGTAAGATATTAAGCGGTTAGGTGGAAGACTCGTTGCTTTCGAAACTAACTGCTGCGTCGAATAAAGTTTTATCATCAAAATTCACACATCTAAAATTATACTAAACTTCATAATCTTTTTTCCTACTAGCCACGTCTCCTAAATAAAAATTAGTAAATATAAAAAAAACCCGTCGTTTTGTCGAAACTGACGCGCAGGAGTGTTCGTTTGTATACATTAGAACATAACAAGTGCTGCTTATATCTGAAAACTGTGACCCGGTTTAAAACTCGTGTTGAAAGTGAACCAATTGATAGTCATTATCAGTTCAAAATTTAAGTCAAGGATATTATCGAGTGGTATCTATTTCTACCACTATTGCCATTAATTTCGCTAAGGGCGGTTACGGTTTTAGTTACACGACAGGTTAAACGCTCAAACGTATATACATAACAATTAAAAGATAATATATACAACTTTGCTATATAAAAAAAATTGTTTGTATCATATAACAGATGTTTTATTAGTAATAGATCTTTTCTAAGAAATATCTATCACTACACTACTTATTTTAATTGCTAAGCAGAAGTTGCGAATTATGTATTCATTTAACTAAACATCATTTACCATCTTCTCACCCTATTAATGTCCACCACCACCACTTTCCAAATTGCCACACAAGCGCAGTATGTTGATAATGTTCTCGTGATAAGCAGGATTTTGATGGCGTGGTACTTCAGGTTCTACAGGTTATACACCTTTTTTTTTTGTTTTATGTAGGGGTAATGCCTTCGCATATCTGCCCTTGCGGGGGCAAAGACAGGTTATATCGGGCGAGCCGGGTAGGTTTCTTTTAGTTTGACCGTGGGTGACCAACCCACGGTTACTAGCTACACCACCTGTTCGGGGAGAGAGGTTGTACACCTTGGAGAGACGCAGCAAACATCGTGAGGAAACCTATATATGTTTCAATAAGGGCATCTTTACTAACTTGCACTAAGCCGGTGTGGTGGATAAATGATTGTGGCTTGGCTTTTTGTGAGAAGGAGGCCCTGAGTGCCAGCATAAATATTAAGTGGTATGGTTATTATTATAGTAAGATTTTACGACATGCCGTGGATAGAGTAATGTCTATCACATTTCTTCCACCATCATCATAAGCTTATAGACGTCCACTGCTGGACATAGGCATCTACCAAAGATCTGCAGTTATATGGAGTGATTAGGGATATTTACCTTCACGCTGGTCCAGTGCGGGTTGGTGGGAGACAAAGCTTCGTTTGTAGATTAGCAAGGTGCACAACGAGCAGGTGAGATTGGCTTGGGTCCCGTCAGTTGTTATGCGGGACTCCTAACCACATTTCTTTAATAAATTAAAAGATTAAACCAATTAGATCTATTATAGATTATTCTAAATGCAAAGAAAAGGATTTTTCATATTCTGTCATCGATTAGTAAATTAAAAATAAATACGTCTGTACCGCTGGCGGCGTATTCGCGAGTGTTTAAGAAAGCGTAAACGTTAAGTTATAATTAGATATTTGACATGATTTGTAATCACGTGTAGCATATAAACAAACGGACACTTATCTCCACATAGATAACGAGTACTAGCACTGAATATGTGCACCGTTCCACTTAGATACACTATCAACAGAGCTATGATAAAGTACCATCCACTTTCTCTCGTACGTATCGTCCCATTGCAGAAAGCTTTATAGTCGCTAATGGTTAGTTCATGTTCTTGCAGTGGTGATAAATTCAGTGCAAGAAGCCGAAGGTTACACTACCATTAAGCTTGAGCTACCGATGAAGGAAAATATATACGGAAAATTTATCATCTCTTCAAAACAATAGCTTTCGTGGATATACGACGACCGCTGACCATTTGATCAGCGTGATTGGTTATGGTCGTGAGTTTCTCTGTGAGAATCTTAAGTTTATTATGTCTTCTTATAAAGATCTAGTCTAGAGTCTATAATTAATTAAGTTCTAGGTAACAAATGAAAATGATAATTGCGTAAGTAGTAAGTTTTTTATATGCAAATATTTATATACTACAAATATATTCGCTCCAGGATATTATATTTAACAAGTCAACAACATGACAATCATTTGAATGGGTAGATTTATATTTACTGTTCAGGTATGACCGTTGGTCCTTTATCAAATTTAAGGACGAGTACGAAGACACATAAATTTCTGATGTAAAATAGTTGTATACATAAAACAATTGTGTAGTTTTAGTTGTAGTAGTAGGTTCGGTTCCACGTAACAACGATTTCGAAACATCTTCAACCTCTTTGTTACTAAATTGATGTCATATTTCTGTTTTCTTTGATAATTATAATTATATAGATATTATTAACTTAATAACTGTTTTTTAGAAGTTTAAAGTTATTTGAATTACTTTGTTATGTATGAAACTATCGTAGCATATATATAACTACAACGGTTTTTCTTATCATCATGTAACTAAATCTTGTATATCAATGTAAATAAATTGAATGGTTATATCAGCTTATTATATTAACACTCCAGTCATTTTTTGTACTTAATTCATATGAATCTAATACTCAAATTCTATACTCATATTTACATTTTTTTGCTATATTCCAAGTGTACATATAATGGAGATATTCAGAGATTTATTGACTCATCACGACAGCTCCGAAACTTTAAGACGTAAACAATCAAAATGTGGTAAAGATATTAGTTCTGCCATTTAAAGGTCAGCTAAAGGTCGAATTTACAAAATTTCTTCCCCAAAGGAAGTTGTGGGGATGTGACGGCTAACAAAAGGGGGTAATCTAGTTGTTAATAAACGCTTTTTGTATTTCGAAAGTTATAATACTTTAAACAATTTCATATATTAACAATTATTTATCTTAGCCGGCTTAACCTAAATGGTGTATGGTTTAAAATAGAATTAAAAAAAAAAAAATATATTTATCTTTATGTCACCATCATCAGTTGATAGACGTCCACCGCTGGACATATGCCTCCCTCAAAAATTCCCTCACGGTCGGGTAGAGATTCATATGGAAGGATTTGGGCTATTTCTAGGGAGCTAAGCCTCGTTTGTTGATTAGCAGGGTGGACCACTACCAGATGATATTGGCTTGGATCCCGTGAATTGTGTGGGAACCAAACGATAACAAAAATGTTCTTAATTCGATGCATACTTTTTTTCCCATTTGTTTCCTCTATATACAGTATATTTTGTTGGAGCAGTATTGCTATTATACACATGTGGAAGCCAGATTATTTTAGGCAAATATATTTTGCCATCTTCGCCTTCTTTGTTTATATAAGGGTCACCATCAGACGGTAGATGTCCATTACTCGACACGCCGATCGGTTCTGCTCTACCTGCGTCCAGTTTTCCGCTTAAAAGTATATAGGTCGAAAAGTACGTATACCACTGGTAACTGACGGTCAGTATTAATAGGTAACACGTATTATGTGTCATACGGACAGACGACCGCATCCACCAGTCTTTAACATTGACTTTCACATGCGCCCCGCCGCACGGCTGACGTAACCCCACTGTGCGATTAGGTAAATGTTGCCAGTCGCTTTCACCACACTTTCACCACTACTTCCGCGTTGTCTTGGCGGTGCTGAGCGAAGCTAGTAACATTAGCTCGTTATGTGCCGGCAGACGGTGCTGGTAGCCTTGTTGATTTGTTAACATTAGCGTTCATATGGGTGGCCATACTGGTCTTTGTGTGCATGTGTCTAGTCGTATGTATGTATATAATATATATTTCAGTCGTACAAAATTATTTACATAATCATAAAATTTTCTACTTGTATATAGACAAAGAGATTTTATATTTTATTTATATAAAATCTTTATTAAAATAACTAAAATTGAGTTTCATTAGCAGAATTGATACTTGTCGGCATTCTATACCAGTTAACTTGAGAATGCTGTGCCAAAAAGCTATATATAAATAAATACAAGTGCAAGTATATATATATAAATGAACACACATAACTAGGCTTGCGTGCCGAGATAAAAAAAAAAAACTTTTCATTTAAACTGAGTAATTTAGTTCTTATATACGATAAACATGGTAGTGGAAGCAAAGTTTTTCTTGAGATTAAGAAAGCCATGCATGTAGTAATCAATAATACTCTAGAACCTTTAAAAATAAAAAAAAGAACAAAGGGTTAGTAAATATTATGTTACTATCCTTGAGATTAAATCCTAGGTTATATTAATTGTAATTACATATACTAGTTGAAAGGATTCTCTCTGATATATTCAATAAAGGTGTTAATTTATAATGATAAGATATTGTACTGGTGGTAGGTCTCTGTTGCTGGAGGTAGGGAGTTACCACCGCTGGGCTTATTGCCGCTTATTGTATGCGAACATTACTGTGTTCAGGTTTGAAAGGTGCTGCAGCAAATGAAATTACTGGAGTAACGAGATTTAACATCTTGTCTTAAGGCGACGAGCGCAATGTGGTGCAGTGTATATCATCCTAATTAGCGCTATATTGTTATGGGTAAGCATATCACTTATCAGGTGAGCGTCTCGCTTGTCGTGATTTGTCGGAAAAAGAATTCTGAAGAAAAGTAACTTTAAATTACAACATCGGCTATATACGGGTAAAATTTCTTTTGAAGTAATTTCGTATCAGATCTAAAATAGATTTTTTACTTATAAATATCATTTATTGTTATATGAAATAAGTTAAAACCTGTTATATTATAAACAGACACTCCAATTTATTGATTTTTGTATATAATTTACTCGTAAGGAATACTAGCTACTGTTATGTATGTATGAGTAGTATTTAAAGGTCAATCGACAATTCCATCTCGGGTATGTTTGGTAGGCTGGGCATCATATCCTCGTCTCAGCTACGACAAGGTTTAAAGATTTCCATAGACCTTGTGTTTTGCCTATGATGACATACGGAACTATAAGTGGTCACTTACAGCAGGCTTAATAAAGAACAACAGAGTAGAGATCCTTGAGGAGACTAAACTCAGTTGTCTTCCGAATGACGATGAACATATAACATGATATAACCTTGAAATTTATAATTACAAATAATGATTGTTATTCATAATAAACTATATATATTTAGAGGTCGTATCTGCGCTGTTGATGAGAGAGTTATCTATCAATTACGTAGTAAATCTTACTTCGTTTACAATGACGGCGGGGGCAAAATGTGCCAAATGTTATCGCTTAGCTGATAACTTAACGCTTCCGATGTCGGACAACGAGGTCCTTTACATAGATAAATAAACTGATTTCCTTTAATGACGATAGTTATTATAAGACGATAATTATGCAACTGTAATGTCCTTAAATAAAATTATACTCAAAGCCGTTGATAATGATTTTTAAATACGCCACTGAATAGTATGTTGTTTTTAAACACTCTGTATTTGTTAAAACATCATTATCTTATCCTTTCTGTAAAGAATATTATATTAAGTTAATACACAATGATTGATTATTAGAACTTTTTGTTTATTAGAGTTCAGTGTATACAACGTGAAAAAATTTACGTTTTAATACAAAAACTGTAAATTATAGTCCTGGATGAAAAAGTGCGTTGCGACATTGACCCGTTGACCCACAAATGTTTTGCTCGTTTGTCCCACACTCGCTAGCACCTTATCATTTACCAGACCTCCGTCGCGATAGTTCAAGGAAGTGCTCCAGTGGATCTGTTCTATCTTTGTTGCATTTTTAGTAATCAATCCAGAGTATCTTTTTTATTCAAGGTCAATAAATAAAGGGAAATCTATGGCGATTCCTTATTTAATGACAATCTGATGTTATACATTTTTATTCCATTATACAAAGCGACAAGACGAACGAAATTTTCATCTGATGATAAGTGATACTCCTGTCTATAAAAAAGCGGCGCTAGTTAGGTTGGTATACACAGCATCACATTGCGCTCGTCGCCTTTATATATATGTATATATATAGATGTTTTTTTTTTTTTTTTATATTGTCACGCTTTTTTCCCAGTAGGGGTAGGCAGAGGTGAATAAACCACCCACGTTTCGCCAGATGTGGTCAGATTAGGTCGCATGTAACAGGGGGCGAGCCTGTTGCCAGTTTATTGGGACCACCACACACACACACACAAAGATAATATCAGTGCGCGGGTTTCCTCACGATGTTTTCCTTCACCGTTTTTGTATCTCGCTGTTGTAACTAAAGTTCACAAATGTACATAACTTAAATATTGTCATTGTCATAAGTCATCGGTACATGCCGAGGTTTGAACCCGCGACCTTCGGAATGAAAGCCGCACGCTCTAACCATTAGGCCAGCGAGCTACTATATAGATGTTATGTGTCGTAACCGAAGTAATTTCACTAGCTATAAAGCACTAAACAATGTTTGCACACTACTGTTTGGCGTTAGAAATAAGTGCTCCGGTAGTACTTAGAGGGTTTCAAGCAACATACACCTACCACTAATATTAGATGACGTTATTTATATAAAATTGCTATAATTACTGCATAGTAATTAGTAGTAAAAGTCGTGTCTTTAGTTTGTTATTATTGCTCATTACTTATTTGCATGTATTTAGTGACACTTCAAGTTCAAATAAGTTTTCTTTTTCGCATTGGAATGTGACAAGAGCTCAGTGCGGGCTTATCTGATGTAACTGTAAACCGGTCTGTGAGTTAGCAAATTATTCGCTTATAAACAGCTATTGACCCACTGACACACAAACACAAACTGTGGAAGGCGAACGACTTAGTTGCGTGTCTCGGCTTGTTTCGATAACGGTCCGAGTTACTTTCTTATACTCGTGCATTTGTTTCTCGCGGTTCTTTGATTTTTTTTTTTCGTTTTCAACCAAACGAGAAAGGAAATTGTTTGTACAGTAACCTCGTTTTGTACACGCTCATTGTACGCAGTAACATCGATTTCGTAACGCATATTACCGGCACGAAAGTGGCTTCAAAAAACACTTTACGCAATAACTCCTTTATGTTTTTAGTATTATACTTACTGCTTAATTTTTATGGGCTTACGCTGTCCCGCTATCATCATCGCGAAGAACTAACACTTGCAACGATTAAAAACATATAATTGATAATATCTGTTATTGTGTATAAAGGTATTAAAGTAGATGTAACTTAATTTGAAGTACACATACATTAAACCGCACTAAAGTACAGTTCTGCTGAAAGTTTCCAAAAGTTAAAGAAAACAAATAGTTGTGTAGAAAGTAAATACACAAAAACCAGTTGTATCTTTATTCTGTAGGTGAATGTTGGAGACATTCCAAGTGAGCGAGCTGCTGTTGTTAGAGGTCTTAAAATAGTAACATCGGCTGAGAGATAAAACAACCCAATTTCGATATAATATTTTACACTCTTGATCAAAGTTTACATGTGAACCTTTGAATATAAACTATTTTAATTGCGTTTAAATTAAAACTTAGACTTTTAAATGTTTTCTCAACCTTCTCTTCTTTTGATCCTTAACCTTGACGGATAAATCGATGCTATGATCTACTAACTATAATATAGCTGCAGAAACATAAATGAAAATTGACGTGTTGTCATAATAAGTCACAATATTCCCATGTCCGATACATTCCATGTAATAATATAAAAAAACTTATTTTAAAGTTTTCTCTTAATATTAACCGTCCTTTTGTTGGACAAATTTTCGTCCTTATTCGTCAATAGTAGCAAAATAACATCCGCAAATCATGAGATCGATGAGGAAGCGAAAATCATGTAACAACAGGGCAAATACGAATCAAATACAATCGTTATATTTATCTTAATATTATCTTAGAGATTAGACTTGATAATGTCAATCAAACGTCTGCTATTGCCACATCATGTTGCCGTCTGACTTTTCTTATATCTACGTCACAACCTCACAACTCATCCAATATTGTGGCAAACATGTTCCACAGGACTATATCTATATATAAACAAACCCTTTAATGTTCTAATGTCGGGACTCGAGTCTTCTCACAGAAAGAGAGAGTCAAGGTCATTAACCACACCGCTGATCAAATGCATGTTGGTAGATGACACATATTCGTGAAAGCTGTTATTTTTATCGGTTTTCTCAGTACGTTTCTTTTCACCGGAATCGTTTACATCTATATACATAAAATCAGAATAATATAAACAGCATATATCAATGTGATAATGAAATGCTCATACGAAGCAAACGTTATTTAAATGGTTAGAGTAAATATCAGTACGCTGAACGCCGATGTGTTTACACAGTTTTCTACGTTTGTTAACGTCATCTGCTATTTATAGCTGTTGCTAAGTGATAAGCGACGATCTCGAAGATGTATGATATTAACATTAAATCATGGTTTTGATATAGGAAATGTGGTGTTAGTTTGGATGTAAGCTGTACGGTAGATATAAACAATGCCGTTCTAATAATAGAGAGCTAGTTACGGCGGATGAAAAATAGAACGAAGTATGTGGGGCACAGGCGCACAGGCGCACAGGCGCGCCCGCGCATCTAATGCAGCATCATCCGATCTCGTGTCGTCGTGTGTTGACTATTAATCGTTAAGTAGTGTGCACACTGCATGTTTTGCTTCACTACATTACAGATTTAATTGCAATCGCCCTGCCTGTCCGGTTGGACGGGTTTCGAAATTCATATGCATTCATTTTACAAGATAAAAAGATAAGATGACATTTAGCTGTGTTAGTTTTTTGTCGTATGTCCCACACTGCATCATTTCTTTATAAATTTAAATAATAATGAATTTTCTACGTATGTGCTAATAGACATCGTTCTTAATTAGACTATCCTAATATTTACACAATTTATATACATTCAATACTAATTTACACAATTTAGTTTTTGTTGTTGGTATGTTGGGTATAATAATGTTTTAGTTGGTTATAACATTACTAATGTTATGTTTTTATATATGCTATCATATTATATACCACTTCTTACACTACTAATATATATATATATAGTAATATTTAATCGTTATGTCTATGGGATTATTAAAAATTTAGTCTGTTTTTTTTTTTAATGAAGCGATAAGACGAGCGAGAGAAAGATAGACACTCCACATCTTATTGCGCTCGTCGTCTTAAGATATGAATTGTTGTTTCGTTACTTCAGTAATTTTACTAATTACAACGGCCTTCAAACAGGAACATAGTATTCGCATACTACTGTTTGGTTGCCAGGAATAGGAGGTACGTGGTTACCTAGACGGTCTCCGGCAACAAAGACATACCACAAGTGGAGTTTAAAACAAAAAGTAGTGAAAAGCTCCTCCACGCTATGTTTGTTCTTAAAATCCTACTCGACAACATTGTTCGGAGAGTTTATGGTAGCAATAATAGTAAAAGCGAGTCGTTGGCGCGTCTCCTGCAGACTTGTATAGATCCACAAATTGTTGTTTACAGTCCGTAAGCCCTCCAGACTTAGCTGATCTTAAATTTACATTAACTCCTACCTTTTATATAACTAAATTTCAGATTTAACGTAATGGGTCATTCACATTAACGTCTAATGAAGGTTTTAAAGATTAGCAGTATCAATTGGGAAAAGAATTATTTTGCTATTGAACTTGAAACAGTCTTAAGAAGCATTTGTTAAAATGTTACAATCTTTAAATTGGGTATCGTCATCGTCATTTCCAAGTGATGACCTCTTCTAAACACAGGCCGCGATCAAAGATCAAATTGGTCCCTCCCTTCAAGTTACTCTGTTAGTCGCTTTTTACGAGTTATCGGGGTTAATGTAACGGTTTAATATAAAACACGTTATTTAAATAGAGTACAACAACTCGTTAATGGCAATCATTTTCGTTAGAATTTCATAAGTAAATGACTAAACAGTGTCCGGGGGATAAAACCGTTACAGAGGGTCTTTAATGACTAAGTAGGAATATTTCATTAGCATTAATTGCCGCTCATTATAATGCATAAACAGTTTTTTTTTTTACTCAGCGTATACAATAATGTCATTATATGTAAACATTGACCTTGTTTAAAAAAAGTAAGGTTCTATAATCGTAACAGCATATTTGAAAGATGCGTGATAGGTTTCGTAGGAGATCCTGCAGTCTCATATGAAGTAAACCACAGAGGGGGTTTCAATAGGTACAAATCCCACATAACTCTGCATTAATCCTCCGAAGCAGGGTATCTTTGAAAGTAGGACACAGAAAAATTGTGGGCTGGATCGATTTTCACTGAGCTTGATCTTACTGGGACGGAAATCAGTGTGAGGGAATTCGTGGACACACATGGTTTGCATGGTAGACAAATGCTCTAGAATTTCTCCTAACGAGCAAAGTTATGCAACCCAACTGTGGGAATGTAAATAATGTGCGTATACACATGTGTACCTATATAGATATGATGACGCTGTTGTAGTCGATAAGGTCGTTGATTACAAAAGATAATCCATATTATAATTGAAAGCGTCACAAGTGTGTTTGAAACATGGCCTCACGTGGATATTATTGGCAGGTTTCACGTGATAACACTGTGTGTGCCAATGCTAATTTAAAATTCCAGTGGTCACATTTAATAGTTATAAAACGAGACTTATATATCAACATATATATATATTTTACCCACAGTTTATTTACAGTTCGTTAATAAACTGTTTTTAGAGGTTACGACCAATGTAACGTACAAGTATAACCAGTATGGTAATAAAGCTTTGACGGCTGAGATATAACATCCTGAAACTATTAAAATTTAGAAGATATCACAAATTCTGGCACCTGCTACTATCATCAGCTGAACGAGCTGATCAATATGATGGTCGCAGAGCGAAGACGGAAGCGTGTAGCCGGCGACATAGCGCCTGTGTCCTTGCGGTTATATATTATTTGCGCTCATCCTGCCGGCGTGACTAGATTATTATTTATGATCTTATAAAACACATTAGTGTATGAATGTTTGTATAGTATTAACAGACATTAATGAAATATAGAGTAGATTGTATAATAAGCTGATCATCATAATTCAACAGAGATCCACTTCTGAACACTCATACACATGAGTCGTAATGATCTGTATACGAACGGTCTTGTGTGGCCAGCATATAGGGACTTTACTCGAACTTAACCAGATCGTCTGACCATCAGTTCTAATAGAAAGTTGTTATATTATGTACGAGGATCGTGGTCAGCATCAGGATTGTTGTCTGGAGGGGACGATCCCTCCACCAACTATCCAACGCGTCTCTTAGTCTCACAATATACGATTAATATAACATAAAACGTTGAGGATAATACTACGAGGTATTTAGAAACTAATTAATGGTTTGATAACAGATCAATTCAAAGCCATTTTACCATATACACAAGTAAATAAATTCTTGATTTTGTTGTAACAAATCAAAGAAGCCGGTTTCGCCTGATAAGGATTACCTGATGCTCATAACATTCGTTTTTTCGTTTATTATCCTGTATCCCTAACGCAGATCATCACAGTGTAAATTGCACGGGAGGGTAAATAATTTCATACAAGTTAGTTTTCTCGATACGCGATTCTTTGCCGAAGCAATTATATTCACCCTATTTAGTTTCAGGCGTCGCGATCGAGGGGAAATTTATAATTTTCCCTCCCCCATCCGCCCCATGTTGTTAAAGGCGCTGCCTCGTGCTCTCGAATGGGTGGAAGGAATTAATAGAGGTGCGGTGATAAACGTCTATATATTTGTGCCCGGATTTATTGTTTTTCTGACCCTGTCGTAATATACCTTACAATATAAATATATTAAACGTATCGTTGTAAAATCCTGTATATATATAGTAGCTCGCTGGCCTAATGGTTAGAGCGTGCGGCTTTCATTCTGAAGGTCGCGGGTTCAAACCTCGGCATGTACCGATGACTTAATATTTAAGTTATGTACATTTGTAAACTTTAGTTACAACAGCGAGATACAAAAACGGTGAAGGAAAACATCGTGAGGAAACCCGCACACTGATATCATCTTTGTGTGTGTGTGTGTGGTGGTCCCAATAAAGTGGCAACAGGCTCGCCCCCTGTTACATGGGATCTAATCTGACCACATCTGGCGAAATGTGGGTAGTTTATTCACCTCTGCCTACCCCTACTGGGAAAAAGGCGTGACTATATAAAAATATATAAAAAAATAAAAAATAAAATCCTAGGGAAATTGATAAACTCTAAATAATTTTTTAGATGTTGAAACATAAACTTATTGATACCATATCCAGCAAATAAATAGAACAACACTACGACCGAAATAATATCTTTATAAGTACTTTTGACGTATTTTAAGGATCCTTAATTATTTATATATGGCCGACAGTACATCCTCAAACCACGGCCAATATAACTAAGGTGAAATGTATTCCTTTTTTTTTAACTACAGTGGGTTTATAAATATAAGTATTTTAAAGCATGCTCTCTATAGTCAGGCTCCACAGGTCGATAGTCGAAACGCAGCAATGTTGTCATGACGGTAGATTTACAACATCAGACTCGTAGCCATGCTGGTTTCAAAATACAATCGTGTCACTAAATAAACTCCACATGTGGCTCGGAATCTAATCAGATGTCCCTACATCCGCATTACAAGCGGTTAGCCACTGCGCCACTGGGCCAGACGTATTTTATTACTTTAACCGATCCCTGAATTAATCCTACATATCGATGAATCAAGAAAAGATCTAAGTAATTTGAATTGGTGACATCCGACGGAAGGTTTCGTTTATTTGTCAGGTAATATACATCCTTCTTTTGCGCTAAAGTCATAGCCGTAAGATATAATTACCTAATATATAAATATAGTTATATATAACTGATGTAGTTATGATCCTTTTGCCATTACTGTCTTTAGTAAGTTCGATTGCCAGGTTCAAATCTATCTATATATGTAATGAAAATGTTGTTTTTGTTGACCAATCACGTGAAAACTAGAGAACGTATCGACATAGGAACATGACCATTCGACGTGCAATGATATGCAGACGGTTTCGTATTATATACGCGGTTGCTATAGTAACGGTAGGTATAGAAAGTCATTTGCGGTTGTCGTTAAAGAATATTTCAGACAAATTTCAAGTGAAATTTGTATTACGGCCAGCAAAGCGGACGGAGAACAGCTAGTGATAATATATGTAAAACTATTGATGATGGATGAGGAGTTCGCCGTATACAAAGAGTGAAAAGTATTATAACAACATTTTTTTTTTAAATATGTATACGTTTAGTTGAAGACTTGAGTGGCAAAGGAATGACCTAGCATAACATAACTTTTTTAAATTTCTGCTGCAGCGAAAGTTAACAAATATCACATGTAAACAATATGCGGGTGTTAAATGAATCAACAATGGAGCAACGCGCCGATTGTAATGTATTTATATTATTCGTATGTATTATGCGTCACCTGTTCCTAAGTAATGAATAACATATTATCATTCTTATAACATACAATTCTAATAAACGTACTACTAATTCATCGGAACATTACTAACATTTAAACTTGAAAACCTTTTTATATTCCTTGTTACTCACTCTGGTCTCCATTAAGTCTTATTACAGGTAATATTGGCTTAGGTATATTTCAACTTAACACTACTTGTAAGTCTGGTTGTGCTTATTTTTTAAGTTAAAAGGCTATCGAGGTTAAATTATTACATTTTCTATAACCTAAATTTTAAGATTTCGTAGTTGAACTTGAATACTATAGATTTGACGTTTTTTATTGCTTCTATAAAAACAAAGTTCTTATATATAACATATTTTATAAATAAAAATGTAACTTATTACTTATATTGTACTTGTATACAACAGAGAGCCTCTGATTAAAAGTAGCTAGAATTTGTTTTTTCTCTAATGATTAATTCTTTGCTTGAACACTCCTTCAGCAAATAATTAATTATTAATCAACTTAGTCTTGAAAGTAAAAGGAGGCTGTAGTTTTTATGTAATACATGTGTATATTTGAGTCTCAGTTGATTACCTAGAGATCGCCGGGAGTCTCATATTCCAACGGTGGGACAAAGAAAACAGAAAGTTGCTTATTGCTTGTATGATCCTATTTTCCGTTTCTAAATGTTTAGTTTTTGATAATTTTTTTTGACTTAATGTAAAAAGGTTGTAGTTGTTATTTAGTATAGATGGATATATATGGATTTCAATTATTACCCTAGAAATCGTCAGAGGTCTCACGTTACATCGGTGGGACAAAAAAGTATAGAAATTTACTTATTATTTTTATGCTACCATTCTCTATCTACAAATGATTATTTTTTGATCAATTTATGTGCACTTAAGGTAAAAAAGGTATCTATTATTTAGTATAGATGTGTATTTAGATCTTAAGTTATTACTCTGATGATTGTCAGCAGTCTCACATTACATCTGGGGGATAAAAAATATAAAAAGTTACTTATTACTTATGGGCTTCCATTCTCTATAAATAAATGATGATTTTTTGATCAATTTAGGTGCACTTGAGGTGAAAAAATTTGTAGTTTTTGTTTAGTATAGGTGTGTATAAAGATCTCAAGTTATTACCTTAGAGATCGTAGAGAATCTAATATTACATCGACGAGACCAAAAAATATAGAAAGTTACTTATTGCTCTTACGCTTCTGTTATCCTTTTGCAACTGTTTTTCAATATAGGTTATCTTGTGGTAACGAGAACTTATAGTTTTCATATATTGCCCTGGTGATCGTCAGCAGTCTCACGTTACAACGCTGAGGCGAAAAAAACCAGCCGTCGGACGTTACGATTCACCTTGTTCCGCGCGGCGAGCTCATTGACCCGCCCAGCTGTGAGCGCTGTACGTAAATAGTTGCACACATGTGTAAACACGACTCGTTTGTCCGTCCGATGAATTGTTTTACGTACGAACACAGTCGTAAATTATAGATTATCCTTAATTAATTATAACGATGGTTAAAAAAAAATCGTAATTTTGCTTTTTCTTTTCAAACAACACCAAGTTTAACCTTAAAAAGAGTTCGCTTCCAGTGAACACTGGTAAAGGATAAACATTATGATTGTGTAACAATTGCTATCAGGTTTTAAAAAATATTCAACAAACGTTAGTTATATACGTAATATATAAAACACGCAAGCAGAAAAAAGGATACTAGACCTTTCTTTTCTTCTAAAAGATAACTGAGCAGGGACCTGCACGGATATCACGAGGAAGAGCATTCCACAATATCACCGTTTTTACAGGAACATAATTACTATAACATTATTGAATCGTTTGAGAGTTTTGCGGCATCCATGGTCACGGGAAGACTGAAGTGACAAATATCTTGTCATAGTCATCACAAAGCTATAGCTTTTGTTTATTATTTATAGTCCGGCTCTATTGAATCATTACGTCAGTTGATAAACTACTAAACCTTGTAAAAACATATTCCTTCCAAGGATGCCTCGCGAGATTATTGAAATAATATCACGTTTTTAATAGAGAGGACATTAGGTTCTAACGACGGCATGGGATGCCATTATCAATACAATTAAATACCAAGCATACCACTAGAAGTCTTCAAGAGATAACGAGGTCATTCAGCGTAGATCGCACTGTAAACAATAACTAAAGAGCTGTAGGTAATACGCGATGACTATGATGTCAGGGCCACTGTCATCCAGTCTCCTGGTGACCGTAGATGCTGCAAAGCCTTCGAAACGTCAATTTAATAAATATTTAAACAAGTGTAATATTATCTGTACAAATTACTTTCCTTTAGTTTTTACCATTATATAGCAGGCGGGTTTTAATATTACTGCAGCTATCGCTATACATCCAAATAGAAAGGATACTATAATACAGTAATATTAATATTTACTAAGAGATATTTAAAATTAATAATTCGAGGTCATTCTGGAGACAAATAAAATTAATTTGATGACCTTGTGATCAGTCTTTGACCGGTTTATATCAATTGCGCAGTGCCCCCTACTGTAGCAAGTGTTGGCATACAAAAACTCAGACTAGATCGTCCAAGTTTATGCATGTATTATATTCGTTTTTTTTTATTCGAGACGAGCAGGACGTTCACCTGATGGCGAAGCGATACTACTTTACACAACAATATGGTATTGTCTAGGATGTTAATTAAAACATGATTCTTTTTGTTAGATATTAGAAGTTAAATGTTCCTTCAATAATTTCCTAATCTGCAGCACCATTCTAACTGGAACACAGTAATGTCTACATACTGTTTATGTAACATTATCAGCCGGATAAAGTCCATCGTTTAGTACAAGCCTCCCTCAAGGATCTCCACCCCGATCGGTCCTGCGCTTTCCGTTCCCACGACCTTTATCAATTCGTCAGTTTACTTAATAAGGGGTCTGCCACCACTACGTCCACTGGTGATCAGGCTCTATTAGAAGACCTTACTGCTCCATCGGCTGTCAGTCCTTCGAACAATGTGTTCTGCCCATTGCCATTTAAGGTTAGCAATCTTTAAGGCTATATGGTTGTCAGTTCTCCTGCGGATCTTCTCTTTTCCAGCCCTTTCCATTGCCCTCTGTGCGACTTTAAGCTTCTTCATGAAACCCACTGTCATCAGGCTACGTCTCGGTACCATTAGTAACCATTGGCTACACGTACGAATGAATTATAGACCTTCGTTTTTAAACTACTAATGTTTGGCGGCAGAAATTATTGCTGCGCTGGTACTTACCCAGAAGTACTCTGGTTTATTACCACAAATGTATTGTAAAGAAAGATATACAATTGTTAAGGAAATATCGTACATTGTAAACACTTTAAAATTCGTCGAATTATTCATTTGTATAAACATTTTCCTTAGTTGATGAACACAAGTTTATTTAACCGGGATATGTAAATAAGTTTATAGTTGAATAGCTGTTACCTTATCTCGATTAAAACGTTATATATTTATATATAAACGTTATATATATATATAAATAACAGTCCAGCAGTTCCGTTGTGTAACAAATCTACCACAAGGCAATCTACGTTATGCACAGTATACTATTATGCGTTTTTTTTTAACAATATCGTTTTACAAGTCAATTATTAGGGGGACCGGAAAGTAATGTCGTTTTCTTACGCTAAATACAAACACATACATTTTTAACGAGTCTTTATTTTTAATCAATGATGTATTCCCCATCATTGTCAATAACCTTTTGCCATCTAGTGAGTAAATTTTCAATCCCTGATCGATAAAAATTAATTGGTTTTTCGGCAAAATATCTAGAGATGGCATTTTGGATATCATCCAAATTTGCAAATGTTTTGCCACTTAAAAAGTGTTGCAGCGCTCGGAATAAGTGGAAATCCGATGGTGCAACATCGGGCGAATATGGTGGATGAGGCAGCACCTCCCACCCCAATTCATTAATTTTTTCTAGAGTTCGCCTTGCGCAGTGCGGTCTTGCATTGTCATGTTGGAGAATGACGCCTTTTCGGTTGACAATCGCTGGCCACTTTTCAATTAAAGATTGATTGACTCGCTGCAATTGTTCGCTGTAGAGGTCTGCAGTAACAGTTTCTCCAGGTTTCAGTAATTCAAAATGAACAATGCCGCGAATACTCCACCAAACACACAAAAGCGCTTTTTTGGGGTGTAAACCTGGCTTAGCAGTACTCCGAGGGATTTCATTTGGAGAGAGCCACTGCCTTTTGCGTTTTGGGTTATCATACAGGACCCATTTCTCATCTCCTGTGATCAAGCGATCAAAAAACGCTTCTGTGTTGTGTCGTTGAAGCAATAAGTTGCATGTGATTGATCGGTTAGCCTTATTCTGTTCGGACAGATTATGCGGGACCCAAACACCTGCTCTGCTTACTTTTCCAATCTGCTTCAAATGTTCTTGGATGGTCGACCAAGGTTTGTTGAGACTGTTTGACAATTCCTCGATCGTCTGACACGGATTTGCTTCCACTTCCGCCCTTAACACGTCGTTGTCTAACGCTGATGGTCTTCCTGATCGATACGAGTCGGAAAGATCAAAATTACCCGATTTGAACTTGGAAAACCACCTTTGGCATTTACGAATGTCCAGTGCATTTGGATAAACATCGCAAATGTTTTTGGTAGCAACTGTTGCGTTATTTCCCTTGCGAAACTCAAAGAGCATGCAATGCCGGATGTGTACCTCTTCTGGTATTTGGCTGGCCATTTTACCCAAAATTACAAAAAAAAATTGTAATTCAATTGTCTATAAGTAAAGAAATCACTATAACCTCACAATGTCTTTGGTACGCCTCTGAACAAAACAATGAGCTGACAAATGACAATCAAGTATTGGCATGCGCAGAAACGACATTACTTTCCGGTCCCCCTATTATTTCGTCGTGCTGAATCGCTCGCCGCCGGAAGTGGATGTAGGCCAATGTCCATAACAGTGCCATATAAATACGTATGCAGGTATTCATGGAATAAGGGACATATTTGTGAGAGAGATTTGTTTGTTGAATATATCACTACTTCGACCTTGACTTACAAGTAATTTGTAGTCGTATGTTTTTTTTCAAAAGAGAACGAGACGTTCACCTGATGTTAAGTGTAATGCCTATCTATTACAACCTGATGATAGCCAGGCTGATGGCACTGCACCACATTGTACTCGTCATCTTCAGACATAAGTAATTTCACTAGTTACAATGCCCTTCAAACTGCAATAGAGTACTCATCATGTTTGTATACTGTTTGGCGGCAGAGATAGAAGCTGCGATGGTACTCATACGGTATCCGGTAACAGAGATCTACCAATAGTAAAGTAACAATTACTATGTTCTAGTAACAGTTTAGTAGTTTGTGATAATAATTGTCAATGATTATTTAAAATTAAACCTAAAGTATATTTTATCTTTACAAGTAATCATATAAGGATGAAAATTTATCACTGGTGATATCATCCGATTTCGGGTTGCAGATTAATTACTTTGCTGTATGTAGTATTTTTTAATTTATTTTATACATTTATACAACTCGGCTTGTTACAAAATTAGATAATGTGTCACAAAGTAGTTAATGTGCTGTTAGAAAAAGGTACTTGAGGCAGGACCTTTATAAATAGCCGAAGGCCGAGCATGTGGCGTAACGTGTATCAGAGACGATTACAAAAAGAAAACGGATAAAACTACATTTATAAATATGAAACGTTCAACTAGACTGAAGCCTTAACAAAAACATTTAAAGGAGATGTTATTGTTTTTCAGGAGGAGGAAATTCAAATCGCGGAGTCATGAATGCCTCTACGAATAGTCACTCACATCAAGCAGGGTAGCTGTCATCGTTACTGGGTATGTATCATTTTAAATATAAAAACTACTTTTTTTTTATTCGTCAAACCGACAGTACGAACGAGGCGATCACCTGATGGTAAGTGATACGCTTGCTCATAACGTGGTGCTAGTTAGGATGATATACAGCAGTGTATTGTGCTCGTCGCCTGAAACATAATAGGGGGACCGGAAAGTAATGTCGTTTCTGCGCATGCCAATACTTGATTGTCATTTGTCAGCTCATTGTTTTGTTCAGAGGCGTACCAAAGACATTGTGAGGTTATAGTGATTTCTTTACTTATAGACAATTGAATTACAATTTTTTTTTGTAATTTTGGGTAAAATGGCCAGCCAAATACCAGAAGAGGTACACATCCGGCATTGCATGCTCTTTGAGTTTCGCAAGGGAAATAACGCAACAGTTGCTACCAAAAACATTTGCGATGTTTATCCAAATGCACTGGACATTCGTAAATGCCAAAGGTGGTTTTCCAAGTTCAAATCGGGTAATTTTGATCTTTCCGACTCGTATCGATCAGGAAGACCATCAGCGTTAGACAACGACGTGTTAAGGGCGGAAGTGGAAGCAAATCCGTGTCAGACGATCGAGGAATTGTCAAACAGTCTCAACAAACCTTGGTCGACCATCCAAGAACATTTGAAGCAGATTGGAAAAGTAAGCAGAGCAGGTGTTTGGGTCCCGCATAATCTGTCCGAACAGAATAAGGCTAACCGATCAATCACATGCAACTTATTGCTTCAACGACACAACACAGAAGCGTTTTTTGATCGCTTGATCACAGGAGATGAGAAATGGGTCCTGTATGATAACCCAAAACGCAAAAGGCAGTGGCTCTCTCCAAATGAAATCCCTCGGAGTACTGCTAAGCCAGGTTTACACCCCAAAAAAGCGCTTTTGTGTGTTTGGTGGAGTATTCGCGGCATTGTTCATTTTGAATTACTGAAACCTGGAGAAACTGTTACTGCAGACCTCTACAGCGAACAATTGCAGCGAGTCAATCAATCTTTAATTGAAAAGTGGCCAGCGATTGTCAACCGAAAAGGCGTCATTCTCCAACATGACAATGCAAGACCGCACTGCGCAAGGCGAACTCTAGAAAAAATTAATGAATTGGGGTGGGAGGTGCTGCCTCATCCACCATATTCGCCCGATGTTGCACCATCGGATTTCCACTTATTCCGAGCGCTGCAACACTTTTTAAGTGGCAAAACATTTGCAAATTTGGATGATATCCAAAATGCCATCTCTAGATATTTTGCCGAAAAACCAATTAATTTTTATCGATCAGGGATTGAAAATTTACTCACTAGATGGCAAAAGGTTATTGACAATGATGGGGAATACATCATTGATTAAAAATAAAGACTCGTTAAAAATGTATGTGTTTGTATTTAGCGTAAGAAAACGACATTACTTTCCGGTCCCCCTAATAAGTACGTAAGATGCGAAGTCTCGTTACTACAGAAATTTAACTAGCTACAGCGCCTTCTAAACCGGAGAGCAATAATGTTTGCACATTATTATTTGGCGGCAGAAATAAGTGCTAGGGTGGTACCTACGTTAGAGACCTTGGTGGCGGATTCGGGGGTAATCTGTCACCGAATATGAAAGGCCTCGAGGTGGTGCGTGCGGTATTTTTCCCTGACACTTTTATAAGGGGTGGAGAGCAGTAACTCCACCCCGAGATGTGACCTTTATCAAGGCCTCTCGCTGTTGGAATCACGGTTGTGTGCGAAAGCGTTTCCGTGGTTCCGGCCAAATGCGATGAGTAAGAAACCATGGAGGTTTTAGTCGGTAAGAGTCCGGTATAACTCTTCTGGCGCCTCTACAGCAGGAGGGTATCCAAGGCAGGATTTCTCCACGGAAAAAAAAGGGTAGTACCAATGTAGACGGTATAGATGAAATTATTTTACAATTTCATTGTTTTATGTATATGAGTTAAAAATAATAAATATACATAAACCATCTGCTTAACGTATTAAAATGTAAATTAACATTTGCTGTTTTGTATCTAACGAGCCATATGTTCAAAATTTTATCGTAAAATTTATCTAATTTGTTCACGTACTGTGCGATTGTCTATAAGATATATAATTGTACTGTATATTCAAAAATTATATGTTACCTATCATTACCATAAATGTCTAGTAGTAACTAAAATAAATAAACATACAGTAAAAGTAAATTCATAATTATGTTCTATTGCCGTCGTAAAATGTACGCAAATATAGGGTTGCCAAATATCTCCCTTCCGCCTTTTTGTCTTTTGAATTTCGCGGCTCTGTACAAAGCGCTACAGAGCTCGTATCTGGCAATACTATACATAATTTGAATGGTCTTGACATAACCTACAAAACGACGCTATGCATAATTAGTTTGGATATTGCGTTCAACAGTTATAGACGTGTAAACATGCGAGTTCAGTAACGCCGAAATTCGGGCTATTTTAAAGTTTTCCTTCGTTAAAGGCAAATCCGCTAGAGAAACGTTCCGTGAGATTAATGGTGTTTTGGGGGATGGTACTCTATCACTTCGAACCGCGGAGGAATGGTTTCGACGAATCAGAGCCGGTGAAAACGACACCATCGATAAGCCAGCCGGCGGAAGACCTGTGACGACAAATACCGATCAAATCATGGACTACATCGAGTTAGACCGGCATGTGGCATCTCGTGACATCGCCCAGGAGATGGGAGTTAGTCACCAAACCATTTTAAACCATCTTCAGAAGGCTGGATACAAAAAAAAGCTTGATGTTTGGGTGCCGCATGATTTGACGCAAAAAAACCTTCTGGACCGAATCAACGCCTGCGATATGCTGCTGAAACGGAACGAACTCGACCCATTCTTGAAGCGGATGCTGACTGGCGACGAAAAATGGATCACATACGACAATATCAAGCGAAAACGGTCGTGGTCGAAGGCCGGTGAATCGTCCCAAACAGTGGCCAAGCCGGGATTGACGGCCAGGAAGGTTTTGCTGTGTGTTTGGTGGGATTGGAAGGGAATCATCCACTATGAGCTGCTCCCATATGGCCAGACGCTTAATTCTACCATCTACTGCACACAACTGGACCGCTTGAAGCAGGCGATCGACCAGAAGCGTCCAGAATTGGCCAACAGGAAGGGTGTAGTGTTCCACCAGGACAACGCCAGACCACACACTTCGTTGATGACTCGTCAGAAGCTACGGGAGCTCGGATGGGAGGTTTTATCGCATCCACCATATAGCCCGGACATAGCGCCAAGTGATTACCACCTGTTCCTGTCCATGGTGAACGCCCTTGGTGGTGTAAAGTTGAACTCAAAAGAGGCTTGTGAAAAGTGGCTGTCCGAGTTCTTCGCAAATAAGGAGGGGGGCTTCTACGATGGAGGTATTATGAAGTTGCCGTCTAGATGGAAACAGATTATCAAACAAAACGGCGCATATTTGAACTAAATCCGATCACTGTAACACTTTTTATAAAGCATTGAATAAAGAGCAAAAAAGCGGAAGGGAGATATTTTCCAACCTTATATTTTACATAATCCATAGGTAATGCATATATTAAAAAAAGGTGTTAATTCTTGATATATCACACTATCACGAAAATTATTCTCATCATTTCGGGGTATTGCTCTCCAGTGCTGAAATATATTCAAGCTATAAACGAATGAGTCAAGCCATCGAAATAATTCGCACCTAGTCAGGGTCATTCGTCTCTATTACATATTATAGTTATATATACTCGATACTGGTAGGTCTGTACGTTATGTATGTTAATAGATTTAACCGAATTTAGAATTAATATCAAATCTAACTATAAACCAAATATAATTATAATATCGATATATTGTATACTAAGGCAGTGCAAGTATGAAGTGACTGGTGTCGCGGGTAGCAAAACAAAATTAGGTAATGGTTTCTAAGGTGTTAAGGATTGATACAAATTTTCTTATATAACTATGAATGATTTAATGAGTATACATAATTTTTTAATATTTCTATTGTGTTCAACTTTACTAATACGTGTAAAATTCAAATTGATTTAAAATAAACTATCCTGGATCTATTACAAAAGTCCAACGGGTCGATGGTTCAGTCTAACTTTAGCTTTTTTTTCTTTTTCTTTTTTTTTACTTCATTCCCCTGCTTATGGCGGGTCAGGTCCTTTATTTGCACTTTTAAGCATATCAGTTTTTATCACTTATCAATCTATTTTCTTAAATCTAGATTCCTCATTCCTTTCTTTCACTCTAATCTAATCTCTTCCCTTAATTTCTCCTCCTCTTGTCTTTCTCTCTCCATTCCATTTCCTTCTTTCATACCTCTCGCAAAGTGAAGACAGTCGCCTCGTCAGTCCTGGAACATGTCATCGTCCTTTTCCTGAAATAAATCATCCAACTTTGTTCCAATTTTTCATTTGTTGATTTCTGTTTTTCATTATCTACTGTTTATTTTACATTTTGTATATTCATTATTCTATTCTATCTTTGGTTTTTGTTTCAATTTTGATTTGTCTTTAATAGTATTTTACATTTTGTTCCTTATTATTACCTTTTCTATTATTTTTCTAAAGTATCTTATAAATATCTGGCGTCTTTCGTCCTCACTCATCAGAGAGGCAACTGCTGCCATTTCTAACTTTATACCTATCTCTATTTCAAATTTCACTCTTTCTGCCCCGAAGAAGGGACAGGAAAGCAGGATGTGCACCACGGTCTGGTCCACCACCGGGTCACAGGGGCACGCGGGACTCTCCTTGAGCTTGAACCTGTGGAGGTACTCGGAGAATCCCCCGTGCCCGGTGAACTTTACTAAGAGAATCAATTTTTAACTAATAAAATAAACTTCGATAGAGTAAATATCGAATTAAAGTCTTTTAACTTAAGCCTCGGAAAATTTTATATCAAACTTAAAGTGTAAGAAAATACGATCGTATTTGGATTTTTTTTCACTTATGAATTTTTGCGTTTGTCGTGGAAGAGGTTTACTTTATGATGCTAGGTAGTGAGCTGATGTCGATCTTCATTTACGTGTATCAAAGTAGGTTCTAGTGAGGAGCACCATTATGTCACTTGTTGACGAGATCTGGCAACGTGTTGGCTTTTGTTTGGTATTTATTTACGCACCGCCGCCGACTGATAAACACATTCGTGTAGTTTTTCCTTTGGCATTTTTCCCACTCTGACATACTTTGAGTTGTATTTATATCTTTAACCGGAAATTATCATCCACGTTCGTTACATTACTTTCGGTACGTTTCCCGATCGAAGGTAAAGATAAATTATAAAATATAAACGGTAATCTACTATGATATCTTTGAAATACTCTTTTTTGCAATTAATAACATTTTATTAATTACTATGAAGAGTTCAAATACGAAGAGAATATTTTAAATTTGTATTGTCAATTTTGCATTGCGAACAATTGTATTATAGCAGGTATGACGGAGGTGAAAGGTTGATTGAAACCCACGTGCCGGGGATGGGCGGCTTCGTCTGGGGATGTAATCGATTGGGGCGGTCGCCACGGTGACAGCATCCGCCCTCTGCTTCCCGCTCTCGCTGCATCCGATTACTGTACACATATACGGCAATATCGCTTTTAACCATACACAGTGAACTCGTACTACGTTCGCTGTTATATTATTTTCGAGTACGTTAGTTAGTTGGTATGACTAATAATTCGCGTTATAGGTGAGGTTAGTAAACTGAGCTCCGTGTACGAGTCGCGGAAACATATCTCATTGTGTGCGTGTTTACCCGGTAGACGGGCCGCGCGAGGGCGAAGTACGCTCAAGGGCAACCGGCGTGTAACGACCCCAACTTCAAAAACTTTACGCTCAATATGTATCGCTTTGTACTTTATCATGAACAAACCTCCTCATTTGGTCGCAATTAGGTTAACCGTAGCTTTATATGAAAGTAATAGAACTTTTTTTTTCCAGGCGGTGCGCAGACGTAGTGCAGATAATGGACTACGGTTTTAATAATGTGTTGGAAGGGACGCGCCAGTACTTCATGGGGCTACCCAAACAGGCTCAGACTGAGGGCAGTAGTGGCCAACCCGTCTGGCCAGCGGGTGCACCACCACCTGAAGAAGGGGCACCAGCTTTATCTGGAGCTCCTGCGCCGACATCACGTCCTCCATCAGCTGCCGCTGCGCCCCCGTCGACGCCCGGCCCCACCCCTATCGCACCGCCACCTAGGCCACCTTCGGAGCCTCTCGAGCCTGAGCCTCACATAATTCATAAAGCTACTGTCATGCGTGAAGCTGCTGAGAAAAGGCGAGAAATGCCGGATCCAGATGACGAGGAAGAGCCCATGGGCGCACTGTCGCCGCCGTCGCATATCATCCGTAAGCCGACACCAAGGACATTGCCATCTCCAGCTCCCGCGCCGGCTGCGCCATGTCCATCGCCTGCAAGGCCTCCTACTGCACCGCTAGCCCTGCCGCCGTCGTCGGAACCCCTGATAGAACAACATGTGCAATACAGATCGTCCGTTCAACGCGTACAAACTCCAACAGTGAGGCCACCTGATCAGTACGCTCCCAGTAGACCACCAGATCCTTATTCCTCTTCACGTCCACCAGAACAGTACGCCCGTTACCAATATGAATCGACAATACAGGACAGCGGTAGAAGTTCACATGGTCCACCGATAGCTTCACCTCAACCTGCATCGACGCGGCATAGTCCGCAAACCTATGCAAGATTGTCAAGTGTAATACCTCAGCATTCCGTTACACGTTTACGCGAATCTGCTGCTCATAGTCCACCGTCGTCGCGATATCCGATGCAGCCAACTCAGCCTCCTCCACCCCATAACGATCGCGTTCCTCCTATACACCACCCACAAACAACACCTCCAACACAAAGGGTTGCAACATTGGATGGACGTTCAGCACAAGCTTATCTACCTTTAGTCCATCGACGCGAGTCATCAATGCCACGGGTCTCTCACTATGAGAGGCATCCAACAATTCCACAACGGAAGTATGATCCTCAACAGGCGTATTCTGGTTATAGACCTTCACTTACAACTTCGCAGCCTATGCAAAATCACCGCGTAGAAACGCTTTCTCAGTATAAGCATGGAGGAATAGAGGTTTTGAACACACATTATCCCGCAAGACCTTCCGATCGCGTGCAGAGTCAACCTCAACCGCTCAATAATGAAGCTACCCGTATACCTCCACGTATAGGTTTTCACAGTAAAAATAGGTCTGTTGATATTAGACCTGGTTACCATTATTCCTCACCATCGACATCTAATGTAAGATATGCACCAAGTGCACCAATGCCGGTTGTTCACAATAGTGCTCCACTTCAGCAAAGAACATCATATCGGCCAACAACTGTCCCAAAGAAAAACTTTGAATATACAGGTCCTAATCAAATTCAGACCTCGCCGTCACGATCATCAATAAAGGCTGGTTTTGCTAATCAGCAAACGCGAATGACTGTGTCTGTAACATCTCTGGTAAATGAATTAAATAAGCAAAAGAGAGAATCTCCTCTCGATCTATCAGTGAAAACTGTCAAAAACTCGGCCGATTCTTCAACAACTCAAGATGATGCTATAGATTCAGCATCCATGGAAAATAAAACACTTCAGTTACAACCACGGCCAACATCAAGTACTAGGCATGCAGGACCGATTCCAGGGTACGTGGTGTCACATAAGGTTGATTTTGCGCCGGACTTCACTCAATACAGAGATAGAAATACAAATCACAATTGCAATACTCCCCCACAATCAGTACGTTATAATGGAGTATATGATACTACGAGACCAGTCGCTGAAAGAGTTTCGTACCCTATAGAATCTCGCCACCAAGTTTTTCCTGAACGTAGCAAATATAATGGGCCTATCCAGCCAAGAACTGATTATGTTCCTAGAATAGATCTCACAAGGCCAGTCACTGATGATCGACAGCCAGAAAGAATTCGCGAAGATCCTCAGATTGTTATTGAAGAACGTAAACGTCCTGCCGGACCCATTGTTAACAACATTCCTGAAAAATTAGTAAGATACGAAACCTGGTCTTCAGATAGTCGGATAGAACGTTTGTCTCAGTCAGCCCGTGAACAACATGAATTGATGAGCCGACCTGTTTATAGTTATAGCAGTCATAAACGATTAGAAGCTTATCAAAATGATCAAAAGAGAGTCGTTGCACCAAATATGTATCGCGAGCACCAACCCCATACAAATCAAAGACATGCGCGAAACCTTTATCCAGAAAAGATTAATCGTGAAGTAAGTGATTACCATACACAATATCACGATAGAAATCCGTCTAGTAGCCGTCATGTAATACAAAAAATTCCGAGCCATAGAGACTTACATCCACATTATTTAGAATCACAAAATGGTCCCGCAAATAAAAGCGTTTTAAGTATATTACGGAACAGTTTAGAAACCAAGCAAACGGGTTACATTGAATCAGCAAGACCAACACGGCAGATACCTGATCTTATCGTTATAGACGATGTAGATGACTCCGTTATTGAAATTACAGATTTAACTAAAGACGCTGAAGTTGAAACATTAAACAAAACTAATCAGAAAGCTCAACAAAACCAAACGGTTTCGTCGTTAAATCATCATATCCAAATGCCTAAGGCTGTGGACTCTATAGTTCGTGATTCAGATTACCAAAAATGTGATTATACTGATTCAAAAAGTAAATCTCCCGAAAGCGATGTTGCTTCTAGAATTAGGACTAAAGCCGAGTTAAAAGTAATGCCACCATCTCAAGACAGCAACCAAAAACCAGATAAGTCTACAGAAGTAACGACATCTGAATCTGATAAAGCAAAGTTGCTTCCAAAATCTCAAAAACAACATCTATTTAATCAAATACGTGAAGACAACTTAAGATTAGAATCTGTAATAAAAAATGAAAAACCTACTGATGAATTTATCACTGACGTAAAAACTGAACCCATGAATATAGATGAAATAGAAAAAGATGCTGTGGCACCAATTAAGACAGAAAATATTTTAGGAGGAATAGAATCTGAAAATATTGCACCTATGAATGAATCTCCATTTGAAGATTTAGATTGGTCCAGTGCATGTGATAGTTTTATGGAGCAACTTAAAACTGGATGTCTCCGTAAAATATCTCACAGAAAGAGAAATAATACGTTAGATAATGAAGGTGAGTCAAAAATTCAGAGTGGCACAAAGGACGATTCGGTGAAGGATCCTGAAGATAAAACGATATCTACTGTTGTTGAAATTAAACAAGAACCTATCGATGATAATGAAAAAATAGAGACTGAAGTTACTAATTCGATTTCTGAATCAGAAACGTTAAATACTAAAAATTCAATCGAGGTTGATAATACTAACAGTAGTGGAAAAAAGGAGGAAAAAGTAATTGAAAAAACTTCTAAATCTAAAACACAAGGAAAGGGTAAAACAAAATTAGAAAAGCATGAACCTGTACCAACATGTTCTGCGACTACTGTCCCAAATGACAACTCTTCAATAAAGACCGTCATAAAAGAAGAAACCGAATCTACAGATGATGACGAACCACTAATTAAAAGTAAAATAATGAAAGAGAAAGTTCAAAGGGAGCTTAAATACCAAATGCTTAAAGATTTATCGGAAAAATCGGCATACGTTAAGCTTGAGTGTTGCGATGAACGTGTAAATGTTAATAGTAGAAAATCTACAGAGTCTATTAATAAGGATAAATTGGATAGAAGTACCAGAGGCAAAAATAATAGACTGATGGCGAAATCGAAAGGTAAATCATCTTCTACTGATAGTAAATGTGATAAACAAAATGGCAATTCAAGTTCAGATAGTGAGGATGATGATATGAGCGTTGCGAGTAGACTACGTGTGCGTAAGGTTAATAAAACAGACGAAATTAAAAGTGAAACAATAGGTAGAACTCCTACAAAATCATCACCATCAAAGAAACAAGACACAAGTAGTGCAAGTAATAGCTCCACACCAATCCGTAAACCAGGATTTGGGGACGGGTCAGATTTTCATCCAGGCTGGGAAGAGGAGCTTTATAGATATAAAAGGTCTCTCCGTATGCCTACTAGGTTAATAGCTATTCCTCGCGGAGGGTCAGGTGGGCCATTTGTTAAAGGCTCCGGAAATTTATTTTCACGGGGTTCTACTTCACTTCCAGATTTGGATCCTGTGCCATTGTCACCCGCTCCATCTTCGGCTCAGTCTGCTGCTACTGATGATCTTTACGCCAGAAGACCAGATAAAATGATTTTAGACAGTGATCTAGATTCTAATTCAAGTTGCTCAGCACCTAATCGTCTTAACTACGATTCAGAAGCATCAACATCAACAGTTTTTTCAGCGAGTAAAGTGAAAAAGAAATCTAGCTCAATAGTAGATGTTTTAATACAAAAATGTGGAAAAAAAGAGGAATCCAAAAAGAAATTAAAAGATAAAGACGACAAATCTGCTAAAATCATTCAAAAAAATTCTAATGTTTCGGAATTATTACCAACTCCAAGTTTAGGTCTTTTGAAAAATGGCAATAAAGGCGGTCTAAGTGCAAAAAAAGAAAAATTAATGGAAGATATATTTTACTTAGGGGCGTTTAGAAAGGAGACAGTTACTGCATTTAGACATGCCTTTATCGAAAACACAGAGGGATTAATTGGTGCTACGGAAGAATTTGCACCAGTAGTATTAAAATCCAGAACACGTACAGAAAGTCGCGTACTAAAACAACGAGCGACAATTAAAGAGGTATTTGGAGATGAAAGACCTGCATCAGCTCCACCTACATCTTGTAGAAATGAAGTAAATGAGCAAGAAGAACAGAGAATAGTTGAAGTAAAAAAAGAACCTGAAGCAAAACCAAAATTTAAACCTCGAAAAATCACTAAAGAAAAACTTAAAAGAAGATCTAGCTCAATTAGAGACGGTTTAAGAAGTACCAAGTCGTTAAAACGCAATGATGCCAAAGGGCGTTTGTTACGTTTAAAAAAGAGGAACAATTTGATGAAAACATTTAATACTAAACGCAAGGAATCTTCATCTAATAAAATAAAAAAGGAAAAAAGCCCTACTCCGGAAAATAAAGACAATGCAAAAGAAGAAAATATCACTCCTGGAACTGCAGAAGTTAACACAAAGAGAAGATTTAAGCGATTGTTTGGGAGACGAAAATTTAGTTCGGGTTTTGATTACATTCGGAAAAAGAAAAAGATGATAAGAAAAGAGGACAATAATTGTAATAAAATACGCCGGCCGGCGCCGAAGCCAAGTCCCGAGTCCGTCCATGATATACAAAAAGAGATTAAAAGTTGGTTTATCAATAAGAGCATCGGCGAAACACACTTGCACAGAGCGGCCAGACTTGGGTTTACGGTGAGTTACAGACTCCATTTCCATCTCTCTTTTCATGTTCTAAACGAAATTTATAAAAAGATTAATGTAATCCGATCCGCAGGACTGCGTTGCATATTGTTTGGAGAAAATGGAATCTGACCCGTCGGCGAAAGACAACGCTGGCTTCACGCCATTACACGTGGCAGCCGCCAAGGGTCATGTCCGGATCGCTCGGTTGCTGCTGCAGTACGGCGCAAACGTATCCGCCGCCGCCCAAGGAGGCATTAGGTAATCTTTTTTTTTAATTATCTACTAAAGGACCAATAATTTTAAAATATTCACTTGTTTCGTCGGTAGCATAATGTTTATTATAAACGAAATCAATTCATTTTCAGACCACTACACGAAGCGTGCGAGAACTGTCACGTAGAAGTGATCCGTCTTCTTTTGGCGTATGGAGCTGATCCTTTGTTAGGTACCTACGCGGGACAAACACCGGAAGAGCTGGCTGAGGGCGCAGCGGAGATACTGCTGCGTCTGCACATAGCTGACGTGCAGGGTGAGGCGGTTGAGCCCTGGAGGTTCCCACCAACCCTTGATGTCATCGGTGAGTCCTAACGAGTTACTCTTTTAAAATGACCTACATGAACCATCAAAACTTATTTGTAATAACTGTTTTATATGTTATAATTATTTTGTTACTCTTATTTTTTAATAAAAGGAATAATCTAAATTTAGTTATACATAATAAGAGATTATAGTCAAACAATTGTTTTAACCATGGACCAAATAGGGGGGTGTTATTAATAATTTACGGCATGTTTTACTGTGGCTTGATAGCTCCCAAACAAATAGTCTGCTAGTTTTTTTACAAAAAAAAAACTTTTCAGTCGTGAATTATTATTAGCATATTTCATATTTTAAGATATTCATTTGTGTCAAAGAGCTTTTAATATTATTTACTAGTAGTAACCTTCTAGTGAACCCTACAATATCATAAACAGTGATGTCACGCCTTTTTCCCAGTAGGGGTAGGCAGAGGTGAATAAACACCCACATTTCGCCAGATGTGGTCAGATTATGTCCCATGTAACATGGGGCGAGCCTGTTGCCACTTTGTTGGGACCACCACACACACACACACAAAGATGATGTCAGTGTGCGGGTTTCCTCACGATGTTTTCCTTCACCGTTTGTATCTCGCTGTTGTAACTTAAGTTCACAAATGTACATAACTTAAATATTAAGTCATGGGTACATACCGAGATTCGAACCCGCGACCTTCGGAATGAAAGCCGCACGCTCTAACCATTAGGCCAGCGAGCTACCTAAAGAGTGATGGTGTATCAATAATCCAAATCATACGGTTTCCAGATCGCGAAGAGCTCGGTTGCGATCCTCTGCTATCTCCACCGCCTGCTTCACCACCGCCGCCTCCGGACTCCAGTGTTGAGATACAGACCACAGACGCGCCGTTACCACCTTTCTATAGTCTGCGATCCACCTCCGGCCAGCCGGCTGACGGCTTGTGGTGTTTACTGCAGGACATCACTAATGTTTTACAGGTGAGTATAGTATAAATAATTTAGTTTACTGGCAATACCGACATTTATTCTTTGGAATTATGGTTCTTCGCCTAACATTGACGGTTGGACAATTTTAATTTTAAAATATCTTTACTTGAGTTTAAGTGACAGCAGTCCAAAAGTAGCTTATTTATTACTTAGCATATGTATTATACAGTACTTGTCCAAAAATATAACGTAATTTTTTTATGTTGTTTTTTATCTGAAAGTGATCCATGTAAAGATTATTTATAAAATATTAACTTTTACAAGTAGGTCCTCGTGAAACTTGAGTTTCTTTTAAGATCTAAAAGCCTAATAGCTTCCATTAATAATAATTTTATTTGTCAGTTTTGTTGACACGTGATTATAAGAAATATTATAATTAGTTAGGTTATATTAGGCATAAAAAATAACATGAGATGAAACAAATTTTGATGCCTGTTGGGTTTAAGATACTGAATTATAGTGAGAGTAATTTAATATATATAGGTATATTAATATGATAAAACTCTACCCCTTTTAACCATAGACTCGTTTTTAAATTTCAGATCAAATCAAAGGAGAGCCTACTGAAGCAAATCCATTGCGGTTCGGGCTCGCCGAAGGAGTTGCTGCGTGAGATACGTACACAGGAGTTTCTAGAGAGGGCGCAGTGTCATCAGTTGCTATGCGCCGGAGAGAAAGTCAACGTGCGAGCTTCCAAAGTGGCTTTAATCAGGGTCACGGACAAGTTGAGACAACTACTGAAGATCGAAACTGTACTGGTTAGCTGATATTAGGCAAACAATTTATGTGGGTATCAATGAGTTTTTAATAGGAATTAACAAATGGCGTTTTAATTGAGATACAACGTAAAATGATCAATGAAATATATAATAAGCATGTAGGGCTAAACATAACATTGTATGTGTCATTAAATTTATTAATTGATACCACCACACAAGATGAACTATGGATCGAAATAATAAATTAGAATAAAATAATTATCAATCAATCGCTGTAGTAGAGTTTACAATATCAATTAATAAACTTGGTTATGTTAATAATGTATAACATAATTAGTGGAATCTGGTGTGAAATGAACTTACTTATGTCCATTTATATAAAGCTTTGCCTATGTATATCAAAGCTTATCGGTGTAGATATTGTAGTGAATATAACACGCTTTTTGTTTGTCCTAAATACATTTATATGAACATGCATAATACACTGTGTCTTATTAATATATTCTTTATATGTTTCAATGATTCCACGAGATCTTAAAACTTCGATTGGACTGATTTATTTTAATGAACAATGGATTTTATCTCATTTAGGAACAAACAAACAATTATTCAATTTATGAGACTGTATAATTTAAGGCAGCCTTTACATAATTATACTTCCGCATGACTCGAGTGGACTGCGAGTAAGATTGTCGTTGTGTACACTCAAATAATACTTTGTACATAATGTATATAGCGTTAATGTAAATAGATTAAATGTCGCTTTATGTATGATATTCTTATGGGTGCTATTTAACGTTGGTGTACGGTGTTCTTGGGTTAGTTAGCCAATAGTTAAGTGAAGTGCTTCGGCAGTTTGTTAGTGTAATTGTTAGATGTTAAATTAACGAGATATAGTTACCATAATACTATATAAGGTTTTATAGCATAATTTGATCTGTGTGTGCAATAGTATACGTGCATGTCCCGCAGGCATGGGTAGATGAATTTTGTTTGAAAGATGGCCGGCACAGGTCTCCACTGGGGACAGATAATACTTGTACTTATTCCACGGAATAATACTAATACCATTATATCTTATTGTATTCCTAACTTGTGAACCTTTAAAGGGGCTCTGTGTTCTGTAACTGTAGTAAAAATAACTGGCTTCATTGAAATTAAAATCATTTGATAACTTTGCAAAGCCGTTTATTTTGAAATATTAATATCTGTGTAAATTCTGGTTTATAATATGTGTGTGGTCATCATAGTTTAAGTCCAAAAGTCTGTCCAGTGATACTCGCATCACTTTATATAGATGACATTCTGTGTTATAAATAAATTAAATTGTTATGTTCTTTCATTAACAACTAGGCACTATAATATCAATACATATGTTTTGAGATTATGCTAGGGATTTTTTTTCTATTCTCTATTATTTAGTGTGTACATTTTTGTTTATTGTTATGTTTGCCAATATTTGTCTACCCAAAATACGTTTTATTATTGTACAATTATTTTCGATCATTTTTAAATAAATTTAATGTTATTGTTTATACAGCGCAATATGAAATTAGGAAAATTTATTAAATTGTATTATGCATATCGAAGAAAAAAATTTAACATGTAAATATATATATAACAAATCCAATCAAATTATTTTTTAACTTATTCTGAAGTGATATCTTGTCTTAGGAGTGCCGAAGACGTCCTACATAAGACACAAGGCGTCGGCTCTTATTTGGTGCGTCATATACATATAACGTTTTGGAAGATTGTATAAATTTAGCAGTTTTTATATTCCGCAGTTCGAGGCCACGTTCCGCCCTATATTTCTTTATGGAGACAAGTAACGAACAAGTACATGATAAATCTGTGATGAAATAATTATTAGGGAGATAAACTGTGCGCGGAAATGTGATGTGAATAAATTTTGAACACATTTGACTGGAAATTTATGCAGTTTGTATACTTTCACGTTGTGTAATGCCTCCGTTGTTAGCAGTACATACAGTATAAGTATTATTATAATAATTATTGACACAATACTTCTTGTTGATAACATAAAAATAAAGAAAGTGATCAATTTAAATGAATTTTATTTTAATGTGTAATACCTTACTCTATTGTCTTTTTTGTTCCACCTTATAAAATTTTCCCCAAAAAAATTATTTCATTTGTTATGTGAATTAATAAATACATTAAACGGTTGTTTTAATCTTATAGTGTCAACAGACAATTTATTAAATGTTTGTTCTATTTTATTGTTCCGGCGATGTTTTAAATTTAGATGTAAGTTGATAGTAAAATTGTGTGTTCACAGTAGAGAAAACATTCACCTAGTCGAATTATTCGTATGGCCATTATTTTGGTCTTAAAAAAAAACATTTTATCGTAAAGCAACCCCTATTTTTCTTCCATACAGCATCGGAAGCTACGTTATTTATTCAAGTGTGAACTTGAACAAGTGTACGTAGTTTTGTAATGTTTTTTTAAGTTTGTTCAATAGTAAAGCCAACTTTGTATCACATCAACAACATGAAAAGAAAAAGTATAGCTTTAATAACCACTTCATATTCTTAATAACGTTCGTCCTTGGTTATTCTCGTATGTAACAAGGAAATACACATCAAAGTAAGATATTCATGATATAACCTTAATTCTTAAACATAAAATTTTAAATAATTTTTTATATTTTTGAAAACAGGTAAAATAATTATCAGTATTGTGGAAAAAATGTTAAATAAAAAAAAACTACAAATAGTTTATATTATCAGCTCAGCACGTCCAATTAATGGTAAATGATATACCATATAAAGATTCTTCGAAAATACTCTACACAGAAAACTTCCATCATATGTCATCTTCAATTGCTGCTCCTTCCTTTGGTTACTAGGAAGCCTTTTATATACGCCATTTCATTAAGAAAAGGACAGGGTTTAAATATCATCAGTTGAAAAGAATAGTTGAGGATTGAATTGGTTTTCTCAATCTGATCGCCAAACTACAGTTTTAATAGGGCACCTAATGATGATGATATAAGTCAAATGATTTTAAAAATTATTACTGGAGGCAATGCGTAATCATGACAGATTATTAACAATCTGTTCATTTAATGAGATCATATACTTTGATAGCAACCACGACTGCTGTATTTAGGTCGCGGGTATCAGACCCGCGAGTCCTAACTCCAATGAAGCTGCTATCGTTGTCAAAGAAATTATCGGCGCAAACTTTATCATATAAAAATTATTGCTGTAAATCGAGCGAATCGACAGGATAATAAGTAAACACGGCAAATGCAGTAAAATGTTATTTTAATAAAGGTGTTCATTCATTGCGATAACATATTAAACCATTTTATTGACTAAAAAGAAATAAGTTCAGACATCAACCTATTTTATTTATACATATTTTATTTTATTATATGATATCATGGATTATAAATACATCTGTGAAATTATGATTGATTGTGAAAATATAATCTGTGCCTAATGATTTTTCTCTTTGTTTGTCATCTGTGGTTTGAAATAACAGTTTAGTTTATGAGAATATATGAGTACATGAAACAGGGCGAGGCAAACTCGTAATATCTTTTGAATATAGTAGTTATATTTTATAAATTATAACTGATTTGGATAAAGAATTAATATTTTATATTACTAGTAATATTTTTTAAAGATGTGGTGACACGGTGATTGCAAAACTAACGTGATTAGTTATAAAACAATAAAAACATGAAGAAAATTATAATTCTGTTGGCCGTTACGTACGTGAATAGTCAAGGATTAGAAACATCGAACCCGTTTAATCCAAACTATTTACAACAATCTGATATAAATCAAAACGGGTCTTTGTACCGACCAAACCCAAATGTGCCGTATGGAAGTTTTCCTGTTAATGGAAATGAGTATGTTCAGCCGCAGAGTTCTTTTTATCAAAACTCTGCTAATTCTGATGTATATAATGATAACAACAACGATGTAGATCCTCAAAACACAGCAAACTATTACGCGGGTTTGGATTATGAGGAAAGATATAGATGTCCACCAAATTGGATTCGCTATCGGGAATCATGTTATCGGTTTACGAAATCACCGGATAGGCCACGGAATGAGGCCCGCAAAATTTGCCAAGCGTATAGCGCTGACCTTGCGTCAGTGAATTCACCTGAAGAACATGGTTTTATTGTAACTAATCTTATGAAATTAGATCCTCAGAAAGGTTCCTGGTATATCAGCGCTCATCAACAAACACCTGGTTACTGGGCCAATGAAGGCGATGGATCCCAATTAACAGGCTTAGAAAATGCATTTTTTGATGATCATCAATTGACATTGACTAGTTTTAATTTATATCCACTAGATTATTTGGTGTATAAATTTATACAAAAAGAAGGTCGGTGGGGACTTGCTCCAGTTGAAGGCAATCAATACTATCATTTTATTTGTGAAGGACAGACACAAAGACTGCATTATTTAATTGAAGAAGAACGCTCATTCACATATGGTTTGGAGAAATTTGATCCAGAAGCAATACCTAGAGGGCCATACTTCACTAAAGAGCCAGTTGACACCATTTATGATCCACTAAGAAACCATCATGTTCAATTAACTTGTTTAGCAGGAGGGTTCCCTGCTCCAACATATAAGTGGTTCCGAGAGGATTATCAAGTTGATAAACTAGTTTTTACTGAAATAGATCCTCTATCAGATTCAAGATTTATATTAAGCGGTGGTACATTGATGATCTACAATCCTAATGCAGACTCGGACAATGCACAGTATCACTGCACTGCAACTAATAAATTTGGCACAGTGCGGTCTGAATCTGTTCGCTTATCATTTGGTTTTATAAGAGAATTTAATCAGAAAAGGCCTATTGAGAGTGGTAATCAGTACTGGGGTAAAGTTATGTCTTGTGATCCTCCATCATATTATCCTGCTGTTAATTTCCTGTGGGCCAGAGGTTATTTCCCTAACCTTGTTGAAGAAGACAAGCGTGTATTTGTATCTTACGATGGTGGATTGTATTTTTCAGCTCTAGAAACCATTGACAGAGGAAACTATAGTTGTAATGTAATGAGTAAAGTGTCTGATGCAGGAAGAAATGGGCCATTTTTCCCTTTGTATGTTTATCCACATTCTGATTATCAACAACTGAAATTCCCAAACAACTTTCCCAAAGTTTTCCCAGATGCACCTGTTGTAGGGCAGGAGGTGAGATTGGAATGTGTATCCTTTGGTTATCCAGTTCCATCATATAATTGGACAAGGAGAAATGGCAATATACCACGGAAAGCTCATTTTAGCAACTTTGACAGAGTATTGACTATACCTAAAGTAGGAGTAGAGGATGAAGGAGAGTATATCTGTGATGTGCGCAATGACCGAGCAAATATTCAAAATAGTGTATATCTAAGAGTCCAAGCAGAACCTAACTTCACCATACCTCTTGCAAATAAGCACATGGATAATAAAGGTGATTTGCATTGGAATTGTGAAGCGTTTGGCATTCCTGATCTTAATTATACATGGTGGAAAAATGGTGTTAAACTCTCTATGGATACCTTAGAGGATGAAGATAGAGACAGATATGTCATACAAGATAATGTTTTAATAATCAAGTTTCTGGATCCTGTAAGGGATCCCGGCATGTACCAGTGTGAGGCAAAAAATCAACTAAAAGCAAAGTATTCAACAGGACAGTTGCGAGTTCTCTCACTGAAACCTTCTTTTAAGAAGAAGCCTTTAGAATCTGAAACATATGGTTCAGAAGGCGGAAATGTCACACTGAAATGTAATCCTGAAGCAGCTCCGAAGCCCACATTCACTTGGAAGAAAGATAATATTATTATAGGTGCTGGTGGAAAAAGATTTATAACAGAGACTGGTAATCTCATAATTAGGCAGCTATCCAGAGACGATGAAGGTGTTTACACCTGTGTGGCTAAAAATCAATATGGATCTAGCGAGAGCAGGGGACGGCTCATAGTATTAAGGACTCCACGATTCTTAGAACGACTACCTCCACGAATAACGACGCAAGTAGGAGAAGTAATTTTCCTACATTGTAATGCTGAAATCGATCCAATCTTGGATACAGCTTACCTCTGGAATCACAATGGGATGCGGCTCAAGGACGAATCGGACATGTACGCCGACAAGAGGATAAAAATGGACGGCGGTGAACTGACCATATTTGATGTCAGCCTGTCAGACGTAGGCGATTACGAATGCGTTGTCAAATCAGCTATTGGAAGAATATCATCGCATACGCAGTTGCGTATCGAAGGTCCCCCAGGGGCTCCCGGTGGTTTGCAAATAATGAACATCGGACGCTCATCTGTTACTCTCGAATGGACGGACAGTAACTCGAACGGTCGCCCTATAACAGGATACGTTGTCACTGGTCGCACACAGTGGAACTCGACGTGGGCCGTCATCAGCGATAATGTAGCGAACATTGTGGAGGTAGACCGATATAATGGTAGAAAACGAGCGATAATAAGCACCGTCCTCATGCCGGGATCCGTATATGAATTTAGGGTACAAGCCATCAACGCTTTAGGTGTTGGAAAACCATCAACACCCAGTCCGCAGTTCTCAACGTTGCCCGATAAACCGTACCAAGCTCCCGCGAACGTGGGCGGTGGCGGCGGCAAGATCGGTGATCTCACCATTACCTGGACCCCGCTTCCACAGCACCTCCAGAACGGACCCGGCATTCATTACAAGATATTCTGGCGGCGTAATGGCACCGAAGTCGAGTTCCAATCGCTTTTGCTTAAGGAGTACGGCAACGTCGGTATGCATGTAGTACACGTGTCGTTAAATTACTTCTACACTGCATATAACGTAAAAGTCCAAGCTTTCAACAATCTGGGCGCCGGTCCCGAGAGCGAGGTCGTGACGGTATACTCCGCCGAGGACATGCCGCAAGTGGCTCCGCAGCAAGTGCACGCGCGCTCCTTCAATTCCACCGCGCTGAACGTCACGTGGAATCCAATTGATCAGTCGCGCGACAGACTGCGCGGGAAGCTCATCGGGCACCGCCTCAAGTACTGGAAACAGGCCAACAAGGAGGAGGAGTGCATTTATTACCTGTCCAGAACAACTCGGAACTGGGCTCTAATTGTGGGATTGCAGCCTGATACTTATTACTTCGTTAAGGTAGGAATTCGTAGGAAAATTGATATATTTATTTGTATAGTAATATAGAGTTGTCAAATATCTCCCTTCCGCCTTTTTGTCTTTTGAATTTCGCGGCTATTTACAAAGCGCTACAGAGCTCGTATCTGGCAATACTATACATAATTTGAAAGGTCTTGACATAACCTACAAAACGACGCATATGCATAATTAGTTTGGATATTGCGTTCAACAGTTATAGATGTGTAAACATGGAGTTCACTAACGCCGACATTCGCGCTATTTTAAAGTTTTCCTTCGTTAAAGGCAAATCCGCTAGAGAAACGTTCCGTGAGATTAATGGTGTTTTGGGGGATGGTACTCTATCACTTCGAACCGCGGAGGAATGGTTTCGACGATTCAGAGCCGGTGAAAACGACACCGTGGATAAGCCAGCCGGCGGAAGACCTGTGACGACAAATACCGATCAAATCATGGACTACATCGAGTTAGACCGGCATGTGGCATCTCGTGACATCGCCCAGGAGATGGGAGTTAGTCACCAAACCATTTTAAACCATCCGCAGAAGGCTGGATACAAAAAAAAGCTTGATGTTTGGGTGCCGCATGATTTGACGCAAAAAAACCTTCTGGACCAAATCAACGCCTGCGATATGCTGCTGAAACGGAACGAACTCGACCCATTCTTGAAGCGGATGGTGACTGACGACGAAAAATGGATCACATACGACAATATCAAGCGAAAACGGTCGTGGTCGAAGGCCGGTGAATCGTCCCAAACAGTGGCCAAGCCGGGATTGACGGCCAGGAAGGTTTTGCTGTGTGTTTGGTGGGATTGGAAGGGAATCATCCACTATGAGCTGCTCCCATATGGCCAGACGCTTAATTCTACCATCTACTGCGAACAACTGGACCGCTTGAAGCAGGCGATCGACCAGAAGCGTTCAGAATTGGCCAACAGGAAGGGTGTAGTGTTCCACCAGGACAACGCCAGACCACACACTTCGTTGATGACTCGTCAGAAGCTACGGGAGCTCGGATGGGAGGTTTTATCGCATCCACCATATAGCCCGGACATAGCGCCAAGTGATTACCACCTGTTCCTGTCCATGGTGAACGCCCTTGGTGGTGTAAAGTTGAACTCAAAAGAGGCTTGTGAAAAGTGGCTGTCCGAGTTCTTCGCAAATAAGGAGGGGGGCTTCTACGAGGGAGGTATTATGAAGTTGCCGTCTAGATGGAAACAGATTATCGAACAAAACGGCGCATATTTGAACTAAATCCGATCACTGTAACACTTTTTATAAAGCATTGAATAAAGAGCAAAAAAGCGGAAGGGAGATATTTGACAACCTTATATATAAAATTTAATTTATTGTTATTATTGTAGGTAATGGCGTTTAATTCGGCTGGTGAGGGGCCAGAGAGCGAGCGGTACTTGGAGCGTACGTTCCGGAATGCGCCGATGAAGCCGCCCGCCTCCGTCAACGTGTGGGCGGTGAATCCGAGCACCGTGCGCGTGGTGTGGCGCTACGTGCAGCCCACGGATGAGGAGGAACCGCTTATTGGATATAAGGTATCCTCTCCATTCGAATTATATGAAATCATGACAAACAGTACGAGTAATATTAGGGGGACCGGAAAGTAATGTCGTTTTCTTACGTTAAATACAAACATACATTTTTAACGAGTCTTTATTTTTGGTAGTCCAGCTAAAAATCTTCCCACTGATGGGATCAGACCAAATAGTATTCATTATTGCAACAAGCCTGTATGAAGACATAGACATGATATTCTCCTATGTCAATGTGTTAGCCCAAATAATCTTTTAGGTGCCTTCACAAAGACACAAAATCTGTATTTTTTCATATATATTATTTAAGTTATTTAAATAAATATGCAGTCCACTTAATATCCTTACAACAAATTCACAGCTATTTATTCGTTTCCCTGGCCATGTGCGGGTTGGTCATCTCATCTTCACCAAAACTGTTGTATGAGCATGTCATTTGCCGGACATGGCCAGCTTACAAACTATTTTCTTCATTTCTTTAAGTTGTTTAAATTTACCAAAATTATATATTTATCACAATAAAATATAAATATTACACATATATTTTTACCATCCAATCCAATCCAATCAGCCGGAAGACGTCCACTGCTGGACAAAGGCCTCCCCCAAAGATTTCCACTTAGACCGGTCCTGGGCCACCCGCATCCAATGGTTGCCAGCGACCTTGACCAGGTCGTCGGTCCACCTTGTGGGGGGTCTGCCCACGCTACGTCTTAAGGTACGTGGCCGCCACTCGAGAACCTTTCTGCCCCAACGGCCGTCGGTTCTGCGAGCTATGTGCCCTGCCCATTGCCACTTTGCGACGGCGACCCTTCGAGCTATGTCGGTGACCTTGGTTCTCCTGCGGATCTCCTCATTTCTGATTCGATCTCGCAGGGAAACTCCGAGCATAGCTCGCTCCATCGCCCTCTCGGCAATCTTAAGCTTGCGGACAAGGCCCACAGTAAGCGGCCACGTCTCTGCTCCGTTATTTTTAATCAATGATGTATTCCCCATCATTGTCAATAACCTTTTGCCATCTAGTGAGTAAATTTTCAATCCCTGATCGATAAAAATTAATTGGTTTTTCGGCAAAATATCTAGAGATGGCATTTTGGATATCATCCAAATTTGCAAATGTTTTGCCACTTAAAAAGTGTTGCAGCGCTTGGAATAAGTGGAAATCCGATGGTGCAACATCGGGCGAATATGGTGGATGAGGCAGCACCTCCCACCCCAATTCATTAATTTTTTCTAGAGTTCGCCTTGCGCAGTGCGGTCTTGCATTGTCATGTTGGAGAATGACGCCTTTTCGGTTGACAATCGCTGGCCACTTTTCAATTAAAGATTGATTGACTCGCTGCAATTGTTCGCTGTAGAGGTCTGCAGTAACAGTTTCTCCAGGTTTCAGTAATTCAAAATGAACAATGCCGCGAATACTCCACCAAACACACAAAAGCGCTTTTTTGGGGTGTAAACCTGGCTTAGCAGTACTCCGAGGGATTTCATTTGGAGAGAGCCACTGCCTTTTGCGTTTTGGGTTATCATACAGGACCCATTTCTCATCTCCTGTGATCAAGCGATCAAAAAACGCTTCTGTGTTGTGTCGTTGAAGCAATAAGTTGCATGTGATTGATCGGTTAGCCTTATTCTGTTCGGACAGATTATGCGGGACCCAAACACCTGCTCTGCTTACTTTTCCAATCTGCTTCAAATGTTCTTGGATGGTCGACCAAGGTTTGTTGAGACTGTTTGACAATTCCTCGATCGTCTGACACGGATTTGCTTCCACTTCCGCCCTTAACACGTCGTTGTCTAACGCTGATGGTCTTCCTGATCGATACGAGTCGGAAAGATCAAAATTACCCGATTTGAACTTGGAAAACCACCTTTGGCATTTACGAATGTCCAGTGCATTTGGATAAACATCGCAAATGTTTTTGGTAGCAACTGTTGCGTTATTTCCCTTGTGAAACTCAAAGAGCATACAATGCCGGATGTGTACCTCTTCTGGTATTTGGCTGGCCATTTTACCCAAAATTACAAAAAAAAATTGTAATTCAATTGTCTATAAGTAAAGAAATCACTATAACCTCACAATGTCTTTGGTACGCCTCTGAACAAAACAATGAGCTGACAAATGACAATCAAGTATTGGCATGCGCAGAAACGACATTACTTTCCGGTCCCCCTATTATATTAAAGTTACAGATGTTCAGATAAACTATGACCTAATCATTATTACTTTTTTTTTATTCAGCAAAATGAAGAAATGTGTAAGAATTTTACCTGATGATAAGTGACATACCTGTCCATATAAATGTGGTGCTAGTTAGGATGATCAGTGGATAGACACTGCACCACAGGCATGCTCCACCCAGAGACAAGACCAATCTCTTTACCCTAGTTATTTAACTAGCTAAAGCATTCTATAAATTGGTACACAGTAGTGTTTATATACCACAGTTACGTTCACAGTTACGTTGGTTACAGTAGTTTACTTACGATGGACTTCGGCATTATTCATTAATAATAAATCATTATTAACGATACAACAAATTACTTTTTTCCTAATAGGTGAGAGTTTGGGAGATAGACCAGGATATAAGCACCGCAAATGACACGCTGGTACCAGTTGAACAGAAGCTGGAGGCCTATGTAATCAACCTCACTCCGGGCAAGACATACAATCTCAGAGTGTTGGCATACTCGAACGGTGGGGACGGGAGGATGTCTTCGCCGCACATCACATTCCAGATGGGCGACTACCACAGCGACGCCTACGGGTACTACGTAAGGGATGCAGCCTTCCGACCTGAACATATCACAATGAAGGCTCTTTTATTGTTATTCACTTTACATTGTTTTTATAACAGAATATTTTCATGATCGTGATAATGATCATTTTTAAGTTTTAAAATGGAGCAGCAATTTCATGTTAGCAATAATATTATATTTATTTTTTACTTCTCCCAGTGCAGCTTTATTAGGTTGTGATATAATATCCGCCCATTTTTGTTTATATTTTTTTTTTACAGTTGATTGATTCATTTTATTTACTTTATTTATTTATTAATCATTTCTTTAATTTTATTCTAAACTTAACTCCTTTTTAAAAGCAAAGAGAACACGATATGGTGCAGTGTATATCATTCTAACTAGCGCCACATTCTTGGTGTCATTTACCATCGTGTGACTATCCTGCTCCGTTGATTGAAAAGACAATATATATTAAGTGTTATTTATCTACATTTTTCTACTTAAAGAATATTTTTATGTTTTAGTAATAGGACAATAAATATCTAGTTTTTAAATTATGTATAAAATTTTCATTTAGTGTCCATATCACGATGAGCCGATAGTCTGAAACGTTGATCATGTTTATAGTAAGTGTAATGTAAAATGTGAAGGTTCTGCTTATTTGGTACCGCCAATCCGAGCCATTTTCGAAATTACAATTTAGATTAAGATTTTTACATTACATTAACGGTGGGTAAGTGTAATCTCATAAGTGTACTTTTTTTGTACCAGTACAAACGAATAGTTTTAAATAAATAGACTTAATTTTGCTATAATGTTAAAATTGTAATATGTAAAAATTAAATATTTGCTCTGTATATCGCTTGTTGGCCATTGCAATCTCTTTATTTTTGTATACAATATCTCTGATCTATACAATATTTTATAAGAACGCTTTATATAAAGTTGAAACGATTTTTAATAAATATTACCCACATGCCTGTGTTGTCATTTAAATATACACCGAAATTAAATTAATATGGTATTCATTCATGTCCTGCGGTTGAATTTATAACGAATAAATATCGGATAAATCCATAGTAATGGCAACATAGGACTGATTGGTGAGGATAACAACTTACGAGTTAGGCTAATGTCCAGCATGTAATGATGATACATTAAAAGATTTATATCAAATCTAGTTTTGTTTACCACAAATGGAGTTATTTAACTTAAAAGAAAAACGCGATTATCCTAACTGTAAACATCGTTTATCAAATGACCTCATAAATCATACGTAACTTACGTTTGATTAGGAAGGTTATCGATTCGCCTACTGAAGCAACCGAATAATAATTGCGATGATAAAAGTACTCCACCATTTTGTTATCATTAAATAGAGCAATAGAATTAAACTATTCACACGCTAATAAATTAAACTTTTATTATCATAACCGTGAATCAAAGCAGTATGCATCTGTTGCGAAAACCCGTACTGGTTGATATCCCTGCAGATCTTTTTTGCCACCAAGCAGTAATGTTTGCAACGTTACTGTTCCGGATTTAAAGGTCTTGTTATCATCATCAGTCGTCAGACCTATGACCTATGTGATAACTTACGCACGTGAGACGTGGCCGCTTACAGTAAAGATCTTTGGGGGCAGCCTATGTCCAGCAGCGAAGGGCTTTGTAGCTAATTGAAAACATTGGGGTAATGATCAAGTCGAGGAGCACATTATGGTGCAGTGTATATCACTCTAACTACCGCCACATTGTGATGGATGGACATATCGTCCCTTCGCTTAGATTTATATAGTTCGTGTGTTTAAAGATATCAGTCGATTTATGTTTAGTTTATACTATTACTTTAGATGTTTGTTTTAATTTCATAGTAAATATTTTTTTTTTCTATCGATCGAAATATATAATCTTTCGCTAAACATAAATCTACATTAACTCTTATTTTCATAAATAAAAATGTTTAATTAAAAAATTGTTTCTATTTATTACATACCATGCTGTGCCGTCACAATTTTTTATATTTCACCTTTCGTTTCAAACATTTAGCATCCACGTTGTCTAGAGAATCGGTATCGCTGTATTTTTTCCTTTTCAACAGCACCTCGTCATCCGAAGGTTGGATTTGTTTTAACGGAAGTAGACCGACCGCAAACGGGATATTCCCTTCCAATGTTGAGTTTTCCATATCATTAGAACACGGTTCTATGTTTTGTTTATTTACATTGCCTTCATTGAGGAGGTCATCCCACTGGTTTGATTTGAGCTTAATGTGCCCAGTTAAGTCAATTACGGCGTCTGATGTGCCTTGATTTGTTTTCGTATAATTTAAGGAATTATTCGAATCACTTAAGCTGTTTTCGGAGTCGCCACTGTTGTCAGTTGCATTTTTGCTTTGTGCAACATCGTTCCATTGTAAATCGGTTGTTACTCCATCTTCCGACGTTTTGGTCTCTTCGTGTTCCGTTTCTTTCAAGTCGCATACTTCTTTCTGAAAGACTTCTTCTACATTAAAACCTCCGTTTGTTACCGAAGCTTCTTTACCACTTCCTATAATATTGGTAGTATTTTCAAGCTTAATCTTTTCTTCAATATTCATCAAATCTTTAATTAAATCATCTCTCTCTTGTACTCTTTTATCTAATTCGTGATCATTGAAATCATTTCTTTCATCGTCACTTTGTTTCGAACTGGAAATTAAACAATCGAGAGGGTCTTCTTTAAAATCAGTGCCTTGTGGTAATTGCAAACTGAAATCATAGCAGTCCTCATTTCTTCTCAAATCTTCATTATTTAACGTATTGTACGGCTGTGGCATATTTTCATTAAGATTGGAAATTTTAGAGTCTAATAGGGACATGTTAAAGCTTGTATCAAGAGATGTGCTCGGACACAGTTGTTCCATAACCCGTGCGTCGCTCAACTGTTGGTCTTCATAAAACTTTTTGACGTCGTCGCTCATAGATTTTGTAAAAAATTGCATATCACTATCAATGCACGAAAAATCGTGCGTATTCACTGGGTCCATATTAGATTCACTCTCTTGAAGATCTTGTCCAAGAACGACATAATTTTGTTGTTCGGCAAACGTTTCTAGGTTATCAGGCAATATTGCGTTTAAGCTGTTGATAGTATCTTCGTGGCGACTGTATTGGGGATCTTTATCAAAATTATTGCTGTTATAATTTTTAGAACCCATTAGCATTTCTCCTCTCTCGATGGACTTAGATAAATCATCAATACTTTTTATTTCACTGGGATCAGCAACCTTTTCTATAATATTAGGTTGTTCAATAACTTCATATTGTATTTCACTGCTTTGAACCATATCTAACAGGACCTGTTCGTTAACATTAATATAAGAACCGTCGCCCGATTCGAAGAGTATCGGCAGGTCGGTAGGGAGGCCAGCATTTTTCAGTGCGTTTACATACTGCGACATCGCTGTACTAATACCGTCACTGGTTGTGTCATTGGCAGAATTAGTTGTATTAGTGTTGGAGAAACTTGAGGTTATAGTCTCATTCATTAAAGAGTCTTTTGGGAAAGGCATCGTCTGGTCTAAAGCATTGTTTTGATCCATATACATAAGATCATTGTCCATATTTAGATAATTATTGGTGGTGGACTCTGGGTCGCAAATGATATCGACTGCTTGTGATAGACTCACTCGGTCCATGTAGTCCTGGAAACAGGCAAAATAAATATACTTTTCAATGAGATTATAATTTATTTTGTGAGTACTAAATACAGAAAATACAACCTTGCTTCCGTCTGCAATTACATCAGCATACAATAAGTTCATAGCCATATACAATTCCATTGATAGTAATTAAGTAATCCTAGAGCAAGTAATTTGGATGAAGGTTTTCAAAATATGAAATTATACGCAACCCTGTTTCATTTCTTGACAGCTTGTGTTACAGTAGAATACTTTTCTTATAAATGTATACTATTACCATTATAGGTTTAAACGTATATTAACCTGCATGTGTCTCGATTGGAGATGCTTAAGCTGGTGTATCGCCTTACGTGAGTCCTGCTCGCGGCGGAGCAGCGCGCGCTCTGTCGCCCGCCCCAGTGCGCTGCCCCCGTCCCACCCCGACGAGCGCTATGATCAAAATAATTCACCAGGATTAATTTTTTTATCGACAATGGGTCACATCACGTAACCTCAATTTCACACGACATAAAGTGATAATGAGGCCGTGCATGGAGAAGCATGCTACATAAACCATGCTAGTAAGCTGAGTAATCCTATTTTGTGAAATAAAGAAAGTACGTGTGTTAACAAACTCATTTCAGGGAAGAATGTAACTAGAAATAGTATGGAGTATAAAAAAGAGAGAAAGGAACGGAAGATGAGAAAAGGAAATAAGAAAGGTAAGGGCAGACAGAAAGAGGAAAGAAACAAAAATGTAATAATTAAAAGGAATGAAGCTCAGGCCCATAAATGGCCGGAGGGAACAAAAAAATCCTGTTTTGTAGAACGCATAGTATGCCGAGCTATCGGAAATCATTCAAGGGAAGCCCAATTTTTTCTAATTGAAATATTAAGCAGTGTAAGACTTTACCATATTTTTCGTTATTAATCATATTGTTTATTTATTGCAGGATTTTATCATTTTCTGCGAGATTTGTTTACGTTTCGAGTATAACATATTGTGGTTTGAGGTAAATGCGGTAGTTTTATCGACTATATCTTTTTCACATAAAAAAAATCAACATATTGCCATGTGGGGCTTACCCTGACGCTGGGACGACCTCGCCGGGGCCGGATAGCGCGCGGCGTGTCCGGGTAATCGACACCGGACGTACCGCTACCGCCGTTTTCAATGTCGAACGGTATGCGGACCACCATATCCTAGGTAGGCGGAATATGGTACCATTTTAATATTTATCATAAATTTGTTGAAATACATTTTTTTAGTATATATCTGCTGCCGAAAACCGTCTAGGTAGTTATCACCGCAGCTCCTAAGTATGCCGTCAACCAGCAATGTGCAAACATTACTGTGTACCGGTTTGAAGAACGCTGTAGCTAGTGAAATTACTGGAGTAAGGAGAATTCAATACATGTCTCCAGGCGATTAGCGTAATGTGAGCAGCGTTGCTTTGTTATGAGCAGGCGTATAAGGTGAACGTCGCGTTAGTCTCCATGCTTCGTCGTTTAAAATAAAACAACTACACGAGTCCAAAAATTAAGAATAACTACAAATCAAGAGACCCATATTTTTTGATTGTTTTTAATAACGATAGTAAAATAAATAAAGCAGTAATCACCTTACTGGTCCGGTTGAGGTTGTCTACTGATTGGCAGGAGTTTGGAGGGACCAATGGCGCTGGAGGAGGCTTTGGCTCAACTGCATCCTTAAATTTTACATATTAATCATTAACAAATTAAACAGCCATGGCACATGAATAATTGTAGCTTTGGATGGTGTTATGTAAGATATACAACGTAGGCAAAATGCGGTGATCTAAAATAGACACGATGTAGATAACTTGGGACAAAAATATCCATCCCTTTATAAAAATAATAATATATTTTTATTATACACTGATTATACAAGAAAGATATACATTGATTATCAATGTATAATAAGGTGCCGCCAACCTGCATTGGACCAGCGTTTTAGGAAATGGCCCAAATCCCCCATGAACCTCTACATAAGACAGCCCCTAGTGCCCAGCAGTACTAGAGGCCATACTGACTGTATGTGAAGATATTTGGACGAGTCCTATGTACAGCAGTGGACGTCTGTCGACATGTTGATATGTGATAGGGTATAAAATGTACAATAGGGCTGTTTTACTGCTTAGCAATCACTTTCAATATTTTTTATGGGGATGAAACCCATATTAATATAATAGCAGTAGCAAATTTGTTTCTCAGCAATCTCAGTGATTTGAAGTAACTTTTTTTTAAACAACGTGTGGCAAGTGATATGTTACGGCGTCCGTAACAATGTGGTAATGATGCACTCACAATCTTCTGCATAAAGAACTTGGAAACTGTAAATCTAAATGTAAGCTACTGGTGGTAGGTCTCTGTTGCCGGAGACTGTAGGAAAAGGTAGGTACCACAGCAGCGCCTATTTCTGCAGCGAAATATTACTGTATGATTACTACTACTGATTTGAAGGGTGCTGTAGCTAGTGTAGTTACTGGAGTCACATGACTTAATATTTTATGTCTCAAGGCAATAAGTACAATGTGGTGCAGCGTATACCATTATAACTTGTGGCACGTTGTTATGGGCGGCGTACCACTGACCCATACTATCAGGGGAACGTCCTGTTCCTCTTGTCGTCTCGTATAATAAAAAAGAGTACTGTTACAGCTATAACACAAAATAAATTTTATTTCTCTTATTCCTGTTTGATCAGTATATAGTTACCTGTGTATGTAGGTCGATAAGAGATTGTGGAGGACGGTTTATGACCACAGGTGGAGTAAAAACTGGTAACTCGCCTAAACAACGGGAAATTTCTCATTTAAATTATTTTTCATTGAATACTTGAGTTTTAAAACTACGGTGTTAGCAATCAAATGATACGAGATCATTCTAAATAATCTATTTTAACATCATTTATCACTTATCACCCGTTAATTAAAGTTAAAATATGTATTCAATACTGTACCTATAATATAAATATTGACGCCAAGAAAGTTGTACGAATCGTTAAGTATATTAATAGAGAGGAGGTATGATAGATATATACCGATCTAACGATAATTCGTTAATATTCAGTATAACATGATACAAAATAAATCCACTCAGTGAACTTTCATATGTCCATTTTTTTTATTCTTGATTATATTTGAGTTTGCCCTATGGCACCTTTTATTAAAGATATTATGGAACATTTTCGTTAGTGTACAACAATATCCAGTTATTCCTTCTTAAGTCTCGGTCTTAGTGTTCCGCTGATTTTAAAGTTACTGATGATGTTAAAGGGAATACTACGATCCCATTGCTTGTACTGGTTGAGGTTCATGGCCAACGTGATAAAGTTAATGAACCGAAACACAACTAATCTGTATATTTATATTTATATATCATAGAAACAAGTAATTAATAAGAAGAAGAATAAAGAAAAGATATTAAGTAAACCGATATTTGCAATTATCACGTGATTTGACTGAATAATATTAAGGCGAAAGTTATTTACTATAAAATTTATAAAATCGTGAAGCAAATACAATAATATAAATGTGCATTAACAACTTACTATGTTTAGTAATGCCAAGGCCTTCTTTTGTCACCTTAGATAGACCTTTAATCTTCAAAAACTGCGCTGCAGAAACTAATTCATCTAAATTTTCTTCTAAACATTGAGTTTTTCCACAATACATAAACTCCACAAGTGATTTAAGTACACTGAAGCGCATTTTTAATATAATCAGGGGTTCACCAGTTTGCTTTTGTAATAATTCCTAATTAATAATATTTATATTATATAAGCATTCACTTCACTTTGAGATTATATTATAACTAAAAGTAAAAAATAAATGAGATACAATACCTGGAAATACGCACTACTTGCTGCAAGTACTGCTTTATGAACTCGCAAAGTGTGAGAACTGCACATAAGTGTCATGTCTACCAAAGACTGCATTTGTAGTAATTTTCCAAATCTGGACATTAAATGTTCGGAATAATCCTCATAATGAAGACTATACCTCGTTGGTGTCATCTCAAGGTAAAATTATATTTACCAAACATGCAATTCTTTCTTGTTATTTATTAAAATTGACAGAATGGATTTTGAAAGGTTAAAAAAAATGAATAACTGTTTATTTTTTTTAATCAGTACGAGCGGGATTTAATCTCGCCAGTATTCACTATAATGGTATGGCAATTAATTGCTAAAAGTTATTACAGGAAATTTGTTATTACTATTTTTTTTTATAAAAATTCAGGTGTAATCTAATTTGTATTATTGCTAATTAATTAAAAAAAATATTTTGAAAATCGCGCCGAAGCATGACGTTTGCAACTTTTTTCTTAAAATAGTGACTACACGTCACAGACATTTTCTTATTGAGCCTCCTTTTAAAACGAGGAATGTTCAAGTATTTTTGAAGGTTTAATTTTAAAAGCTGATAAAATATTATTACTAACCAATACCACGTGAGTAACATACATTTCAATAATGAAACATTAGGATTAAAAAAAACAAGAATTATTTAATGGATCGTTTAATTCCTTTAAAAAATACAGAAAAAATAGTAAATGTTAGAAAATGAATTTATTACAAATTTGTATTCGTCGTCCGGTACATAATACGAGAATAACGTTTAGATAAACTTATTAGACGAACTTATTGTTAATTATAAATACAACAGATAATAATAGTAAAACATACGCTATCACAGACTAATTAAGTACTGAAGATTGGATACATATTCAATGTCACAAATGTTAAATGCTATAGTGGTAGTTTTGACGGGTTGTGTGCTGATTCCGATCACCAACATTGGATCACTGAAATGTTTTTATACAGATGGATTCAGTAGGAATGCATCAATTTGTTCATAAGGCACTTGGAACAAATACAGAGATTATGGCCTGACTTGCAATTTAATCACCTGTCAACAATCGTTTAATAATTAAAGAAATTAAATACAGTTGTCTAAATAATAGAATATACATACACTCTGGATTTCTAATATAAATTAGTTAGCACTTTCATAATACTTTTAAAATTATTAAACGGTTTTATAGAATCTAATCACATTTAATTTATGGATTTTATTATTAACATATATTTAATATTATATTTATAAAGAGGAATACTAGTAGCTAATGCGTTAAGTAATAAAAATAAAGCAAAATTTAGGAAACACGTAAGATTTGAAATGATACAAACAAATATGAAGTAAAATAACACATTAGATCTGTACCAGGCAAATGCGTCAGCAACAATCTACTAAGATATAATTTGATTGCCACACAGAGAAAGAATTAAAAATACAAATTTGTAACACTTCCAATACTTTTAGTATCGTCTTAGATATCAGTTTTATACAATACATTATCTAGCATTTATTTTGTTACCCTTACCTTCCTACAACGAAGCTCATAGACGCTGTGGTACGGCCGCGAAGCGCTCGCGTCGACTCCTTACGACTTGATAATTATAACTGGAACACATTCTGATTAATATCTGAGATAGAAATATAAATATACTTTAAACAAATCTCACAGTACGCTTAAATCATCAATATATTACAACAGAAATGAGAACAAAGTAATTTATTACTCTTTGTACTTCTAAAAAAAATATATACTTATATGATCCGCCATTTAAACAGGCGACGATTTAACAATGTTTCATTTTAATATTAATTACAATTGTTTGTGTCGCGGTCGTATTAAAAGCGAATCAAAACAAAAGGATAGAAGGTGTTTATTTTTAAGGGAACATATTTTCTGTACCTAACATCTAAACAGCATATTACACATTATATAATTTATATTAAACATTAATTACACCGTATGTATATTTTAATATTGTCACACTAATACGCCAAATTCATGTAAAAATAATATTTCATCCCAGATATTGCAGAACTTAAAAATAATTACAGCCGTATTAGTTTGTTAAACATAATAAAATGTTCGCCATTTTTTTTAATATTTTAAATAATTTTTTAATATTTATAGAAAAATATTTTCATTATTATTAAATGAGTTTATTTTTTGTCGCCTTATTCTATTAATTTCAAATTTGTTCAACTGGCAAAACGTACAGACTGTCTTTGAATGATAAACTATTAAAAAAGTTAGGTTAGGTTACAAAATAAATAAACAAAAAGATTATAATAAGCATGTTACGTATTTTATAATGAATACAGAAAATGTAAGCTTCGATATATTCGAAGCACAATTTTTATTTACATAAGTTGATCGAGATAATACATTATGATGACTAAGTTACATTTCACTGGGGTTCCTATATTGACTAAATGAACTTCATTAATACTAATATCGTGTTAGGAGATATATACGTAGCATGGGCATTTTATTTATAACTAGTTTAAACAGATTGACACGATAATTGACAGCTATAGAAAAAAAATAACCTTGAAAAGTAAATTTCATGACTATGTAGTATTATTGTACTAAGCACATTGGATATTACCGAATTACGTCATGTAGCCAACCCGCCCTTGGCCAGAGTTGTAAATGTGAGGTCTTGATCCTCTTGTTGAGAAAGAAGTTGTGAGAGAAGGCCCCACATCCCACTGCTAGGATTTACATGTCCAACATATTGTAGAGATAAAAAAAATCTAAAATAAAAGTGAGCAGCGTAAAATATTTAATATAGCTTTATATGGTGTAACAGCATATGAACACTTTACATAGAGTTTGAGTAAATTTGTACAATAGGTACATAGTATGTAGAAAAAATAGAGATTCATTTTGTAGAGATCGTTCAGTGAAACGAGACCATTGCTAGTCCACTAATACTGCCGGAACCGGATGGAATGTGGAAGAGAGCCCTAACCGTATACTAAAAGTGTTATATATCTAAATGAGAACGTTTTTTCGTACTGTATAGAAGCAACGATATAGCTGAAATTACAGTAAATAGCGTTTCAAGTCTTTAACATTGCATATAATTAGTTAATTATTATAGTCCACTATAATCTGTATACTTACACAGACAACTGAACAATGGCCTGTTTCAGTGGCAGGTTACGTTAGTTCTATAATTATTAAAAGCAAATTACAATATTTACATCCGCCGTCAGTAGATACGCATCGCGCGTATCTAATATACACATTGATTATTTGTTCGCAAATAAAAAAATCTTACAAATGTAATAGTCTATGGAATGCATTAATTGTCTATGATTTTTAGGAAGTCCTCCGGTGAGATGTGGATGCCATCGCTCGTGTCAGTCACGTTAGGGACGGTATTCTTGAGTTCGCCGAACGTGTATGTTGGTTTCATTTTGGTTCCTCGCGATTTGGACGTGGAGCGCGGGGCGGCGGGCAGCGAAGCCTCGCAGTCGAGGCTTGCACGCTTGTTCCAACAGAAGGGCTGTCGCGGTTCGGCTCCCGCCGACATAGGCATCGCGAGGTGCAACCGCGACCTCGTCAGCTCGTTGTCACTCAGTTGCCGTTTCAATTTGTCCTTCCCAACGACCAGCTGAAAGCTCCGAGAGTTCCGTTCGTCGGGTTTGCTCCTTAGTTCTACTTCGCTGGATTGACGCCTCAGTCTATCCTCTGTCGGCGTCAAGCGAGACTTTTCGACCAGACTGTTCTGTCGCGAGGACTTACTCGGGCGCGACTTGACGGGTGCATCTCGGCGGCTGCTACCGGAGGAGCTACTCGTGTTTGTGCCACTAGCGTGCTCGTTGTTTCGGCGCAGCGTCTCTATGACGTTGTAGAAGTGTTCCTGGCCAGTGCCCGTGCCGCTGCCGTTGCTGTCCGCTTGCGGCACGCCCACGCTACCGGTGCTGTGTCCATGCATGCGCACCTGTGATCTCGGCAAGTGGCCATAGCTGCTCTGCCGCGAGATGGCGCCGTTCGTTTGCCGGCGCGGCATACTGCAACTTTTGGGCACGAAGTTATCCTGTGACACCAGAACGTTCTCATATACGTGCGAGTTCGTCTCGCAATCGTCCTGAGATATGAGGTTTTGGCGGCTCTCGGTAGTTTCACGTTTTTGTCCAACGGAATTGCTCTTTTTGTGACCGTTGCGATGTTTCGCTTCTGGAAGTTTCATTCCTAATTTGCAATCGCTGGCGCTGCGCGGGAGCAGGTTTTCGTACCCGTGGGCGGTTATTTCTGGATTATGCGTCTTATCTGAGCTAATACTGGCTGTCACGTTGTCTATACTAGTTTTAGTTGAACTAGAATATTTAGTTTTGTTGCCGGATGCATTAGATTTTACCAGGTCTACAGAACAAGTCTGTTGGGGCGGATCATAGCGTTTCCTTTCAACGTCGGGTTTGGAAGATTTATCTAAGACTACTTTCGTTTTATCGCTCTTGCAAATCTTAACGCTAAACCTGAAGGGCGGTTTGAAAACGACTTGCAGTCTTGCTTTTTCGCCAGAGAGGAGGTTAGTTGCGCTCTTCGATGGTCGAGTTTTTCGTGATCCCTTGGTAACTTGTCTGTTTGTTCGTTCAGTCAATCCTAGTGGGATAGATTTGGATTTTGGTATGACCGAGGGCTGTGGTGAGCTTAGCAACCATTTTTGTACTTTGGACAAAGCTTCTGTGTCTTTGACAGGTGACGACGGATGTTTCTGCATTGAACTATAATCTATGGTTGCGTTCTTCAATTTTGCTTTGCGCTTCTTCACTTTGGCCTTGTGTTTGGACAGAAGGATATGTTTCGGTGACTTTCCTTCGGCGTTTGTTACCACCGCTGTGCTTTCTTTATTTAATTTATGACTATCATCCGTTTTCGTTACATTGATGGGTTTCTGCAACAAACGTTTTTTGTTAAGTAGAAACACATTATTAAACGTGTAACAACAATAATACGAATTACGCGATAGTTTTTGGATACTTTTTATATGGTTTATAATTGAATTTAATGTTATTAACAGCATTTAGAAATTTTATGGTTGGGTAACAACTAAATTATAGATTGATAACTTTCTGTCTTACAATGGATATCACAATATCCATTTACTGAAATATTGTGAATATATTTTCATCATGAAAGTAATATTTGTTGTACTTACTCTTTTTTTGCTAACATTGTATGACGGCGACGCTTTGTCGCCTTGTTTATTCAGATGTTCCTTCTTGCTTCTGTATGCGCGAGTTCGCAATGCAACTTTCTTCTTAAGGGGCAGTTTAGATCTGAAATTTAAATAATTATTTACGTTGTTATTTTTATATTTAAAAATACAGTATACATGTATGCGAAATTTTAAAGTTAAAAATATATAGGTTAGTTAAAATTAAAAGTAATACCATAGTGAATAAGGTTTAATGACATTTAAAATATTAGTTACATATTAAAAGAGCTTCTTGTACCTGACAGCCGTATGCACTATTAGGCCCTGATCAGCGGCGTCGGGAAGGCGGACGGTCTCGGTGGTCGACGAGTGAATGATGGTGACCGACTTGAGCTTTTTGCCGTGTCGGCCCAGGAAACGGGTGCTAGCGAACTGAAAGCACAAACGACACAATTTTTTTTTATGGAATCATAGGTGAATGAAACTCCGAACACGCTTCGTGTTATCGAAAGAATATTTGTAAGATTTCCGTACCAAAGATTCGAAATATTATATAAAGACAAATACTTGAATCAATGATTATAATACAACAACGGTAGAAAAAGTTAGAAGAAAAACCGATCAACCACAAGCTGATATATAAAAAAAATAGACAAAAACTTTAGATACATTTATGGAATGACATCGACCTTGTTACCATAAGTAAATAATATTAAAGTACGAAAATGAAAGATGTCCCAAAAGCGAAACATAATAAATATATATATGGTTTTGGTATTGGTAGAAAAATATTTTAAAATATGTCCTTATTAGTCTTTTAGGGGGTACCCTTAATTCTATTGTTCTGGGGAGGTCAGTGTTTATGTAGATTTTCAACGAATAAAACCCCCTCAGGGATCGTTTTCAGCGTTTGGAAAGGCCGTTGCTCTTGTGTGTTACGTAACCGCGAGCATATATGAGACGATATGTACACGTAATATATCCGTCAAAATGTAGTTGATATGAAATGTTGAATACGTAATGATTTGAAGTAAGATCGAGTATTTGAAATCCTAGCTAATTACTTAAAGTCGGCACTAAAACGGAATGCACGTGATTGAAGAAATGCGATTAACACACATTAGCTTACGTTTAGTTCGTTGCAATACCTTACAAATATATGTTACGGCTGCCACTAACATTTAGTGTCAACCTCAAAATCAGTGTCGAGAATTCGGCAGCATCGCTATTGAAAGAAAAAAAAATTCATTTACATTATTTTTTTTTATCTACGAAGAGAGGAGACAAGCAGGAAGTTCTCCTAATGATGACATCTGCACCACATTGCGGAGTTCACTGAAACTCGAGATGTATTTTTACTTCAGTAACAACTCTATCTTTTGGTTGTATGTCCTCCAAATAACTATTATATTAGAAATTGATAAATATAGGCACGCATTTTTTTTGTAATTTCATCCTAAGGCATGAAGTATATTATATTTAATTAAATGTATAAATCTATGACAGACATCCATTTGAACTATTTTAAATTCACATCTATACCAAAAGGCTATCAAATCATGTTAAATATGTAGAATTGGTCTTTTTGCTTGGTTCTTAATTAGATAATCGCGGCAACTTACCAGCAACGCTATGACGGCGAGCAGTATGAGCAGCACCGCGTACCAGTGGCGCAGCATCCAGCGCTTGAAACCGGCGATGCTTTCGTCTGACAGCAGCAGCTTCCGCAACGTCGCCAGCGGCCCGGACGGGTCCACTTCGCGGCATCGTTGGAACACGTCGCAGTACCTGTACACATTTACACAACACCTCATTGCACTTCGTCGTGAGATGTATTAGGGTCTCCTTGTTATAGTAATATTAGACTAGCAAGTAGACACAGAAGTTGTAAAGTTTTAATTTAAACTATCCTCACCGTTATGCGAAGCGATCTCCGATAGGAACATACTCATGGATCACTAACTGCATAAAATAATCTAGCACCTTAGCGACTACTAACACGATGGTTAACAACCATGTCAAATTATTTTTCTTATCAAGGTTATGTTTAATTTCTAATATATTAGATTGTCATATCACTTGATTATCAGGCGTTTTCCCCTAATTTTTTATTAATCAGACAATTTTAGAATGTAGAATGTACCCGTTATAATCGTTGCACGGCGTGCCAGGTTTCGCGTACATGTCGGGCACGTCGTACGGCGGCGTGTTCCACTTGAAGGACGAGAGGCAGGGCCCTCCAGGCGCACGGCAGCACAGCTCGCAGGCGGAGCGAGGATCGTCAGCGCGCGCGCCGCACTGGCATGACTCCAGCCCATATGCCAGACAAATCGAGCCAGTACACTCCTGATAAACACGTAATAAATGTTAGTCGACGTCATCATCGTCATCATTAGCTGATTGGATTCCACGTTTAGACACAGGGCTCCTCCAAAGAACTGCATAAAAATAGATCCATGTTAATCAACTTTATATAACTATACTATAGTACTACATAGTATACATGCAAAAGTACTACTTTGGATATAAATAGAATTTACGCACGGATACGCGATCCCAAGCGTTATACTGACCGCCAACCTCTTCTTAACTTGAGCTTTAAGTAAAAGAAAACATAGCGAGCAAGGCAACATGATCCAAGAACCATGAACTTTCTAAGAACAGTTTTTGTGGAGACTTCACATCAAACAATTTGCTCTTAGGAAGCGTGGTGGATCAATAGCTTTGACTTTAACATTGTGACAGCACTCGAAGACCTAGTATTGATAATGTTGTATTAAATAGCCTTTTACATGCGTAAAAAACCATTTAATTATATTTTCACAAATTCAGTTCATTTTGACATTTTCTTCGGTGGTGATAGTTGTGACTTACCCCCATGAAACAGACGAGCTCCTTGTCGCATCTGGTGCGGTTGGGCTTGTGGCGGCTGGGCGGGCAGGCGGCGCGCCGGCCGTCGCAGTGCGCCGCGTCGCGGCATCCATTGTCCGACCGGCACCTGTCGCCGAACTTGAGGGTGCACGACGCTGTGCAGCACGGACCCTGCAACGTGCATTGAATCGTATTCAATATTATTACAGACTTTTTAAATCTCAATTTGCACACATCAACATAACCATTTTGCTTTTACTATTAATAAGAGGAATTAAAAATATAATTCGTGTTTTAAAAAGTTTTAAGGGAGCGATACAAACTGAAAAAATGTTATAGCAATATAATAAAAAAAGTACCTATATAATGGACAGTTCCATCTTCTACTTGACTCTTACCTGACTGGGGCTGCAAACGCTGTGTTCGGTGAGGGTGCACGGCTTGTAATGAGGGCGTGCGGCCTGTGGTCGGCAGCACACATCCGTGCACTCGGAGGCCCAGCCGCAATCGCACTCCTCGCCTTCCTCCACCACACCGTTGCCGCAGATAGCAGGCTGCGGCTCTGAAATTCCACAGTAATTATTTCATGAAAAACAGTTTTAATAAGAAGATTATTGCGATGTTTCATTGTTCTTTTGTGTTTAGGTTAAAATCTCTAGAATCTAGGTTAAAAAATTATCGTCTGAATATACTTAACAGAATTTATTGGAAGATTTGAAAATTAGTAGGTCGCTGGCCTAATGCTTAGAGCGTGCGGCTTTTATTCCGAAGGTCACAAGTTCGATACTCGGCATGTGCCGATGATTTTAATACTTATGTTATGTACATTGGTGAACTTTAGTTACATCAGCGAAATACAAAGTGTGAAGGAATACATCGCGAGGAAACCTGCACATGAATTAGAATTTATTTATATATATTATTGTGCATAGTATATTAAGGGGAGGCCTGTGCCCCAACAGTGGGGACGTAGTTAAATTGACTGTTATGGATTTGAAAAGATCTCTTAATTTCATTGGATTGAATTGGTTTTGATTGTGTCGGAATTATGTGTACCTGTAAAGCATCCCTTAGGCGAGCGAGCTTTGTTATTGAGCACCGGGTCGATAGCCCGCAGCGAGCACGGTGAGAACTTGTTGTTGTTCTTCCTGTCGCCGCTGGTTGCGCGAGCAAACATAATGTAGTTGCCGTCTTCACCGAAAGGTGTGCACATTTCAGGATCATGCTGAAATAAGGAATTTATTTATCAACTGACTGCTACTAAGAACATGTGGACGGTAAAAGTTTTGTTCGGTCTACGACTAAAAATAAACAGCGTCTCTTTTCCCCACATATGGGAGATGAACTATAACATATGGTACATCTATAATATCATCATCGGCTGAGGTCAAAATTAAATCTAAAGAGGGTGACAGTGGTTTTTATGAATTTGTTTTTTAATTATGACATTAGATTGCATTGTTATTTGTGTACCGGAGAACCGAAGTTGTGTCCGATTTCATGGGCGAGCGTGACGTGGGAGACGGCGGGCGGTACGTGTTTGCCGTAGTTCAGCAGCGTCACTATACCCGTATTCAGCGACTTCATGCTGCCTCGGTAGTGCTGAAAATTTAACGAAACCTTCTTTATACTACTGCATACTAAAATATAAATCAACTAATTTTAATTATTTATAAAAAATTAAGATTTATCCTGAGAACATTACAAATTGTGCAATGCAATACAATGTTTCAGCGCAATATAATTTTTCAGCCATTTTTATGTTACTTCTATTCATTATTTCAACTTATAGACGTTCACTACTGAACATAGGTCTCATAATGTGTTCGACCAAGCACGGTCGGTTACTTCTAATATTTGTATAAAAAAATATATACAAGACTCTATATGTAAATTCTAAACTCTGTTGTCTGTTGCCACAAAATTTGTAAAGCTTTACCGAAACATAGAATTCTTAATAAATCACTTACGCCATTCTTTTCGCACACTCCTCCTGCATTTTTGAGGTCGCCTGTCCAGGCCAATCCCAATGTGCCCATTTCGAAATCTCTGTACGTAAACATGTATGCTAAGCAGAAGGCGTCGTAGTCCTCCTCTGTAAAAAATAACTCGTAATGTAAATAACTTAGAATCATTATATATGAAAAGCATTCTGTATAATACCTGAGAAGAGCTCCAAATACTTTTCAACGCCATAGTTATTTGGAAAACGATAAGCAGGATCTTTTAAAGCGTCTAAAGTGTGAACTTTAATTCTCTTAATCATAAAAGTAATATTGTCCGGTTTTCCATCTTGATTGAAATCTGTAATCATTTAAAAAAATATTTGTATTTTAACGTTAAATATCTAGGAACAAGTTCAGTTATGAATAAATAGAGATTTCCGATATAGTTAGACACACCTGTGACTTTGTAAATTGCGTTAACTTTCTGAACATGCCTGGTCATAACTTCAATGCAGGCTTCCTCCGAGCCGTATCTTTGGTAGAACATGTGGTCGGCTTGTAGATACACCAAGCAAGTGGTCTTCCTCGGATCCACTGTAGCCCTTTTATTGACGTGCCTCCCGTCATCAGTCGCGTTCGCCGTTAACACAGTGTATCCAACAGGTTCTTTCTTAACAACATCCTTACTAACTGTTACAACACCCGCTTTAGTTTTAATGACTTCGACATGTGTCTTTGGTTTCGGTCGCGTCTCTTCGGCATCGAGTCTTACTTTAGTTATTAGATTGCTTTTGTCGATTTTCGTTTTAGGCTTTCTTGTACTGAACTTGTCGAAGGGGTCGCTATTGCTTGTATAGGGAACGTCCAGATCCAAAGGAAGGTCGGGATTTTTCTTTGGCTGGTCATCTTGCATTTCGTCTTCTGGCAGCCATCGTTTTTTACGGATGTTGGTTTCGCTTAATGGAATTTCAGTGTTATTATCTACGCGATAGTCTTTTCCGTTTGAAGTGTTAGTAAAGTTGAGAAGTTCTGCATGCTGTCCAAGCGTTCGCTTTATGTGGAGGAGATGTGATGCACAATGTTGCCCTTCTCCGTTCTTCTGCGGATGTTGAACATCGGATCTGCGGTAGATGACGCTGTGCATAGACGGATGGTCCACATTGTATCGAGACAAGGGCTCCACATAGTACTCTTCGTTTGTGGTCCATATTGTTCCGTCGAAAAGACCATCGGATGTAATTACGCCGTATACATGAGAGGCTTCATCGTCTGTAAGTAGAATACATATATATATATATATATTTATTGTTTTTATATTACTACCTTAAATTTAACGATTTGGTTTATTATTTAATTCAAGTTGATGTGTCAAGTCTCATTAAAAGCTTCGAAGGATGGATTTAATATATGTTTTCTACCATTAAACTATCAAATATGTTGAGTAAATTGGGAGCAGTTCATGGAATTCTTTATTTTATTTAGGGTATTGTAATAAAATAATTGATAATGATCAATAGCTGAGTGATATTTATTTATTTAAAATGAAAATTTAGTCGCTGTATACATAGAAAACGCACATAAATAAAGGTGATTACAAATCTCCTGACAAAGCCACTTTGATTAATAAAAGAAAGATTCTACTCAGTGCGAAGCGACCTTCTAGTGGTTTCTTTGTAAAGAAATATCCAACAAAATGATCTTAGCAAAGTTTAATATTACTTGGCATTCATCAAAACGCCAGGTCAAAGGCCTAAGCTCTTTCTGATTCGAGATTAAAACAAATGAGTTTGAGTTAACGGAGCCATTTCCATTCACACTGGATGTTACAAGCTTATTGAAGTCTTTGAATTTTTTGGTTGATAAAAGTAATCGTAGACTTAAAATCCTTGTAATATATATATATATATATATATATATATATATATATATATATATATATATATATATATATATATATATATATATATATATATATGTAAATAAGCTTGGCAATATTTAAACGTATGGGACTTTATATTAAGTATGGTATTTATTACACAAAATATTGCCACATAAATATAGAAAGATTCACCAAAAATAAAATGGCATCTCCCTTCTAGTACTGCATTGGTTATTAAGTTGCAATTGAGGACCGGAATACTTTCTTCTACCTGACTGCCTAACTTAAATTTTGAAGACCCTCATAATGAGTTTTAAAGAGAACTAAATTTCAAGATCTATTAGATTATGGGATGAATTTACCTACGAAATTATTACAAAGAGATAAAGGGTTGGTTCCTCAAAAAGACCTAAGAAAGCTTTCTTCGGGATAAGTAAAGGGTTTGATATGCCCAATTATCATCAGATATCAAACGACGATTATCATAATGTCGGATGTTCTTATATAAGGACATCTGACATTTATAAGAGTAGTTTTTTTTGTATTATATTTCTTGATGGTATTTAAAACTTGAAAAGGCGCGGAAGAGCAATAAGTCTCCTCAACACCGATTTAAGTTTATATTAAGCAGGAAGTAAATAGCGGAAGAGTCGCCACGCGTGCACGCAATCGGGTAGGTGTTTATTAGAAGCGTCGAGGAGAGGCACACTCCATTAAACTTATAAAGTAATTTCATCAAAATTCACTTTGTCTGCGTCGCGCCAGATGGGACGCACCTCGTAATTCCGTTTCATTAACTTAGTCATAGAATGTGGAAGTTTCTTCTTGTGTTTAATTTATTGTTTCAACAGAGCGGAAAATAACTCGCACAGTTTGGCGCGGGGGGTGTAGGGAAGAGGGAAATCGGAAAGAGAGAGGGAGGCATGCCAGGATTAGTTTATAATTACAAGATCGTGTGTCGAATTAGAAAATTGTAACACGTAATGTATTAGAGTTAAGCTGATGATATACAGCCATATTTGTTTTTTATTTTTTTTTTATGCAATGAAACGATGAGACGAGCATAATATTTACCTGATCGTAAGTGACATGCCTGCCCACAACAATGTGGCGTTAGAATGGTATGCACAGCACCACATTGCGCTCGTCGCTTAAGACATAAGATATTGAGACATCTTTACCCCAGTAACAACACTAGCTACCGCACCCTGAAGACCGGAACAGTAATGTTTACACACTACTATGTGGAGGCAGAAATAAGAGCTAGGGCGGTACCTACGTAGAGGGTCTCCGGCAACAGAGACCTACCAGTAAATAGAAAATACTTTATTAAGACATCATCAGCTGATAGACGTTCACTGCTGGACATAGGCCTCCTTCAAAGATCTCCATTTAGTTAGCATGGCCTCCGGTATCGCCGGTCACTAGGAGCAGTAGTTTGTAGGGTTTAATTTGGGGTGATCTGGACGATATCCCACCACCTGGCTCAATGCGAGATGTTGGCATAAATTCTATATATATGGTGCAATGAACATCACCGATTTCAACTGCTGCTAGAAATTTTTTGACCACTATTATGGACAAGTAATAGTTTACTAATACGAGTAATATTAAATTAACTATCGAATGTAATAAGGGATCAACGAAATCAAATAGTCCAAGACCGTGTTTTGTGTTATACAATACATAAGACCTGCCTCCAGCACTGGAAGCTCATCCCTTGAAGTAATGAAGATGATGCTAATTAAAATAATGTTTTGATTCCAATATTTGATACTTTGAATGTGCTTTGTGTATTGACAAACTGGTCTTAGTTCGCGAATGCTTCGTATTCCTGTTATGAAACAGGGTTATTCAGGATCTATTTTTGTTATATAACGTATCGCGGAAATGATAAGGACCTTCAACTGGTTTTTAGCGATACGCCTGACCACAATCGTATAGTTGTTAGTTAAGGTGTTTATACAGCACCAAGATGCTTATGAGGTTTTGAGGCATAATATGTAAAGTCTTGCGGCCTTACAATTATATAAAATGGTTTGTTGGTAAAATCAGACGTTATGGTGGTACTCACCATGAATCTCTCAAATTAAGTTGGTATAAAATTCCATACACGAGTTCAAGGGAAAGTATACTTGAAGAATTTTCTTACAAAAACTGTAGACATCAAGTATTTTCTCTTTTTGTTTTTATATCTGAGGGATTTAGTTACCATTCAGCATCATCATCATCATTTCATGTCGTCTGTCCTAGTGAGGGGCCTGCCAATTCCGGTGCAGGGTCGCCATTCCAGCACTTCAACTCCACATTATCAGCATCAAACCATCATAATTGGTTGAACAAGCAACTCGCGTTGGTTTATCATATAAGAATATTACCATTATTTAATTGTATACTATGTAATCAGCAAATAATACTTATGTGGGAACTTTCGGTTTAATCGTACTGCGGCAGCCCTATCGGCAGTACGAGCAAGTTAGGTTTAACTGGGTAACTAATCTTGTCCTATACGAGAGGGATTATGTGAAGTTTTATTATCGAACTGTTTGCGGCCGCTGCCACTGAATTAATGATTATTACAAATAGTTAATGCTAAGAATTTAGGTTATTAGGTCATCGAGGTAAACTAGGACATTTTTATTACATATAATGTTTGTATCGTCTATTTTTATGTCATATGAAGAGATTAAGTTTATGTTTTGTTACTTGTGGTGTTATTGCCATTCGTGCAATACCTCTGTTGAACTATTGTGATAATCATCATCATCATCAGCTGACAGACGTGATAACGTATACGTGTAATATGTAAGGAAATTTAATTTTAAAGTTTTAGAAATTCTGCGGCTCTGTTGAGATTTATATACGGTTCCGGTATCATTAATCTTAGGCTTCAAATTACAAAGGGCTGTTTAATTACATTGATCTGTTTGAAACTGAATATAATCATCAGAAATCGATATTCTTTACTATTTCCTGAAGTATCGAATTTAAGGTCGGTTGCTATTCAATTAATTCGCACTAAGTTTATGTTACTAATTGGTGTAGGTTATTCGATAATAATATATGATACTAACCTTCAAGCTTCCCGGAGTATACCTGCCCGGTGTTATATTGCACTGGTCCTGCCGAGGAATGAAATTGTACGTCCTCTGCGAAGACGGAACTGGGGTCTGGTCGCAGCACCAGCCGGAATTCCCTGTGAAAATAGTAAATTCATATTATCGGGTATTGAACGGCTGAAAAATTCTTTCTTCTCTTCCTGAAATATTGATCTACACAAACAGGAAATAAATAAAATAATAAATAAATTTACGCAATATTCATTCATGATGAGAAATGTTGTTTCTTCTTAAATAAATAGTTACTTCTACGTTTATAATGCTTGAATTTTCCCATTTGCTGTAAGTTCTCATTTACACAGATTTACAGTTATACGGTTGGTTTCTTCTAAAGCTTTCATCGCTTTTAATACGCAGGTAAATGGTAATGAAGTGGGCAACTTGCGGCGCGTTAGATAATGCTATCGGCCCACCCATTAGCAGGAGTGCTGCTTCTCCCCCGGATAGGTTGTAAATTATCGGAACTATTAATCCCCTAATTGCGGGGCGCTCCTGGCACAGATGTGCGTTGTCGACATCCTAATAAATCGGTTATTAACAACCATTAACGTTAACCGTTCCCGTGTCAGGATTATGTTGAGTACGAGATACAATGTGGTAATAATTTTAATCACCTCAAGTTAATTCTTAAAGGAAAACATAAATATATATCTTCTGGTTAATATCAACTGTATAAGATATATTTATATGATATTCTCAAAACAAAACTTCGGCGCTTTCATGTCGATCCATGCAGTGTAAGTTAGTAAGGATACATAGTTAAATAGAGACAGATATATATTCTCAAAATTCCTGATATATTTAGTCCTTTGTTCTTTGGAATATAAACAAATTGATATGATTTATAAAAATAAAATTTGTACTAATAACATAAAAAAAAGTTCATACTCTCGTCGGAGTGCACAAAATGATCAATGACAACAAATCATTGACCAGAGCTAGTGAGACATAACTCGGAAAGCTTTGAAATATTAGACATGGGACTCTTGTGGGATATCATATATTACAGGAGACCTATGTCCATCGGGCGAAATTCATTGTGTAAGATGGCAATGATGACACATTTGCTTCTTCTTGAGGTTTTAATTAACAAAATGTAATGAAGTAGTTTGTGAGTATTCCAAATAGACTACATTCTGCGATGTGACTGTGTGTGGAGTAGATTTTAATGTCAATTTTACAGGAGCTTTTTAAGGGGGAGACGCTGCAGAAAGCTCGTCAGTTTAACATTGAAGCCTGATTTACGAGCCGCTCAGATCCCGGCACCACGTTAAATCATAATTAGCACACTATACGGGCTGTTACCGCCGCCGTATTTCAGGCAGCCCCGGCCAATATATATTCAAAGTTCGCTACTAAAAATCTTGCATACTTAGTGTTGCGAACATTGACTTTATACTAAGTAAGCTTCAGTTTCCATATCGTCCATATTTAATATTACCTTTACTTTAATATTTTTACATTATTTAGTTTTCATATGCTTCGTCTTTGGTCAGAAATGTGAAAAGATTTTCATATTAATACAGATAAAACGGCAGAGTACACGATAAGTGTTGTGAATTTATTCATCTCTGTACTTTGAGTGTTATAAAACTCACAGTTTCCTTTCGAGAAAAGAGTCCAGATTACTTAAGAGCGACTCTGGTCAAGTGTGAGATAGTTGATGTCCACGAAAGTTGACGTTCTTGGAACGTAATAATTTTCTCGGGATGTTTTTACCCCTTGAAGTTTCAACGCATGAATACATTAACACTATTTTGTTAGGTGCAACTTTAATTGGGATGATTTGAAATGAATTTTATGAATCAAAGAATGAACAACTATAATATATTTACAGGGTTTAGACAGTGATAGAATTAGATAAAACTCGTTCGTACATAGTTTCCCTATCTTTGTATCCCATATTTGCTATGAGTCTCCACTACAGCATTACCGTCGCTCTTTCATATTGTTCTCTTACAAAATTAATCAGAACTTAAAGTTTTATTTCTACTGCGTGTGAACTCTTACTTATGTAACTTAAATAGAAGATGAATATTGAAATATAATAATATATAAAAACATATTTTTCGTACAAGTCTTTTAAATTGAAACGAATTGACATGTCACCGACAATGTTCCGTTGAACAAACACTTCATATTATTTGAACACGAAAACCGGGCGACGCCGCGACCAGATATTTGCTGAGGGCTTTATATACTAAATCTTTTCATGTCAATGTCTAACCCTACAATTGTTTACTAGCTTTTGCGATGAATAATTTAATAACATATAAACTTAATACCACAGTCACTTTAAATATTATTTGTTAAAATTATCAGCTGTCCATAGGATATAGACCTGTCTATTAAGAATCGCCACTTAGTATTCCAATATATCGTGAGTCAAAATTATTTATTATAGCAAACATAATATAATGTAAATAATTATGTAGTTTTGTATGGCACTTATACATATATAACTATATTAGTAGTATAGCTGATGGTACAATATATAAGCATTTGAAATGTGGGGATTCCATCGAATGTTTAAGATCACGAGGAAGCAGTTTGTCTATAATGCTCAAGTCCTTGAGAGAGGAGCAATCGCAGGCTGATGATAACCGTCATGCAAAGAAAGGTTGCATTTTTCGAACACCTTCACAGAGAATCCCTTTATCCCCAGTAGTTACCTAGGATGATCCTGAAGGGCAAAATTCCTAGGAGGAATTTCCTAGAGAGAGGAGGGAAGACTTGAACCTGGTAGAGAGTGCAAGAAATGGTTTGAGGACATAAATCACTTAAAAAGAAAAGCTGAAGATCGAATTGGTTTTTTCAATCGGATCGTCAAACTTCAGTTTGAAGAGGGTACCTCATGATGATGATAGCAGATGGTACCTTATTCCTACCTACCCACACTTAGCGCGGAAGCGTCTGTTTTAGATTTTAATAGACGAGATGTCGTTTTATTGACCTTTAAGAACATGTCACTAGAAAGTATATATTTACGGAGCAACAAGAGCAAGACGTTCACCTGATGGTAATAAACCTGTCCAAAAAAATGTGGCAACTGTTAGGATGTTATACACTGTACCACATTGTGCTCACCGCCTAGAAATATAAGGTGTTAGGTCTCGTTATTCTTGTAGTTTTAGTAGCAACAACGCCTTTTAAACTGGAATACAGTAATGTTGGCATACTACTGTTTGGCGGCGGAAATAGGAACTGCGGTGGTACTTGCATAGACAGTCGTCTACCAGAGACCTATTACACACCTGTAAAGGGCTTCTTCAGATATATTTTGTTTAGAGTTTTTTTGGACATATTATATAGTACAGTAATGAGATAATTTGCATCCTAGTAAACCTAATTTCAAATGTAAACAAAGTAAACAAAAAGCTGTAATATTGATTTCTTTTAAAGGTGCGAATTCGTAAGAGAACAATTTACGAAATGTTTGCTGCAGGGTTCACTCTTGACATTGCCAGCTTCTTTGATCTGAGCTCTTTTGTTCTTTGTTCTTTCTTTTAATGGCCTCCACTGTATCTATGTATTCTCGCTGCAGGTCTGCATTTTTCAACAGTAACAAGCTCCCAAACTAAGTCTATTGTATTAAGTTCGGAGTTTTAGCTTTTATTCGGTTCCAATTGTTTCCTACGTAGAACTTTTGGCTAACTAACCAATCTAAGAAGCGTGCAAAAGACTTCATTGAAGCAGGAGCTATGTTATTACATCCAGATCACGACCTCTAGGATCTGACTTTATCATTGATTTTTATTTTAACATTATATCTATGTTTTTACTTATGCTATAATACTATCTACCATTACTTAAATACTATTGTGGATATGTGTATATGTAAAGTAATATTTACTTGCTATTAGCTCGTGTTTACAATCTCTACCCTAACGATGTCTTCGTTAGAGATCGTAATGATTTCTCAGCAAAATGAATAAATCTCTGGATTTAACCATATCTTTTATATAGTATATTAAAATCTATCGCAATCAAGATATGATAATGAAACCCTCCACTGCATTGCTATTGACAGATATATTTATGTTTTTTATATGCAAAAGACAAACTTCAAAACCTAAGGAAAAATACTTTTATACGTATGTCTAAAATTATATATACATACTATATATATGATTGATCTTCACATAATTGGCCATATAATATCATAATAGTATTATGGTTATTTTTTAATGAGTATAAATATTAGTAAATGACAGATGTTATTTTTACAGTGAGCTATTATTTGACCTTTACTTGGTTCCCAAATGAAATCTTTACAAAAGGAATTGACATTTTCTTATGAAATGCTTCAACAGCAGAGTCCTGAAAACAGTATTTAAGGCATAACATGTTTTATTATCACATTTTATAATTAAGGTTTAGATAACAGGAGCTTTATATACCTTATATTACAATACCTTCGATATAATACATGTAATATATGTTAAAGATATTGTAAAGTTCACTATCGAATCCTAATTTTTGTCTTAATCCTGTTAATTAATTAAGGATTACGAGGGCACGCTAAATTAGATAGAAATTATTCTGATTTTCTGTTTAAATAATCCTTAATGTAATACCGACTAAGCTTTCTAGATCTTTGGGACTCATAGACAAAAGTGGATTAATTAATAAGAGCTTCTCAAACTAGATATAAAATGAAATCTTATTAAAAGCAAAATATCTTCTGTTTATCTCTCGGCCTATATTTGAGCAGGGATTTTTAATTTGTAGTTATTTTTATAAATCTTTGTATGTTGATTTATAGGATATTTTTCAAGGTTCTATAGTAGTATTAAAATGTTTCTATGTTTATATTTATTGAGGATTTACTGTAAGAAAAGTAAATAATACGATTCATAAAGAATTTTTAGTTTAATGCCACAATGTGTGAGTATTTGGGTTTACAATTCTGGCCATTTAGCTGAAGTTATAGCAAAAGAAGATTTATAGAGATAATAACATAATGATGATTAGGAGGACTGTGCATAAAATGATTAAATATTTCATGATTTAACTGGTGCTGTAATTGAAACACAACGGCTCATTAACGAACGCGTTAAATCAAAAGTGCCAAAATAAATAACAAACTTTTATTAGGCAGTTGTGCCGCATTGTGCCGACGTTCATTTTCGGAGGTGGATCAGGCTGAAAACTAAGTAAGAAACGTTCGTCGGAGGCAATTTCCCGAAGTCATTATTCATTTCAGACATGGACATGCCCAATAGCTTTCTGGATAAACGATAGAAAATATCGCTGAGTTACTTACGTTTTATAAGCAAAACACTTTTAATTGTGAAGGGAATCTGATTAATAAGTAGCCCACCATTGCCTACGGACAAGTGTGATGTTAATATGATGGTAAGTGATACACTTGCTCATAAGAACGTGATGTTAGTTAGGATGGTATACACGGCACCACATTATGCTCATCGCTTTAAGACACAAGATTAGACTAAGTCTTATTATATCTACAATTTCTCAAACAGTAATATTTGCTTACTGTTGAGCGGTAGAAATAGGAGCTGCGGTGTTATCAACCTAGGCGGTCTCCGGAAATAGACACCTACCATTAATTGAAATCGTAGCAGCTGTATCAATCATACAAAAATTTCCTTGAAATCGATCCGAATTCTATATATCTATATATATAATCTATATATCTATATCTATATATATAATCTATATCTATACATCTATATATATAATCTATATCTATATATATATAATCATAGACAACTGTTTTAACAAAGCAGTAAATCTTATAACTTTTCAAGTCTATTACGTCGTTTGTTGTACTTTCTTTTTCAACGATCACCTGTGCTATTTGATTGTACTTGTTAAATTTAAAAGAACGAAGAGAAATATGAATTTACTTATAATAGATGCATAGGAGTTTAGTGCTCCTAACCTGTTCGTAACTCCCTCTTTCTCTTCCTCCCATAGCGCGAGCATAAACTTCGCAAACTGACCACACACCCGCCTGATTGCATCAGTCGCTACGAAGCCCATCTTGTATGCCTGATTGCCTCTTGATTGCCGATGTGTGTTATTAAATTGAGTTAAGCTCGGATTATACCCATTGTTTACTACTATTAATACACATAGACAACATTGATAACGTTTACTAATTAATAGTAATATATGCAAACATACAAATCATTTGGTAAAACAATATTAGGTGCGAATTTGACTAACTACCTCTATTGTATTACTGACTTTGTTACAAGGTAGTCCCTAGTTCAATTCCAAAGCCACATGTAGTATATAGAATTCGGATGATTTACAGATTTTTGAAAGCTCGGCTATATTATAACACTATCATAAAGTAAATCCATTGTTGTGTTCCTGCTGCCAATATATGAAAGTTTGAATATTATAGACGAGCTTGCTTAATCCTTACCCATTGCCACTTGAAATTGAGATCAACTGTTTGACTGTTTTTAATAAAAAAAAAATTGATATGTTGATGAAGAGATAGCCTTTTCAAGTCAAAATAGCATGACTCTAAGTTACAGTGCTGCTAGCATCGCGACTCTTCGTCTGTTAACTTTAGTTGGATAAGTTACATTAGTCTGTCAAGCATGCAACTCTCGTGTCGCCGGAGCAAACCCTTACATGAATCTGGCAACCCATTTTAGTAGTAGTTTAAATTGCAGAGGTTCCTCCAATTAATTGTAGTTAATGTTATAAATGATCGATTCGATCGTACGCAAGCGAAGAACTTGAAATAGTTAAGGGAAACTGAAATCATTACATGCCTTAAACTTTTCACTTAATGTTTTCATTGCTAGGACTCATGTCCTTCTAAAAAAAGAGACTCAAAATTACAATTTCAGATGACAGTTAAAGGTTAGTTTCTTTATGAAGGTACACTTTCCTCTGAAAGCTTAAGGTAGGTAAACAAATAAATTATAGTCCTGTAATACAACAATGTTCATGGTACCAGAAGTTTTGCTTATATAATACACAATTCAATAAATAGTCTACCACCAGATATCCAAAGCATTGTGTCCTCGGGTTCACATCGAGCGAGGTTAAAAAGATGGTTCATTGCAAATCAGCCCGGATGTAACTTACGCTGCAGTTAGGCCACGACCACTGTATTATCCCGATAAACCTAACTGGTTTTCGGGTAATGGTGTATTTTATGTAAATAGTTTTTTGTTTAAAAAAAAAACAATAAAAAGAATGTAATAATTGAGCCCATGTATCTCATAATTTTTTTCGTCCTCCTGCCCTTTTACCAGCTATATGGGGTCGGCACAGTAGGACTTCTCTTCCATATGCCTCTATCAACCGTCATATCTGAAAATACACTCTTCTTACACATGTCATCATTAACAGAATCTATCCACACTTTCTGCAGATTTCATCTACCCTTATAACCATCCACGTTCATTCTCATTACTTTCTTTGTTACATGTCTTTCATGACAGAAAGTAATCCTCCGCTCCGCTTAACATAATATAACATGCCCGTACCACGCTAACCTATTGCTCCTCAATTTCTCTGTCACTGCAACTTTCAGACTTCTACACAGACACCACACATCCATCTTAACATTCGCATCCCGACTACATGCAATCCTTTCCTCCGAATCTGATCTATCAAACCTTAATTCCTTTTTTAGTTCAAATGTATGTATGAATAATTTCATACTTTATAACAATTTGGGGATAAACGAGATTTCATTCTTTAAAAGTTTTGATATTGGCCGCTGTCCGCCGGACCGCCGCCATCTTGTTTTCTCGCAGATAAAGTTAAATTGTTACGTCAAAAGGTGAAAAGTTCGCGAGTAATTCATTCCTTGCTCATAAAGTTGTTAAATGAACTGTTTACGGGTTGTTTTCTCTACCGGCAATCCCGCATTTTAACTGAAGCGAATTTATAATGAAAAAATATATAACAGGTAACGGCGGAATGTACGACGAGTCGCGGGCATTTTTAAATGTCAAGTGTGGTGTTGATTAATGCTGGCGCGGGCAGTTCCACGTCGAGGCAAAAGGCACCGGGCTATACCATCTATCATTAGTCATGAGGCAGCGTGTTATCATTTGTTATTGCCGGGGCAGCGCTTTTAAAATTATATAACTTGCGGTGAAAATGTACATTTAAGAAGGGTTTAGAAAGTCAATGATTTTGTTAAATATTAAACTGTAGTATAATCGTATCATTAGTGTGCTATTAAGTGCTAGAGTTAAACCCACAATACCAGATAGATTACTGTCTACACTTTGAAAGTAAATTATCTAAAGAATAAATAAGTGATAGTTACTGTTTTAAACCAAATTATAACGGTTATTATTTATAAGTAAAGCAAGTAGATAGTAAATAATATTTCTTAATAATGTCTACGTTCAAAGGTGAATTTTGAAAATGATTTTCGAGTTCTCATCTGAAGCCTCTGTTATTTGAAATAGGATGGAGCTACGTAAGTCCGTCGATTGAAAGCCGTCGTAAGTCTCAGGAGCCAATAGGAGTGCCGGCCGTCAGCGAGCTAGAGCCCGGATTAACTTCGTTCCATTTTACACGTAAAAATATAAAATTCTCCGGTCCACAAAGACATTTCATAAAATAAGAACAGCTCTTTCGGTTGAATACAGCTGGATTAATCCTATTTATTAATATTAAGTGAAAAGTCCGATATATTTCTAAACAGGTGCCACCGTAGCCGCTATTTCTGAAAAGAAATAGTAGTGGCAATGCATTACATTCTGGTTTAAAGGTAGCTGTATCTAATGACGTTACGAGGGTAACGATATTTAATATCTTATGTCTTAAAGCTCAATGCGGTGCAGTGTAATCTATCCCTACTTGTGATTTATTAAAGTAAGCAAGTGTATCATTTACTGGTGATAGGCCGGAAACCGTCTAGGTAGAAACCACAGTGCCTATTTCGGCCGTCCAACAGTAGTGTCTAAATACAGGGTGTCTGGTGGCAGATTTATGTTTTCAAATTTAAATAAAAAATAATATGTTTGACATATAATTTTACTAAAAGTATTAAAAGATAGAGTACAAATGCGGATTTTATTTTATTATATTATTGTGTTCCAGTTTGAAGGGCGCTGTAGCTCGTGAAATTACTGGCTTGACGAGACTCAACATTTTATATCTCAAAGCGATGAGCGTAATATGGTGCTGTATGTAATATCTTAATTAGCGTTCCATTGTGTTATGGCCTACCATTTTCCATCAGGTGAACGTATCGCTGGTCTCGTCGCTTCGTATTATTAAAAAAATTAGATAAACGTCACGTTTCGTGTCTTCTACAAAATGTATACGGAATGGACTTCCAATAAAGATAATATCCGTTATTCACATGGTCAATCATAGGACCAAATCCAAACGTTTCGAAGAAATCGTATCGATATTTATTACAAGGCACTCGAATTCCCTAAACCTGCTTTGAGATAAAGTCAAAATCTGAAAGCAAAAGGTGAAAAGTTCTGAAGAATTTCGATCTACGGATTTAACATTAAAAGAACTTGGTTATCTTTAATAAACGAATAATTCCTTGAAAACAGTATTCTACTAAAGTATATTTTATCTTCATATATTTCTAAAATTTGTATCTTTATGGATAACATGACATATTGATTTTCTATCTTTTTAGAGATATAGTATTTGATTGAGATTTTCGATATTTATTAACAGCATCATTAAGTAGAAACTTATGTAATGAAGCTGTTCAAAATCTCGATTTGATTGATAACTTTATACGGTATTATATGGTACCGGAGGCCATGCTGACTGATCTGGTGAAGGTCGCAGGAAGCCGCTAGATGCGGATAGCGCAGGACCGATCAGACCGGAGGCCATTGTCCATCGGTGGACGTCTATCGGCTGATGATTGATACGGTATTATGTTTGCGTAAAAGTCTTAAATAGAAAGCGTATACCATTTAAGCAATATTTTACATTAATATATTAACTCTAGCTATTATACTTCCTGCTGAAGTGCTAGATATCATAGATTTGAAGAAAAGTTTCTCAAGTGTCGACGTAAGTGGTGTCTGTTCCTAACCTAACCTTCCCTTGTTCGAGCTACAGCACTTCGGTTTTCTTTTTCATCGTCATCAACCGATAAATGCCTACTGCTGGATATAGGCCTCCCCAAAAATCTCGACATACAGTCACCATGGTCTCCGGTACCGCCGGGCACTAGGGGCTATCGTATGTACGGGTTCATATGGGGGGATTTGGGCTATTTCCCACAACCCTGGCCTGTGCGGGTTGGCGAAACTCAGAGGCTCGTTTGTTGATTAGCAGGGTGCATCTAGAGTAGGTGAGGTTGGCTTGGGTCCCGTGAGTTGTTGTGCGAGACCTTTCCATTTTTTTCAACTTTTAATAATTTCTTCACGTCTTTTATTATAGTTAAACCTAACTAGGTAGCGTTAAAATAATTAATTGTCGATTTCATCCCTTAAACTGCAGTGCAATAATTTATTTCATATATATATATATATGAAATAAATTTTAATTGCATTTTTAAACGTCGACATTTATAATTCATTACCCGCCAATCGGATTTTCGAGCTGTTTCCGTGTAGCGTAATGACTGTAATTTATTTAACAGTTCCTGCGGGAAAACTACAGTTCGCGAGCGGAATAAAAACGGTTAAATTTAACTCGAGCAAATAGCGTTAGCAGTGTAAACAACCGGCTCGGGTTCGTAACGGTACATCGGAAAACGTTCCCGATGTGTTCACAGGAAATATTCTCATAGATTACTTATCTAATGAAAATTTAAAATTTTTCGTTACTTAACCTATAAATTTATCACATGTTTATCACTTAGTTTGGCATAGTAAGTATAAGTGATATTTAATTGTTTATAATTAATTTATATTATTATTTCTGCCGCCACATGAAGTGGATAGGACCCAGAGTCCCTGTAGTGGGTATATTAAGAGAGCTGTTAAAGTCTATAACTGTGAATTATAGAAAGTGAAAAAGAAAATATTTTTTTTTTATTTTTGGTTAATTCCCTCTGCGTGTTGTGGGTCAAGGCCTTTATTGTACAGAGATCACTTAACATCTATTTCTTAATCTATCTATACAATTGTTTTTCTTCTCTCTCTCCTTTGATTCTTTCTTATCTATCATTCCGAAACTTATCTTCCAAATTCATTTCTCCTATTATACTCCATCCCCTTTCCTTCTTCCACACCTCTCGCTGAGTGAAGACCGTCGCCTCGTTTTTTCCTGAAATCATTCCTTTTCTGAAACAAGTCATCCCAATTTTGCTTTTCTTCTTCTTCTTAATTTTCCATTTTTTGCCAAATTTTTACCATTTTGTTTAATTTTACATTTTTACTTTTACTTTTTCCTATGTTTATACATCTTTATTATTTTTGTTTTTATTATCCAATTTATTTGTAGTTATTTATTTATTCGTTTTATTCTATTTTTTATTTGTTTACAGTTTATTTCTTGTGATTATGTCTCCTATCACTTCTCTACAATAATCTACAAATATCTGGCAATTTCCGTCCTCACTCATCAGAGAGACAATAACTCCCATTTCTATCCTTTTTCCTATACCAATCTCCAACTCCATCCTCTGTCTCCCAAATAAGGGACAGACCTTCTACCGGTACGTGGGCGTCACTCGATAAATATATATAAATAAGTAAATATATATAAATCCGTAAATGCTCTTGTTTGAATTATGAAGGGGTGTATCGTAGATAGTTAATCGTTCTCGCATTACTTATGCATGCGCGTTGCGATGCATTTGTTACACTGTTAATGGCTTGTCGCAATTGTTTAAACGTTGCGAATAAAATTTTAACATCATAATTATTATAAACAATACTGATGAACTGATAAATTATTCTACAGTTGATTGTTGTCACGAATAAATTATATGATTAATTGTCAGATGAATTGAATGCATAATTTATCTACCTGCTCTGTGGGACTAGTTTATATTAATTACAACAACTGGGATATAGTTTCCGAAACGAACTTTAAGTCATTATATTAATATTTATACTATTAATATTATATGTTGTTTTGATGAGTAACGGATCTCTACAGAAAGAGTAAATTATCAATATTATACAGAAAGACCGTGAATAAGAGGTATTCCTAAGATTTTTAGCTGGTGTAATTATCCATTGAATAGGATTTCCGACTGAAACATACTTTGTGTTACATCATTAAGTAAATTAAAGGTAAATCCGTGTGGCATAAAGCTTTTACGTGGGCGTCTTCTGTAAATTCCGACGATGTATATTATTTATATGTATTTGAACACAGGATATGGAGCTTCGTTTGCGGTTATTACCTCACAGATTTAATCATCTAATTGTCTCGATGAACTTGATAATCTGATTAAAGTTTTCTGTAAGTACATATATGTATTATAATGTAGAGATACATAAATTGGTTAGGAATTGACAATATCAAAGGTTATATATTGCACAGTTAAAACGTAATTGTTACGGTTATAACATTCTAATATGAACCAATGGAGTAACCATTATGGAAGACCGCATATGCTTGAGCCACTGTAGTTCAATCAGGTTCAATCAAGTCGCATTAAACTGCCCTATAGGCATTTGATGGATGATAGACACCAATTTGACTAACCGTTGTTGTCAAGTGATAAATTGCACCGCAATAGCCGGCTTCCTCCAAGGTACAATTGATGGTGGAGCTGTTTGTGTGTTCGTAGATGTGGAGCTGCGGGTCGCTAGGAAACCTCTACGAAATGTTTGAAGTACGAAGTATTTCCTGGTGGTAAGTGTCTATCGCCGGAGACCGTCTACGTAGATACCATCGCAGTACCTACTTCTGCCGCCATACAGCAGTGTGCAAATACTGTGTTCCGGTTTGAAGGGCATTGTAACTAGTGGAACTATTAGACTTATTGTCGTATGTCTGAAGGCGACGAGCACGATGTGGTACTCTGTATATCATCTTAACAAGCGCAACGTTGTTATGGGCAAGTGTGTCATTTACCATCTGTTACATGGGACCTAATCTGACCAGTTCTGCCGAAAAGTGGGTGTTTATTCACCTCTGCCTACCACTACTGGGAAAAAGGATTGATAATATATAAAAAAAAAGTATTATACACATAATGTAACATAGTACGAATAAGAAGGATAAATTAAGTATTTAACTACTTATAACATTAAACGAAACAAGTTTGTTGTTAGCACATGTTGATATAATTCATCACGAAAGATGGGATGATGATTATATCCAATTTTTAATGTAAATTACTTCATATTAAGTTTCTTGTAAGTTAGGAAAATTTATATTACTACCATTAAATTTTTGTTGATGAAAATTATTATATATGTTCAAGTGATGGTTAAGTAACACGCCTGCCCACAATAACGTGGCATCAGTATAATGTACACAGTATAACATTGTGCTCGTCGCCCTATATAAGATATTAAATCTCGTTACCCCAGTAATTTCACTAGCTACATTTCGCTTTGAATCGGAAACAAGTAATATTCGCACAGTACTGTTGGGCGGCAGAAATAGAAGTTGTAGTAGTACTTACTTAATCGGTGTCGTGCATCAATAACATAGTGTGCTTAACAAATAGGTTTTGTGACAGAACAATTGGAAGTAGGGTTGTTTACTATAAAGTTCATGAAATATATTGTCTGTTTAAAAAACATTTAATTAACTAACAGTTTAAATGTATGCTTAATTTATAAACCTGTACAGTTTTACGTGTATAAATATCCGGCAGAGGGCGGCCGCGTGCGTGCGACGCTACCGTTATTGTGTAAAAGTCGTGAAACATCGGCCAGGGGGTCCGTTCGGGACATTTTAATTAAGCCAATGGTGGAGCTTTTCGCTGACCCCCCACCAACCCTCTCCCTCAGCCCCTCGCCCCAACGTACCACTTACAAATGGATTAGTCTGGGATACGTTCGATTTACTTAGCCACAAATCGCCCTTTCGTCTGATAGAGAAAAGTTAGGTTCCACCGTCCCTCGCTATTTTATTTGGGATGAAAAACGATTACACAGAGAAAAAAAAATTCTATTGTTTTCTTACATTTTCAATATTAATGTATTTATTCAATTCATCATGCGCCAGTTATTTTATAATTATAATGGCGAATGGTTTACGGCTCAACTTTAACTTTACAGATTTTTATTGATATTATAATCGACTCGAGCGACTCTTTGTGGGGAAGTAGGCAATGGAAATATAAGCTTTATTAAACTTTAAAATAAACTGTAATCATGATTATAGCCTGAATAAATATCTAAATATGTGCGTAAGTAAATATTATATATGTATTATACACAGATGTTATTGTATAGGACTAATCAAGGTATAACATTTGTGACCGTCAGTTATACATTAACAAACTACTTCAAAATATTTATATACTAAAAAAAGTCTTACATCTCGTGATTTTTTGTTGCAGCTTAGGTGCCGCCGGATTTCCTAGGAAGTAGTCTAACAATATAGGGCTTCCCTTGTGCATTATAGCAAGGACAGAAAAAAGTGATAAGCACGAAAGATCCAACGGAACTTAGTTTCGCTAGAATCAAATCGAAGATATGATAAATATTTAGTGTAAACATATTACGAGTACTATATTTTAAGATGAAGAGTGGTTTAGCATTATAAATATAAAAAAAGATTTTCTATTTGATTTCTTTTATTCTAGTCTATAATATTCCCAAGTCTATGTGGATCCCGCACAATAACTCACGGAAACCAAGACAATATCACTTGCTCGTAGTGCACCCTGCTAATCACTAAACGAAGCTCTGGCTCCCACCAACCTAGGCCAGCGTGGTGGCAAATCGGCCATATCCCTCCATGTGAACCCCCACAAACGTGGGGATCTTTGGGGGAGGCCTGTGTCCAGTAGGGGACGTCTATCGTCTGGCGATAATGTTGAGCACAACTTGATCTCTTATTATCTTCTATTTAACTTGTTACAAATATGTTACATTTAGCAGTTTTGTTACAATTTAAACATAATATGTAATTACCGTTTGTGTTTAAATTTAAAGGATAAAGAATTAATGTTTTAATTACTAAAATTACGAGTATGTGTTGTGATACGAGGACTAAATCAATCGCCTTATTGTTACTCTCGTAATGAACCGTTGTATACATCTCTTTTAATAATGTAATTGAAAACCAATAATTAATAACGCTATTATATAAATTAAGACTAATTGGTATAGGTTAATACGAGCTCATTGTAATTCCGTATGGTAAATGGCGTTTATGGAGTCTGTATAGGGTAGTTAATTCGAATCTAACCTGGCGTTAGCCAACACAATGCTCCAAACTATTCAATTACTGGTATAATTGGATACAGCTTTCGGTACGCATTAATTAATAATTAATTAAAGGTACAAGAGTGATGAGTTACATAAAAACAATTCGTCAGGTATATGCCGTTTTTTTTTTATGTAGGTGACTTGATACAAATTATATATACTACACTATATAATAGTGTAGTATATTGCAAAGGCTAACCGCTAGCATAGTAATACGGAAGTTTCGTGAGGATTCGAAGGTTCCTTGTTAGGAAGCACCCTCACATAAATCTGTTGTCCTAACAATATTATTCTCCCATCTACCAATGTATGAAATCTAAAGTATTGTAAGGGTCAAGCAGCCCCTAGTCGATGAACAAATAACTTAATACTTATCCCTTCCATTGGTCAATTGAAATTAAACTTAAATAGGACTATAGTGTATACGCTTCTAGATTAGGGCCCTTTACTACCTAGATTATATTCCCGGTTACCATCACGTGGAATCGTAGTCTATATAACATATAAAAAAATACAATATTGTCTCTCGAGGAGCTTGTATATATATACACTGTAGTTATTAAAGACGCTGTAGTCAGTATAATTGTAGTGATGATTATACTTATCATATTAATCTTCATTCTAGTAATGTCTAATATTGTAAATACTTGCAAAAGTAACTAAATACTATTAATGATCTATCATTTCAGTAGATATCCGAACAGTTCATATCGTTATTTTTTATTTTAATCTTAGTCCAAACGTTTTATTCAATAAGCTCCTTGGAAGTGGAAACTTGTTTTATCCTCCAGCTTTTTAAATGGATTTTTCCTTTACCAACCCAGTCTGCCATTTGAACATAGTTTGATCAAAGTCAATGGCTTTTCCATTAGACGAAGTAAAAAGTTTCTTACAAACAATAGTAGTTAAAGTTAATTAATTCCCGCGCTGGTGCAGTTCAGTTCAATGAATCGATCGTCTAAGTATCGAATGCGGTGCTGGGGACGTGAGTTGCATACATTCGGTACCCACGTTACTTCTAAAGCACCAACTAACAACATTTTAATCGAATGAAGGAATATAAACTGTATACACGAAGCAATCTAGTAATACAAAGCGAACAAGTAACTGATTAGTCTACATAAAAATTCTAGTAATAACCCCCATTGAAAAAAAATACTGAGACACATTCATCATCATCAGCCGATAGGTATCCACTGCTGGACATAGCTCTCCCCCAAAGACCTCCGCATCGATCAATCACGAGACATTACACAGCTGCAATAATTATTTACTAGTGGTAGGACTGTTCCAAAGGCTGTCTAGATATTATATTTACTACGGCATCACCTATTTTCTTACTGTTCCTGTTTGAAAGGCGTTTTAGCCAATGAAATTATTGGAGCAACGAGACTTAACATCTCATGTCTGAAGGCGAGCACAACGTGGCTTATAACATTTTAACTGGAGCCACGTGATTATCAGGCCTGTCATTAACCATCACGTGGACATCTCCTATAAAGAAATTATGTTACAGTCAAGTCTAGTCTTTTATGTATACTTTTTTTTAAATACAAAATGTCTTACCTGTTGAATAGCATACTAGTAATGAATTTATTATAATTACAGTGGGTACCTGTTATGAGCTCTGAAGGTGAGTCGCAGAGGCTGCGGGGTGGGCGGCGCCGGCGTGCGCTGGGGCAGAGAGCGGCGGCGGCGGGCCGGCGGCAGCGGCTGGTACACCACAGGGTGCCAGTGACGAACGAACGGAGTCAGCGACACTCCTGCACCAAACACAACAACTTAATATAATTACTGAAAGAAGACCTTCTAGATAGATCCCACCATAGCCACCATTTTTGATAACAATAGTAAGCAAACATCCGTTGGGTGAGCGTTCCGATTTGAAATGCGTTCTAGCTAGTGAAGTTACTTGGGTAACGAGACAACATACTATAGTTCAAGGCGATGAATAGAATATATTGATGTGAATAATAAATAAATCTTCTAATGCTAGTTTTTACAAAAATGATCTATTACAGTCTCCGGCAACCGAGACTAATTACCAAGGCCTTTAATTTCCTTCATTTAATAAAGGGAAGAGACGAGCGAGACACACTTGATGATAAGTGATACGTCTGTCTATAACAACGTGGCATTGGTTAGGATGATATACACAACACCAAATTAGCCTTATCTCATTAAAACATATGAAAGACAGATGTTGGCATACTATAATAAGAGTAATCAGAGGTCTACTACTCCTTGGTGGTTGATTTCTGTTTGCCGGAGACCATTTGTGTATAACATATTTTTTACAAAAGTAACTTAAGTTATGCTTTACAAAGGTGCTTTAGTATTTATTATAACGCTTTAATTTTAATAGTCTCATTAACTTTTATAAAAGCGAAAGTGTCTATTACTAATGACGTTAATCTACCGGCTGATGTAATACGATAAATTTCCTTTGAAGGTTGTTAAATGGATGGATATCTGCGATCTCGTGAAGACGGTTCAGCGTGTACGTAGTGTGCGCCGCTCGATCGATCTACGACGGATCATTAAGTTAAAGCTTCCTTACAATTTATATTGAATAAATGCATATTATTAGTATAACTTAATCTTGACTTTTAAATTTATACCATATTATTGAAGACCTAATAAATGAATGAGGAAAATTGATGTATAATAAAAGCAGAGTAATCAATGAAGAAACGATCCTCTGTATTTAACACATAAGTAATATACCATTACTTAATTTTTATAATTTTTTTTATTAAAAACAAACCTTTAATAGAAATTATAATAAGATATGTATTTGCGAGGGTTCGATGTACAAATTAGAGACAGAGTTAAATTTGGAGAACTGACCGCCAACCTTCGCTAGTCGGAGAAGCACCTTAAGAAGAAGAAGAAGATGTACAAATTCCTATCTCACATTTTTTTAAACTAAGAAACAAATACTTTTTTTTCAGCACCTGTTCTTATTAAGAAAACTATATCCATAGAAGAAGATACTCTATACGAACATATATATTATATATACATATATATGTATTTCTAGCACGAAATCATCAGAATAACAAGAGATGTTTTCTCTTTAATATGCTGTATATTTATTGTTATATACGTTAATATGAAGAAATATATATTGATGATACCTATTTATTACTCTTGTAAATAATCTTTGAAAAAGACATAGAAGCGTTATTTCATGTACTGACAGGTTCCGAAATTGAAAACATTGTGTTTTCTGACATCCTTCAAATAAGATATAATATATATAACATACGTTAAAAAAAATTAAGACAATAAATTAATTAACTATTCGCTGGTACTACATAATGAGGGATAGTTTGAAGTCTAGTATACAATAATACATGTGCAAACATCCCACAATCCGCTTCTATTCTTGGCTTCATTATAATAAACGGTTTAAATTCTAATTTATGGTTACCGGAAGTATACAAACTTGTGACAACAATTAGCCTTAGTTCAACTAACATATATATACAAATACATATATATATAAATAAAATATTAGTAGGACTGCTCCCGCAGACCGTCTAGATACATACCAATGCAACTTCTATTTCCGCCACCAAACAACAGCAAAACATTATTGTCTTCCGGTTTGAAGGGCGTTGTAGAAAGTGAAATTACTGTAGTAACGGCAATTAACATGTTATGTCACAAAGCGACGAGGATAATGTCCTGTTGTGTATATGGTCTTTAGTAGCGCTAAGTTATGGGCAGGCGTACCGCTCATCATTAGGTGAACATCTCGTTCATCTCGTCGCTTCATCGGTCTAAAAGAATTTTTTTTTTTTTTATATATAGTTCGTGAGAAAGAAAGCAAGGCGCTCTCAAAACTCTAATGAGACGGATAAGACTCGACTGGGTAAGAATTGTTTTTTAACGATCCCTTCGAGGATGGCGTTCATGTTCTGGTATTAAGCTTGGTAATTATCCTTGAATAGTAGAGGCGCAGTAGACATTACAATGTACATTTAGTACAGCAAAATGAAAAATAAATGTATACGGGAAATGGGAATTGGAAAAGTTTCCGTATGATCGGAAAGTTATTTCAATCATTCTCCCCACATAAACTAATCTGCAAGTGCGACGCCGCACGAAGCGGTCACATGCATTCTGCACCGGATTCAAGTTGCACCCTTGCACACAACTTGCCCGTGTCGGTGTCTAACTTTGTTTGTGTTCTGTATTCATATGTTAACACTGGCATTCGATACTTACTGATTCTCAACGGGAAATCGAATCGGACATTCATATACTCACAAATATACATAATATGTAATATGTAGCTTGTGGAGCTCATGCAGCTTATTCACCTTGGATTTTTGCAGACACGTAAACAATACTGTAATAGATGAATATAGATGTAACAATAGACAGGAAGTGACAAAATAACAATCAAGAAATTAGTTAATACAAACATAAAGAAAACTTAACTTCCAACCTAAGAGTCAATGTATTCATATAACATATATTATATTTTAGAAACATTTCTTTGAAACTATATTAATAATTGTGACAAAAGTCAATATTTCTGAACGTTTTGATTCATGTTTAGTTTAGCAGAAGTCGTTGTAGCTCAGTATGTAACGTACGCGAAGTGGCGGGGGTTCGATCCCTACAAAACTTTATTCCGGAAAAGGAAAACATTGAGATGAATCCAATATATTCTAAGATCAACAGTTTGAGTGTGTGGACATGTGACACCTATCCTTCAGCCAGCATTTGAGTGTGGTGATTGAAAAGCCTCGAAACTTTCCTTGTGAGCTATGGCACTGATCTCAGTAGTGTTAATATTAAGACGGCTGTTTATTTATGTTTACTTCAAAAGAGTTGTAGTTTGTCTGTGTGTATTTGTCCAAGAAAACTGACGAATCCATTCATATTTATAGTAACAGATGTATCAACATTTCTTAATATAAATATTTATCTAACTGGGATAAATTTTGATATTGGAAAGTAAGCTATTTCTCTTTATACACGAAAGATACGTTCCCAAAAAAGCTCTTGATAGAGTTCCCTTGAGATTTTTTTTAGTACTTGTATATTTTAATTCATTGAATCTATAAAAAGATATATGATTTAAAATTTTCATATACAAATCGATTGATATAAATAGTGTTAAGACAAATCACTTCGTATAGAAAATTATTGGTCGGGAATGTTTCTATACATGTATCGTAAGTTGAATGCTGATATAAATCAATTCTGTTTTAAAACGTATACGAAGTATATATCTGTACTAATCATAACATATATATACTATGTGTGGTTGTTTAACCGATTTAAATAAATTATGATTATTATCCAAACCATTATTTCGCCGTTAAAACGCAAACGAAGCGGAATTGTACATAAGCATTGGTTTTAATGCGGCCTCGTGAGCCTCCGTTACAAAGTTTTCAGAGCTTTGTATTGTTTCAATGGAAATATATTTATTGTATTGGCGTATAATAAACAATTACCAATTTTAATTGTTATTTCCTATGTTTATAAGATAAATACATTAATAATATTTAAAACGGATACTTTGTGAATTATTAACTATGTTTCCAATTATTACAGAAATTTGACAAGAATTGGTGATAGGTCTCTGTTGCCGGAGACCGCCTAGATGAGTACAACCGCAGTGCTTATTTCTGCAGCCAAACATCAGTGTGCAAATATTGCTGTGTTCCGACTTGAAAGGCGTTGTAGCAAGTGAAATTACTCGCACAACAAGATTCAACATCTTAGGTCTTAAGGCGATAAGTAGCTAGCGCCATGTTAGGAGCTGGCGTATATTTACTACCAGGTGAACTTCACCATCGTCCAAAATATCCTTTAATATTGACACCGTCATCAGCGATATGATCTTCTGCAGTTAATTATAATGGGCAAAGTTTATGGACAACGAAAGGTGGGGAGAAGGAAAAAGTCATGGTTGAGGAATATAAGAGAATGGACTGGCATATCTGGGGATTGCCAATTGTTCCGTCGAACCAGAGACGGAAAGGACTGTAACACGCTGATCGTCAACCTTCAATAGTTGGAGAGGCACTTTATGAAGAAGAATTGATTGAAAGAATAAAACAAAACAAAAATCCTATATATCCTTAGTTCCTGTTTAATATGTAACTTAATTAACGTTTTTTATTAGAGAAGGTCTAACAAGCTGGTAAAGTGTATTTAACTGCGGTTCAGAGGTTTCTGCGGCCAACGAAAGGGATTCCTGATGAGGAAAATTGTATGCGCACTGTTACACACGCGGATTAAGGTAGACTGTATTACTAAGAATTCGAGGCTTTAGCCTGCTTTATAAACTAACTGGTAAAAAGTTAACTGATGAACTCGCCATTGTTTATAAGTAAAAGTAATTTAGATTTTGTTTATGTGTATTCATTAGGTATTATAATGTATTTGTATAGATTAACTGAGTATTCATCTCCAATGCGAGCAGTAGGTAATATAAATGATTTAGTAATGGACCCCCGGACGGATATTTGCATAATGCAATCTACAAAGCGCACCTTTGTTAATATGTAATTATTTTAACTTCCGACACTGAGGTACTTCCGATTCGTTAAAGTCGACATTATATATTTGGAAATTATCTTCATTGTAATGTTCTTCTATACGAGATTTTGTAACAACGGTAAACAAAGATTTTTATAACCATTATAAAAAGATAAGACATGATAAAGACAATTTATGTACAGTTTTACAAGTCTTTGAAACTTGAAGCCGAAGTTCCTGAAGTAGGAATTTAACCTGTATATCAGCAGTGATCAGCTTTTTCCAATTTTATATCAACATAAATACAACGCTGGTATGTATGGTGGATGTGTCTCTGCTGCCGGAGAGTGTATTGATGAATAATGACATATGATTGCAATTTTAGTAGTCCTCAACGTTTGGGGCCTCTGGGTCCTGAACTTGAAATTTAATCTGTATCTCAGAAGTCTGCGCCCTTCCCCAATTTCAGTACAACGTAAATGCAACGTTTAATAAATATAAATATTAAAAAAAAGTCTGTAAGTTTGTCTTAGAGATAATTCATGGCGTGTGTTTGTACGTGTATATGTACATATATGTCCTAGTGAAAGAAAAAAAAAGGACAAATTTACACAAGCGGCAGCATTAGGTCCTCCGTCTATTCATAGTCTAAAAACAAAAGTTTGCTCTTGAATTTTGCTTTACATTAATGATAAGGAACTGTGTTAAAACTTAAGATCTTAAGTTAATTGTATGAGAAAACAGAGAGATGGTTATACTGTCTTTCCGTAAAATAAGTTAGATTATGATCTTTGTGGAATCAATTCATTTTATGAAGTATATGTAATGGATTAGTATATATCCTATAGTAATTAAACTAAACAAAATTCTAAAAATTTTTCTGTATAAATTCTTTGTCAATTTACTTACAATCCTGCCAATTAAAGAGTTATGTAAAGTTAAAACAGGGAAGTATATCTTATTGGCAGTCCTATTAACTATGGTATATGCGTATAATATAACTTACATAACTCAATAAGCTGCAGGATATCGCGAACCCATAAGATCCCCGGCTCAAATTGCAATTTATAATCCTGAAGGCGAATATGAAGCTCAGGTTGCATCTAATTGGAAAATCCGGGGTTATATATCCTAGACGGGTGCCCGGGAGAGCGTCAGGATTTATGCGCTGGGGAAATCTGAAGTTTGTCTAGATTAGTGGTCTGGGGTGTCTAGTTCTTCGGAATGTTGACACGTAAGTACTGCTAAATGAGATTTCGTTATATACTGCGGGTTTCATATTAAAAAAGTTGATATATATTTAACACTTAATAACTACTCACTACCATTTATATGGTGTTGCCAGAGACTGTCTAGACAGGTACCACCACAGGTCCAATTCCAGCTGCTAAACAGTAGTGTGCAAACATTACTGTGTTTTGGACTGAAGGAAGTTGTAGCTAGTGACATTACTGGGGAGTAACGAGACTTAACATCCTAAATTTCAAGGTGAAGAACACAATGCGGTGCAAAGTATACCATCCTAACTAGTACCTCGTCTTGTCGCTTCGGTGAACAGAAAAAAAATATTGTTGTTATGTAAATATAACAATTTACATATAACTAATGATTGATTGTCAACGACAACAATTACATGATTCGATGGGAGAAATGGGGAGGTTTTATCCGTGTTCTTTGTAGCTCAACTTTATTAGCTATAAAACATGTTTTATAGCTGTATAAGGTCCTAAACATTTTACTCCAAGCAATTCATTAACGGAGACAATGAAATGACAGAACAGCTTTTAATTTCGCTGCCTCGTCATAATTATTTCGAAATTTCTGTGGACGGAGTTGAAAAATTTAAAAGATCTGCTTTGAGAGATCAAGATTGTTTCCCGGCTTGTTGTGCCGTTGTTATTACCAGCCCCTCCTCACTCCTCACTCCTCACTCCGAGCTACTGTAACTTTATGAAAGTGAAAAGGCACCGATAATGAATCAGGATTTCAATCGAGTCAGCTTAACAAGACTTGTTTGTGATTTGTGACCAGGATCGGGTTCGAATAGTTATGAAATTCGGTAATTGTGGGCGTTTACTGCTAAATTTCTATATAACGACATTTCTGGATTCTGTGACAGTATTTCGACGTCATTAGATCTTTTGTGTAACTAGAGCAACGTATTGTATATTAGAATTTTATTATCATATAGTATTTTTAGCAATAAAATTGCTGAAATTTTTATATGAAATTGAAAAGGTAATACTTTAAGATGTTGAAGAATAAAGCGGTGTGTAGGACAAAGACAAAGAATACGGATTTCACCAAGATAATAGTTAAGAAGAGAGAGAGAATTTACTTATAAGTAGGGAAAATTTCGATAAATCATAAATAAGTAAAACTTGAGAAATTTAGAAGAATCAATATTTTTTTTTTAATTTTTCTGTAAAAGATATGTAAATGGTTCTTGTATCTATTACACAGTTTTACTTTTCCGTTTATTATATATCTGCTTCCGTCGCGCAACCGTAGTCTATCATAGATTAAAAAAAACAGTTAATTTGCTTAATGAGTAATCAAATGCCTCTGTTAATTAATATATTTCACTAGACGTAGTGTTGGGAGGCCTGCCACAAGGTCGACCGATGATATAAGAGAACGTCGCAGGAAGTCGTTGGTTGCGAGCAGCGCAGGACCGATGGATGTGGAGATCTTTGTAGGAGACCTATATTTAGCAGTTGATGTCTATTAGCTGATGATAACGCTTGAAATGAATGATATGAAATGAATTTAACATTGAAACAACTCTTGTAAATTACAGTAATGTTAAATTTATACAGGCACCCGATTAAATCTCTGCTGTAGACAAGCGGGCGACGTGAATTTGCCTTTGAGATTGAATATCAAAGCACTTGACTGATTAAACAGTCACCGTTTGTACAGAGACCGTGCCTAGTATTAGTAGTGAAATACAATGGTCCGTCCAAGTTAACAGTGTACTAATAATGACGACATTAGCAGCACGTTTGTGGCGGAATGGTAACTCAACTCATAACTAGTCAAACAGTACGTTGCATAGTGTTTATTTTATAAATACATGTATTTTAAAAAAGATTATAGCTTTAGTTTACAGATTAGTTTCTACCTGAGCCAACTTAAGACGATCTTCTAACGACTTAGTCTTGGGAGCGCTGAGGCCACTCAGGGTCTTATCTCCCCATCCGCTATGCCAAGAGGCGTCTCTTGCTAGTATATTTCGCTAACTACGGTGTAACTATTTATTATTTACAAACACTTTTATGATACAAACTTTATCAATGAGTAAAAATGAATTCAATTACCTAGATGCTTTATTACTTCTAGATCAATAAAACTTAGTATTTTGTAGGTTCAATACCTTTTTATTCTGATAACCGTTGAGACGTTCAGCAGTTAGGAAGATATATATAATACTGCACCACATTGTGCTCTTCGTCTTGAGCTATAAGATGGCAGTAATTTCACAAACTGAAACGCCCTTCAAATCGGAGCACAGTAATGTTTGTACGTAAATGGACGTATAGGTACGTGGACGGTCTCCAGCAATACAGACCTACCACCAGAGACTAACCATTTTGTATTATAAAGCGATGAAGGTAGAGTATTAAATATATCTTAGATGTTAAATTTCTTTAGGCTAGTTATTTTACTAGAAATAGTGCCTCTTAATTTTGAATACAATAATGTTTGCTGAACGAACCGGCGTTACTGTGATTCCTATTTAGTCCATCTCTTGTTATTTATTATCACTTTAAAATATGTAAACTAGCATTTCTCGTGTTATCCTTATTTATCTCATAGTAATCATATCAGTAAAATATAACTATAAAACAATATATAAACTTTTGTATCTCATAATGTTAGCTTCAGTGCCATTTATAATTGAATTTAACTTCCCCTTAAACGGTTTTCAATATGGGAGATCTGCTTTCCGTAAAGGGTGTTATATGGTGGTTTGTTTTAATAATGTTAAAGGGTGCTTTATTCTGCGATGTCTGTATGGATCCAATATCACATATCCTGCTCGCTGTTCCACGGAATCCAGAGTTGTATTCCAGTCTAGTGGCCATTCACGTGCCCGTATGAAAGAGTTGTCGGGCTTTAAATTAACCTCTCAGACAGACTTGTGTATCATTGATCCAATTATACTTGCTTTATGTCGACAGAGGCACATATTAATATAAGGTTGCCAAATATCTGTCTTCCGCTTTTTTGCTCTTTCGTCAATGCTTTATAAAAAGTGTTACAGTGATCGGATTTAGTTCAAATATGCGCCGTTTTGTTCGATAATCTGTTTCCATCTAGACGGCAACTTCATAATACCTCCATCGTAGAAGCCCCCCTCCTTATTTGCGAAGAACTCGGACAGCCACTTTTCACAAGCCTCTTTTGAGTTCAACTTTACACCACCAAGGGCGTTCACCATGGACATGAACAGGTGGTAATCACTTGGCGCTATGTCCGGGCTATATGGTGGATGCGATAAAACCTCCCATCCGAGCTCCCGTAGCTTCTGACGAGTCATCAACGAAGTGTGTGGTCTGGCGTTGTCCTGGTGGAACACTACTCCCTTCCTGTTGGCCAATTCTGGACGCTTCTGGTCGATCGCCTGCTTCAAGCGGTCCAGTTGTTCGCAGTATATGGTAGAATTAAGCGTCTGGCCATATGGGAGCAGCTCGTAGTGGATGATTCCCTTCCAATCCCACCAAACACACAGCAAAACCTTCCTGGCCGTCAATCCCGGCTTGGCCACTGTTTGGGACGATTCACCGGCCTTCGACCACGACCGTTTTCGCTTGATATTGTCGTATGTGATCCATTTTTGGTCGCCAGTCACCATCCGCTTCAAGAATGGGTCGAGTTCGTTCCGTTTCAGCAGCATATCGCAGGCGTTGATTCGGTCCAGAAGGTTTTTTTGCGTCAAATCATGCGGCACCCAAACATCAAGCTTTTTTTTGTATCCAGCCTTCTGCGGATGGTTTAAAATGGTTTGGTGACTAACTCCCATCTCCTGGGCGATGTCACGAGATGCCACATGCCGGTCTAACTCGATGTAGTCCATGATTTGATCGGTATTTGTCGTCACAGGTCTTCCGCCGGCTGGCTTATCCATGGTGTCGTTTTCACCGGCTCTGAATCGTCGAAACCATTCCTCCGCGGTTCGAAGTGATAGAGTACCATCCCCCAAAACACCATTAATCTCACGGAACGTTTCTCTAGCGGATTTGCCTTTAACGAAGGAAAACTTTAAAATAGCGCAAATTCGGCGTTAGTGAACTCGCATGTTTACACGTCTATAACTGTTGAACGCAATATCCAAACTAATTATGCATAGCGTCGTTTTGTAGGTTATGTCAAGACCTTTCAAATTATGTATAGTATTGCCAGATACGAGCTCTGTAGCGCTTTGTACATAGCCGCGAAATTCAAAAGACAAAAAGGCGGAAGGGAGATATTTGCTAACCTAATATATATTGATAGTGACTATAATCTCGTTAAGAAATGTTGTAGATTGTAATATACTAACTGATATTAAAAAAAATCACGTTAATCTACGCCTTAAGAGTTTCTTATTTATGCTAAATAGAGATTTTTTAATAAACTCGGTTATTATCATTATTAATCGTAAGAAATATATTGCCTTTAGCGAGGTGCAAGGGTCTTCAGTAAATGACAATGAACGTAGTTACGATCATATACTATATTGACAAAGATCAGATTATGAATAAAAAAAAAACAAGACGATTATTTACTAAGTACTGCTGATACTATGGCGATTATTCTTTGTAGTTGTTGTGCTATATCTTTTTAATAAAACGATATAGATGTTCACACTCTTTAATCTTAGCTACGTCGCCTTCGTCCACCCCTACCTATGACGATATTAACAACATAGATCCTCTTTCTGTAATATTTATGTACTACCCACTACAATAGTACGGAGATTCGATGAAATCCAATGACGGATTTGAACTGTCTGGGCAATCAAATTATGTACAGAAACATGCTCGATCCTTTTAGTAATTCGTACTCTTAAAAACAATAGCGCGATCTAGTTTTGTCGTGGTACATATCTATTGAAACATCCAAAAAAAAAATTATTATACTAATAAATAAGTGTTTACTTTTATTACAACTTGCATAACAAAGAATGAATAACTTATTGTATACTTTTTTTTATTGCAGATGTCACCTTGTGATGTAGCAATCTTTCTTCATTGATCTCAATATCTTGCTTTCCTCGTACATTTCTGTCTATGTCTATTTGTGAATGTTTCTCTTTCTTTTATTATGTAATTATTAAGTAAGAGTTATATTGAAATCCTGCAAAATTTATCTTAGTGTACTATGAAAATATTGTTGTTTGAGTTTAAAGGACGATTATTATAACAATATGACATACTTTCCAAAGCGGTGAGCTTTATGCTGTGTAGCCAGTGTAAGCTTCCTCGCCTTGTTTTCAGTTATAGTAATATAAGAACAATTATAATATTTTTTTAATCATATGCTTTTATATACAATAGAGTATTGTGCTATAGGCTGTATGACGAAAATGCATTTGGTCGCCAGTAAATACGTAGAAATGCTCGATTCAATATAATCAGCCCGCCATAGAAATATATTGACACGGTCGAAACTCGTAGTGAATTCAAAGTGTATGATTTTTCGCACCATTTGCTGGAGGACGTGAGCGGCGTCAGCTTTCGGCAACGTGATCACCAATGAGATAAGAATGTGTGTTCACCTTCACAATTCACACGATTGTGTGCTGTATTACTAGAGCACAAGTTTCAATATTGTCCGGTTGATATTTAAAAAAAAATACCTTTACAATGCACGTTGATTGCTACCTGTCAACTTGTATGTGACCGATGGAAGAAAGGTATTTTATTGATATAGCAATAAAACGAAATGATGTTTACGGAAATTGAGTGCGGACATCCCGAGAAAGGCGCGGTCTTCATCCATACGAAATGAATTCATATAAAACATTTCAACTGGAATTACTTTGTATAATGTATTCTGTATTCGTCTTAAAGTTTATGTTATAAAGTTATTTAAATTTATATTAAGCACACTTTCTTAATGTTACTTAGAATTGAGACTTGGGGACTTACGCATGAGGAGACAGACAAGAGCAATTATCCATCATACTGATTAAATTCCCTTTGGCGGTTTTCATAAGTCCACGAAAACTGTTGTTTCTAAAACATGTCGGTGAAACATGCTTCCTGCTCACGTTTTCCTTCACCGGAAGCTGCAGCATGGAGAGTTCATAGTAGACCAAACCCGCACCCCTTCATCGCCTTTCTTTGTCACTGAGCTATCACGCTTCTATTTAAATTTGAACAGTTTATTGATATGAGAATAAAGTATAATTTACAGTACATTTCAATTTATTTTTTTGAACGAAGCAATGAGACGGACAGGATGTTCACCTGATGGTAAGTGATCCGCCTGCCCATAAAAACGCTCGTTAGGATGGTATACACTGCACCACATTGTACTCGTCGCCTTGGCACATAAAATGTTAAAACTCGTTAACCCAGTAATTTAATTCATATTATCACTTAAGTTACTACCTACCCTAGCAAGTTACTAATTGTTGGCTAGTAGAGAATATCTACAGGCATTAAGCCCGCCTTATGTATATCTGTTTATGTGATTTTACATTACAGAAAGAAAATAAACGGCAGTATATTAAGGGAAAATGTTTGAAACCGACAAGCATAATGGATAGCTGTGTAAACATCCCAACCAGCGCAACATTGTCACGAGATAAGATGCATGTCAGTTACTGTGTAAACATTACTCTTTGCTTTATACTGCATTAACTGTACCCTACCGTTACATTTGCTATTTTTTTAAAACTATATAAACATTTAAAACTTTTAACCTACTCCATTATATGAGATTTTTTCTAATACGTCTGTTGGTTTCTAAGATAAGCCTCTGTAAACACATCAGTATATATATATATATGAGTGTAGATACAAGTGTGGGTAAAATAATTATTTATCGTGTGTAGAGTCTGACCATCGGTTCCCTGTGGTGACAATGGTGACTGTGTGCCCAACTGTTTCAATATACTCACAATGCAGTACAGATGATAAAACAAACCGGAGCTTGAATGTATTCCAGTGACACGGGCCGTCGGCTGGTCTTGATAAACAGTCCGCGCTGTGAACGACGAAGTGCAGTAATAAAGTTATTCTACAACTGTTTACATTTCACTTATGTGGGACTCCTATGTTTTATTTAGTCTATGGAAATTTTAAATATAAAACTATTAAAAAAGATATTTAAAGTACCGCACAAAACCGTTTATGGCTATAAAATATATTTTTTTATAAAATTCAGACTAACTTCGATTCAGTTCAATTACTACAATAATAAATTTGAGAACTACTTTAGCTTACTTTTCTTATAAGGAGTTATAAAAAAATAAACATATTAAATATACACCGGAAATACACATCTCTTGGTCCTCAATTTCACTGGTGTTAAACAACAATAACCGTTGGAAGTGAATCACTTTTTTTTTACACTACGAAGAGAAGAGACGAGCGGGTCGTTTACCTCAAGGTAAGTGATACGCCAGCCGGTAACAATGTTGAGCTAGTTAGGATATTATACACAGCACTAAATTTCGAGACATAAGATCATGAGTCTCGTTAACCCAGGTCACGAGGTACGGCGCGAATTACATCGGCGGCGCGTGGAGAGCGGGGTTCCACAGGGGTCGGTCTTGGGCCCCTTGCTGTGGAACCTCGCGTACGACTGGCTGCTGCGGCAGCCGGTCCTCCCCGGGACGAGGGTACTATGCTACGCGGACGACACCCTCGTCTCGGCCCGGGGGAGGAGTTACGACGAGGCTGCTTGTCTGGCCGCCACTAGCACGTCGCTGGTGGTGGACCGGATCGAGCAGCTGGGTCTGAGGGTCTCCGTCACGAAGACGGAGGCCCTCCTCTTCCACGGACCCCGCAGGGGTCCACCCCGGGGCGCGATCATCCCCGTCCGGGGCGAGAGGGTCCCAGTGCGGGGAGCCCTCAAGTATTTAGGGCTCACTCTGGACGGGCGATGGAGCTTCGGGGAGCACTTCGAACGGCTTCTCCCGAAGCTCACCGCCACCGCCGCTGCGCTGGGCAGATTGCTGCCCAATGTCGGGGGGCCGGGTCATTTGTGTCGGCACCTATACTCTGGCATCCTGCGGAGTATGGCACTGTACGGAGCGCCCGTATGGGTGGATAGGTGCGAGACCGCCAGGAACGGGCCCGTGTTGAAGAGGGCCCAACGTATCCTGGCGAACCGAGCCTGTCGGGCGTACCGTACGGTGTCCTGGACGGCGGGTACGCTTCTCGCGGGCGATGCGCCTTGGCATCTACAGGCGCAGTCGCTCGCGGAAGTGTACCTCTTCCTGCGGGATGCCGGAGAGCGTCGGCCGGACCCGGCCACGGTCCGCCGGATCAGGCGCGTTGCCCATGACGCCCTGATCCGGCGGTGGGAGACGGAGTTAGGTAACCCTGCCGCCGGCCGGGACACGGTGGAGGCCATCAGGCCCCACCTGTCCCGGTGGATGAGCCGGCGGTACGGGGCCTTGACGTTCCACCTGGTGCAGGTGCTGACAGGCCATGGATGTTTCGGCAAGTACCTGCACCAGGTGGCTCGTAGAGAGATGACGCAGGAATGCGTCGAGTGTGGTGCGCCGATTGACACGGCGTACCATACTCTGGCGGAGTGCCCGGTATGGGGGCCGCAACGCCACGCCCTCGTCGCGCAAGTCGGCAGTGACCTCTCGCTGCCGACTGTAATCGATCGTATGTTGAGCAGCGAGAGGTCTTGGAGGGCGGTGGCCTCCTTCTGCGGCGCAGTGATGCGTCAGAAGGAGGCCGCCGAGCGCACGAGGGAGGCCGACGCCGCTGCCGCACCTTGCAGGCGGCGGCGGGCCGGCGGGAGAGCGCGGCGGCAGAACCACGCCGTCCGCTTCCTCCCGCCGTGAGCGATGGGCCCCTAGCCGGGCACGGTGTGAGGGGGCGTTCGGGCCGTTGGGCGTGGCCCTTTGGGCCTTTTGTCGTGTTTCCCCTGGGGGTGCGTCCCCCAGGGGAGTCTTGGTTTTTGTCCCCCCCCTCCCACTTCAACGAGGGGGGGGAGTCTGGAGGGAGGAGGCCGCCGCCCAATTCCTTCACGGGAGGGCGGCAGCCGGGCATGCGCTCCGTCGTGGGCGCGCGCGGTCGTCTGTGGGGTCGGGGGGCCCCAACGTGCCGGTCCCGCGAGGGGCCGGTACGGGACGGCAGGTGGGTGCCTTTGCTCCCCGCAGGCACCCACCAAGAGGAGTTTTATACGCGGAGGCGCCCGGAGAGTTGCTTGGCTGAAACCCGGGCGTCTCCAGTATGCGTATTGCGGGACAAGCGGTGGTGGTTTTAGTGGGTATGGGGGTCACGCACAACATCTCAGTGGCCCCGAGCCCCACATAACCCGGCGTCCCCCCCCTTGAAAAGGACGCTGGGTATGCGGTAACAGCATTTCCACCACCGATATAAAAAAAAAAAAAAAAAAAAAAAAAAAAAAAAAAAAAAAAAAAAAAAAAAAAAAAGGTCACGAGGTACGACGCCCACAGAATCAGAAAACAATAATGTATGCATACCATAGTTTGGAGCCACAAACAGGCGCTGCGGTTGTACATATCCAGATGACCTTCGGCGACAAAGATCATGCTCGATAGAAATGCTCCGACTTTCATATTATGACAGCTGGGACACAGCAATGCAGTCAATACAGCAGATGTACAATATGAGAGTAGTAGACAACAAGACTGGTTCGGAGAACTAGGCTACAGCTAGCCAGGATCTAACTATAGGAACAAATAGAAAGATATGTCGTATCATTTTACATAATAATTATAACTGTATTTTTATTAAAGTGAAACAACAGGCTGAATGAGCCGTAAGCTGGTGCCTTATAAAACGCTTTAAAAAAAACCATTATCACTGCATTATATATGCTGTGAGAGGAGCGCTCCCGGCGACGCGACCGCTCCCCACCAATGCAGATGGCCGCCGCATTAATTAAACACGGCGCACGGACGGAAAAGCAAACAGAATGCATTCATATTAAAATATTAAACTATGTACACGTAAAACTCGAACGCTCAAAGCTGACAAAGTTAACTCGAAACTGTATTGCTTCCGCTTAATAAAGCTTCGCACTGCGAGAGACTTGCAACGCGACGATTTCAAATTATCAGTCGACAATTAAATGGACTCTCGCATATAACATTAAAGTTATATCAAACAAACATTACGTTGTCAACAAGCATTTCCTGTTTCGATATACTCGACGGGCAAGACCTTTCTTTTGATTATTATTAAGTGATACGCACAATAACTCACGGACCCTTTTTTTTTGGTTTCAGGGGGGAAATCTTCGAAAAGATACTCTGCCTTTTGAGGTGAAGTCAACGTTATGTGGAGATTTTTACTCACTAAAACCCCCTAACAGTCAATTTATGTCCCCACTGTAGGGGCACAGGCCTACCCTTATTTGACGGCGATTGGGCCATAGTCACCACGCTGGCCCAATGCGGGTTGGTGACTCGCACTCGAAAACCCCCTTCGGTGGTCACCTTCGGCGCATGGAGAGGTCGCGAGATCTCCGTTCGGAACACAACCGCGGCCTCGCTAACGCTATGCTGGGATAGCCCGTCCCGGGGTCTGCTTTATGCAGACCTTACCACCCTTGTGAGTACTACTACAATGACAGGAGACCACGTCCAGCCATTGTCCTCCTCAGGGAATTCACGGGACCCAAACCTACCCCGCTTCCTCTAGTTTCAAATAATTGATAATTTTATTATTACCTGTTTTTAATATGTAATAGATTACGAATATTGCTAACTGATTTAATCCAGTATGAATCATCAATGAATCAGTACAAAGGTGCAGTTAAATATCAGAGAATATGATAAGGAAGATGAATATGAGGAGTTCAATACATAACGTTATATAATAATAAACAATATGAGCAAAACAATAAAGATCGATAAACAAGAACTCGGACTAAAGTCTGAGGTAAACAGTAAGATACAAAAAAAACCCATTTGCTCGTGGTGCATTACTAATCATTAAACGAAGCTCTGGTTCTCGCCAACCTGCACAGGCCAGCATGGTGGGGAATAGCGGAAATCCCCTTAAATGAACCCCTATATACGACAGCCCTTAGTGCCCAGCCGTACCGGAGACCATTCTGACTGTATGTGGAGCTCTTTGAGGTAGGCCTATATCCAGCAGTGGACGTCTATCGGCTGATGATGATATGCTCCTGCTTATAACGATGTGATGGTCGTGTGATCATTACCTGTGGTAGGCTTCTTAACATGGCACTGTTTAGGTGTTATTCCAGTTGTGAAATAGTTATATGCAATTATTACTTTGTTCCGGTTTGTAGGGAGTTGCAGCTATTAAAATTACAAGGGGTGACTTAACATGCTATCTGTTAAGGCGACTAGCAGAATATGGTGCAGTTTTCATATCCATTATGACGGTATTAGTTAATATATAAAAACTAAAGAATATAAAAAAAATGTGGTCCTGGTTAGGTTGATGAACACGGCTCCATATAGTGCTCATAACATGGTGTTTCATTATCCCAGGACTTTCAACAATAGTATTTCCACATTATTGTTTGGCGGTAAAGTAATACGCTCTAGTGGTATTTAGTTCATGTTAACTTTTATTTCTTGCAACTGTTAAATTCTTACTGTCGGAACTTAACTGGTTAAGATATTAATAAGCAATGTGTACCGTTCAAACATTTTAAATAAGGTTATAGAATGGTGATACTTTTAAAGCAACATATATAGAAGTAACTTAAGTACTCGGTATTTCATATATTTTGATGTCATGTGGACAGGAATCATTAAAAAAAAAACTACCAGCTGCTTTTAAACGAGAAACGATCACCAACACCATTACACGGAGCAAGGTTATTTATGTTGAGTTGGTTACCTTTAAATAAACCGATACATCCTGTTAAGGAGCAAATGGGAATTGAATCGCATGCCTGAATATATGTACATGTATGCAGGATCGTTTCGTGGTAACCGACGGTAATGTATGTCGTTTAATTATTCAACGGACCCCTGGGGTGGGAGTAAGGAACAAGTCAGTGACGCATCGTAAACTTTAAGATGGAGAAATGAATTTGTAAAACTTTACATACGGCACGTGTTATATTTGAAGTGAATCTTTTGGGACGGTGCGAATTGGATTATATGAAACGAAAAAGTGTAACGCGACAAATAGATAAGGAGACAAATATAAAGCTATTTATAATGTTTATCCTGCGAGAGAATAAGATAAAAATTCTACTTAGTTTTCCTATCATTCAGTTTCTCTCTGTTCTATCTAGTATGCCTATTACTCCACTATCGTATATGGACTCAAACACTACATACCATGAAGGCTAGTCTTCACGCTTTATACGCTGAATATGCTTGAAATATATAAAAGAAAGAGATAGGAAAGCAGTGATATCTATACATTATTTACTCGTCTTCTTAATTTTTTGTTCTTTCCTAATCCAAAATATTTTTATTTATATTTAATCAAGCAATAGGACGAGCGGGACGTTCTCCTGATGGTAAGCAATATGCATAACTTAATACCCATAACAACGTGGCCCGTGTCACGATGATATGTACTACACCATATTGCCTTCGAGACAGGATGTCTTGTTAGGAGTGTCGAGTAATTACACTAGGTATAGCGCCCTTCAAACCAGAATACAACAATGTTTGCTACTGTTTGGCAGCAGAAATAGGCGCGACGGTGGTACTTACCTTAACGACCCCGTCAACACGGACTTACTACCAGTAAAAAATTGTCGATTTATAGCGTTCTCTCTCTTTTTCTGTTTACCACTTTAGTGCGTTCTTCTCACTCAAGAAAATAGAAATATACGACAGAAGTTTCATTTTAAAAAAAAAATCAAATATTCACCTTCCTATTCCACGGAATATTTTACTAAAAGCTCATCATCGTTGCCACTATATGAATGCACTAGGAAGGCGGCCATCAGAGAGGAATGGCGACGTGTTGTTAAGCTTGTGATCGACACCTGAAGTGATGATCACGACCACTCCGTCAAGAGTTATATCGACTAAGAAGAATTTCACTAAAATGAATATGGCGTCTTTTTTCACAAATAAGCGTCTTTATGGTCTTTATTTGACCTCTTATTGTTTTTGTAATAAATTTAATAACTTTACAAGTGGCGTAGATTGCCGGAAGCAGCTGGTAACACAGGACCGCTCGATGTGAAAATCTTTGGCGGAGGTCTATGACCAGTAAAGGACGTCTATCGAGTAATGATGAAGCTTAATTACTTATATCAAACGTATAAAAATTAAACTGATAATGATCGGGGCGTGTTGGCGACATGTTCGTTTGTTTCTCTTAAAAATCTTAAAAATATATTAATGAGGGAAATATTTTATTTTTACTATATACTATTATATTTATATATATATTTGTATTTTCATTACTATATATTTTAAATCACTGGTGATAGGTCTTTATCACCGACGACCATTTACATAGATCACACCACAACGCTTATTTCTGCCACCAAAACAGTACTGTGCGAACATTACTTTATTCCGAATTAAAGGACGCTGTAGCTGTTGTAATTACAGGGGTAACCAGACAATATCTTATGTCTGAGACGATGAACGCAATGCGGTGCAGTGTATATCATCAGACCAAACACCACGTTATGAACAGGAGTATCATTTACCATCAGGTGAACGTCTCGCTCGTCTGGTCTCTTAATTGAAAAAAAAAATCAGTTATTATTTCTTTCTTTTTCTCATTATTTCGTTATTAAAAGTACGTTGTTTATAATTTCCTAAGCATCCCTGTATTTTGGTTTCAAGTCTAATGATGATGAAGACTCGATTACACTGAGAAATATGAATGCAATGTTCATTACATATAAATACAATACAGTACATCGCCGGAGAGCCGATACAGTTTATTTTTTTTATCCAATTAAACAAAGTTCATCTTGTCCGCTTCTATTTCAGGGCGCTCGGGGGCGGCTCCGAACCGAATCGTATGCAGTTATAGCAATTTACATTTTTGAGTGAACCACTCGTATCCAAGTGAAATGAATTCATTATAAATGCAGATACTTCAGCATTTCAAATAGGAGCCGTTTGCTGTTGCGAACAGAAGAAAAATATTCTATTGCTCATTTTTAAATTCGATATAAAGATAATATAAAATACAATATACACGTGGTATGACATTCTCAGCAGTGGGGGTATATCCGCTGATGATGGTTTATTAGAAAATTTTTTTTTCAAATATCTGTAAAAAAATATTTAAAGCTTTCAGTAACCTTTATGACTGATTGCAGCATCGTTATAACAACTAACCAGCTTAAAAAATGGGTGGTCGTCGTCACGGTATCACGTCTCTCTCTTTCTCGAATATAGCCTGAGATGAAGATAATAGTTGTAAAGAAGACTAACAATTAAAATATCAATAAAAAATCTCGATCAGAGATCTCATCGTCAGCTGGTAGACGTCCACTGCTGGACATAGGTCTACCCTAAAGATCTCCACATTGATCGGTACTATGCTGTTCGTACCTAGCGGCTTTCCGCGACATTCACACAGCATGGCTTCCGGTACCACATGGCACTAGAAGCCGTTTGTGAGGATTCATATAGGGGGTTTGATCCATTTCCCACCACACTGGCCCAATGCGGGAGAGTGGAAGCCAGAGCCTTGTTTGTTAATGAGGTTAGCTTGAGTCCTGTGAGTTGTTATGCAGGACCCCTTACAAAGATACCCACTTGGAAATATCTCGGGAGTGCATATTTCTACCTCTAAACAGTAGTATGAAAATATTATTGTGTAAAAGTAAAATGGATCGTACCGAAACAACTGAGGTAGAGATATTTATCCAGCCAAATAAGAATACAGTCCTTTAGTTAAACGGCCTCAGCAGCCTATAAACGCCAGTACCACCAAGAGTATAGCCAGACCGTTGCAGACAATTTCAAGCCTTTTTAGTAGAATACCATATTGTAATAAAGAAAACAACAACAGGTAGCTCTTACCACATGTTGAGTGTTTTCGGTGAAGAGTCGTGATGCTGGTATAAACATTTTTTCTGTATAGCCCAGTGCTTCATTACGATCTCACATGATGGTGTTACCATTCTAACAAGCAATTAATCATTGAAAGTATGTCCGTGTTATTTCGTCACTATGCATTGTAAAAAAAAAATATTTCATATACGTTACAGGAAACCGGAGAAAAATACGGTAAATGGTTGGAGTAGCTGAATGAGGGATATTATTTATTTCATAAAATAATTTACGTAAGTAGAGCTTTTATCTGTGTCCTATGAATATTCAGTTTCGTGCTCATTGTGAATAATGTAACAACCGATTTTTTTTTGTTTTTTGTGGTTTTACTACTTGGGTACGAGCGTTCATCATCATAATCATTATCAGCCGACAGACGTGCATAGCTCGGAATAGGCCTACTCCAAAGATCTCCACATCGATCACCTCTGCGCTGCCCGCATCCAGCTGCTTCCAGCAACCTTCACCAGATCGTCGGATCACCTGGTGGGGGGCCTGTCAACACTACGTCTTCCGGTACGTGGTACGAGCGTTATATAGCCATAAATGTCTTTAAAGTTTAACTGAACACGTTACGCAGTGGCTAATAGTATATATATATAAATATATATATATATATATATATATATATATATATATATAATCACGCCTTTTTCCCAGTAGGGGTAGGCAGAGGTGAATAAACCACCCACGTTTCGCCAGATGTGGTCAGATTAGGTCCCATGTAACAGGGGGCGAGCCTGTTGCCACTTTATTGGGACCACATTGGCTAATAGCTTACCTAGTAACACGGAGATCCCTGCTTCGATTCTGGGGATACACGTTGTGGACGTTAGATATTAGTATTTTTTTAATACTTTGAGCTTGTGCTTCTTGTGAAAGGTAATATGCTAATGTTTCGTGGACAACACGTATTTAACCAGCGTGATGGATAAACAGGCTTGATTCTTTCCTATGAGCGAAGTCCTTGGGTAACGTGAATATTTTTACTTTTTTTAAAAATAATCCTTTTTAACTTATTGTTAAAAAGAATCTTATAAAATAATCTTTATGTCACAACTTTAAAGGTTTTGTTACTCTGTTTAGGTCTCAATTTAGTTATAGTTGAGTGTTCGTAAATTCGAGAGTTCAGTAAAAAAGATTTGTTTTAGATACTTAATGTACCCTATTTATGTTGTAGATTTATAGAAAGAATGGATGAAAGAAGATTAACGAAAGAAATATACAAGGTAAGAATGATTGGAAAAATCGGTGCAGGTCGACCTAGGCGGACATATTCCGATGAAATCGGAGATGTCCTAAAGAAAGGCCGGGTCAAAAGCACACGCAACCGGCGAGCGTGCATGAAGACGCTTATGAAAGTGTAGGAAGCGAGAGAGGTGTGCCAGGATCGTAGCAGGTGGAGAGAGAGGTGGTCTCTGCCTACCCCACTGGGAACGAGGCGTGATATATATGTATGTATGTATGTTGTAGATTTTACAAACACTATACATTTTTTTTGAGTTCTATGGAAGACTTTCAGAATTCGTCCTTTGAAAGTTTTAGAAATATAATCATTAATCAAAGTAATTGCAATTCAAAATATTTTGCTAAATTCCTAACATTAAGATGAGAGCATTGTTTAAATATTTCCCTTCAGCGGCATGATACAGGAATTAAGCAAGATTCCTAACTTAAGTATCGCTTTGAGAACTTTGTAACTCAATCACTTGAAAATACCGAGACACGAGGAAATTTTGGTATTACCTTAGTGGAATAGTGAAATATTCAAACCACATCTAATTCAGCGTTGTTTTACGATGAAATTATATATTGTGAAATGAGTACTTTAGACATATATTATAATTTAAGTCTTAGATAAGAGGTGAAAAAGACAACGCACCTCCTTTAAATGATAATTTGAAGTACAAAAATCAATAGACAAACGTCTGTTACAAGTGAATGTGCTTTGTTATTATATAAGAAAACAAATGTGTGTATAATGGGAAGTAAATAAGTCTATGTAAACAAATCGACTACGCTGAAGTAAACTGTTGTGAAGTGTATTCGGAATCCAGTGGAACGGAAATTGTAATGAATATGAAATGTATGTATGGTAATGCTGTTCAATCATTTATTATTTAAATATAAAATACATCCTGAAGTCTTGAAATCCAATTATAAATCGTCGGTTTTTGCATACATATACAATAGAGAATAACGAACAAAGATTTTTCAGATACGAGGATAGCTTCTACAACTCGTTATGCGGGAAATCAGATACTGCTCCCACCATTTACTATTTATATAAAGCTTAGACAATTATGGACATTATTAAGCGGTATTATGTAGATGTTGGTTTATAAATAAATAGAAGATAAATATTAAATCATATCTTTTATACTGACTGTAGCATAGCTGTCTTCATTGCACTGTAACTTTAGTCGTTGAACAATTCCTATGGTATATACCATGTCTCCTGATTAAAATCTGGATACTAAAATTGCCGTCATAACTCTCAAAATCTATAAGCGGAAATAGTAATTCGCCAGCTTAGAAAGTCGCCCCTGAAAGTCTAGAATGGAGACCGCGTACGGTGTGGCCTCTATCCAGATAAACCGAGGACATAATTAAAGCGACTAGAAATGGATGGATACGAAAAGCTTAGTATCGCATTTTATTGGCGACATTTGTGTTGGTTTCCAATAGAGGATTAATACAAATTGGTGATGATGACAAAATCTTAAATCAGGAATTTAACAATTTCGCGGACCGTAGGAACAGATTTGGGTAGATGAAACTTATGATGAATGAGGTAAGAAAAGAAGACAAGGGCGATATAAAAACATGTTAATGTAAATGGAATGGAAGGAGATAAGAAGCATTATTTATACATAGAAATAAATAACGCCGTGATAAGGACTCTGCTTCCTTAGAAATGTTTTAAAACATTTATATTAATAATAAGACAGGAAATTTCTATTATTACTACAAGATTTTCAGGCGATAATATTACAAATAAATCAGCTCTTTTATATTGTAACTTACAGTTACTATAACAGATAGTTTACTGATGATAGGGTCCTGTAGCCTGAGGCCCTCTAGGTAGCTATTTCCTCCTGTTGAGGCCGCAAAATAGTAGTATGCAAACATTCTTGTGTTCCGGTTCTGAAAATGTTGTAGCTGATGAAATTACACGGTTAACAAGATTTAACGTCTTGTCTATCTTAATTTGGTGCAATGTATATTATCCTAACTACAGACACGTTATGGGCGGGCGTATCACTTACCACCAGGTGAACATCTCACTCGTCTCGTCTCTTTGTGTAATAATAAAAAGGTCTTCCCAGGACATTGTGTTTTTGGGTACTACGAAAATTGTTTCATTAAATAAAGCCAAGAATGGGGATGAAGAAGTAAAGGGTTACCTTCACTTCTTCATCCCCATTCTCACCATGCTTATCATTGCCAAATTCATTGCATTAACATTTATATAAGAGATTCCCATCTATGTGGAGACTCATCACTAGAACCATAAGGCCTGGAGATGTGACATTTAGTAACAATATTCCATTTGCCGAGTAAAGGCCTGCTGACTAAAATTTTACCAAATTCTTTCCCCAAAGTAAATTGCGGGGGTGTTACGGCCAGCAAATAGGGCGGGGAATAGTAAAAGAGCATTTATGATTTTTTGTTCATTGGGGAATATTGCCCTTAAGTCACCACGCCGGGCATGCGGATCGGCGACTGAAAGGTATTGGTATGGATAGGGAGATGTGAAAGGAGTGTAGACTTTTGAGAGGAATGTTTCGAATACACAAGAATAACGAAAAAACAGGATGTTAATATTTGAAATATTTTTGGAGGAAGAATAGTAATTGCTGTGGTTTTCGGGGCGCGAACCCGTTTCGTGATATAGAGACCGTATTTATGATATAGAGACATAATTTCAGGCAAGTGCAGATAATATGCTTGGAAAGATAGATATTCTATTTATCAACTAACCATGATTACATTAAAAACTCCTTTGATATAGAAATAACCGCAAAACATGTACCGCAATGCAGTGAAAGCGAATTTAATCAAGTTAAATCTCTTCAATTGGATCATGTCCACATGCGGCGACCTTGTATCACTGACGTTCAGGGCTATTCCGCTTTTATAGCCCGCAATGGCGGATAAATTGAATAAAAACACTTCGTTCTTTATTTAGGTCATACACTAACAGTAATAAAGAGATAAAACAATTTAAGTATGAACGAGGGCATCGAAGCCAATCCAAGTCCATCAAGGAAAGAAACCGATACGTATAGACAAACAGCAGAGTTTGATTGTTAATTTTATTAGGGTTCATAATACATTATAAATTATGTTTATAGTTATATATAGTCTTATTAACTCCTCTTTGTCTGTGGAGAAGAAAGAAGGAGCAAGTTTTGCTATCTACTTGTCAATAATAACGAATTGAAAGGTTTGATTTTATTTATCATACTAGCTGTCCCCCGACTGCTTTGCTGGCCGTAATATTGAATTAGACTTGAAATTTGTCTGAAATATTACTCGAGAGCTACCGCAAATGAATTTCTATAGCAACTGCACAAATATATTATTTATAAAAGTTATATAGTAATAATATGATAAAGAAATCTATGAAATACAAAAAATAAATAGCCCGGAACCATCTATATATCATTCCGCCTCGATTGTTTATGTTCCCATGTCGATTCAGTTTTCAAGTGATTGGAGAACAAACAAAACCCATTTTCATTATATTATATATATAATATATATATAGATTTATATTAACTTGTTATCGTGAACTGAAATATAATTCTATAATATCTGCAGAACATTGCACCCAAAGGGCTACGCTCGGAGTTTCTTTGCGCGATCGAATCAGAAATGTGGAGGTCCGCAGAATTAAGGTTAGCGACATAGCCCAAAAGATTGCAAGACTTAAGTAGCAGTGGGCAGGTCAGCATATTACTAAAAGGACCGACGGCTGATGGGGCAGTAAGATTCTTGAGTGATGCCCACGTACCCTTAGACGTAGTGTTGGGAGGCCTCCCACAAGGTGGAGCGACCATCTGGTGAGTATGGCGGGAACCAACTGGAAGCAAGCAACGCTAAACCGATCGACATTTGGAGCAGACCTATGTCCAGCAGAGGAAGTCTATCAGCTGATGATGATGCAGAAATTAAGACAAATTTTAATAAGAGAAAAAAGAAAAACATTCGTATGTTATTAAAACAGTAACTAACTACATCGATAGGTTCCACTTTCGGTTCAATCAATCTAAGTAGATTTTACCACAGTAATTCTAGCACTTAAACTTGGTAAAATTTTACAAAGTAATAACTGACATTAAAGCTATGAATGCTGATGTGTGCTTGTCAAAAATACTCTGGTACTCATATGTTGATAGAAGATAGGTACGCTAGCAGATTTTCCAAAATGGGAGTGGTAGTTAGACGGGTTCAAAGAAACCGTCAGAAAATTCATGGGTTCTGGGATCGAATAAGGGACCTCTGCCTTAGTAGAGGATGGGCACTGCACCGAGAATTCGAGTTTGCAATTTTTGTTGAAGGTTGTATCCAAAAGATTCTAAACGTAGACTGGGTAATAACTGGTAGTAGATCTCCGTTGCTGGAGACAGTCTATATAGGTATCACCGCAGTTCCTAATTTCTTCCGCTAAACAGCAGTGTGCAAACATTGTTATGTTCCGGTTTTAAGCGCGTTGTAGGTAGTGAAATGATATGACTATCGAGACAACATTAAGATGTTTGAAGTAAGCACAATATAGTGCTGTGTATATTATCCTAATGTCACTTCATAAAAAAAAATATCTCATGGTAAGTATGTACATAAAAATGTGAAAGAGATTTATGTCTATTACTGTTGATTGATACAGTTTGCGAAGTTACATCCTGGTGAGGTCAAAGTTGGTAGCAAATATAAGTAGCTTGACCGATTGGCTTCGTCTATTTGTCTAACGCTAAGCCCGCAAGGATTATCCGGCAAGTTTCCATTGTTATTAACGCCGAAAACTTCCCCCGTGCTGGACGAACAGTGATGATAATTGTACAAACTGTATTAAAGTTTCCGAACAATATCTCGCTTTGTACTGAAATTATATTTTCAGGTAGCAATGAAGATTTCTTGTTAGAGTGTCTTTAATTAATTGACGTGGTTATTAAGTTTTAGTCTAAGAAATTGATTGGTATATAGATCATATAGATAAATAATAGTATACATTTGTGATATTTAGATTTTTTTTCTTTGGTTCCGGGGCGGAAATCTTCGAAAGACACCCTGTTTCTGCGAGGAAGTCAGGATTACGTTCTTACTCACTAAAACCCCCTCGGTGGTATGCATCAGTGCGATCAGAGAGGCTCCGGGATCTCTAATAGAACGCACCGGTGGCCCACTACACTTTGTCTTAACGTCCACATCTCTGAGGAGGAGCCTAACCCTTGTAGGCATCATCGCTGAGCCATATGCTGTCCCAAGCAGGTTCGCTTGTTGAGCGATAAGGGTCCCCCACCCTCAAGGCCCGCGAAACTTCTAGACACTTTTAGTCGCCTTTTACGACAGGCAGGGCTTACTTTAGCGCTATTCTTACTAGCTCGAGACTGCAGTGCTTCTGATATTTAAACTAGTCTCTTGATACACGAATTAATGCTATTCATATTTTTTTTGTCCAAATTTATTACAAGACAAACAAAGGGATATTTAACTTGTAGTAAGTGGTACCCCTGTCTAAACAGTATGAATAATAATGTCTGAAGTCATGTTTAGTCTCACGAGCCCACCAGTAGTATCACTAGCTCTAGTTAGCACAAATAGGTACACAATAATGGTTGCCTAGTTACAGATAAAGGCGTTGCTATAGTAGGGAGTTAATAAAGGTTAACGATTTATGAATTAGATCGATGATAATGTCATTATAAATGAGTACAACAGAGAATATCTCTTATTTATCTTCTTTTACAACAAAAATAGTTTATAAAATTACAGAAGAAATAAAAAAAAAATGAAATCAGTAGAAAATATATTCTGGTTAAAGTGTATCGCCTAAAGATCGTCCATACAGAACACTCCAAGAGTCGATAGAAAACTAATAGGATTTCCGACTCCTCAACTCATGGATGCAGTGATCAGATAAATGATCTCTTTATACTTATTTGGTTTTAATCAATGATATCATACATATATCAAATATATATATCTAATGCTTATTTTATTTACTTATTTACGGCCACAGAAATTGTAATTAAATTAGATCATATATAGAAATAAGTGCAAAGGAACTAGTTATTCCAATATGGAATTTCTTTCAGTGGGTGTGTGGGTGGTTGTACGGTGTTGCTTAATTAAATTTTCATATATTCAATATTCACTGAATGGATGAGTGATAGGAAAAGTGTAGAAAAAATTATTTCCGGTTTTATTTAATCGCTTACTTTTACGATTAAATTAACAGCGTTAGATTGTTTGGAAGGAACCATAACGAAATGAAACGATAATTAAATCATGAATTCCCATACAATTAATATAGACAATGTATGTCCATGAAATTTTTATTTTGTTTTAAAACAACAAGTTTACAGTACATACTGTACAGCATATATGTATATGTTTATTGGATACTAGTATTGAGTGCGCTGTACCCAAAACAATGGCCCAAGTCCGGTCAAGAGGGTTCGCTGTTCACATAGCAAGAGCTTCGGAGCTTTGTGGTGATTTCGGAGTTGCCTCTTAATATAGTACAGGCGAATTCAGCTTGTTTCCCTTGTATTGTAAATTCCTAGTTTACAATTATTAATAGTAGGTCTTTTACAATATAACTTGAAGACCAGCATTACAATTGCAAATTTTTTTTATATTTCTGGAAAAAGTGAACTAATATATAAGAACAAAAGGTATTTGTCGTTTTGAGTTTTCTTCTATTCGATGCACACATCTGCCTTGAACATATGATATCATTATCATCATTTTCCAGTTTTCTTATGAGGTTCATAGGTAGCTGCTAAGTTTCGGAGTCGTAAATTATTATTGATAACGTGTATAGTTAAAACACTTTGGTCTTTAAGCACTGAATTATTTTGGACAAAAGGATCTCGTGAAGTTTTTCGAACGTTTTTCATTCGAGTTGGATTCGGCGGTTTACCACTTTCGATCTCGTCTCAATCGTCGTCAATTTCGTATACTGAGTGAAGACTGAAGTTCTAATGAACGCAAATAGTTTGTAGAACCGATGGACGTTGAGGAGTTAAAATAGTCGCACTAGGTAGACATACTACATTAAAAGAATCGCTGGGAGCCACAGAACTCAAACCCCGAGTGAAATTACTTAAAAGAGACCTGCGTCCAGTTAGTTGTAGATCTCCATCACGTTGAAACAATGATTAATAACGATATCTTGATGTGATAATGTATCGGAAACGGAATCCCGCAATAACAGCTAGTAACAGTTTGTAATATCATTAGCAAATTTTTGATATAAAACGGATATTGGAGCGTCGAATAAAAATTTCATTGAAAGCACGAATTCCGCATTGCACGTCGGTTCGATTCTACCTTTCATACACGACGGCGATGAATACCTACCGGGTTCAAAGCTTTACTTCAAATCAAATATGTTATCGTACCGCAGACGTAATTTGCAGGTGAATAGTACCTGGAATAAAAAAAAGTAAATATATTTGAGGAACGATTGACATTAACCAGATAGAATATGAATCGAGTAAAATTTTCTGTTTACAGTTTTCAGTTTGCAGTCACATATCTGCGGGCTCTACTCTACCAATGATTGAATACGTTTCGTGTTAGTAGAAATCACAATGATTTTTTTGATCATTTATTCCTTGCATTTGTGGGGTAAAATATAACTGATATTTATCAAAGATGAATCTAGAAATATCCCCTGTTTTTAATAGAGATGATGGTTGGAAGCGAAGCTTGAGTTTGTTTTTAACATTCATAGAAGCATTTTTGTAGATCGCGTTGATATATAATCTACAAATATACATATGTACGTGGTATCAAGATAGTTATCAACTCGTAACGCACATTAAACGTTGGAAAATTATTATACCAATAATACTTAATACTACTAACTAATATTATAACAATAATACTTTAAATCTGTAAAATCTGGAATAAAACATGTTGGTACAACAACTATAGTTTTTTTATTATATTATCGCATTATAAGAAACAATTTAATACTGTTTTTATAACTTACCAAATACTTTAATACTATGGAATATATTATGGAAACGATTCAACGATTACTTACAACTGAGGCTTTATTTTAGTTCCACACTGCGGTCCCGTTCTCTGCAGAGAAATTGGCAAAAAACGAGATGACATTATTCAATCCCTCTCCCATATTGACCTATCTTATTAGGAAGGAGTGGCGAGATGTCCTCAATCGATCTCGAGGATGTCAGTTGCCGAAGAAAAGCTAATACGAAAACGAACTGGTATATTGACCTTAATATAATATATACGATTGTAATGTTTTCTTCACGATTCTATTTGTCGAGCACACACGTTAAACTGGAAGCGGCCGCTTACAGTGGGCCTTGTGAGGAGGTTTCAAGTCGTACAAAGTGTAATGGAAAGGTTTCCCTGCATCGTCCAATCAGTAATGAGGAGATCAGCAGGAGAACTAAGGTCAGCGACATAGTCCAAAAGATTGATAGCCTCAAATGGCAATGGGCTGAACACATCGCTCGAAGGACTGACAGTTGATGAAGCACCAAGATCTTTGAATGGCGACCGCATACCGAAAGACGTGGTGTTGGCAGGCCCCCACCAGATGGTCCGATGATTGTGTAAAGGTTGCGGAAAGCAGTTGGATGCGGACAACACAGGGCCAATCGATGTGTGTGATCTTTGGGGAGGCCTATGTCCAGTAATGAAGATAACCGTCTGTCGGCTGATAATGATGATGACGATGACATACTTTATAATTTACTATTACATTACGTAATTGTTATAAATATATAAATACATATATAATACTCATTATATAGCTATAATTGTAATAAATGATAATTACATGATAATTCTTGAAGTACATTAACCATCATTATTCGGTCTTCAGCCGTCCACTCTTGAATAACCTTTTTTTTTTTTTTTTTTTTTTTTTTTTTTTTTTTTTTTTTTTTTTTTTTTTTTTTTTTTTTTTTTGATATCGGTGGTGGAATGCTGTTAACGCATACCCAGCGTCCTTTTCGAGGGGGGGGACGCCGGGTTATGTGGGGCTCGGGGCCACTGAGATGTTGTGCGTGACCCCCATACCCACTAAAACCACCACCGCTTGTCCCGCCACACGCATACTGGAGACGCCCGGGTTTCAGCCAAGCAACTCTCCGGGCGCCTCCGAGTATAAAACTCCTCTTGGTGGGTACCCGCGGGGAGCAAAGGCACCCACCTGCCGTCCCGTACCGGCCCCTCGCGGGACCGGCACGTTGGGGCCCCCCGACCCCACAGACGACCGCGCGCGCCCACGACGGAGCGCATGCTCGGCCGCCGCCCTCCCGTGAAGGAATTGGGCGGCGGCCTCCTCCCTCCAGACTCCCCCCCTCGTCGAAGTGGGAGGGGGGGGGGACAAAAACCAAGACTCCCCCGGGGGACGCACCCCCAGGGGAAACACGACAAAAGGCCCAAAGGGCCACGCCCAACGGCCCGAACGCCCCATCACACCGTGCCCGGCTAGGGGCCCATCGCTCACGGCGGGAGGAAGCGGACGGCGTGGTTCTGCCGCCGCGCTCTCGCGCCGGCCCGCCGCCGCCTGCAAGGTGCGGCAGCGGCGTCGGCCTCCCTCGTGCGCTCGGCGGCCTCCTTCTGACGCATCACTGCGCCGCAGAAGGAGGCTACCGCCCTCCAAGACCTCTCGCTGCTCAACATACGATCGATTACAGTCGGCAGCGAGAGGTCACTGCCGACTTGCGCGACGAGGGCGTGGCGTTGCGGCCCCCATGCCGGGCACTCCGCCAGAGTGTGGTGCGCCGTGTCAATCGGCGCACCACACTCGACGCATTCCTGCGTCATCTCTCTACGAGCCACCTGGTGCAGGTACTTGCCGAAACATCCATGGCCTGTCAGCACCTGCACCAGGTGGAACGTCAAGGCCCCGTACCGCCGGCTCATCCACCGGGACAGGTGGGGCCTGATGGCCTCCACCGTGTCCCGGCCGGCGGCAGGGTTACCTAACTCCGTCTCCCACCGCCGGATCAGGGCGTCATGGGCAACGCGCCTGATCCGGCGGACCGTGGCCGGGTCCGGCCGACGCTCTCCGGCATCCCGCAGGAAGAGGTACACTTCCGCGAGCGACTGCGCCTGTAGATGCCAAGGCGCATCGCCCGCGAGAAGCGTACCCGCCGTCCAGACTCTTGAATAACCTCCCCAATAGATTTTTACCGCGACTAATCCGAACCAACATTACTGTGATCCGCTTTGAAAGGCGTTGGGGAAATGAGACTTGTCATCTTATATCTGAAGGCCACCAGGACAATATGGTGCTGTGTATATTATCGTAACTTGTCCCACGTTGTTATTGGCAAACGCATCACTTAGTATCTGGTGAATGTCTCGCGTGTAATTGATTCCTTTTGTTCTTCACCAGGTGTCATCATGAATGAAGTTCTATTCCATTAAACAGAACAAAGATTGTATAAACTGATAAATAAACTTGAAGATATACTTTTTTTTTTCGGGGAACAGACGGGACTCGCAGGACATTTACCTTATGGTAAGTGATATGCCTGATCATGACGCCGTGGCGTTAGTTATGATGGTATACACTGCACCGCATTGCGAGACGGGATGTTAAGTCTTATTACCTCAGTCATTTCTCTAGCTACAGGGCCCATTAAACCGGAACACAGTAATGTTTGCACACATAGTTTAGCAGAAATAGGAGTTGCGGTGGTACCTGCATCGAAGACCTCTTGCAGCAGAAACCTACCACCAGTACGTATAACTATATCTTTGATCTTCTAGAATTTTAGATCCGTTAATATGTCACTTAATAATATTTTTTGTCACTTCTGTATGTTTTTAATACTATATCATGAAACAAAATAAAAAACTAAACGCAGCTTTATCGATTTCCGGATTCAGGTTACTGATAGGGAAAATATAGCTTTAATGCGTCATCATCATCATCATTTCAACCGGTGATGCTTTAATGCGTATTGGATTGTAATAAACAAACAATTTTGTTACTTGATGACATAAAAATTATTCATGTTAACACGGTAACAAGTTGTTTTCGGTCGCCGAGGACGTCGTGTATATACATTAAGTTGAATAATTGAACAGTCGGTATGGAGTACGTTTACCATTTCCCACATCAACTCGTTTCATTAATCTATTAAATTTGTCATATACTAAATACTTCGTAGAAGGATTTTTTATTTTTAACCGACGAGAAAAAGACTGTTCTACGTTTTTTTATAACTGTATGACCCTGTAACTTTAAAATGGTCGGAATATTATCATCAGCCGATAAACGTCCACTGCTCCCTCAAAGATATCCACTAGGGGCCGTCGTATGTAGGGATTCATATAGGGAGATTTGGGCTATTTCCCACCAAGCCAGAGCCTCGTTTGTTGATTAGCGGGGTGCACCAGAAGCCAGTGAGATTGGCTTGGGCCTCGTAAGTTGTTGTGCGGGACCCCTCCCACTGCCAGATTATTATATTTTGTTAGAATTACATGAGTTCGCCTCCAAAAATTATTAACAAAGCTAAATTAGTAGAACATTCACTTGATGGTTAAAATGGGACATATAGCAACACATTCTATTCGTCGCTTTGAGATGTAAGATTGTCTCATTACCTCCAGTAATTTCTCTCGCTAATGCCCTACAAACCAGAACACAATAATATATGTACATCACTGTTTAGCGAAAAAAAAACCCGCCAAGGTATTCGGGTTAGGGTTTGGGTTGTGCACAACAAATGAGTGGACCCAAACCAAACTCACCTGTTTATCGTGCACACTGCTAATCAACAAACGAGGATCTGGCTCCCACCAACCCGCATTGGACCAGCGTGGTGGGAAATGGCCTGAGTCTCGCCATATGAGCCCTTACAAACGACGGCCCCTGGTGCTTGGCGATGCAGCCATCGCATGACCGAATGATGTGGGGATCTTTTGGTGAGGCCTACATCCAGCAGTGGTGGTCTATCGGCTGATGATGACAATTATAATATATATATATATATAAGATATCTAGAAATTAATTCACTCGTTACGAGATCTCTGAGAGTATTAGAAGTAAACACTCAAAAATTTGTAGAGACATTGCTTCTGCCATATAGAGGTCAGCTAAGAATGGATTTTACAAAAATTACTTCCGCAAATAGAGTTGCAGGAGTGTTACGGTCAGCAAAGAGAGAGAGAGGGTACAGCTAGTCAATATATATATATATACATAGTTTTTTTACTAGAGCCCTGGAAAAAATTAAATTCCTGGTTTAGGAACCTGCGGCTTTGAGGTTAAAGATCAAAGCTTTAAATATCAAATACTGAAAACTACCATCAGTTTTATCTAATCTTTAACATACATTAGATAAGATGGAGTTGTTATTTCCTTTATGGAGTTTATACGTAAATAGAAATAAGTATTCTTCTCCTAGTTCTAGCGATGTTTATAACGTATAAACGCAAAGTATCACGGTATATTACATCATAGCACATAATAATACTTAGTATTCATTGTTATCGCAACGTAAACCTGTCCAAGGGTAACTAGCCAAAACTTATGAATGAGGCTGTTACTGTTAGTTACTATCAGCTAACAAATATCGCTCTTATTGTGATGGTGTAAGGTGTACTATTGATAAGCGATGTGAGCGAATCGTTATTCACAACGTTCACGCACTAAATGTTGCGTTCACGTCAAAGTGGGTTAGAAGAGCGAATAAAAAAAAAAACTTAAACGGAGAAAGTAAAAACAACGTTATGTATGCAATTCGCATAATTTGTATATGTACAATGATTTAACCATGACTACAGTAACATAATAGTTAAAACCTCTGACTGTCGTGATGACTAAGTCATCAAAAGGTGAAATACAACAACGTCTAATAATTTATGATCATCGTCATTAACCGATAGAAGTCCACAGCTGGATATAGGCCTCCCATAAAATTCCCCCACATCGATCGTGTAGGGATTCATATGGAAGGGCTCGGGCTATTTCCCACCACTCTAACCCAATGCGGATTGGTGGGAGCCAGAGCTTCGTTTTTTGATGATCAAGGTGCTGGTACAAGCTAGTAAGGTTGGCCCTCCCATAACAACGTAGCGCTAGTTAGGATGATGTACATAGCAACACATTGTGCTCGTTTTTTAAGACATTTGCCGCCCTTCAAACCGGAACATTGTAATATATATATACTGTTTGACGGCAGGAATAGGATCTGTTGCAGTACCTACCTGGAATGCTTCCGGAAACGCAAACCTACTTAACACTGGTAACATTTGTTATACATCCTAGGTTTCTAAAGAAAGTTCTATCGTATTGTTTATACTCTTCTGCTCTTAATGCTTCACGTATAATTCTATTTATAATATACAAGTTTTCGTATTAAGTCTAATTTAAGTTTTACTTCATGGTACGAATATTATTTATTTATTTAATACCATACACTGAGACATCAGAGATATGTTTTAGTGTATGGTATCCCAAAATCAGGGAAAAAATACATACATACATATATATCACGCCCCGTTCCCAGTGGGGTAGGCATAGACCACGTCTCTCCACCTGATACGATCCAAAAAAAAATATTAAAAAAAAACATTGTTTTTATAACGAAAGAGCTGCTTAGTTTTGTTATGTTTGCTAAATTTTGGCAACGGAAGTAAATTGCTGCCGGAAATGCATTACCAACCTTGACCTAGCTTTTTAAATGTACCAGGACACCCGCATTGCGTTTAAAAGTACTAACAGAAAGCCAACTGGATCACATCCAGTTTTTTTCGACCTTGTATCATATCCACGCGAGACTGGACTACATCCAGATATTCTGACCTTGTATCACTTACATCTGTGAACTGCTTTGTTAACCCCGGTTGATAAAAGAGGGGTGTAAATTTAATATCGCTTTTACCGTAATATAGTTTTAAAGTAGTTCATAAATATTGCTTCAGATTTGTTATCTGGCGGTAGGTCTTTGTGGTCGACCGTCTAGATGGGTATCACCGCAGCTTCTATACCAGCCGCCAAAATTACTGTGTAAATATTAACGTGTACTGGTTTGAAGGGCGGAGTAGCTAGTGAAATTACAAGCGTAACGAAACGAAATATCTTATGGCGAAACACAGCAATGCTGAGCAGAGGCTAAGTAGAATATTACTGTGGTCATTAACCAGTGTGATTCAAAGTAACCGAATCACCAACAAAATCCGACATTTCTCCGGATTCGAAGCGAGACTTTCATGTTATATGGCAAACAGTTAACCTCTATACCACAGAGGTAGTTTATTCGAACGTTTCTGATTCACCGAAAATTATGTTAGCAATTTCTCTTTATATGCTCTTGGTTCCCTTGGTCTTTAGAAGAGGCCTCTGTCAAGCAGTGGACGTTTATCGGCAGGTTATGATGGTATATATGCTAAGGTCAGCGACTATATTTGTTCGATATATTGTGAACGGGCTCAAACTGACGATGCTGTCCCGTCAGGAACACAACGCCATGCCGCATTCGTTATGATGCTTCCGTTAGAACTTCATCAATTATTTATGAGGGTGCAGAAGTTACGGGTCCGCTTAATTGCGTGTCACGTTCTCGGTATTAATAATCAAACACCAACCATGGAGTTGAGAGCATACGGAATGCTTGCGAAGGATACGGAAGACCGAGCTGATCTCACCGCTTGGTATATTAACAAAGCCGATTTCTTTGTTACATATGATTCTACTTTTACTTATGTTCACTGATGATACAATAACTGTTTAGGTAGATCAACGCAGCGACTAGTTCTTCCGCCAAATAGTAGTTAGTAAACATTACTGTGTTCTGGTTTGAAAGTAGTTAGTGAAATTACTAAACATCTTAAGGCACCGAGTACAATGTTACTAGCGTAGTCGTACTAGGTCAAGCGCGTCGTTTACCATCAGGTGAACGACTAGTTGATCTATTCGTTTCGTAGAATAAAAAAAATCTAAATGATTATGTTTATAACTTTACAAATACCTAGATTAAAAATAAAGATAATTTAGTCATTTTAGAAGCTACCGACATTTGAAGCTACTTGTTCCTAACCTAGAAATTCACTCTGGATCTCAAACATCGATTAGATTTCTTATAAAACTGTGGTAAGGATTTGATGTATAAGTAATTATAAGTGGTTTCGAAATTTATAGTAGGTTAAATTAACAAGAATATATTAAAATATTAGATCATATATTATATGTTATATGTTTTTATTATATATAATTAATTAAAATGGGTAAGCACGAAATTACTACTTAAATGACCAAGAGTTTTTACAACTAATTCTCATTTTATACGATTTTCATACAAGAACTCTTTTGAAAACGTATTTATCGTATAAACTAAGAGTTAGGTGTACAACCTTGATATAGAGATAAAGCAGAAAAAAGGAGTAGTTCTTGGTCATTATTCACCATGTTTTTTTGGATGTACCCTGCTTTAATAAATCTTAAGCAAACATTTTGTAAATATCGTATGTATAGCTATATATTTATGCTAAGTTAGTCAATTAGGTACTGATTTATCTAACTTTAATTATCATCTAAATAATATTGCAATCACTTTGTAAGGACTTTTTTATCGCCAAGTAAAGTTTACTTCAGTGTTTTAGAGTTTATTTTGATAACAATTATAATTAAAAGGGAATAATGAAAGGGTTACTTGTAACGTGTTGAGATCTGACCCATTCGTGTATGGAAATACTCTGATAGCTTGTGGTAAGGCGACATTATTTATCGGTCTGGAAAGCAGCTGCGCCCCGCCAGGATCCAGGAGACGACGGCAAATTTATCCTCCAGATTAAAACACTTCACAGCTTTCGCCAGTAAACTTTCAAAAATAATATAAATTTGGTAACATACGATTATGTATGAATGTTATATTTAATATATTACTTTATTACCACAATATATTCCATATAGATGAACTTCCATACAATTTGTTCTCTATGATAACTGTACTAAATTTAACTATATTTTTTCTATAAAAAAAGTATCCGCGGTATGAATAGAAAAAAAGATTAAATTATTCGACAAAAAAAAATCTAATTAATTATGGCAAAGAGACAATATAAAGGAAGAATCAAAAAAATTAAGTAAATGTGAGAACCTCTTTCTTGTGGGAAACTATTCCTCCGCACGAATTAATCACCGTTAAAAGTTCTTTTTTACTTGCAGCTCATTAATTAATATTAATACGGCATTCTATTGTTTCTAGCTTCAAATTACTATATAATCAATATTATAAATTACCAAAATTATAATTACTAAGATAATAAGAAAACAAGATAATAATAGTGTTAATTTGTCATAAAAACGTGGCGGTAGTAAGGATGTACACAGTGCTACATTATGGTCGTCGTCTTGAGACAAGATTTTAAGGTTCATTACCCAGGTAATGTTACTGGCTACAACTCCCTTCAAACTGGATAACAGTAAATTTTGCATATTGCTGTTTGTCGGCGGAAATAGGAGCTGCGGTGGTCTCCAGCAAGAGACCTACCATCGGTTGTATGATATAGCTATCGCATTATTACATAAAGTTTATAATTCTTTCTTATTAGTATTATTGATATATTGGTTCGCCGAAGGAAGTAATCCCCTCCAGGGCAACAAAACTAAATGTATTATATTATTACTGAAACTTAATATAAGTTTGCGAGGAGTCGCGCTCGCTAACAAGATAGAAGTAGTAAGTTCAATCCATCGCCGACACCTATTTTTCTACCGCGTCGCCTGCGGGGATTACCTGCTGATCGATAACAAGTAACTTACTACGTTTACAAGATATTTTTGGATTAAAGATATTTTTGGCTTAGAAATAGAGGGATATGGAACAGAAGTACAATACTGTGCCAACCCCAAATAGCTGGGAAAAAAGCAGGAGGAAAAAAAAATAGTATGACCTTCTCTTAACGTCGATGAACTGATTAGATCCTTTTCATTTTGTTCGAAATGGTACATTTTGAATTTGGTCTAACAAAAACTTGAAAAAGCAATTCTAGAAGGAGAAAATTATAAGGATTTAAGGATTTGCAATCATCATTATCAGATAGACATAATGGTATAAGGGTAGAGGAAGATCGAAGAAAGTCTGGATGGATTGTGTGAAAGATGACATGTGTAAGAAGAGTGTGAATTCAGATATGACGGCTGATAGAAGGATATGGAAGAGAAGTACATACTGTGACGACCCTATATAGTTGGGAAAAGGGCAGGAGGAAGAAGAAGATTATCAGATGGACATAAACTTATCTTAAGAAACGCTAAATTTAATAAAAGGCATTAATAAACCAACGTAAACTTGACAATTGTTTTATATATGTTTTATATAAGTCAAACAAAAAATTGTGATAAATGGTCTTACCATAAATTCGCTACGATAGCATGAAAGTATTATTACGTTAAAACCTATTGTTCTGGTATTATTTCAATCATTGTTCACGGAACATTTAATGAGCTTAAAATTTCAATATTAAAGCAGCGAAATCGTTAACATTAAATCGGATTAAGTTAACAAAACTGTAAATAAACGAAATTTACGTTTCATAACTAAACAATATATAATAATCGTAATAATAATCAGTCCGGTTATTGTTCCCACAACTGGGGGCTTATATCACAAAGAGATTTTCTAAGTTATCTATCCACCTCGTTGCGTTAGTGAGCGTTGGTACTTGTCACATGTTTCCGAAAGCTGTTGTGTCGAAGAAGCACGGATTTGATCTCCATAACAGACAATTTACGTCCCCACTGTTGGGGCACTGGCCTACCCTCATGAAGCATATGAGGGCGATGGGCCATAGTCACCACGCGGGCCCAATGCGGATTGGTGACTTCACACAGCTTAGAATGAATTATAATTCATGTGCAGGTTTCCTCACGATGTTTTCCTTCACCGTTTGTATTTCGCTGATGTTACTAAAGTTCACAAATGTACATGACTTAAATATTAAAGTCATCGGTATATACCTAGATTTGAACTCGCGATCTTCGGAATGAAAGCCGAACGATCTAACCATCAGGCCAGCGAGCTACTCTCCTTTGGTATAAAAACAACGCAAGGAAACCAGCATGAACTGATACTGCTGAATATAAGAACAGTCTGTGCATTTAATAAATGAAGCAGAAGTGTTCTTATCGAAGTTTCCCGCATGAAAGGAAAGTTCGCATTCGTAGTTTACGAACTTAAAAAACATTGAGTTGAAAGCGGTGATGTTGAGTGAAACGCAAGTTGAACCCGAAGTTTACCACATTGGTGAACAATCAGTCCGATAGTATTAAGGTTCAACGGTGAACCGAACATTGAACCTTTCAGTGAATACGCCCGGGGCGAACGAACATTATCCAATTGGAGCAGTACTAGTTATCAATCGAAGTTTTGCAAAGTTTTATGCGGAGAACTTTTCATTGGCGTGTTCAAACTGTGATACCGCTCTATTGTATTTAAGACCACGCCTTTTATATTAATGGACAAGAATAATACTGGAAGTTTTTTAAATATTTTGTTAAGAAAAAACTCATACACTCCGCGAAATCAGAGTCGGAATGTAATTTGTTACATTGATTAAAGTTACAGATCCTATATGTTTTTTTATTCTTGTCTTCTACTCACTAACATATATCTCCTTAATCATCCTCAGTCGATGGACGTCCACTGCTGGATATAGGCTTCGAAGGCCCTTAAAGATCTACACAGAGTTCATTGAGGAGAATTGGGCCTTAGCTCACGCTGGCTCAGTGGTGAATGGTCAGAGCCACGGCCGTTATATAGAAAAGTGCACACCCTGTGCAGGTGAGGTTGACATGGGCTACATAAGTTGTTGGGCTGAACCCCTCACTCCTTACCTCCTTTATCGTTCTAGTAAATTATTCTTTAAAAAAACTCCCTACCTTTCTACGCGATATGATTGAAGGTTTCTATAAAACTCAATATAGAAGAACATGACTAACTACTTAGAATTATCTTTCTAACTCTTCTTTGCTTATATTCCAATTACTTATTATTGAGTGTTGTGTAAAAAAAAGGTAAGTATGAATATCTTTTTTAATTCTTAAGTAATGATATTCGTTTCTGTAAGACTTCCATTAATCAACTTACCATTTGTAGTGGTAAGCTGGTAGATAACAGATATTTGTGTTAAACTTGCTTATACTTACTGTAACTTTTGAATTATGATATTTGTTTTTATGTCGATACCCGTACGAAAATTTAGATTAGGCAGTAAATATATTATATCATTATCGAACCATTATTCGGGTTAGGACATAGGCTTCTTCACCTCAACATCTCACCAATAATCTATTTATTAAAAGCAATTAACGTTGTTATGTTATGAATTTGAAGTATGTTATTATGTTATGATGTCAAGTTAAACAGATACAAACACTTAAATATCTACCTGTAATAACAAATTAATTGAACAGTTAAACATAGAGCGCCGGGTCTTTAAAGTGTATCAAGTGAAATGAGCACAAGTGAAGCCACATCAAAGGCAACCGGCATTAATGCTTGTTACCAAAGTAACATATCGTTATACCGCGAACCCGCCATTGAATAATTAATGAGTAACATATATTTGTTGTCGAGACGAGAGAAGAAAACGAGGTTCTGATCAAAGAGAATGTATAGGTAATTGGAGACTAACTTAAATAATAACGTATTAGGTTGGGGAAAAAGAAATCCATTATTTTTTCGGTAGATGGCTGTAGTGATAAATTTCTCGTAAAGTATCGATCATACAGTTTCAGATTTATGCTCGTTGGAAAGGTGACATTTCGCAGTAAAAAATTTCTTTTGCTGTTTTTTGTTTGGTGCATTCAATTGTGAGTTACAGGGTGTTAAAAATGATAGTGAACAAAGAGAAAATTCGGTACTTTTTACAGTTTTTCTTTGACAAAGGCGAAAATGCAAGCCAGGCGGCTAAAATTGTGAATGGTGTTTATGGACCCGATACTGTAACAGCCAATTATGTGCAATTTTGGTTTCGTAGATTCCGTTCAGGAATTTTTGATGTTAAAGATGCACCTCGCACAGGTAGGCCGGTAGCCGAAAATTTCGATAAAATCGGAGAAATGATCGAAGTTGACCGGCATGTTAGCAGTCGTAACATCGCCCAGGAGCTAAAAATGGACCACAAAACGGTTTTAAACCATTTACACAAAGCTGGATTCAAAAAGAAGCTCGATGTTTGGGTGTCACACCAATTAACAGAAAAAAACATGATGGATCGAATTTCCATCTGCGAAGCCTTGGCCAAACGGAATGAGATAGACCCATTTATTAAACGGATGGTGACTGGAGATGAGAAATGGATCACATACGATAACCCTGTGCGAAAACGATCATGGTCAAAGAGCGGTGAAGCACCTCAAACGGTGGCGAAACCAGGACTAGCGGCCAGGAAGGTTCTGCTGTGCATTTGGTGGGACTGGAAGGGGATTATTTATTATGAGTTGTTTCCATACGGCCAAGCACTAAATTCTGATCTCTACTGTCAACAACAGGACCGTTTGAAGATAGCAATTGACCAGAAACGGCCAGAATTGGCCAACAGGAGAGGTGTCGTGTTCCACCAGGACAACGCTAGGCCACACACGTCTACAGTGACTCGCCAGAAACTTCGGGAGCTTGGTTGGGAAGTTTTAATGCATCCGCCATACAGTCCGGACTTGGCACCAAGCGATTACCATCTTTTTCTTGCATTACAAAATTTCTTTAGTGATAAAAAATTGGCATCTAGGGAAGATTGTGAAAATCGGCTACTAGAGTTTTTTGCAAATAGAGAGCAGGACTTCTACGAGAGAGGCATTATGAAGTTACCTTTAAAATGGCAACAAATCATAGAACAAAACGGTGCATATTTGACCCAAATCGGACAATCCGAAGCGTGTTAAATAAAGTCCTGAAGTTCATATAAAAATAATGGATTTCTTTTTCCCCAACCTATTATTTTATTTAATGTAGGTAAAAAGATCGTGTTTGTAGAATACATTAAAAGAAACCAATGTCCATTGGTGGACATCCATCATTTTAGATGATGGGGCAAAAAGCTTTAAATTTTTTTATGCTACGAAGCGCCGGAACGAGTGTTACGTTCATCGGCCGATAAATAAATTGCCTACCGATAACAACGTGTCAGTTAGGATGACATACACTGCACTGCATGAACGTCGTCTTGATATATAAGCAGTCTCATCACCTCAACAGTTTCACTAGCTACAAAATCCTTAAATCCGGAATACGGTGTTGTTTTCACACTACTGTTTAACGGCAAAAATAGGAGATGTTGTTATACTGACCTAGATTCTCTGGAATTCTTTGTGATAGGAGGTTTTTGAATAATATCCATCTTATTTTATAGTTACGTCATGACAATAATATAGCAGAAATTCTTGTAGTGTATATAAAACATTGTATTAAAGACAAATAAATTATGAAATAATAGTTTGGCAAATATCTCCCTTCCGCCTTTTTGTCTTTTGAATTTCGCGGCTATGTACAAAGCGCTACAGAGCTCGTATCTAGCAATACTATACATAATTTGAAAGGTCTTGACATAACCTACAAAACGACGCTATGCATAATTAGTTTGGATATTGCGTTCAACAGTTATAGACGTGTAAACATATAGTTCACTAACGCCGAAATTCGCGCTATTTTAAAGTTTTCCTTCGTTAAAGGCAAATCCGCTAGAGAAACGTTCCGTGAGATTAATGGTGTTTTGGGGGATGGTACTCTATCACTTCGAACCGCGGAGGAATGGTTTCGACGATTCAGAGCCGGTGAAAACGACACCATGGATAAGCCAGCCGGCGGAAGACCAGTGACGACAAATACCGATCAAATCATGGACTACATCGAGTTAGACCGGCATGTGGCATCTCGTGACATCGCCCAGGAGATGGGAGTCAGTCACCAAACCATTTTGAACCATCCGCAGAAGGCTGGATACAAAAAAAAGCTTGATGTTTGGGTGCCGCATGATTTGACGCAAAAAAACCTTCTGGACCGAATCAACGCCTGCGATATGCTGCTGAAACGGAACGAACTCGACCCATTCTTGAAGCGGATGGTGACTGGCGACCAAAAATGGATCACATACGACAATATCAAGCGAAAACGGTCGTGGTCGAAGGCCGGTGAATCGTCCCAAACAGTGGCCAAGCCGGGATTGACGGCCAGGAAGGTTTTGCTGTGTGTTTGGTGGGATTGGAAGGGAATCATCCACTATGAGCTGCTCCCATATGGCCAGACGCTTAATTCTACCATCTACTGCGAACAACTGGATCGCTTGAAGCAGGCGATCGACCAGAAGCGTCCAGAATTGGCCAACAGGAAGGGTGTAGTGTTCCACCAGGACAACGCCAGACCACACACTTCGTTGATGACTCGTCAGAAGCTACGGGAGCTCGGATGGGAGGTTTTATCGCATCCACCATATAGCCCGGACATAGCGTCAAGTGATTACCACCTGTTCCTGTCCATGGTGAACGCCCTTGGTGGTGTAAAGTTGAACTCAAAAGAGGCTTGTGAAAAGTGGCTGTCCGAGTTCTTCGCAAATAAGGAGGGGGGCTTCTACGAGGGAGGTATTATGAAGTTGCCGTCTAGATGGAAACAGATTATCGAACAAAACGGCGCATATTTGAACTAAATCCGATCACTGTAACACTTTTTATAAATCATTGAATAAAGAGCAAAAAAGCGAAGGGAGATATTTGCCAAACTTATATAAATGCTTTTGGTTATGTCCAAATGGTTTTGTTAAGTAAAATGTCAAACATTGGGAGAACAGGAAGATTTATAGGTTAGGTCTGCACGTAAAGTAGCAGCATGTTAACTAATTGATTGTCCAATGAAACTTTGTAAAGTTGTATGCGGCAGTAAATTTACCAAGGAACGTTCGAATTGGGTGTTTAAATTGTAACTGTGTGGAATTTACGCGATAAACGCCTCGCGATTAAGATTTACGATGCACTTTACTCCGCTGATACAAGCGCGTAAAGAGAAAATAGGCAATTCCAGAAATAGAGTTGTATTTCCCTCTCTTTTGCGTGGTATATTCACAGGAATTATGTTATTTTTCTTAACCATTAGAAAATGATTTAAGATTAAGTTTCAAGGGAATGAACCTATCAAACACCAATTTCTAGTTCAGTATTAAAATCTAAGCTTTACAGAATATTAAAGGGAAACAGTACGGCAGACTTTAGTGATTAAAATATAATAAACGTGTTAGCAAAAAAAAAATTATGTGATTGTTTATTAAAAGTACTGTGCTTAAATTAAGACAATCCTTGAAAACATTTAAATACTTTAAGAAAATAATTAGGTAGGCAGTCAACATTTACGACAGTTTGAAAATATTCAACGTACTTCGTGAAGATCATAAAGATTTCATAATAGAGAATCGTTGTAAATAAATCAATTTTCAATTTCTCAATGAAGCTGTAAAATATGATTATCGGTGAAAAGATGCTGCTTCTTTATTCATACGAACATAAACACACCTCGCCATAGACGTGGGATAAAAACCCATAAAACTTCAGTATTATATAAAGCAGCGAGCGTAAGCGGGAAGCGAAACACATTAAAGCTATACATCAACCCCCGTGAACCTAAATAAAAATTAATAATAAAACTGGATTAAAACTCGTTCATACGAAACATAAAATTCATATTAATTAGGAAGTTATTGACAATATAAACGTAGATGTATTTATTACACAACGTGAATACGGTTATTGATAATTAAGGACAAATATGGCGGTTAGAAGCGTGTATAAGAACGTAATATGGAAATTTAAAATAAGAGGCTTTTGATGTTCATGAATGTAATAAGGAAATAATTTATCGAAAAATATAAGCAATCACAACCAATGAGACGAAGGATTAAATTTAAAAAGGATGTGTAGATATAGTTAAGAGAACACAGTTCTCAAAATTATTATAAAGAATATTCATCTTCTTATAAGTAATGAAATTAAATTATATGATGACGATAATCAAATGACGGATATGAATATATTTATTTATATATGAAAACAAATTTAAGATGAAATTATAACTTATACGTACTGAAAACTGAATTTGAAAATGCACAACTCACGGGACCCAAGCCAACCTCATCTGCTTGTGGTGCACCCTGCTAACCAACAAACGAGGTTCTGGCTCCCACCTACCCGCATTAGGCCAGTGTGGTGGGATGTGGCCCAAATTCCCCTATTTGAACCCCCACAGTAGAAATCTTTAGAGGAGACCTCTGTCCAGCAGTGGACGTCTTATGATGAAAAATATATTCATTACATCTTAGATTAATACTTGTATACTAAAAATAAATTAAAATATATATATAAATTTGTAACTGTGAAGAAAACTGGCATTTTGAAACATTGCCATTGTTCTAAGCCTTCGAAATGATCATCTTCACTCACTGATTCTAAAGATATCATACATCATTTAGATGTTAATTTGAGATGATCTAGTCTTACAGATAATGAAAAATCTTAAACAAGTTAATAAATTGAAATAGTTCAGTTAGAACCAAACAAAACTTTCAATCAGCTTGTACTCATTCGCAAACGGTTCGTTAGCAAAGGACACAATTACAATAGAAATTCGTCCCAAACTCCGGACTCGGAATCACTTTAATGGGGCTTAATCGAATTATTAATCAAACTTTAGCGAAGTTTAATGCAGCATAGATTTATCGAGGAGCATCAGTTTGAACTGTTACGATGCTGGATTTATACGATGTGGCCGCGATCATTGAGATTTACGGTGCACTTTGCTACTATGTGATCACATAAAGAATATATAGGCAATTCCACGTCTAAAGAATATCCGAACATAGAGCACTGAACTATCAGGTTCTGATGCTTCCTCTTGCAACCCCCTCGTCATCACTACAATGTACATACTGAAATAAAATTGTTGTTACATATGTAGTGTATGTGAATATGATTTTTAACACAGGAATTTGTCTGCAGGATATACATATTTAAAATCAGCAAAAAATTGTGGTAAGTCGCTGGAGGACTTCTAGATGATTGCAAGCACTGAGACCTTTTCTATGGCCATATTTTATTCAAATGCTACGGTATTTCCCTTTGAAGGACGGTGCTATGAATAAAGATGATACGAATAGCGAATTTGGGAGGTGACCAAATTGATATACTATGAAAGTAAAACAGGAGGAAATTTCGTCTTGCGGAACACCTTGTAGAAATCTAAAGATAAGTATAAACTATATGTAGTAGTCTGTCATTTTATATAGACGAAAGTTTGTGTTTCTTGTATTAGTTGTAACTATAATTTTATAATCAAATATTGAACATCTGATATGTTTTTAAAGCTATAACTTAAGATTTATGACGGCGATATATCTTAAATCGCTGTTAATATATGTACGTATAAAGACCTTTGATCGATTTGCGGCGAAATCAGTGGCGTAGGTAGAAATTTTTGATTGATCGAAGTGTACTTTATTTAACATTGCCCTCAGTGATCTCAACAAGATATCGCGTCGAGAACGACGTTTCCCAAAGTACTTGTATGACTGATATGGTAATATTTATAAAAAAGAAAGCACAGAATCTACCTACGAAAATGTCAAAGAGTATCCAAAGGAATATGTAAATGTTCTAACGATTAAGATTTTGACGAAGTAAAGAAACTGTTCCTTGACTTTCAAATGAAAATGGACAATTTATAACAAATGGTGTGTTTTCAAAATAAATGGTTACTATACTGTTACTAAGCATTCTTTACGGTGTTTTATATCAAGTACAAGTCTGTATAAGATGCAATTTATAAAAAATCTTTAATGATAATAAAATTATTGTTGCAGAGAGACCAAACACTATTAAGTCTACTACTATTACTATTAAGTATACTGCAGTTTTAACAACGCTCAATTCAAACAAAAAATATTACATAAATCCAGTGGAGCATTTTGGTTATTAAAGTTTTAACTAGGTAACATAAACGTAATAAATTTACTCATTCAACAAAGTACCTGTATGATAACACGCTTGAGACCGACTGGCTTCCGGAATTGTCGGAACTGTTTAAATGTTACAAAGTTAACTAAAATCTGGAATTAAGCTCTTACATGTTCGTTAAATCATGTTAGATTTGAAACTTGTTTAAAGCTTTATTGGCTACCGTATCAATAAGAAAAAGACAACTTTACGACACAAAACAAAAGGATCATCACAGACCCAAGTAATATCAAAATCGATGTAGATATAGAATCTTCGGGATTTTGGGATTATAGATCTGTTGGGAATTATAATCATTTTGTAATAAAAGAAATAGTAATCAGAAGTGAGTCTCTTTAGAAGCCGACGGATAAGGTATCAAAGCAGTGTTTCCTTCTACCTTATAGCTACAGTATCATATTCACAGTTTGTACGTACATACAATTTTAGATATTATCTTTTTAATCGGCTAACGCTATTTTTAACTGGAAATTATGTGCGATAGATTTATGGCGAAAACTGTTAAAATAATACAACTGTGTTACTGCGTAACAATAAGCAGCTTTACATTTTCACGAGGAGGTTAAGTGGCATATACAATGTTAACACATATTTGCGATCATAAAGCGGTTTACACTGCACAGTAAAGCTTTGTGATCGTATTTACTGCAAACCATCGCCACTCCCTTTAACCAGACGGTTGACTATCTTTACAGTCGCAAGTCCATTACAATAATGTAAGATATTAGTTCAAAATAAGTGCATTGAGAGCTGTTTTATAGAATATCCTTGCTTCTGGTAAAAACGGACAAAAATCAGCGATGTTCGTTTAACAGGATGCAGATAGATATTTACATGGAATAGAAGGAGATACTCTGTGATATGCAAATACTAATAGAAGGAGACTGGTATTTTTATACTTATCGTTATCTTAATAGAGAGATAACATTTTTTAAATATTTACAAATCACATATCCCAACAACTCGTTGAATAATTTAATGGCGATATAATGTTTTCGATTGATCGTTCTTCCTGCTAGGGACGTTTTCAGTAAGCAAACGTTGCGATCGTAAACACACTATCATATGATATAATACACCACATGATATAATACCTATGATGATATACACAACACTACATTGTGCTTACCGCCTTGAGACATGAGCGCTAGTGAAATTACTAGGATAAAGAAACTGTTTAATCAATTTCACTAGTACTTCAAAACCCTACATAGTAACTATTGTACACTACTGTTTAGTGGCGGAAATAAGGCCTGCGGTGGTACCTACCTAAACGGCCTCCGACAATAGTGACCTAAAACCAGTAAATCGTAATCAACATGGATTTAGAATTTAACGTATAAATTCGTACGGATACAATAAAGGTACAGGCAGTAACTTAAGTTTAACAAGCAAACAATTTTTTATCATGCATACGTCAAAAACAGGTCACGCAACTCAAACGGGGATTCATTCCGGCTAGGGGGTTGTGGCTTCCAGAAATATGCCCAAACTTGCTATTTACCTTTTTCTAACGGATTTATGTACACAATAAATAGCGGCCCTACTCGCGTGCCCAATCACGTTCCCAATACACGGCAAGGTAGCGTCCGGTCCTAAACAAACTGTTACGTGGCCGCTAAACTGCTGCTGAACATTTTTACCCGAGAAAAATACATTGTTTTGCTGTAGCAAAAGAAACATAATCTTGTTTAAAGTATTATTTACATCACTAGCTGTTTACCGCCCTCTTTGCTGGCTGTAACACACTAGAAGTTTCCTTTCGGGATAGAATTTCGTAAAATCATTTCTTAGCTAAACCTTTTTTTTTTTGTATTGTCACGCCTTTTTCCCAGTAGGGGTAGGCAGAGGTGAAGGAACACCCACATTTCGCCAGATGTGGTCAGATTAGGTCCCATGTAACAGGGGGCGAGCCTGTTGCCACTTTATTGGGACCTGAACCTATACTCGGTAAACGGAATATTCCTACTAAATTTCAATTCTCTACTAAGCCTTATGGTTCCAGAGATATCGTGATGAATCTCTACATATGAGGAAATCTATATGTATATATATGTATTTCCGTTTCCAGTTAAATATATTTGTCAAAGCTTTTAAGTTTAAGACAGACTCTTTAGATTTACATAGAAAAAAAAAAAAATAGTTATTAATGTGCGTTAAAAATATATTTAATACATACTTTCATGCATTTATTACTCTTGACTTATTATTTTTTATTAATTATTAAGTTCTAGATAAAGCTCATTGCTGAGCAAAGCCCTCCACGTACTACTAGGACTAAAGGACCGCCATTCCGATTGGTCCATGATCGGCTCGGCCAACGATCCCTGCAAGTACTTAGGGTGTTTTTTCTAAAGGTACATTGAGAGTAATTGGACCTCACCACATCACGCTGGTCCAGTGCGGGTTGGTGGGTTGTCAGAACCTCGTCTGTTGTTCAGCAGGGTGCACCACGTGTAGGTGAGGTTGATTTAGGTTCTCTTACACTCTTAATTACTTTATACTTATAATAGATACTTCTTTTATGCAAAAAACGTTTTTTACTTTATTTTAAACTCTAAAAGCATTTTAGCGCTCCAAGATTCCATTATCTCGGGAAAAGCCCGGATAGTCCTTAGGGATGTCAAAGAAATACACTAACGGTCGATTGCAAGTCTAGAGAGGCTTGATAGCAGAAAGAAACACATTCAAAACTTATATATTAAAAATATACTACAATCAGTAGGGTTGTGATATTTCACTTATATATGTTAAATAAATTGCTACAAACAAGCAGACAATTCGTGGCAAACAAGTACCAAGATTCGTTAGGTGATTGCTTTGCAACGTGAAGGTCCCAGCTTCTATTCCGATACTACTTGTGGAGTTTGTTTGATGGTAAGTTTATTTGGTAACTGTGCAGGTGATTGTCATAAATTTTAATTCATGATTATCATTTCCTTTAATCATAACGCCTTTATTATCAAAAAATAAAATCATTAAATCACAAACGTTATATAAATTTCTAGATTAATGGTGTATTGGTAGGTCTCTGTTGCTGTAATTTCTGCTGCCAAGAAGTACTATGCAAACTGTGGTCTGGTTTGTATGGCGTTGTAACTAGTAAAATTATTGGGGTACGAGACTTAACTACTAATATCACAAACGCGAAGAACATAATATGCTGCTGTGTATATTAATTCAAATAGCGCTGACAGTCGTGGCAGGCGTATCACTTACCATCAGGTGAACATCTCGCTGGTCACTTTGTATTATCAAAAAAAAAAGTATGATTATTTATTTATGAAATTTGATTAGTATCTCATATAACTTAAGTATCCTCTAAATTAAATCATGTATTTATTAATTAAACATAGTTATATGAATATCTAGAAAATTCCAGATGATTGGAAAATGTAGAAAGCTTACTAACATGCTCATTGTTCAGGAAATGGATTTTACGAGGACTACATATCCTGGGGCTTCACAATGAATATTAATATAAAAAAAATATAAACAAAACTGATGTATGCACGCAATTAAACCAACAGCGGTACGCTGCTCGGTGGTGATATCGCGGTCTGGTTTTGTTTATACGCCTCCAATGTTTTTTTTTCCATTGTTTACTTATGGGTTAGCCTGATACAAAATGGCTGCACCACATAAATAGAAATTTCTGTACCAATTATTTAGCAACATATTTTTTTTTCTACTGATGGATCTCTGTTGCTGGATTCCGTCTAGGTCTCACCGCAAGGTAGTATCGGGTTATTAAGTATAGGACTAAGGTAAATTTCGTTTGTAGGAATTCGTCATCATCATCATTATCAGCCGATAGACGTTCACTGCTGGACATAGGAACTGCTGGACTGTTTGTAGAAATTCATGTAGAAGGATTTGGACAGTTTCACATTATGCTGATCCAATATAGGTTGGTGAGAGCCAGAGCCTCGTTTGTTGTTTAGCAGGGTGTATCACGAGCAGGTGAGGTTGGCTTGGGCCTCGTGCGTTGTTATTTGTAAAGATTGACTGATACTATAATACATTAAATAACTTACCACCGTAATCGATATTTTGATGTGGGAAATTTCAATTGAAATTCTTCTACTGCGCACGACGTTGTACAAAGCAAATAAAATTTGTGATTACCTGTAACAAAAATTATACATTTAAAACTAGCTATTCCCTATCCGTTCGGTGAGCGTAACACTCCCGCAACCCTTTTTTGGGGGTAACATTTCGTAAAATCCGTTCATAGCTGACCTATATTCGGCAATAGGAATTTTTCCAGTAAATTTCAAGTCTCTAGGTCTTATATCTCCATAGATGTGATGAGTCTGTACATAGATGGAAATCTTTTATATATATTTGATATACTTTCTATGTTCGCTAAATATTATACTTCTTTTATATAAATCAAAAACAAAGTTCTGTTTAAATGTCGTTCAATGTAATAACTTAAGTAACTTCAATCTAGCATTAATTTAATTTCAAATGAAGTTATTAAGTAACTGAAAATATAAACAGCGAAAATTCTAAATACTGAAGGTAATAAAAAACCCTAAAATAAACTAAAAACTCTGATAATGGGTTTCTGTTGCCAGAAACTGTCTAGATAGATGTCGCCGTTGCTATTACTTATATTATTCATAAAAGCGACTTCTAATAGACAATTTCAAATATACACACGAAGAGAAGTCATTGATAAACAATTCCAAGAACTGAGTAGATAAATATAAACTTAAACTGAAATATAAATAGAACTTATTAAGTTTCTATTTGAAGTTTCTTTCATCTGATCTTTTATATTTAATGAAGCAACGAGACGAGAGAGACATACACCTCATGGTATAGCACACGCCTGCACATAACGAGGCGATGGTTAGGATACTCCACATTGCGCTTGGCGCCTTGAGACATAAGATGTTAAGTGTCGTTACTCTAGTAATTTCACTAGCATGTAGGTAGTGTGATTTGAAGTTGTGATGTGAATTACTCTTCAAACCGGTACACAGTAATGTTTGTTTATACATAATTATTAGGCGGCAGAAACAGAGCCTGTGATATCTATGTAGACGCTCTCTGGAGACCTACCCCAAGATTGTGAGGAAGTTCGGTAGAATTTTTTTGCTTAGTAAAAATTTTAATGAATTTCATTCTTAATACAATATATTACTAAGTATGAAGTTTAAGAAGAGATCTAATAAGTATAATAGAAATTAAAAATTATATTACGGTATGATATGCAAATAAATTAAAGCGAGTCCGCTCGGAGTGCAATTGTTATATTGGTGTAATAGAGTGTAGATTAGAAGCCATAATTGGAGCTGATGCTGCAGAAGAGACGGGGCATTGAAGTTGCCAACTTGACTACATCAATGACAAGAGCCACTAGAGCTCCATCAGCCAGACGCGACGTCGCTCCGTCTGTTTTGATTAGCCTTCAAATATATTTTTCTCAATATTCCTTTCCGATGATGAACACCTACCTCCGGTATACTTTCTACCTTATTACCGTTACAATGTACTTAAATCTATGAAATGTTATACAATATTGATATTATAAGTAAATAAAAATATTTAAGTTACTTCAAAAACATCTTAGTCTGTGATACAAAAATATATTTTTTTCTATGTTAAATATAGAGAAAACTGGTGGTACTGGTGGTAGGTCTCCATTGGCGGAGACGGAGACAGCGACTACCGCAGCTCCTATTCGTATCTCTTCCATTAACAGGTGTGCAAACATTGGCGTGTTCCGGTTTGAAAGGCGTTGTAGTTAATAAAATTACTGGGGTAACGAAACTTTTTGTCACAATAAAATAAGCACAATGTGGTGCTTATAAGCAAACTATCGCGACTAATCATAGATCTGTTTAGTGCACACTAGTTCCGGGTCGAAATTAATGAAAACTGTTTTTTTTATTTTGTTGAAGAAACGAAACAAGCAAGACGTTCACCTGATAGTAAGTGATGATTTGCTTTGATAATGTGGCGCTAGTTAAGATGCGATACAGCAGCACATTGCGACCATTATTTTCATCACCACTCAAATACTGATATGAAATATGCTCAGTTCGATATTGTTGTATATATGTATTTCCAGGTTTCCACGTAGCACGCTATATTACGTGATTGCTTCAATTGGGTGTTTAAATAGTAATGAGAGAAAGAGCAGATTTACGAGATGCGCGCGCTACTCTAAAGATTTACGATGCACTCTACCCCACTGATAGCATCACATAAAAGGTTTTTGATACAGACGACTCTGTGAACAAAAGCCTTTATTGGTACATCGATTCGAAGCCGGATGACGGTTCATGCATAAAAGCATTGTCTTGGAAAAAATTGTTTGCTATTTTCCTTCTCAGTTTTCTTTTCTAAGTTGGTTCCTCAATGCTGAAGGTCTTGACTCCTTATCAATAACCTGTTCTTAATGATGTTACGCCAATCACTTCTATTCGATACTTTCTGTACAGCGTCATACACAGGTACCTCAATGGTCTCCTTCACCTGGTCAGTCCAAAGTTTTGAGTTCCGTCGACACGGTCTCTTACCGTCAATCTTCTCAGTAACGACGAGTTGTTCCCAGTTACTTCCCTGTTCTTTTCTCGCAATATGACCGAAACACTCAAGTGTCCGACGAAGACAGACGGTTGAAAGGCGCAGTTGGATATGGAGCTGTGTTAAAATGGAGACGTTGGTCCTATGCTCAGTACGGGATAAGTTCAGCAACCTACCACCTGACAGCCTGACCTACCAGCTGACCAGACCAGTACATATTTTCATTACTAATATTTATTGGTGGTAGATCAGTGTAGCCGAAACTCGTTTTTAGGTAAGTACCACAGCAGCTCATATTTCGCCGGCTAGTACTGTGCAAACATTACTGTGTTCCGGTTTGAAGGGCATGTAGCTACCGAAATTACAGAGGTATAGAGAGTTATAATCTTATGAGTCAAGGCGACGAGCAGTGTGATGCTATCAAGCCCCACGTTGTTATGGACAAGCTTATCATATACCATCAGATGAAGATCCCGCTTGTCTCGTCACTGAATAAAATAAAAGGTTCTTGAGATTTCGTACAGAATGCGTTAACAATAGGAACGTTATAAATATGTGTAATAATCGTTAACAGACGAGGCTTTATTGGCTGAAGTATTAGTTATACAGTCAGTGTTAGTCGGATTAAATATAAGACTGACTTTTTCTTTTTTTTTTTTAAATATTTCATACAAATTTTCATCATATATACTATTTTGACCCTCGTACTTTAACTTCATTGCTATACCATGAAAAGCTAGCGAATATCTTCAATGGTATATTTTAATCTCTAAATATGTCCAATTTTTTTCGGGGTTTGGGGTAAAAATTAAACAAAGCTATATATATATGTCAACTTAATAACTTTTATGTTGTTACAATTTTTACAACCGAACGAGATATTATAAGACCGATCAAAATTAAAATGTCACAAAACTGATAGAGCGGAAGTAATTTGTTTAGATGGGTAGTTTTTTTTATTCAAAGAAGCGACTAGACGAGAGGGATGTTCACCTCATGGTAAGTGATATGCGTGCCCATAACAACGTGGCGCTAGTTAGGATACTACACTGCACCACATTGCGCCTTTAGACACAAAATGTCGAGTCTTGTTACCCCAGTAATTCCTCTAGCTATAGCGCCCTGTAAGAAATCCTTTTTTTACTCCTCCCGAACTTTTTTAATAGCTTATACGATTAATTTTTAAAAAGTCTTATCAATATCAAAAAGTTCTCTACCTCAACAATATGAGGATTTCTCACCTGTTTATCTTTTCAGGTTTCGACACGTTGACGTCACAATATCACCCACAGTCACGTGTACTTCTGCGATCCGCTTAAATCGCAATAAGGGATATTGCTAAAAAATCTAATAACATAGGCGTGGAAGCGGGAGCGTTCAGGAAATTGGAACCCTGACGCCCGTGGCGGAAGGCTCCCACCTGAACGCGTCGAATATAAACCGAACATAAATACACCGCGAGATTCATTTTTTTTAATGAAATTACCTTTACAACGCTAACTTACTATTTCACAGATAGACATGAGCAAAAAGTATATTTATCATTGACATTAGTTTTACAAGTTTTCCGCTGATAGTGTTCCGGCTAAATACGACATGATTGTATTCAAGATGAGTGAATAGACTGTTAGTTGGTGCACTTTATAGTCCTGTAGTCTAGGACTAGTAAGAATAAGATTAAGTTAAGCCCTGCCTGTCGTAGAAGGCGACTAAAAGTGTCTAGAAATTTTGGAGGCCTAAAGGGTGGGGGCCCTTTTCGCTCAACAAATGAACCTGCGTGGGACAACGTATGAGCACGGGTGAGTTCTCTAAGAGATCCCGGAGCTTTTCCAAATGCACTGATACAGACCACCGAGGGAGTTTTAGTGAGTAAGAATCTCACATAATCTTAACTTTCCCCCGGAAGTAGTGCATCTTTCGAAGGTTATCCCACAAAACGAAAAAAAAACGGTTAGTGCGTTTTGCCATCACAGACCATATAACCATTTAATATGATAATAAAAACTGTTAAACTCTATATGAGAAACCCTGGTACTTTCAATTGTGTTTTAGACTCAATAGCCTAATACAGCCAAGTTTTTCTTTTTTTATTCAAGGAAACAAGTAAGACGTTCAGCTGATGGTGATACGCCTATCCATAACATGGCTCTATTTACGACGACACACACAACACAGTATTGTCCTCGTTGCCTTAAGACATATGCTGTTGAGTCTCCGTTACCTTAGTAATTTCACTAGCTACAACACCCTTCAAACCGGAAGAGAGTAGTGTTTGCACAATACTGTTTGGCGACCGAAATAGGAGCTACAGCGTATTTACTTACACGGTCTCAGGCAATATAGATCTATAACGTTTTCATGATTATGACATCATTTCAGAGTTTAAAATCATGTTTTATATAAAAAAAATGACTGCTTTTAGTTAACAGCTAACCGTTTAAAATAAAAGTACCTGGTTCGATTCCAAGAACCATATGGGGTCATATTTGGTTGGTGGTAAAGTTTATTTGTACTCTAACATGGAAAAGGCTAATAAAGTCAAGGTAATGTTATTGTAAGTACACCGCTACGAGAACATTGAAGTGTTCCAATAGCCCATTAGGAAATAGAAAAATGTACTAAAAAGCTTAGTGTTTCTAAAATATTGATAACGTTTTCTTATAAAGAAATATGTTGTTGAAATAGATATTAGTATATTAAAAAAGAACCAAATAACTTACTAAAGGTTAGTAAATGTCTAAGCTATTTTTCGTACTCGTCGATAAAATTTCCCAGTGTCACGTCTAGTACTTAATATGATTAAGAGAAAGTGCAGCACTGTGCCCAGCTTTAAGTTCTTCTAAATTCTTTGTCTTCTTAGACTATGGATAAAATAAATGGATTATCATTTGAATCGATTACAATATGTAAGTAAAGATATCGACGTCTTCTGACGTCACTCAGACATCGTTTTATCTCCCAGCGAATGCTATATAATTGCGTTATAAGTGCGAAATTTTCTTCAATAATATATTAGAAATTAGATTTGTAGATATGGCAATAAGAAAAGGTACGTGGGGGAATTTTTTCGTAGATTCAATTTACCTTCATTTACATTCGCGTTCAACGCGGTATGTGTTATGCATGGATTTGTCGCGTTCTGGTGAAAACATGAGGACATATTACTTCGCACCTACCCTTGCATGTATAAGTATTAGCAGATTTACATCTTTGTTTTTGTTTTACGGAGCTAAACGCTGACCTCATGGTAAGATGTGAATCCTTAGCTACGTAGAATACACCCATCCTTTAAAATGTGGTGACAATACTCTGCGCCGTATTATACGAGTTGTTTTGAAGTCTTGTTACCAGCAGTGATTTTACAAACTACAAATGTATTAAACTGGAACACAGTAATGTCTATTCACTACTGTATGGCGTCAGAAAAAGTGTGACTGTTACCTAGACGGTCACCAACAAGCAGATCAACAACTAGAAACCAATAGTATTTATTATATAAAAAGACATAACATTTAATCTTCACTACTATTAACAACACACCTTAAATTAATTAACTATACACTTGTTTACTCTTTAATTACACTAAAACAATTGTATGTTTTAATGACCACGACAACTAAGTACTTGCAACTCAAAATGACCGCTAACAATCCCCCTACTAATCAATATAACAACTATACTCATACATGTATACATATCGATTCTTATGAAATTAATATCGCTAGTAACAATAATTAAAAATAATACATACTAGTTCTAAATTTACCAATAGAGAGTATAATAAATTTAAATTCAAACCAAACAAGGTTGCAACTATACAATTATCTTTTTCTTTTGGTTTCAAGGGAGAATTCTTCCACGGATACCCTGCTTCTGAGGGGAAATCATGATTTTCTCCCGGGATCTCTTATAAAACGCATCGTGCCCCATTGCCTTAACACGTCTCTGAGGAAGAGTCAAAACCTCCTAAGCACGATCGCTGGGCCATACGCTGTCCCACGCAAGTTCGCTTGTTAGCGATAAGGGCCTCCACCCTCGAGGTCCCCTCCTACGATAGACAGGGCTTACCTCAGTCCTATTCTTACTCTTCCGGGACTACAGGGCTAAACTCTACAATTACCTGGAAATAGTATCTCACAAAGTTTTAGCATTCTTAATAAAAATGCCTCTATCTTTCCACGTTCTTATTTACTTTGCCTTCTTCTATTTTCTATTTAGAGTATCCATTATTGTAATCTCTAGAACATAAATTTGTTACCAAATTACATTTGCAGACATATTTTTATTGCATGTGTAAATAATACTTAAAGTCATAAAAGTTTTGGCATCGCATCAAAAACTTAGCAGTCTTTGTGGCCATGAAACTAGCCTTAAGTCTTTTGCATTTCATGGCCAGCGAAACGTTTGGTTCGACGCCAAATTGCTCGTTCTTCACAAAGTCCATTTTAGATAAACTACTAAACTATAGTTAGGCATGAATTTTCTTATTTATCATCCTAAACTCAGATTAAAATTTAATAGACTGTTAGTTATTTAAGAACAAGACAACATTCTTTTGGTTAGGTGAAGCACCAATTGACCATAAAAGGGAGTTCTTGTCAGACACTTTATGAGTGTTTTGAGTGGGGTGTGTTTAGAACATTAGTAAGGACAGTTGTGGCGACAATAATGCCAAGTACGCCATTTGCACACAACACGAGCAGGTCTGTATAGTTACCCTCGTAAACGGCACATTTACTGTTAGAAGATAATTGTATGTATGACAGATGGTATCATATTGACCTTAAAACCTGTCCATATTCTTGCTTGGTCGCAAGGGTGCGACCTTTTTTGTTTTTGGTCGATACCAAAAACAAAAAAGGTCGAAACATGAATCATTGAAAATTTCTCATTTCGATAAATGAGAAATTTTCAATGATTCATGTTTCTGAGAGAAAATCAGTGTATTGTAGGACTTACATCGACTAAAACGCTGTCGGTGGTTTCTTTCAGTGCGTTAAGTGGGGCCTAGTTTTTCCTATATAACGCACCGGTCCCTCTTTACATTTTTGCATAATACGTCCCAAGGAAAACGTGTCAAATATCTCCGTTTTAAGCAAAAACAGGTTCAACTACTCTTCTTTGAAAGCAAACGAGTGGAACACCACTACGGCATCAGTACTTCTCTCCAAGTATTGGGTGTATAGAAACAGTAAATAGGCTGTTAATAATTGAGTGCGCTGTACTACCACAAAACAGATCCTGACGATACCTGAAATCGTGATCAAGGAATAACCTTATCAATTAAAAAATTGAGAGTAAGGCCGTTTTCTGGTTCCTCTTCGGCCTTGATGTGCTGCAGCAAAAATCAGGCACTTTCCCATTTGGCAACGTCAATACAGCGTTAAGCGAACGTTTATACCACTGAAGCATAGCAACGTTAGACGCGGTCAATACTTGGATGACCGCATGGGAACATCACGTTATGTCGAGTGTAAAAAAACCACCGACCTACACTGTCAACTGTGAAAGTTCGTACATATGTGAGCGTACGTACTTGTAGTATTTGTTTATTGTACTTATTTGAAATCGTTATTGTACCACATAAAGTTAGATTACAGTAAGCGGACTTAATCCGTTGTGGGGGCAATCCTGCCGGTCCTCGATGTCTGGATACAACGAGGAGGACGAAGTCTCACCTACCGACTTACACAGATACTGACCAAGCACAAGTGTTTCGGCGATTACTTGTGTAAAATTGGACGAGAAGCGACGGCAAATTGCTTCCACTGTAGAGGAATAGAGCAGGATTGCCTGACATGAGAACCATAGCGGCGGATCTTAATAAACCGAATTGGACGGAACCTCTCCTTGCTAGCAATCGTGTTGGCGATGCTGGGATGAAATATTGCATGGAGAGGCTGCTGAGCGGAATCGAGAGAGGATAGATCCCGTTCGGAAACGAATCAGGTGTGGTGTTAATGCGCTGCGTCACGGTGCACCGATGAACGTTGGTAATTGAACGGTTCCCATCGCCTTCTAAACGACCCTGAGAAAGTCGATGGTTGGACTTGGTCTCCGGTCATTGAAGTACTCATGAGGTTGGTAGGGTCTGCATAAGACAGACCCCGGGACGAGCTATCCCAGCATAGCGTTAGCGAGGCCGCGGTTGCGTTCCGAACGGAGATCCTCTGACATTTCCAAAAGCCGAAGTTGACCACCGAGGGGGGGTTTTAGTGGATAAAAATCTCCACATAACTTTGACTTTCCTCCAGAAGGCAGAATGTTTTTTGGAAGATTTCCCCCGAAACCAAAAAAGAAAAGCCTGACTTAATGCCTGTGGGCATTTTCTACTAATCTATCTAGTATTTCTCTTACACATCCTTACTTGCAAAAAACAAAGGTTTTAAGGACGAAACTTTTTTTTAATAATTTCATAAAAATGCTTATGCTTGTTAAAATTATTTATAATAACCGAAAGGCAGTAATGTTTGATGACTGATATTTGGCGGCAGAAGTAGGGGCTGCGATGGTACCTATCTAAACAGTCTCTAGCAACAGAGACTTACCACCAATTTAAAACAAGATTTCCAATTTTCGATGTAAATTCAGTGTTTTGTTAAATAAAAGTGTCTATTTAGTCATTTAATTTAAACCGGGGTAGTATGGAGCTGCAGTAATAACATTCCCCTTTCCGAGAGGAGAGAGCAAAGCCGGTATAACACGGGTTGGCACTCGCGCGGCTTAGCGTCGCCCGCTGATGCGATCACGGCGCAAAGTCACTACGCCGACCTTTAACTTTTATTTAACCTCTATTCGGAAAATTCCCCTTGACAAATGCTATAATACTTGTCACAAATTTGGCAACCATATATTACTATTTTATATGTAACGTATAATGAAATACTGAAAGGAATTAAACTACTCTTTAACTTACTTTTTCAGATGCGACAGATTTAAATTATTATTAAGCTGCTTAAACAATATGTAAGTATTGTGTAAAAGTGAGTTGAAGATTACTTTAATTCGTTTCAGTGTTTCATTATAGGTCAAATATAACAGTAGTAGTTAAACTAACTTTAAAATTGTATAATTCGTTATTAAAAACTTTGAACGCAGTATTAACTCGGTTAGTTTAATTCGTGCTTATATTATTGTGGTTTCCATGTGCGGTTATGATTTACATAGGTTGTTAGCAAATTTATTTTAAGAATAAGTATATAAAGACTAACAGCGGTCATCATCGAGTAAAAGATTTATTGTGACAGGACCTCTTGGGTAACATAACCCGCTCCAGACGATTAGTGCTAGGTTTTTATTGTCGCAGACAAGCTAGGTAGGTACTACTGCAGCCCTTATTTCTGCCGCAAAACAGAACTATGCATATTTACTGTGTTACAGATTGAAGAGCGTTGTGGCTAGCGAAATTACTGGGGTAATACGATATTTTAGATCAGACGACGAGCACAAAATGTTGGTGTGTATATTATCCTAGTTAGCACCAAGTTATTATGGTCAGGCGTATTACTTACCATCAGCCAATCGTTCCAAGCGTATTATCGCTTCGTAGGAGATCATCACCTTAATTCACATAGAAAACCAGAATGATTTGGTCTTACTGTTTATTTGAAAAATATATTTATAAAATTGTTAAAAGCTTTATACCAAAGATGAAAAATTTATTATGTACTACCAACAGAATCTAAAGAGCTGAAAATATTTCACTGATTGATCAGAATTTTTCGTAATATAATTTATGGTAAATACTACAAGCAAAACCTAATATACTCAGATAAACATATGTAAACTTTATTATACTGTTATAAATCAAATGCATTAATAAACATTACTGTGTTTTATAAACAAAAACACCATGGAGGTAGAGAATGCAAATTCCCTTCGCACACACCGGACAAAATCAGCATATTGATTTGACGCAGATTGATGACTCTTATATCGGGCGGTGACCATTGTGAATATGAAAGTATTATTCAAAATAGATGCCCTAATATGCATTTCATTTGTATATTTATATAAACAATAAATATTACATGTAAACAAGTAGAATTGATCATATATTACCTATTCTGGAATATAGAATTATAGGAACCAAAACAATTTAAATAATCTTCCTGGAACTAAGAAATTTTTAAACAATTTCAGATTCGTACTTTTACTGAAAATTAACTGGTGGTAGAGCCCTATTTCCGGAGACTGTTTAGGTATCTACTTCCGCCGCTAAACCGAAGTGTGCAAACTTTACTGTGTTCCGGTTTGAAAGGTGTTTACAGGGGTAACCGAGTTAACATCTAATATCGAAAGCAACGAGCACAATGTGGTGTCATGTATATCGTCTTACCTGCGCCACGTTGTTACGGGCGAAAATATCTTACTTCCAGGTGAACGTCTAACTCGTCTCGTCGCTTCGTGAAATAAACCAAAAACAAACTGAAAATGCCTTGATTTGATATTTTCGTTTTTCTTACATTACTTTGATTTTTCATAAATAATAATAACAAATTAATATTAAGCACAGACGCGAATGTTCCGTTCATGTTTTGTATACATACTGTACTTAAGTTTTTAGACTTTAAATTCGAAGGTTTAAGGTTTTGCGACATTAAAAAAATAGTTATATCAAGTACACGTAATAAAGAATTTATATATAATTAAATGAATTGAGTATTAAAGAGGCTTTGTGAAAAGTAATAAGAGTGATAGGAAATATCATTATGTTATATATATATTTAACTAACCACAATTTGTTAGTACGTTTTCATTAATTCATGAAAGGCGAGTTGTGTATTTCAGCTGAGAGCCGAGCGGAGGTGATCGCTAATTAATTTAAACCTGTTGTGAATTTGCGGAGCCAACAGAAGCATTTTCACAACAAATTTTTAGGTACAATCTTAAGATCGCTGTCTGAAAAGTTAGAAGGGTCTTTGTGTTCATCAACTTAATTAAAACATTAATTTTACTACAGGTAAGTCGACTTGAGTAGAATTTTGAATTGCAAGAAAACCAGAAACTTTATGGGTGATCAGGACTTACAGTACGAATATCAGACGGCTGATGAACAAACATCCTATAATGTAAATCATGTATTGGAACGGTTTAACCGTCTGCTAGGTAGAGCGATGGCGTGATGATGATCGCAAGGTATCATTGGCAGGTAGTATCGAAATGGTTGGATGAATGGAGACATGTTCAACAGTGTAATATAATATATATATATATATATATATATATATATAAATTATGACTCGTGCATCATTATCAGCTGATACACGTCCATTGCTGGACATAGACCTCCCTCAAAGATTCCGATATCGATCGGACCTGCGTTGCTCGCCTTGCCGAGCACTAGGAGTCGTTTATAGGATTTCATATGGGAAAGCATGTAGAGCAGTTCCGACCACACTGTCCAATACGGTTAGTGGGAACCAGAGCCTCGTTTGTTGATTAGCAGGGTGCACCACGAGCAGGTGAGGTTGATTTGAGTCCCACGAGTTGTTTTGCGAGATCCCTTGCACCCCTGACTCGTACACGTATCAGTTATTACCAGATGCTCGATGTATCGATGATGACGATATCGATTTACCATCATTGCGTTACTTATATTTAAGAAAGTATTACTTGAGCAAGTTATTAAGCTAATGAATGAAGTGAGTGGTAGCCAGCGGCGTTTGTTCGTGGTTTAATTAACATTAATCCGCGCTACAATGAAAACGTAAAGTAGAAACGGCTGACCTATTTCAAAAACCACCCGAATTATATAAATTGAGAGAAACTCGAAAAGTTTGATGTTACCTGCGTTATTAAAAGGGAATTCCAAAGGAAGCGGCAATAAATAACATTAATTAGATGACGGTTCCGGTGCCCTGGGACTTTGGAAGTCTTTTCAGTTCTTTTGCCGCCGCAATGCGCATTTATCGGGGGGCTTATTCCGCAAAGTGAATAAAACCTCACAAAGGAAAATAATTGAGCGCAAGAGGTAAAAGAAAGGTGAAGGTGGTGATGCTATGGAAGAGAATGAAATTACTTCATAATTTTTTTTGGTAATTGCCGAAAAGAGTGAAAGAACAAATTCTTTTAAAATATTTTAAAACTATTCGTTATTTCACGTCATATTTAAATATGTCGTTGATTACTAATTTGTAGGACATTACATGGACACTTTCTGATTACAAGATCCGATGTTATCAGACATAGAATAAATAGAAAAATTATAAAAGTACTTTCTTTCAATGTCTCACCAACCCTTAGGTTTGACCTTGGTACAGAAACTTTAGTACTACAATAAAGAAAAATAATTAAAAGAACTACTTATGAACAAAAGTATCCACTCCGCGCCATTACAATGAGAATGTTGTAAGAATAACTTAATGCACTTATTTCTGTTCATTAATCAATTTCAGCGCAACTTGTTGCTTGCAATAAAAAAAAATTAAAAAAGAAAAGAAAAGTACAAATTGCATACTCTGTGTCGCTGCGTTTTAAATTAGTTTATCGCTTTAAGCTTCATATACATTAGACTAAAATATCGACACTGTAATAATATTATATAGTGTACTAAAATGTATGTATTAGTGCACACTTTAAGTAATTTTCATGTTTGTCCTGTACTCAATTTTCTACCTCTATTACCACTGTATCTCTCAAACCTTAAGGTATTATAATAGAGCGTTTAAATAACGTAAGTTAATACTATTAGTATCTGTAAAATTAAAAAAAATGCGATCAATAGTAATGTGTAACCAAAGGTGGAAAGCAGAGTGCAATGGAAAGGGTTATACTCGGTGAATCAGAAATGAGAAGATCCGCAGGAGAACTAAGGTCACCAACATAGTCCAAAAGATTGATAGCCTCAAGTGGCAATGGGCAGGACACATCGCTCGAAGGACTGACAGCCGATGGAGCATCAAGATCCTCGAATGGCGATCACGTACCGGAAGACGTAGTGTTGGCAGGCCTCCCACCAGGTGATCCGACGATCTGATGATGGTTGTGGGAAGTAGTTGGATACATGCAGCGCAGGATCGATGAATGTGGAGATCTTTGGGGGAGGCCTATGTAACAGCTGTGGACGTCTATCGGCTGATAATGATGATGATGAATCAATGCTCGGTACTACCGCAGACCGCCTAAATACCGGTAACAGTAAAGTACACACATTACTGTGTTCCGTATTGAAAGGTATTGTGGCTCGTAATTACTGAGGTAATGAAAAAACATCATATGTCTGAAGTGGATCACAATATGGTGCAATGTGCATGTGCACCGCGTTGCTATAGGCAGAGGAATTACTTATCACCTGATGAAGTCGTTTTCGTAGCATGAGAAGAAAATAACGAGTATTCACCTATAATATACATCATGTTAATTTTTTTTTAATATATTTTTTTATACCAATTAGGTGGTGAACAGTCCTTACGGCCCGCCTGAAGCGGTAACCGCAGTATATAACCGCCGGTACACCAGAGGTATCACTGGGCGTATTGCAGACCCTGCAGAAACTCCCACGCCATTTTATATAGATCCAACGTAATTATACATTTAACGAACACATTATTGTCAGTATTCGTAAGCAACTTGAAAGCTACTTATTAAATTATGCAAATTTAATTCGCACGCGGAGTAAGTGTACGTACAAACAAATTTGCATACATTCATACGTACAAATGGCGTCTTGCAGTTAACTTAAGGACTTAAATAACGCTAAAGTAAATTCTATAATATTAATATATTCTATTAATATTCTTAATTTTTAATTAAGGAGTGTTGGTCGTAGAAAGAAATCATGGTTACGCAACATCCGAGAGTGGACGGGAACTGCGAGTGCCGCCCAACTATTTCGCCTCGCAAGAGACAGAGTTAAATTTGGAGAACTGACCGCCAACCTTCGCTAGTCGGAGAGGCACCTTAAGAAGAAGAAGAAAGTAAATTCACTCCTCTGTCAAATTAAAGCTTGATACAGAATTTTATTGCGACGAATCGTACACCTTTCTCTTTATTTATCCAGCAAGTCGAGCAGTAGTGGATCATCAGTTAAGATGATGGCTCATTCTCTTTGCATTGTCGAATTGGTAAATTCAAATAATCTTTAATACCATATTGTAATATAAATTTACATAGTTTATACATTTAAAAGAAACGGTTCTTTATTATTATTATATTATAACCAATAGCAACAGTAAACAAATGAGCAATTCCGTCTGTACCATCACGAATGCAGACATTCCGACAGTATCAGTTTCATTTATTCGAAGATCTTAATATAAGAAAAAGAAAGATGTTTTAAAAAAATATTGGTAGTAAGTCTGTTGCTGGAGATAGTTTAAGTAGATTAGTAATAGAAGTTCCGAATTGGTAGGCGTTGTAGCTAGTAAAATTATATTGAAACAACATCGTATCAGGAAATACATTGTGGTGTAGTGTATATGATTCTGACTAGCACCACGTTGATATACGAAGGCAGTATTGTTCGTCTTAAAGGGAAGGAAATGCGAAAAAAAAAATAGTTGGAAATTTGGGAATTGATTGAAAATTTGTCAAAGGTATGTATTAAATACAATGTAGTACTTTTGTGTAACATAATATAGTGTTCAGATGTTGCAAATAGTTCGCAGATAAATAAGCTAACGGACAGTGCTATTTGTCAGTATAAAATAGCTGTAGATAGAAGCAAAAAAAATGTAGTCTGTAACAAAGCGTTAATTAGCCACGTAACAGGCCAGTTGTCTGCAATTTTACGAGACTCTTTGAATGGACAGGCTGAGCATTTGCGAGGACTGTTGCGGCGGCAGTAAAGGCGCGTTTACGCTTCGCCGTAAACACGTTCTGTGGTCTGCATGTCCTCAAACTAACCTCGTAAACGACAACCGCAGTTATTACTTTGGTGAATGTGTGGCAGCGATGACCGGACGTTGACTAGCAAATTAATTATCTATAGGTGTATTTACTTTGAACTTCCTGGTGGTAGGTTGCCGGAGACTGTAAGTACACAGCAGCCCTTATTTCTATCCCTAAATATAAGTGTATACCACATTACTTAAACCTGTAATTTCACTAACCGTAGTTACTTTTAAACAGGAATACAGTAATAAAATTACACTGTTGTTTTGCAGAAACAGAAGCTGCGGTGGTAATTAGACAAACTCCAACAAAAGAGAGAGCGGGGATCTATTATATTTGGTTAAATTAAACATAAGTTTAGATTGTAGGTTTAAGAATAGACCTCGTGTTGAGTTTCAGTAATCCACACTAGTATTACAAAGTGGCAGTGACAAATAACATCATAAATACATAAACGTAGTTTATATTCCCGACGCGTACAAGGAGCGCGGCGGCCATTCGACTGTTAATTAAGTACGGTATTAATATATATAGAGCTCTTGCGGTTACAAAGCAATTTATCGCACTACAGTTAACATTACTGTTGTGTTTACTATAATTATAAACAACGTATCAAATAATTATTGCAGAAATTTTATATTATGTGTTAGTGCGGAAGTATATTTTAGTGAAACGTTACGATAGTCCTAGAATTCAAACGGCATATACAAAAGGTGTCTTCCAGTTGATAATATTGATATTGTTATTGTGATTTTTTTATAATATTGTTCATGTGAATATAGTTAACAAGCTATATATAATTAATACATAAACTTGTTGTTAATTGCAATTAATAAGTTTAAGGATTTTAATGTTAATCATTGATTGTACTCAACTACATATCGTAACATAGGTTTAGAATGTACACTTGCTGATAAGTTAACGCTGTCCAATAATTCTTTACTATAATGTAGATATAATAATTTAAAATATCATAAGTACAATTAAAAAACATATATTTGTCACCACAAACCAAAAGTAATTACAGACAAAATTCTTTAGTTACGTATAACATTTAACAATTGGGCTGTGAATCGTTGGTGCCTGTAATAAACCCATTTTACAAGTCACCAGGTCTCCATCTCCCGTTCACTTAACATTACGTAATAGAACATATAATGTATGAATATAAACGCAATTCTTTTCAATTTTATGATCTTTCAACGGGAAATAGTAGTAATAACATTTCCCCATCGAATGAAAGAGCAAAGCCTGGCCGACACGGGTTGGCACTTTTGTAGCTGAAACTCGTCCGCTGATCCAATACTGGGATGAAATCAATGTTGTGTTCCTTTTAGGTAACCTAACATCCATTCAAAGGGACATAGCTAACAACCAAGTTATCACTGTTAATCTAAATAATTTTGTCGTTTAGTCATTTAATAAACTAAATTCGAGATGCATATCTCTCTATAAATTGCTTCGCTCTTGTCAGAGTGGTCGTGGTTATCATGTTCCCGTTGGTTGGACAGAAAATAGTGCCCGCTTCACGACGTCTCGCCATCTCCGTCTGCTGTCCGTTAATCGGGGGCATTCGTATACTGGAGCGCCCACCGCAGCCTTTACTATGTCTGTCCATCTCATGGGAAATCCTCCCCGTGGTCTTGTGCCCTGAACGACAAGACGTTCTATGGAGTCGTTACCCCGCCGACTAACATGCCCGAAGAATTTCATGATCCGACTGCGCACTAGAGTAGATAGACGCTCTTTGATGCCAAGCTCATCGAGGATGGAGGCCTTTGTTATATACCATATACATATATACCTACTTCTTTATTTATTACTTATTTAAACATATAAATAAAATGTTTATGTCTGTTTTGTAATCAAATTAACCATATCTAATTGTCGTCAAGTATAACCTGATAAAAATATCTGTCGTGATATTGGGGTACAAGGGACTATTTCTCTATGTTATTCGGGTGATCACTTCACCAGATCAGTAAGGGTTTTAATTTAATCTAACCACCGTTTATAATTTGACTGCATATAAAGTTTTAGTATAATTATGGTTTGAAATATGTTTAACCTGTTCCATAAAAATATCTATTATATATATAGTAGGTACTAACAATGTAAGCCAAAGAAAATAAATCAATAATAATAGGTTTGAGTTGTTCTATTTCTTAGAGTGTACGTAAATTCTCTTTTATATATCGAAAAGAAATACATCTAAAGCATCGTTTTGTGCACAAAAGATAAATGATAAACACAATCGAGTAGCACATGCAAAAGTGTAAGGTCAGTATTTACATTTTTTTTTATAGATTTATGTACACAACAAAATAGGGCCCGTATTGGAGTACCCAATCACGGCTCCTTGTACCTAGTGAGGAGGAGGTCACGGCTTGTCCTAAATAAACTACGGGGATGTCGCTAATATGTCGCTTAGAGCTGACGTCACGAGTCACATAGATTTTAAACTTATTACTATATACGATATTTATTTTAGGTCCAATACGCGTAGCACTCAAAGAGGTTAGCGTTCCTGAACCTAAGAATTTTGGTGAAATACATCAATGATGTAAGGTCAAAGTTATAGGGCTATTTACACGCTTTCCCAATAATAATTTTTTAATGCAGTTGAAGCGTCATTTTAGCGCTCACGCACCCGAGAAGCCTGTGCGATATCTAAGAAATTCCTTTTATATTCTCTCAATTCGTGTAGGAAACGTGAGATAGTATGGATTTATATTATGTACAATGAAGGATACTGTGATATGGAGAATGATAAAAAAAACTCTTTAAAGGATATTGGAATCTATTATACTTAAAAAAATATATATTTTTATTGATTATTGAGTAGTATAGAAAAAAAGTAACTACCGAATGATTTTTTTTTCATCGATTTTCCTATAATTTTTCGAGAATAGTCTAGCTGGACTAGTTGTAGTAGTTAGAGGGTATTAGTAATCAATTAGGATTAAATAAAAGATCCTTATTTAAATTTTTAGCTGAAATTTGTATTTCTATAGTAAAATATATACAGTAATCCTAAAGTAGCTAACGAATGAGTATATGGACACGTTCCTTGTAACAAGTTTAAGTCTTTAAACAGCATTAAAGGACCGGGCAAGTTGTTAACCTAATTAACCCTTGAGTCTTAGCTTGCAGCATTGTTTGTTAATATTATAATAAACATAATTTAAAAACAAAAATCGCTGTTATATAAATTAAGGTATTTTCATTAACTTTACATCGTAGTAAAATTTCGTATAACTTGTAACTGTTAATTATTTACTGCTTTTAACTTTACAATTTGTATTATTTTCTTACTCTTTATACTACTTCACTCCTTAGTACCATCAGGGGAATACCTTTAAAAGATACCCTGCATCAGGAGTGATGACATGGTAATGTGGATTTTGTATCTGACTAAAAACTACTCAGTGGTTATCCTCGTTTCGATGGGCCCCAGGATCTGCTACGGACCCTCGCCTCATCTTCAGCATCCACGCAAATACGAGGCCATGTCGTGCTTATTGTCCACCCCGGGGTTTTTTTTTATTGTTCCCCCGGTTTGTGTTGGGCCGAAGTATCTCTTTTCCTATTTCATTTTGAACTTTCATATTTAAGTTCTATTCTTTTTCCCTACTTCCTACATTTTCTTTTCATCTTTCATGCTTTCTATCTTTCACTCCACCCCGGGTTCACTTAGTACGTAATGAGGTCCCTCACCTTTAAACCTGCAAACTAGAAAACCTTTTAGTCGCTTTCTAGAATTGGCAGGGCTTACCTTAATAGCCCGAGACCACAGACTCGCGGTGTTAATTGCCTTAGGCTTTCAAGGAATACGATTTGTTGAGGTCTCTTTTAAGGTCCCTTTGAACTATTGTCAGCTAATAGGCAAGGGATTTGTTGCATTAACGCTCTGTCGTCTACAAGTTTAAGGCTGTCTAAAAAAATCATACCATGTTTTTAATTTTACTACTTTTATAACATTATTTTACAATAAAGGCCATGTGTGACTCGCCGATTTTATTAGTGTGTGTATGTGTAGTTTTATTTATCATGCAGATACAAATAACCGAGGGAACGAGCACACGGACGATTTGTATAAGCTTCGGTATGTACACACGTGATAATGCATATGCTGTATGATGTTTGATTTATAAACGAGAGTATTATTAAACAATACATTTTTATGAATACTCCATAGCTATGATTTGAAAGCCCAAAAAGATTAAAACTGGATCAGGTCTGTGAAATTGTTAACCGTATAAGTCGGTATATGGATCCTACTGAGAGAGGTGGTCTCTGCCTACCCCACTGGGAACGAGGCGTGATATATATGTATGTATGTATGTATGTATGGATCCTACTAAGGAGTGTACTTTTCGTATCCAATATATGTCAAAAAACGAAGAGAAGGTTTGTAATGTTCTCATAATACGCCATGAAATTTTATCTTTCTGTAGTAAAGGTTTCCTAATATCATCACATTTTATCTCTTTCACTATTACATCTATTATACTTTACGTTTCACGATGAAACCTTTAATGTATAATACTTACACCATAGAGTTTAGAGTTCATAGGTTACAAATGTAACAAATCCTTGCATGCAACGAACATGCAATATTAGAATCATAAGATTAACTATATGTGTCTAAATATACAATATAGGTGATTCATTGTAGAGATTCAGGATTGTCATAGTGTTGTGATTTATATATCCTATAACATATATAACACAAGTCTAGTATCATATGCATACACAAAACACATTTTAATGATTCTAATGTATTTTTGTTTCTTTAGCTAATGCTAATTCTGTTTTAATTTGTACTAAATCAATGCTTAGTGTTTAAATATTACTTTTTAAACGTTATGATAATTTTTTTAAACGACTAGACGGACGAGATATTCACCTGATGGTGTATAATACGCCTCCCCATAACGACATGGCGCTAATGAGGATGTTATATACAGCACCACATAGTGCTCTGTCCCTTTGTGACGTGATGTTGTTTCATTACCTACAACGCATTCCGAATTTTAACATAGTAATATTTACACACTACTGTGTAGTATTATAAATAGTTTCCGTATAGAGATACCACTAGTATCATATACACTAATCTTATTGAAGACTTCACCAGTCCCAACTCTACTCAATTTGGGATGATCCGCATAATTCTTGTTACAAATCAATATGCGCATAACGTAAATATATTGGCACCATGTTGTTTTAGCCTTACCGTATATCATAACACCAGGTGGCAAACCTTGTTAATCTCGTCACCTTTTATGATAATGTTGATACCCAAACATATGTCGTCTTCGGCACTATATTGTCTATATGTAAGTTATGGCCTGGAGTGTTAGGAGGCCTCCCACAAGGTGGGCTGATAATCTGGTGAGAATCACGGCAACCCACTGGATGCGAGCAACGCACTACCGTATGACGTGAAGATCTTTGGGGGAGGCCTGTCCATCAGTGGACGTCTATCGGCTGATGATGATGATGAAGTCATATTAAATTTATGGCAACCAAACTCTTATCATCTATTAATGTATACAGGTTACTGATCATTTTTTGATTTAAATCATCTGAGACTGGGATCCACGGTGTAATAGACAAAAAATTCTTCTGCCGATAAATGATATACAGGATAATGATAGACGGGATCGCTGCGACCACCTGATGTCTACAACCAGTCTATCAAGATAGAGACGATTGAGGAGGAAACTTAAGCCGATTAGCTTTAAAACTTCAATTTATAGTTTTTCTGTGATTATTATCAAAATTGAAAACGCTTAAAACGTCGTTAAATGTATTAAAAAGGAAACCTATGAAGAGATAAAGATTATGTTTAAACATGTAACGAAAGGGAACGACCGAAGCTTATCTACTCCTTATATCCTCCAGCCTTTATTGGGTACAATGTACACTCAAAGTCAAAACAAATGTTTGCTCCTGTAATAATAAACCATTACATGAAACGATACTGATGGAAGGTCTCTGTTCGCTGAGAACGTCTAAGAACCACCGCAACTCTTACTTTTGTCACACAGTAGTGTATAACCATTACTGTATCCCGTTTAAAGGACGCTGTAGCTAATGAAATTAATGGAGTAACGAAATAAAATCTTATGTCTCAAGGCCAACAGCGTAACCGATCAGTGTTTACTATTAACTAGAGCCACGTTATTATGGATAGGCATATCACCTACCATCATCAGTAGATAGACGTCCACTGCTGGACATAGGCCTCCTTCAAAGATCTCCACATCGATCGGTCCCATCGTCATCGAATAAAAATAAAACTCGATGAGCAAGTTCCCATACACTGCGATAAACTTCATTTTACTGTAAAACCGTATATCGGTTTAAATTTCTGAAACTGAAAATATTTTTTTTCTTTATACGCTCTGTGAAATTCAGATGAAATATTTTTAGTTTCATTATTTATGGATAGCAACTAAAATTGTTTTTATTTCAGTGGTGGTATATTCTGCAAGTACTGCAGTACTTTAAGTAAATAGTATTTAAAGTTTCTTTCTAGTTCATATATGTTATTATCATTCGCTGCATTAGTAATATAACAGTTGTTAATATTATCGCGGATAAAAAAACAGTTTTTTTATATGTATATATAGAACTTGTTTATTGAAAGTAACAATGTAAACACAGAAGATGTTCGGCGCCAAGATGTTTTGGCGCCGCGTTGTCCAACAGTATCGGGCCCCTGAGGCGCCGTCAGTGTCTCCTACGTTCGATCGATACCATCGCCCCCCACAATATTGTACTTTAACAGACTTCGTCAACTCAAACAACCGATTCAAAGTTCCCTTCTCTGAACTCCGGCGAGATTGAAAGTTCTCGCGTACATTAAACGCTGTGAATACGTCTCTTAGCTGTCAAGAGCAGCTGCCAAGATTTAAGTTTATGAAGTATGCAAACGACTTCATAATACTCCTTCTTATTATATTCATATACTTTCGACCTAGTTAAGGGTCCGTGTATTACAATTTAACGTTATAATTTCATCTGATTAGAGAGATACGTATTATATTCATTATAATTAGCTGCCTAAAACAGCTAACCTGGGATGTACTGTGGTCCCAATTAGTTCGATGGCGTAATACTAATAAATAACTGCTTAAAGACAAAGCTAAAAAAAAACCAGGAACAGGTTCTACTACAAGTAGGTCTCTATTGCTGCAAACCGTCTGGGTAGGTACCACCACAGTGCCTATTTCTACCGCCAAACAGCAGTGTACAAACACGATAGTGTTCAGGTTTAATGGGCGCTGTAGCTGATGAAATTAGTGTGGTAATAAGACTCAACGTCTAATATCTCAAGGCGATGAGCACAATGTGGAGCAGAGTATAACCACCTAATAATTAGCACCACGTTATGTGCAGTTCCGCTTACGATCAGGTGAACGTCCAGCGCGTCTCCTCACTTCATTAAATAAAAAAAATCTCATATTTTAATACTTTATAAGAGAAAAATATATAGAAAATATAACGTATCATTTAATTGCAGTTATGAACATAGTTTCATATATAACTTTACAGTTACCTTAAAAAAAAATCAAATATCTCTGTATCATTCATGTATTAATAAAATTAAGAGTTTCAGTTATATATCACATTTGCTTTATATATCATAAAAACTAGAATTTCTAAGCAGTTAAAGCAAGGACTCTAAATCCTAAAACCGATTTTGCGTTGATTTTTTTTGTACTTTTAAAAAAATATCTTATTTGCGATGCAGTAAAACCTACTGATGATATATCAACAGTTTTAAACGTAACTAAAGATATAATTTAATTAAACTAAAAAGCGAAGTACTTTAATACTTATTTCGCAAATAAAAACATGTTTAAACCTTAGTTTAAGTACTAAACGTTAGCATTGCAGATAATATTAACAGCAATGTCTATCAAGACATTTGAAAACTTAAGAGTTTGTAGACATTTCCAGTTTACCGTTTAAGAATAATTAATTTAATGAAACGTCCGTATTAATTGTTGAGCAAAAGTCTAATACAAAAGATAACGTTGAATTCATCGTAAAGTCGAAGTAATGAGAGGGTACACGTAAGCGGAGATATATAAAGTCATAATGCGCTGTGAAACTTTTTACTTCCATAATAAAAGTTGCCTTTGAGCGGCGCGTCTCATTATACTTACGTTTTATGTTCGGACCTGCTCTACTATTGCTTCCTCGGTTCCCTCCGAAACCCTCCGCTTTTATGGTAAATCATAGAAACGTAATGACTCCTTGTATATATGTATATTATGATACGGTAGGATTTTATAACAATCATATATACATATACTTAAAATACGCTTCTTTTTAAAGTGTCATATTTCGAAAGTCGTCGATTATTACGATCAGTTACAGCATCGATAGAACCGATGGACTTCTTCTTCTTCTTAAAGTGCTTCTCCAACTAGTGAAGGTTGGCGATCAGCGTAGTACCGGAGCCGATGGACAATGGGATCTAATAATGCTGGAATAGCGACCTCGCGCCGGGATGCACAGCGTTAGCAGACTCCCCATTAGGTGGGAAGAGGACATAAAAAGAAATCGCTGGGAGCCACTGGATTCAAACTGCGCAAGACAGTGCTTTGTGGAACATATTACAAGAGACCTATGTCCATCAGTTGAAATGATGATGATGACACCATCATTATGTTATATGTTAGCTTAAAATATATACAAATATACTCAACAGTTCGTCAGTACTTGATTAAGAAAAGGGAAATTGGGTCTCGTATATTATCAAATACCTTTTTATTCAATGACGCAACATGACAAGTGTTGTGTTGTGACAAGGAGATGTTCAGAAGATGTTAGTTTGTTACCTCTTCGCTAATGGTAGGTTTCCTTTGCCGGAAACCGTCTAGGTCAACCGCAGCTTCTTCTATTACTGCCGCCAAAGAGTACTGTGCAAGCATTGCTGTGTTCCAATTTAAAGAGCGTTATAGCGAATTTGAAATTCCTTGAGTAACGAGATTACATCTTGTGCCTCGATGCCACGTGTACAATGTGGTGCAGTGTATACAATCTTAACTAGCGCCTATTCTTATAAGGAGCCGTATGACTTACCATCAGGTGAATGTCTCGCTCGGGGGTGTAAGGGGTCCCGCACAACAACTAATAGGATCCAAGCTAACCCTGACCTGCTCGTGATGCACCCTGGTAACCAATAAACGAGGCTCTGCCTCCCACAGACCTGCATTGGACCAGTGTGGTAAGTGGCCTATACACCCCCATATAAAAACCTACAAACGATGGCCTCTGGTGCCCGGTGATGATGGCGGCACAGGACCGATCGATGTGGGGATCTTTGGGGGAGGCCTATGTCCATCAGTGGACTTCTATCGGCTGATGGTGGTAGAACATCTCGCTCGCCTAGTCGCCCGTAGAAGAAATAAAAAAAAAATTCGCTAGTTAATTCGCTCTTTAGATCTGTTCACAGTTATGTTTAGGCACTACAGTGTAGTAAGGTAATTTCGCAACCACCAAATCTAATTCTTATGCGATTTTGTAAGCCAAATTAAAATTTCGATACACTATTTAAGTAATCAAATAACTGATAGTCTAAGCAACAATCTAAAAATTGAGAGACCGTACTGTACACTAAGAAATCAATTGATTTATATTATTTAAGTTTTACCATATCTTCTACCGTAGTATTGCTATTAAAATAATAGGAAGATAGTTTCTTCTTGTTCATACTGAAGTTTTTCACCCCGCTTCATGAAGAACGACTAAGTTTGACGACGAACATAAAAATGTCAAGTTGATTTCTTTTTTTCCGCAAGAAACTTCCAGTTGGTTCTATTCCTCGGTACGCCTTCATAATAGAATAACTATTTAATAAAAGCTAACTGGAGCTATTGTTTTTTTTTAAATTGACCTAGTATTAAGTATTTTAAAGTAACATCGCAGATATTTTATTAGAAACATAAAATACTACCGCTGCGAACGGTAGAGTGGTAGTCTTATTACTGAATTATTAATAATATAAAAATAACAAGCTCTTGGTTATCATACAATAGCTATTATTCGATTGGTTGGAATTGTCTAGACTATGATACAGGCACATTGCTCGGAGGACCGAGGGCCGATGGTACTCGAAGGTCCTCGAGTGATGCCCACGTACAGACGTAGTGTAGGGAGACCTCCCACAAGGTGGACCGACGATCTGATGAGTATCGGGGTAATCCACTGGATGCGACCAACACGTGACTGATCGATGTGGATATCTTTGGGGAGGCCTATATCCAGCAATGGACGTCTATCGACTGATGATGATGATCTAGGTTTAGTGTTTATTAGCTAAAGAGAATTATAAAGTATATTTAATTAATAATACTAACAGACTAAGTTAATATCGTTACATGACTGTAGTTTAATTGGGTGGTGCAATAAGCTCAGTTAAGTACAATAATTTTATACTTCTACTAAAGTAAGGGGAAAGAAAATAAATTCTAAGCTTAATAAGGATTATTTGCACTGCATCTGCAGCGAACTTTACAGCTTTAATAACAGCAAATGAAATGTGAATAAACAATCTTAGTAGTTTATGAACAAACCCAGTGAGTGTTAATAAGTATGATACTTATTTACTCTGTTAATTTATTACGTGTATTTACAGCGTACAATGTTAATAACAAAATATATTTTTTGTAGCTGATTCTATCATATACAATTATAAGTACACAGCATTTAAATTATAATAATATACATATGACGGCTAACCTCCAGTAATGTAGGGGCTTGTTTAAGAAGAATTTCCATATAAAAGAAAAATAAAAAAAAAAACAACAGGTTAAACAATCATTATCATTATGATCATCAGCCGCCAGACGTCTACTGCTGGGCAATAGGCCCCCCTCGAATATCTCCACATCAATCGATCCTGCGCTGCCCGCATCCAGCTGCTTCTCGCGACCTTCAACACTGCGTCTTCCAGTACGCGCTCGCCATCCGAGGATTTTGGTGCCACATGGACTATCAGTCCTTCGAGTGATGTGTGAGCGATGTAAGTTAAACATCATTATCATCACCATCAGCTGATAGACGTCCACTACTGGACATAGGCCTCCCTCAAAGATTCCCACACGATCGGCTAGGGATTCAATGGGGAGATTTGATCCATTATTCACCAAGCTGGGCCAATGCGGGTAGGTAGAAGTTAAACATTAAAAACATAATAATCTCTGCAATAAAAAAAAAATAGCATCTAAGGGTATGTGTCTGTGGTTTTGTATTTTCTAAACAATATTTATATATCCCATTATTAAGATTGTAATAGTGTATGTTACCACCTAACTAAATAAATTCCTATCGAAATATGTAGAGAAGAAAAGGAATTAAAATCTCTTGAAACTGTTTCTATATAATTACGAAGCCGGAACAATGATTTTGTGGACAATTGTGTGTATGTAATGAAACTAACCATTTACTGATTGTCAAATCAACAACAATAATGGGCAGGTCCAATATTAAATGAATCAATTCACTTTACAATTAGTTTATTTACCCAACTCTCGCCACAACGCATTGACAGTAACGTCAACATCAAATATTGGCAGATTTGTTGATGAAATATTACTAAGCAACTTAATTAACCAACCTTGCTAACTCGAACCTGAATTAATATTGCTTTTAGTATGTTTTATCAGCTGACGGTGGCAAGTTTTGAATGTTGAAGTTTATATGTATATAACATACATACATACATATATATCACGCCTCGTTCCCAGGTAGGTAGGCAACCTAACATGACCGAACCATCCACCACGTATTAATATATATATAAACTTTATTTGTTATCTATTAAATCTTTATAACGTTCATAATTTATACAATAATCCGAATTTGTAACATTCTATATATATATATTATTATCTTTAATATCATCATCATCGTCAGCCGACAGACACCTACTGCTGGACATAGGCCCCGCCCAAAGATCTCCACATTGATCGGCCTCGCGTTGCTAGCATCCAGTGGGTTCGTCAGTCCTTCGAGCAATGTGTCCTGCCCACTACCATTAAAGTCTAGCAATCTTTTGCGCTATGTCGGTGACCTTAGTCTTCTGCGAAACTCCACATTTCTGATTCGATCGCGCAGAGATTTATAATATAAGTCTAACAAAATATAACCTTAGACTCTGTTGCCGATGAGTTAAGTCTTAAGTAGGTACCACAACAGCTCTCATTTCTGCCGTCGAACTGTAGTGTGCAACCATTACCATGTTTCTGTTTGAAGAGCGTTGATGTTTGTGAAATCAATGTGGTACAGAGTATATTATGCTAACAGGCGCGACGTCGTTATGGGTAGGCGTACCACTTCTGACAGCAGGAGCGGGTACTTTCTAGACATGAGTGTTTTGCAAAGTACCTGTGCCGCATAGCCGGAAGAGAGCCGATAACCGAGTGCCAGCGTTGTGGATGCGACGAGGATACCGCGAAGCATACCTTGGAGCATTGCTCGACATGAGATGCTGACGCTAAGATCTCGTCGCTGTTAAGGGGATGGCCACTCACATTTTGGCTTTATAAAAGCCATGATCAGTAGTGAGAGGTTGTGGGACGCCGTTGTTGCCTTCTGTGAGGTGGAAATGCTGCAAAAATAGGCTGCTGGGAGGTAGCGAGAAATAAACATCCATCTCTCAATCCGCAGGTAAAGACCCCGGCGTCGAAGGAGGATGTTTTACTCGTTCCAACCCTAATAAAGGCCATGGTGGCGGAATGGAGGGCAATCCGTCACCAAATATGAAAGACCACGAAGTGGCACGTGCGGTATTTTCGCCTAACACTTTTAAAGGGAGTGGAGAGCTGGAGGTCCACCTAGAGAAACCTGAGAAGAGAGACAGAAGAAACTGGGCTTTTAATTAAGAGTCCAACATAACTCTTCTTTTGCCCTCACGGCAGAAAAAAAAAGCGTACCTCTTACTATCAGTAAAACGTCATGCCCGTCTCATCGCTTTTCGTCTTTTTAATATCACAGCGAACTGCTGCAATAGGTAACGAGATTTACAGATTCTTTTACATAATGGAGATGTAATATTCTTTAGACGTGAATAATAAGAAGCCTGAAACAAAGTTATCGAACAATGCGACCACTAAAACTCCGAAGCGTTCACCGAAAGCCCTTACGCTGAATACAGATAGAACGGGCAGTAACAGAGTAATCTCCGCCGACGACGCATTGTTCTCGCGAAAACAATTTCATCGCGCTCTCTATAGCTTTATTCACGTTAAATTTCTATTAAGAAGTTAGATAGTTAATAGATAATAAGAATAAAAGCTTCTTAACAATGTGACAAAAGCACTAAGTTCTCGTAATAGATAACACTTACAGTTTATAGGAAATTAACTAAAATTGGCAGTGAATTACTATGGTACATTGTTGATGTTGTTTAAAGAATATTGCGATCAAATATAATACCAGCGCATACCGGATATACTTAGTCCGGTCATGAAGTAACGTAATATTATAAAAATTTACTCCTTCATATTTATTAGTCTCATCAAAAACTTAAAAAAAATATTCTATTTGAAATGGCTACTTTTTGCCCTTAATCTGTTTCACCACGATTCTATAGATTCTACGCACTGTGTCCAAGGGAGATTTCCACCACCGCCATTGCATGCTCCAAAGATTTTTTAAGAGACTCAATATCACCGTGTCGTTTAGAGCAGGCCATGTCCTATAAAACTGATCATAATTTGGAGTCTAAAGGTTTGAAGTCTGGGCTAGATAAGGGCTAGTCTTCAGGACTGTATATGTAACAGTATTTATGATTAGACTAGTTATGTACAGAGAGCATAACGCCGTTTTTGAGGTTTAGCTCTGAGTCTAATGAAGCTGGAATAGTTGTCAATAAAACTTACGGCGCAAACTTCATCATAAAAAAAAAACTGTTTCAGGTTTCCGATAGTCACCGGTAGATTTAAAGGTGGTAAGTCTCTGTTACTCGAGACCGTCTAAGTATAATTATAAGATACTTACATACTACTACATACAATTATAACATACTTCCGCAACACCTATTTCTGCCGCCAAACAGTTTTGTTCAAACATTACTGTGTTCCGGATTAAAAGGAGTTGTAGTTAGTGAAATTACTAGGGTAACGAGACAACATCCTATGTATTATGTTGAAGAGCAATATTATGAGCAGGCGTATCAATTACTATCAGGTGAACGTCCCGCTCGTCTTGTTGCTTCTTTGTATAAAAAGGCAAATTTCATCATCATCATCAGCCGATAGACGTCCACAGCTTGACATGGGGCTCCTTTAAAAATCTCTTTATTTGTAGGGATTCATATGGGGGAATTTGGACTATATCCCACCACGCTGGCCCGATGCGTTTTGATGGGAGGCAAGTTTTATTGGTAATTAATAATTCATATTATAACTAATATACGAAATCCATAGAAATTTCTAGAGTGGTAGGTGGATGATCATCATCAAACAGGCAGGAAGCGGATGATTCTTTTTTTTTTATACCGACGATTCAAGCGATGTACGACTTGAATAGTTTTGGACTTATAAAAGGCTATTGGTTAAAGGTTATATGGAAGTATGTTGTCAGGAATAACAACGTTTTTATTTCGGAATATTGTTTCATTCGATCAAAATCACCATCAGCGTGTAACAATATATGAAATAGGTCAGTGACGTTAAACTGTACTGAAATTTACAGCACCGCATTGTGTTCATCGTTTTAAGACGGGATGTTAAATCTCGCTATCTTACTAAATATACTAGCTACGACATCCTTAAACCTGGAACGCAGTAATGTTTGCCTACTACTGTTTTGCGACCTGCCTAAACATATTAGGTGAACAGGAAGCACAGCTACGGAGCAACATTATTATATATAGGAAGTATAGCTAATAAGGAAATTAACAGCATCCATAATCTCATCAGCATACGTTGCATAAATTTTTTTTATTCGTCGAGATGGTGCAGACGATCACCTGATGGTAAGTGATAAGTCTGTCCGTAACAACATAGTGCTAGATAGGATCATGTACACAGCATCGCATTGTGCTTTATGCTTTGAGACGTAAGATGTTAAATTTCTTTGCCAATTAATTTCTGTAGCTACAGCACGTTTGAAACCGGAACACGGTAATGTTTGCATACTACGGTTTGAATGTAGAAATAGGAGCTGCGGTGGTACTTACCTAAACGGTCTCCGGCATAGAAACTTAGCAATAGATAATATAAACATTTAACCTAAATGATGTAAATATATAGGTTTCTAGTAAATTCAAATAAATCAGATTTAAATGGGGCAAAATATTCTTTTAATGATTTTACGTTTCGTGTATCTATTATAGCTTCAGCACTTTTTAACCCTAAACACAATAATTTTTGTACACTATTGTTTGACGGCTGAATTGGAAGCTGCGTTGAGATACCTACCTAGACAGTCTGCGGCAACAGAGACCTACCAGCAGTAGCTTTAAGCATTAGTTATTGTAGATGTAGAAACGGGTTGTAAGGCACCGTTTTAGGCAAGCGAAGTCTCAAGGAAGCTCAATGTCGGATCACCGGCTTACTCGCAAAGATTGATTGTAAGTAATTTTCGGTGACATCGACAAATTGCGATCACCGTGATTTATCGACCCCCGACCATACGTAAGCCGCATTAATTCTCATTTTAATCGACTAACGGCATACTCCACTCCTGAGGGAGAGGAGTATAATTTTTCCCTCTCACGTGGACTCTCTGCTGCATACGACTTCTTAATTAGCATATTTTTAATGAACACAGCCTCCGGCCAGCCGCCGTGACTGCTGCGCATTAAAATATTTTTAAATTTTCTGAATACGCAAAAATGTGGAAAAGAAATTCAGTTCCGTCTACGCGATACATTTGAAACAGTTTTTTTTTTATTTAATCTGCTCTCTGCATACTAAAAAAACTAAGCTAAAATTAGTTCAAATCACAAGATTTTATCTTGACTCTTATGGTCTTCTTTATTAATTTACAATTAAAAAGTTATTACCAAAAAAAACATCCATGTATAAAATGACAATCAGAAATATATATGTACATATAAACCGCTAGTGTATATATACTAGCTGTTCCTCTGCCGCTTCGCTGGTCGTAATATATAATTAGACTTATATTGGATAGGAATATTCCCATTGCCGAGTATAGGTCAGCTAAGAACGGATTTTACAAAATGTTACCCAAAAAAGGGGTTAAGGGGGTGTTAGTAACGGGAAGGGGCCAAGGAGCAGCGGGTTGTTACGAGTGCGAATATTTCTGATCAATTTCAAGTCTAAGAATCAAATCTAATACTATATTACAGTCAACAAAGTTGACAGGGAACAGCTAGAAGATATATAAAATTACAAATTACAGGACTATCATGTTATCGTAGCTAAGTGTCGATAGTTCCTTAATCTTAATTATAGAGAAAAATACGAATTTTAGTGGTGGTAAGTCTCTGTTGCCTGACACCGTTTAGGTAGGTAGCCCTGCAGCTTCTATTGCAGCAGCTAAACAATAGTGTGCAAACATTACTATATTCCGGTTTAAAAGGCGTCATAACCAGTGAAAGTACTGAAGTAACGAGACAATATTTTACACTTTAGCGTATAATGTCGTGCTGTGTATGTGATCTTAACCTGCGCTAGGTTGTTACGAGCACGCGTATCACTTACTATTAGGTCAATGACTTGCTCGTATCATCCTTTCGTAGAGCAAAAAAATACAATCACTCAAAAAATCTGACAAATACATTTTCATATATCATTTGAAAAATATATTCGACTAAACCAGTAACAATTTCTTATAAGGAATAACATTTTCTTTGTAACAAGAAGTTACGTAACATCTTTTAACAAAGCAACAACCCTCTTTTTGCTTAACGAACACATTTTTCAGTAGCGACGAGAGAGAAACCTATTTGTTTCACTGTAAACATCCGACGTATTGCTATAACTCATACGGACCGCACATGTTGCGAAAATTAAAAAGATTTTTAACATACGCCATTTTGCTGTCAGGGGAAATCTTTGAAGGATTTCATATCTTCCGAGGAGGTAGGAGCATGAGCATGAGGGATTATTCTGTACCAAGACATAGTTTACTTGATATATACCAGTTTGACCCATGTCAGGATTTAACCTTGAAAATACTGAACATAACGACATACAACGTACTTAAGTCCTACGCAAAAGTTTCTGTTGGTAACTACTTGCCTTTTAACAGTACTACTGGTTTGATACTGGATAAATGTTTTGAAGTTTGGATGAAGAGCTTTTCTAACTTTGGTTACTATCTTCATTGTAATCTGCCGCTTTAAAAGCATTGCTGTGTTCAGGTTATTAACACATGAAAGTATTATGGTTAACGAAGCTCCATTTTTTGATTTCATTATTACTTAATAGCGAGGTCAAATGAATACCTCTAAATATATACTTAAAAGCAAACATACTTTAATCTAAGTAATACTTAAATACAGTACTCTATCATCATCATTTCCACCGATGGACGTCCACTGCTGGAAATAGTTCTAGTACAGTAGTAGAGTACTCTATATGTGATTGTAATACTGAGAAATATCCTTACCCTTGTGTGATTTATATAACTTCGTTAATAGAAATAAATGACTGGAGGGGTAAGAAATATTTCATAATAAAGTTTTCTAAAGTAATATAACTTATAATACCATTACGAAATATGTCGTACATTATATCATTTTAATAACTATCCCGTCGATCAATATGTTCTATGTTCACCTACCACATAACCATTCGGCTTAACCTTTAATTAGGCTAATAGTCAATCTAATACATTACTTTGATGTATATTGCTACACGAGGTTGAATGGGAAGCTGACATGAACACAGGTTACTTACTCGAAATATTACGAGCACACTTAATAGACACATACAGTACATATATAAATACCAAAATTCTCAGGTTAATAACCTAGAAATACAAATGATGAACCGACAATGAAGGAGACGCTGGGAGCTACTGAACTCAAACAGTTTAAAACTCTATTTAATGCAATATATTACAAGATACATGTCCAACAGTTGAGCTCGATCAGTTGAAATGATAATGACGATGGCAAGTATAAAGAGATCTCAGCGTTTGTGTGACACTCTGAAAAGTACAGGGAATAAATAAAGTAGGTCAGGAAGTAGAACTAAATGAAGAAGTAATAGTATAGGTAAGTTAATAAAAAAATACACTAGAGTTTATTTTGCTTATAAGAGCAACACAAGAGCTGATAATCAACGTCTCTGACGCGTAGATCTAAGGAATCCTTCTCCTTCGGAAAAATCCTCAATGTACAAATTTATGATTGGATCGAAACGGGTCTAATTAACCTGTTGGTTAACACTGTATCAAAGTAAGAACAATCGAACTATTCTAATCAAATGGATTTGACTTTTTGAATTCACAAAGAATTTTTTTATTGTTATTACTTTCTTCCGGTTATGAGAGACCATTTAAGTGACGGTTGTATCGAATCTTAATTCTTACAACTTAATCTGATGAACTAATTACTCCTGTCATCTCTTCAGTAAAGATAGTTATAAAGTAAGAATAACTTTTACCCAGTTTAATATTTATGTATTCATCACCCAGTTTTCCAAGGAGGTTAAGCACTTCATCATTCATCCTCTATCTAAATATATAAGAGATTTCCATCTATGCACACTCTTATAACAACGTCTCTGGAACCATAAAGCCACACACTTAAAATTTATAGTAATATTCGTCTTACCGAGTATAGGTCGGCTATGAAAATATTTTCCTAAATTCCATTCCCAAAGGGAAACAGGGTATCTAGAGCTTCATTGACTTATTACGAGATCTCCGAAACTATTACACGTAAAGACCCAAAATTTGGTACAGATATTTCTTCTGCCATCTAGAGATCAGCTAAGAATAGATTTTACAAAGTTGCTTTATAAAAGAGAGTTGCAGGGTGTTACGGCCAACAAAGGGGCGAGAAACACCAAGTTGTTAAGAACGGCAAAGGAGTGAAACAACTTATCTTCAAGAGAAGAGCGAATAGGTTTATAATACCATAGACTACATAACCATTTAACACTGAGTGATAACCTTTTTGTATTACAAATAATTAGTATAATAAATACCTGTTATATATTATTAATTAGTAGTGACTGAAACAGAATAATGTCTCTAGCATTCTATATATACTGCGCTTGACTATTTGTTAATCTGCTGGTATGTAATGTGTTTAGATGAGAGTTATTCTTGGAACTAACTTAAGAAAAATAGTAGTACATTTTGAAATTTTAAGCACCGACTCTTAACATATGTAAGTGACAGATGAACGCAATTAAGTGGATTGCGCCGCGTTACTTACGTTACCAGCGGAGCAGCAACGCCAGTGGAATTCACAATATAGAATACTTCTCACCCTAGTCTAGATTAAAGAATAAAGAAATATTGCACTATATAAAGAAGCGTTTATCTTCTAGTTTTCATTGTAGTCTTATTTCAAAAGTCTAAATCTTGTTTAATGCTACGTAAATAACGTTATTGTTTAATTTTTTTATGTGACCCCACCAGCCCAGTTGCCAATTATTAATTCGCGAAAAAATACTAAGAATTATTATATACTTTAAATATTATCTGTTTGTCAAATTCAACATTTTTTTTTTCCAATATAGTGAAAAAAACGTTCACCTGATGATAACTTGTACTTCTGGCTATAACAATATGGAGCTTATTAAAATTGTGTGTACACATCTCATAGTATTCGCATTGAGATAAAATGTTAAGTCTCGATACCATAGTAATTAAATACAGTTAATTACTTGGGTAATAAGCTACAATGCCCTTCAAATTGGAACACCACAATATTGGCACACTACTATTTGATGCTAGAATAGGAACTACAGACCTCTGTAAAACAAGGTTAACTCTCTCTCTCTGTTAAACAAAGGTTAGGTACCTACCTAACCTTTGTTTTTTACAAGCGACGAGATGAGCGAAACGTTCACGTAATGGTAAATAATATTCCTGCCCATATCAATGCAACGCTCGTTAGGATGTACACACTGCACATTGTGGTTATTGCTTTGGGACACAAGATTTCTCGATACCTCAATTATTACACTTGCTATAGCAAACACCGTTCAAATGGTAACCTAGTAATGTTTGGACACGACGGTTGAACTAGTACTTAACTAGACGGTCTCCAGCAACAGAAATCTACCACTATTCAAACCATAACTTTCTTGATCAATAAAAATCTTAGGGAATTTGAATACTCATTCTTACCATCTGCTCTTAAGTTTCCTTGTCCTTCCTCCATAAGAAGAAAGTACAAAAAAGAATTTAGTTTTTGTTGAGACAAGCTTAAGATATAAATGGAGTATTGAGTATAGTACTTGAGCTATCTATCTCACCCTAATTTGTAATATGTTCATAAAAAGAAACGAAATGTATGTTAATTTTTGAATAGATAAAAAAAACGGTCGCGTTGACACTTCCACGAGGATGCTTATACAAATGCAATAAGAGTTTATTACATTTGCAAACTTGGCAACAAAACGCCTCCAGTGTCGTGTGCCGACATTCGCTATTGTATTACATTATACACTGCGGCTATTCGATGTATTTGCCAATACAAAAGCCTACTACATTGCTAATTTAATGAAAGCCTAAAATTAACATATTATGAAATTATGACATCATCATCATCATAAGGCTACACCATTCATTACAGTGATGAATGTCCTTGAATCAAAGGGGTAGATTTGATTGTAATGTATAAAAACTATTTCCTATTTTCTACATATTACATATGCACAATAAAGGATTCTTTTTAAGATATATTGTTCACTTGAGTTTACTTTCACAATCATATATTTTTTTAAATTTTTATTAATAAATAAACAAATATTTTAAATTCTCATGTTGCTAAAACGCTAAGGTCAACTTATAATCCACTGAAGAGTACTAGAAAGGATATAACAAGAAACTGTGTCGCTATTGCCCAGGTAAGGATATGTATATTTACTAAAGTTAACAATTAATATTTCAAAGGATCTTTGAGAATGTTATCCTCTTCATGGATCGCACTAATTCCTCAGCAGAAGCGGTGGATTCTATTAGAGGTTCAGGGTCTCTTGAAAAGCTTTGGTTTACTGGTGGTAAGTTTCTGATGGCAGAGATCGTCTACTTAGTTGTAGTACTCGAACATTTTGTCTTTTCGATTTCAAAGGCGCTGTAGCTAATAAAGTTCGAATAATGAGACAATACTATGTATGTAGTAGCTCGCTGGCCTAATGGTTAGAGCGTGCGGCTTTCATTCCGAAGGTCGCGGGTTCAAACCTCGGCATGTACCAATGACTTAATATTTAAGTTATGTACATTTGTTACAACAGCGGGATACAAAAACGGTGAAGGAAAACATCGAGAGGAAACCCGCACACTGAAATCATCTTTGTGTGTGTGTGTGTGGTGGTCCCAATAAAGTGGCAACAGGCTCGCCCCCTGTTACATGGGACCTAATCTGACCACATCTGGCGAAATGTGGGTGGTTTATTCACCTCTGCCTACCCCTACTGGGAAAAAGGCGTGACTATATAAAAAAAAAAAAAAAAAAACTATGTCTTGTCTCATTAGGATGGGAAATCTACTAGGAACTCATTAGGAACTAACTCACTAGGAATATCAGGGAATGGACTGGCATATCTGAAGCATCTGAATTGTTCCGCCAAACCAGAGACAGAAAGGACTGTATTACGCTGATCGCCGACCTTCACTAGTTGGAGAGGCACTTTAAGAAAAAGAACTACATGTGACAAGCATAATTTGGTGCTGTGTATATCACCCCACGTTGTTACGGGCAGGCGTATAATACACCATCAGGTCTTGTCGTTTCGGGGAATAAACAAAAAGGCTAATTTTCAAACATATAAATCCTCTACGGTTTTTTAATTTCATTAAAAATATGGTACTACAAATTCTGAGAAAAAATTTTTAAGTACTCTTCTAAGTACCAGTACGCCGATTTCAATAGTACAGTCTGTATACAATTAATTCTTTTTATCTCATAGAATATATTTATTTTTAAGATGAAAACCTCTTTGGCAATGACTGAAGATGCGTTTCCACAGCATTCATAATATTTAACGTTATAACTAAATTGTTATACGTATACAACATATTATGCTTTTGGAATTATTTTCATAAGTTAAGTCTGCCCTTTAGTTTTTCGTAGCTATTTCTAAACGTTAAGTTTGGTGTGCTTGAACGAGATGCTTTTAAGTAAGAGATGCTCTTGCATTAAGCGGTTTTCTTAAGTGGTTAGGCGAGGCCGGGTAAACACTTTGTTGCTATTCTTATTAAGGAAAAGTACAAAAACAAAAAAAAAGTCGTGAGTGCTAAAGGATAATTATTTCGACGATAATTTTCTTGAAGTTACTTCACTTAAGCCACTTAAAAGTACGTTTTTAACTATAATTTTATATTTGGAAGTATGTCATGTTTATTCATTAAACTAATTGTGAAAAGATTTTGATTACGGTTTCTTTGAAAGTAGATTATCCTCGAAGTATAGAATTTATAAAGAAATCATATTACTGAGCATGAATCCAGTTGATTTTATACACAAAGAAGACTCGACCAGAGCCAATTGAACTCGGCGAGGTCATTTATCAACGAAGCAATCTTTCGCAACAGACGAGGTCCTTTTATTCTCTTCCAAAACGTTATATTAAATTGCTGCAAGCTGTATCACGTTTCCGGAAACCTTTTTCTATATCGTCGATATGTGGTGTTCGCAATATCTATAGAAAATATCGATTTATAACATTACATAGCGCTAGCGCAAACATATTTGTAAAGAGTTTTTTTGAACAGGAACAACACTGCTCGTTTTTAAAAAACAGACATCTGGTGGTCGGTCTCTGTGGCTGGAGAACGTCTAAGTAGCTACCAAACAGCGCCTATTTCTACCACCAAACAGTATTGTGCAAACGTTACTGTATTCCAGTTCGAAAGGCGCTGTAGGTAACAATGTAGTGAAATTACTGGGATAATGAGAATTCACATTCCATATCTCAAGGCAACGAGCACAATGTGGCGTTGCGTATATCATTCTAACTAGCGCCACCTTAGTATTGGCATGCGTATTACTTACCATGAGGTGAATGTCTCGGTCGTTTATATGTACGAGTACGTAGTAGAGTACTATGTAGGTAGTAGAGTACAGTTTGGTATGACGACCTCTCGGAATATAGTAGCAGATGTTTTCTAAGAGATACTAAATATTTGCGTAAAATTATATGAAAAAGTTTACTGCCCGGAAAAGTTAACTGCGAGGAAAAGTTTACTGTGGGGAAAAGTTTACTGCGAGGAAAAGTTTACTGCGTAGAAAAGTTTACTGCCCGGAAAAGTTTAATGTGAGGAAAAGTTTAATGTGAGGAAAAGTTTACTGCCCGGAAAAGTTTACTGCAAGAAGTTTACTGCGAGGAAAGGTTTACTGCCCGGAAAAGTTTACTGCGAGGAAATATTTCCTGCGTGGAAAAGTTGACTGTGAGGAAAAGTTTCCTGCGAGCAAAAGTTTACTGCTCGGGAAATCTTACTGCAAGAAAAAGTTTACTGCCCGGAAAAGTTTACTGCGAGGAAAAGTTTACTGCGAGGAAACGTTTACTGCCCGGAAAAGTTAACTGCGAGGAAAAGTTTACTGCCTGCAAAAGTTTACTGCAAGGAAATGTTTCCTGCGTGGAAAACTTGACTGCGAGGAAAAGTTTACTGCGAGGAAAAGTTTACTGCTAGGGAAATCTTACTGCAAGAAAAAGTTTACTGCGACGAAAAGTTTACTGTGAGGAAAAGTTTCCTCCCCGAAAAATTTACTGCGAGGAAACGTTTACTGCCCGGAAAAGTTTACTGCGAGGAAAAGTTTACTGCTCGGGAAATCTTACTGCAAGGAAAAGTTTACTGCGACGAAAAGTTTACTGTGAGGAAAAGTTTAATTTGAGGAAAAGTTTACTGCCCGGAAAAGTTTAATGTGAGGAAAAGTTTACTGGCCGGAAAAGTTTACTGCGAGGGAATGTTTCCTGCGTGGAAAAGTTGACTGCGAGGAAAAGTTTACTGCGAGGAAACGTTTACTGCCCGGAAAAGTTTACTGCGAGGAAACGTTTACTGCCCGGAAAAGTTGACTGCGAGGAAAAGTTTACTGTGAGGAAAAGTTTAATTTGAGGAAAAGTTTACTGCCCGGAAAAGTTTAATGTGAGGAAAAGTTTACTGCCCGGAAAAGTTTAATGTGAGGAAAAGTTTACTGCCCGGAAAAGTTTACTGCGAGGAAAAGTTTACTGCGAGGAAAAGTTTACTGCTCGAGAAATCTTACTGCAAGGAAAAGTTAACTGTGACGAAAAGTTTACTGTGAGTAAAAGTTTACTGCCCGGAAAAATTTACATCGAGGAAAATTTTACTGCCTGGAAAATTTTAATTTGAGGAAAAGTTTACTGTCCGGAAAAGTTTACTGCGAGGAAAAGTTTACTGCGAGGAAAAGTTTACTGCCCGGAAAAGTTTACTGCGAGGAAATGTTTCCTGCGTGGTAAAGTTGACTACGAGGAAAAGTTTACTGCGAGGAAAAGTTTACTGCTCGGGAAATCTTACTGCAAGAAAAAGTTTACTGCGAGGAAAAGTTTACTGTGAGGAATAGTTTACTGCTCGGAAAAGTTTACTGCGAGAAGTTTACTGCGAGGAAAAGTTTACTGCCCGGGAAAGTTTACTGCAAGGAAAAGTTTACTGCCCGGGAAAGTTTAATGTGAGGAAAAGTTTACTGCCCGGGAAAGTTTACTGCAAGGAAAAGTTTACTGCCCGGGAAAGTTTAATGTGAGGAAAAGTTTACTGCCCGGAAAAGTTTACTGCGAGGGAATGTTTCCTGCGTGGAAAAGTTGACTGCGAGGAAAAGTTTACTGCTCGGGAAATCTTACTGCAAGAAAAAGTTTACTGCCCGGAAAAGTTTACTGCGAGGAAACGTTTACTGCCCGGAAAAGTTTACTGCGAGGAAACGTTTACTGCCCGGAAAAGTTGACTGCGAGGAAAAGTTTACTGTGAGGAAAAGTTTAATTTGAGGAAAAGTTTACTGCCCGGAAAAGTTTAATGTGAGGAAAAGTTTACTGCCCGGAAAAGTTTAATGTGAGGAAAAGTTTACTGCCCGGAAAAGTTTACTGCGAGGAAAAGTTTACTGCGAGGAAAAGTTTACTGCTCGAGAAATCTTACTGCAAGGAAAAGTTAACTTTGACGAAAAGTTTACTGTGAGTAAAAGTTTACTGCCCGGAAAAATTTACATCGAGGAAAATTTTACTGCGAGGAAAAGTTTACTGCGAGGAAAAGTTTACTGCCCGGAAAAGTTTACTGCGAGGAAATGTTTCCTGCGTGGTAAAGTTGACTACGAGGAAAAGTTTACTGCGAGGAAAAGTTTACTGCTCGGGAAATCTTACTGCAAGAAAAAGTTTACTGCGAGGAAAAGTTTACTGTGAGGAAAAGTTTACTGCTCGGAAAAGTTTACTGCGAGAAGTTTACTGCGAGGAAAAGTTTACTGCCCGGGAAAGTTTACTGCAAGGAAAAGTTTACTGCCCGGGAAAGTTTACTGCGAGGAAAAGTTTACTGCCCGGGAAAGTTTACTGCAAGGAAAAGTTTACTACGTGGAAAAGTTTACTGCCCGGGAAAGTTTACTGCAAGGAAAAGTTTACTGCGAGGAAAAGTTTACTGCCCGGGAAAGTTTACTGCAAGGAAAAGTTTACTGCCCGGGAAAGTTTACTGCGAGGAAAAGTTTACTGCCCGGGAAAGTTTACTGCAAGGAAAAGTTTACTACGTGGAAAAGTTTACTGCGAGGAAAAGTTTACTGCCCGGAAAAGTTTACTCCGTGGAAAAGTTTACTGCTAGGTAAAGTTTACTGCTCGGGAAATCTTACTGCAAGGAAAAGTTTACTGCGACGAAAAGTTTACTGTGAGGAAAAGTTTACTGCCCGGGAAAGTTTACTGCAAGGAAAAGTTTACTGCCCGGGAAAGTTTACTGCAAGGAAAAGTTTACTGCCCGGGAAAGTTTACTGCGAGGAAAAGTTTACTACGTGGAAAAGTTTACTGCGAGGAAAAGTTTACTGCCCGGGAAAGTTTACTGCCAGGAAAAGTTTACTGCCCGGGAAAGTTTACTGCGAGGAAAAGTTTACTGCCCGGGAAAGTTTACTGCAAGGAAAAGTTTACTACGTGGAAAAGTTTACTGCCCGGGAAAGTTTACTGCAAGGAAAAGTTTACTGCGAGAAAAAGTTTACTGCCCGGGAAAGTTTACTGCAAGGAAAAGTTTACTGCCCGGGAAAGTTTACTGCGAGGAAAAGTTTACTGCCCGGGAAAGTTTACTGCAAGGAAAAATTTACTGCCCGGGAAAGTTTACTGCAAGGAAAAGTTTACTGCGAGGAAAAGTTTACTGCCCGGGAAAGTTTACTGCCCGGGAAAGTTTACTGCGAGGAAAAGTTTACTGTCTGGGAAAGTTTACTGCAAGGAAAAGTTTACTGCCCGGGAAAGATTACTGCGAGGAAAAGTTTACTGCTCGGGAAAGTTTATTGCAAGGAAAAGTTTACTGCCCGGGAAAGTTTACTGCGAGGAAAAGTTTACTGCCCGGGAATGTTTACTGCAAGGAAAAGTTTACTACGTGGAAAAGTTTACTGCCCGGGAAAGTTTACTGCAAGGAAAAGTTTACTGCGAGAAAAAGTTTACTGCCCGGGAAAGTTTACTGCAAGGAAAAGTTTACTGCCCGGGAAAGTTTACTGCAAGGAAAAGTTTACTGCCCGGGAAGTTTACTGCGAGGAAAAGTTTACTTCGACGAAAAGTTTACTGTGAGGAAAAGTTTACTGCGAGGAAAAGTTTACTGCTCGGGAAATCTTACTGCAAGGAAAAGTTTACTGCGACGAAAAGTTTACTACGTGGAAAAGTTTACTGCGAGGAAAAGTTTACTGCCCGGGAAAGTTTACTGCGAGGAAAAGTTTACTGCCCGGGAAAGTTTACTGCGAGGAAAAGTTTACTGCCCGGGAAAGTTTACTGCAAGGAAAAGTTTACTGCGAGAAAAAGTTTACTGCCCGGGAAAGTTTACTGCAAGGAAAAGTTTACTGCCCGAGAAAGTTTACTGCAAGGAAAAGTTTACTGCCCGGGAAAGTTTACTGCGAGGAAAAGTTTACTGCGACGAAAAGTTTACTGTGAGGAAAAGTTTATTGCAAGGAAAAGTTTACTGCCCGGGAAAGTTTACTGCGAGGAAAAGTTTACTGCCCGGGAAAGATTACTGCGAGGAAAAGTTTACTGCTCGGGAAAGTTTATTGCAAGGAAAAGTTTACTGCCCGGAAAAGTTTACTGCGAGGAAAAGTTTACTGCCCGGGAATGTTTACTGCAAGGAAAAGTTTACTACGTGGAAAAGTTTACTGCGACGAAAAGTTTACTGCCCGGCAAAGTATACTGCGACGAAAAGTTTACTGTGAGGAAAAAAGTTTACTGCAAGGAAAAGTTTACTGCCCGGGAAAGTTTACTGCGAGGAAAAGTTTACTGCGACGAAAAGTTTACTGTGAGGAAAAGTTTACTGCGAGGAAAAGTTTACTGCTCGGGAAATCTTACTGCAAGGAAAAGTTTACTGCGACGAAAAGTTTACTCTGAGGAAAAGTTTTTATTTATATCAAAAGATAATTATATTCAAACTTTAATGATTGTTTAAACTCTTTTATCATTGCCAAAATTAGTTAGAGTTTATTTAAATAGGAGCTATAATTAACATTGTTACCAATTATCCCAACGGAGCTGTTATTGCTACCGTGTACCCGTACATATTGCTACAGTAAAGACTAAAGATAGGCTTTTACGGCCAATATTGCCTTTGTTACAAACGCAGATAACGAAAAGTGACAAAGTTTTAATTTGAATTACGAAATTTCACAAAAGCGGGAGAAACGCAGGGGACGCTGCGATTTCGTCAACTGGAGCCGGTTCAATTTCCGTTTTAACAAGCCGTCGTGTAGAGCCCTAAATATCTATATAGACCTACGTAGATTCTTTCATTTTTAGAATATACACGTATTACCTATATTTATTATTGAATGAAGTCTACCTAAATCCTCAAAAATTTATAAATATTCATCTACCGTGCATGTTACAGACTATTACCATTACGCACACAAAATAGTGTATTAGTGTAGGTTATATTTAATAATTATCAAAAATACTAATAAAAAACAAAACAATGAATGTTATTATTCACACATATATTATAAAGCTCCCGATATATTATTATTTTATATATGAATTACTTGTTAAATTTCATTCGATTTCAACTAGCACCACTTACACGTTCCATGATCTTTGGTTCCCAAGCTTTTCTGAACTACCGCCTCCTTTTACATACTGGTTAATTGAATTCATTGTATATGCTTGTCTGTTAACTATTGCACTATATTCCCTAATATTCAGCATGGAAAAGTCCAATAACAAGGCGCCGAGTGCCCCGCGTCTCTTACAGGGGACGTAGGTGCAAAGAATCTCCGAAAAAAAGATACAGAAAGGACTGTACCATGATGATTGCTTACCTTCACTAGTTGGAGAGGCACTTTAAAAAGAAGAAGTTTACTATTAATAATCACTAATTAAAAATTAATTATCTCTCTCTCGCTATCTCTTATCGTGTTGTAATAAAGGTCCAGCGTCAACGAGGACAAATTTCAATAATTGATCTGCTCACGATATATCGATGTGTTTATACTATAACAAATAAAAACAATACTCCACATATTTTCCGCCCATATTGTGTAGTTTCCTCAGCTAGTAACCACATGTGACCAGCACAAGTGACACAAATAGACTGCCTCACTTACGACCACCGAATCGGGATCGGACTGATTCGTTCGTAACCGCATCATCAATCCCGCGGTACCCTAATAACTAGCTACGTTAGATTATACTGAAATGAATCGATCTGTTTTGTTTAGCTTTCATCATCGTAAACCCCTAGACGTCTAGTGCTGGACATCATCATTGTTTAGCTTTTGTATGTATAAAACTTATAATAATATTACAAACATTAAATACTTTTTACATATACCTAATTTTCTAGTACCGGTCCCTTATGTCTGAGGATCACGGCCAGTGATCGACTTGTCTGGAGCAAACGATCTTTCACCACCGGTTCCTGTTCGAGTCTCTTACGACTGAGGAAATTTTGTAGGTCGAAAATTCATCTTGTTAGTAAGCATGGGCTTACACTTAACATTAACTTCACAAGTGACCATGAGGCTGTGGAAGATTAAGCGTGCTCGGTCAGAGTACACTGGCTTTCATGTGTTGACAACCGAAAAACTCTACTACCGATCACAGCATATGCTGTTGGAATCGATCCGGAATCTCCGCATGGCAAGTTGTGTTGCGAAAGCAGTTAAATATAATTAATGAATTTTCGCTTCTCAATTTCTCTATATTTCTAATACTATATATATTTTAACAGATAAAACACTAAACCTAAGGGTAAACATTTTCATTTTGAAGTTATACAGGAAACCCTAACTAGATTCAAAACGCCTATGTAAAGTTTGTTGGAAAATCGTCGGTATCAGGACTTTATATATCACATAAAGGACAAAATTAACGTGAGTTCAGATTACATTTCACGTAACCGCCCGTCTAACTAAAACTACTAACTTCGCGACTTGTGTTTTACTTTGAGTTTAATTTGACGTTAATTAATTACGAAGCAGACTTATATGACTAATTACAACTCTACACAAATGTAATAATCGCTTATATAATTATAATTTAAATGTACTTTTAGTGTTTAATACGAATGTAATGATGATTTACAATTATTGCAATTTTTGAAGAAAAAGTACTATGACCAGATCCTAATGTTTGAAAGCGACGAGCGCAATGAGGGGCAAGCATCTCACTTAACATCAGGTTGACTTCTGACTCGTTTCGTCTCTGTCAAATAAAAAAAAATACCAGCTTTTTCGGTTTAGCATAGGATTAGCTTAACATATTTGCTATGTCGAGATAAGAAAGCTTTTTTTTTTCTATATTTGACCTCAAATACACACGGTATTAAGAATACTCCGGCTCCTGTTTGCCAATAATAATTGGAATTCTAATTTCATAAGTCAAGAGTAGAAGCACAGAACAAAGCAAAATTGAAGTTGTTTACACTATGAGATACATAATAAAGAGGTTAAGTTTATAACATCAATCACAAGGGACGTTTGAGGTCTGACGTCTGACAGGCGTGACGTCACAGCCAAGTCGACAGGAACTATGCTAGGCGGCGGTTTTACTTTGAACCAACCGCCCCGACACTTCCTTTGCAATTCTTATCCTATATTTAGATACATAGAGCAGTGTGCAATAAAATGAGATTAGAAAAAGTAAGGTAAGCATTTTTTAAGTGGTACATTGTACTTGAAACCTTAAAGTCAATTATTTTTTTGTAGAAATACCAGGTAGAAATCATTCCTGTTACTCAACGTTAGAGAAAGAAAATCGATAGCTTCCAGAAAAATTTCAGAGTTTATTTAATAGCTTTAATATGTTAATTATAACGTGAAATGGAATTATACATAAAAAGGCTGAAGAAAGATTAAAGGAAAGAGAGGAAAAATTTTCTTTTCATAAAATTAGAGGTAAAATGACATCAAATATTAGGAATACTAAATATCTGTTGGATTTATCAGTTTGGTTGCTTAAATGTTTTCCATGAACGTAGCTTTAATAAAATTACTACTTTTCTTTCATAAACATTGTCAATATTTGTTAGGTATTTCCGGAAGTAATAAAAAGAGGACGCGCATACATTTTTAATACATAGTAAATAAGCAAAAAGTAAATTAGTAATAGACATTGATTTCATTAAAAATACATCAGGCTCGGATTTAAGTCTTGACAAGCGAAAGATCTTTCCTGGATCCATTTTTATGGATTTTACTCTAAAATTTTGATAGAAGGTATTAAGTACAAATAAAAAATGCGTCTTGTACATTTCGATAAATTCTGTTATTAGTATTATTTAAATTATAAAAATCTATAGTCTTATTCTAATTGAAGAAGCGACGAGACGGGAGAAGTTCAACTGAAGATAAGTGACACGCCTGCTAAAAACAATGTGGTACCTAGATAGAATAGTATACACAGCACTTACGCTCGTCACTTAGTGAAACTAGATGCTAAGTCTCGATACCCTGGTAATTTCACTAGCCACAACACCCTTTAAGCTGGAACATATAAGCTGTTTGGCGGTAGAAGGCTGCGGTGATGCTTGGATAGTTTCCGGCACCAGTGACTTACTACCAGTGATGAAAATGAATTTTGTTATTTTTAAACGAAACGAAAAATAACAAAATTCAGTTAACAAGGTTCAATGGGTAATAAGTTTCGACAGTAACTCTCAGCAAGCGCTACTAGAGCTTTAAAATAATTACAGCCGTTTGTTGCTTTATTTTGTTCTTAAAAGCTGAATGAGAATAAGAGGTAAGAGAAAGAGTAAGGAAAATTTCAAACGCCGCTCAACTGCTGCAATTAATGGGAACAAATACTTTACAGCTGAAACGTATTGTATTTTTTCTTCTTAAATCTCCAGCAACGTTAGAGTATATTTATTACAGAAGATATGTTTGAAATTATATATCTTACAGGTTTTAATATAAGTACAATTATAACAATCAGTTTTCAAAGAACCGAACAGATGGCGCCACCATAAACAATAGATCACGCTATCGTTTATCATAGCACAAATCCTTATAGCTCAACAAGTCATAAAAAAATATACAATTGTATCTATTTACTGGATCTCTAGATCCCCGTAAGACAAAAAACCTTTGCACAACAAGTCATTGCAAAGTATACAATTGGATCAACTAGATCTGTGATGCCAGGCCTCCATCATTGCGAAGTATACTGTTGTATCCTTTAAATGGATCTCTCTGGATCTTCGTAATACTAACCGGAGGACTACTATTGTTACAAGTTCCCTGTTCAATTCCCGATGTCTGCATCTGGTCACATGATTTCTACAGTGTCGCCCAACGTGGGGCTAAGATTACTACGATGATCGATTACTACACTAAAAAATGTGTATTGTAGGTCTTTATTTCCAGAGAGAGATCTATTTTGTGTTTATTTGCCAGAGCGTCTATCTATTTTACCTCCACACAAAATAATTTATTTTTTCCGACGAGGCGAGAAGACGCGCCGTTCAGTTGATAGTAAGTGATACGCTTGCCCGTAACAATGGGGCGCTAATTAGAATGACATAGACTGAATCACGTTGTGGTCATCGCCGTGACATAAGATTTTAACTATGAAAATTACTACGGCAACAAATACCTACAGTCAGTAATATAACGATGCACAGGATAATAATATAGTTAGTAGCATCTAAACTTTTAACGACGACATTTTTCAGACCCTTAGTGTCGAAAGTTTCTCAGCAGTGAAGTATATAAAACATTATCGCCTTAGTTTTTTTCTGTGTATCCGGATGGAGTTCGGCTCCATACTTGTTTAAGAAATGGAAGTTTCGATGCAGCGCGGAGATTCTTTTCTTTAACTTTATAAGGTCGAGTTCGTAAAAGATATATTTTGCTATAGTCTTCTAAGCAATAAGTAGTAATTACGGTTAGGTGGAGATCTTTGGAGGAGGCCCATGTCCAACAGTGGACGTCGATATTGAGTGTTAGGCTCGCTTACGTATGTATATTTTGTTTTTGCGGACAATAAAGGATAAATAATAGTTTTAAAATTTACCGGTGGTAGATCTCTATTGGCGGATACCATTTAGGTAGGTACCACCGCAGCCGTCCGAACGGATTTCCGTCTTGTCGTGGAGGAGGAAATCGGTAGCCGTGTCTTGGTCACCCACGGTGAATTAACAGAAACTTCTTAGATCCGAGGAGCGGCACGGTGCAGCCGCGAGGTAGCGAAGGTGTGACAAAGCGTTCCACCTGTTGTAAAGCGATGTGGTAGAACATCGTGGAAGTCTTGGTGCAAGTTCGACATAACTTGCCATAGCCTCTGCGAGAGCAGGTATGCAAAGGCATTTCCCCCATGTAAAACAAAAAAAAAAGGTACCGCCGCAGCGTCCATTGCAGCCGTCAAATAGTGAGTGTAATTATTGGAGTTAAGAGACTCAACATCTTATGTCATAGGCGACGAGCGCAATACGGTGCAGTGTATATCATCCTAACTAGGGCAACGTTTTTATGAGCAAGCGCGTATCATTTATTATCAAATAAACCTCTCACTCGTCGTTATTTGGCGATAGAATTAAGCACTCCGGAGATATCTACGTCGATGGTCTTCGGCAACAGAGACCTACTGCCAGTGAAAAGCAGATCTTTAAGGAAATAATTGATTTACATCAACATAGATTCACGGAGTCAGTCCGACTGGTGATTTTTTTTTAATTTCACTAAAATCTTCAATTGCTCTTCTTAAAACATTTTTTTCGTAGTTAACTTTGATAAATCGTTCACGTTCATCACGAGCGATTTACTAGAACAGATTTTTGGAGAATCCGTTGAATATAAAAGTCGCTAACCTTTATTATGTTTCACCTCTTAGTAGGTTCAAACAGCCAATTAATAACTTCTAAGTACATTTTTAGCATTACTTTCTTAGCGTAAACAAATTAAGTATAGAAGACATAAATCTAAAATTTAATATCACTAGTTTTGGATATATTATTTATTGTTACATAGATGTTTAGAGTCATACAAACAATGGAACGATAGAGTATTTAGTTGTTCCTTCACATTACCAAGTTTCTAGAAATATAGCCGCTTGTTTACCTGAAACAAAAATGATGTACTGTTATTCATACAGGACACGAAATATATTACAATCGAAACTTTTTTTCTCTTAAATAATTAATGGAATAAAAACATTCTTAGCTCTGTATTTCCTAATTCATAGCTATTTAATTGAGATCCTTTTTATTGCATTTATCGATATGCAATATGCAATGACAAAGTTAAGAATAGATACCAAGCGTAGACTTGTCTATGCTTGGTATCTATTCTTAACTTTGTCACTCTAACTACTTTATTTTCTTTAATCTTGATTAAAGAAAATAAATTAGTTAGAAGTAAATTCATAAATTATTGCTTAGAAATATGTAAGATGCCAATAGAAATAAGAATAATTAAATATTACTGTATATGTACACAATAATTTTCTATGTAATATTGTACATATAGATAACATAAGTATAGATGTGCGGTGTACGAGGATGGATAAACATAAGAATGAGTATATTAGAGGAAGTCTGAAAGTTGCTCCAGTGACAGAGAAATTGAGGAACAATAGGTTAGCGTGGTACGGGCATGTTATGCGGAGGGACGAATAACATATAACAAATAATGTAATGAGAATGAGCGTAGATGGTTATAAGGTTAGCGGAAAACCGAAAAAAGTATGGATGGATTATGTGAAAGATGACATGTGTAAGAAGCGTGTGAATTCAGATATGACGGCTGATAGAGGGATGTGGAAGAGAAGTATATACTGATCGACCCCACATAGCTGTGAACAGGGCAGGAGGAAGAAGATAACATAAGTATAGGAATAACGTATAAAATTAACAAATAGAATTAATGCTACAAGAAATGTAAATAGCCTAAATTGATAGAAAATATAGATAAAAACGTTGTAAATAATAGGATAAGGTAAAGCCTTGAATCAGAGAAAAATTGTAAAATACAAAAAAATTGCAGTGACTCATATTGGTCAAATTGCCATGACTCTTGGGAAACCTCTGTTTTATTTATATAATGAAGTAGCTGCACTACTCCATAAAAAAGCTTTAGCTACGGTGTTAGTCTCATTAACCTAATTCACTGGCTCCCTTTGCATCATAACACAGTAATGTTTGAATAATACTATTTGACGGTAGAAAGGGGATTTATATATACCCATACTGAGCTCTATCGTAAATACGAATGTAATCAATTTAAAAAGCTACAGAAGGTTTCCGTGATGACTATGACGACATGACATTTGCCACCTCAGTCCTCCCATAAATCACGGGTTCTACAAAGCGGTCGAAATGTCGAAGTAATAAATAGATAATAAAACACGATCAAAAATAATATTAACATTTATATAAGAAAACGTTAAAGTGAGCGGTTTTAATTATAATTATCTTAGAGTTATTTAACAGGTGTTGTTGAAAAGCCAATCTATTCTGAGAGGCGCCAATGTCCCCGTCGCTCTCGGCAAACGCCGGAAATTGAATGAGATTGTACTTAATTAATCCTCTCGCTCTAATTCAGCCATGTTCTGTCATAGCTTAGCTGAATACGCGAAGACTTCTACATACGAGTCGTGTATTAACATACGCGGAAACGAAATTAAGTAAATGCTAGTGCTTCACAAGTTAAAGACGACGTATTCACGACATCTATAGTTTTATAACACAGATTTGTTTGGATGAAGAGAGCGTAGTAAATGCAAACTGAGCTGTAACGTTTTAATAGATTTGTTTAACCTCTTTTTCTTGTTTAGGATAAGGAAATAGTCAAAACTTAAACAAAGCCAGTTAAGGCTTTTGAAATAGTAAATCTATATACTAATGGATGAATATTACAGGTCCAGAGTGGAATAAACCGGCCGTAGTGCGCTCTCAAAGCAATAAGCGAGCGACATGAGTCGCTATTGTGAATTCGCTCAAATGCTACAGAGCATTTATTACATTTGTGAAGCGACTTTCAAGGAAATAAGTGTCCCCGTTCCCCTTATCCATTTTACCCGTTGGATTTACTTAAGGCTTCGAGGTAATAAAAATGTGGCTGGAGGCAGGTTGAAAAGAGTGATCACTGTAATGAAGTCAGGCACGGCTTAGACATGCTTTCAAATTGCATAACCTACACTGAGACACAGACCTTTTAAAATTTTACTTCTATGAATTCTTGTAGTCTTATCTAAAGCCTTTAATAATATTCCAGATTCCTAACAAGAGAAGGTAGTTCTTTAAAAATTACGTTACATCTCAGGGTTATTTTCTGAAGTGACAATTTTTTTATGTACACCAAATAAGTATCTCTTTATAAGAAGTCTAAATGCTCCTATGACTCACCGATTAATCGCTTCCTTTGTAACTTAGTTCGATTCCGTTGTTTTATATGGTTGTTTGAACTTTTAGAACTACCTTCATAATGTAAATCTGCCACAATAACAACCATTGCTATTTTCCGGTTGACATTATTTTGGAGTAAAGTATTCTCTGGTATGGACATAATACAAATTTCAGCTTCATTTAATATCATGTGAAATTTAGATTGAATGTTTGAAAAACATTGCAGATAATAAAAACTATATTTCCTTTGTAATACTAAACGAGGACGAAGCTCGAGCAAATAATACGCGCAGGCTTGGAAAGTATCGTACTACCAAGGATTTGATTTCTTTTTATTATATTGCTGTCTTTATTTTTCGTTGGATATGCAAAACAAGCAATTTCATATTTAATGAAATTTCAGACTGATTTGAACCATTATTCTGGTAGTGTTTTTAATCTTTATACAACTAGGTGATACTATATACGACTGAATGTCAACATTGATTAACTATTCAACAAGAGAACTTTGTCCAGTAGTCGACATCAGTCGGTTGAAATGATGATGATGATTACTTAGACTTGTATTTTGTATTTAACGAAGCGATGAGGCGAGCAGGACATTCATCTAATGGTAAGTGATATGCCTGCCCATAACGTAGCGCTAGTTAGGATGATATACACAGCACCACATTGCGCTCGTCACCTTGAGGAATAAGATGGCAAGTCCAATTACCCCTGTAACTTCATTACTTACAACTCGGAACTTCAGAACACTTATTCTTGCACACTACTGTCTGGCGGCAGAAATAAAAGCTGTGGTGGTTCCTACCTAGACGGTCTCCTTCAACAGCGACCAACCATAAGTAAACATTGTATAAATATAATTAATAATTTAACCAAGATCATCTATACACTGTTTAGTTTAACTTAATAGATATACACGAACTTTATCACTCTAACTTTAAAGACTCCCAAGTTATTATCGGACGAGAAGTCTAATTCCGGCAAGTGGTTTATATTCCTCGCAGTGTACATTATAAAAGCCGTCTTCAATAAATGGATGGGTGCCCACATAGCCTGTATTCGTCCAATGAACCAAAGGTCAATGGCATTATGAAATTCAGATAGACGCGGTTATTTACACGATTGTTCTTATTATAGAGTCATTTTAAATGTTATCATCATCAACTGTAAAATGCCCATTGAAAGCCATGGATCTCTCCTATCCTCCTTTCCTATTTTATTTCATTCCATTAAGTGACAAAACAAGTGGGACGTTCACCTGATCGTAAGTGATACACCTGCCCATAACAACATAGCGCTAGTTAAAAGTCTACACCATATCGCGCTCGCCGGTTTGGGATAAAATGTTGAGACTCGTTACCTCAGTAATTACACTAACTATAGCACCCTTCAAACTGGAACACAGTAATGTTTGCACAGTACTGTTTGACGGCAGATATAGGCGCTGCGGTGGTACTTCTTACCTAGACTGTATCCGGCAACAGAGACCTACTGCCAGTTCTAGTATAAGCAAGCGTATCACTCACCATCAGGTGAACGTCTCGTCTAAAAACATTCTCATCTAACTACACCAGCCTTGTTTGTAATGTCCACCATTGGCCATTTGCCTCTTCCCCATTTCCCCTACACCTCCTCTACCAATAACTTTTACAAGTAACAAATACAAAGCGACAAACATGAAACCATCTAAATATTTTTAAAGCGGCGAATCAACGAGAAGTAATACAAATAAAGTTGTTCGTAAGAAAACAATAACATCAATTTGAAGCGACGGGTCGTCGACAGCCTGACTACTGTACCTTCACTACTAAACAAGAATGACATTTAACATCCCTTTGTGACAACTTCACTTTGTATTGCGTAGCGACTGAGCTTCGGGCTTGATTTATACTTTATTCACCCGATACTTGCCCTACCGGTCTACCTACATCTTTAGAATAAAACCACGGTAACAATGTTTTTTGTTTAATAGATGAGGTTAGTGCTTGACCTGGATCCCACCTTGTGTTAAATAATGATCTGGTCTGTGATGGTAAAGCACATTGACCTAGTAACAGCCAAGACCTAAGTTTTTTTTGTAGACACGTCATATTCGGACGGGAACATTGGCACTGCCAAGTTATTCTACTCATTCGCTGTTCTTATAAAAAGGGAGGAGTTAAACCAATTTGTTCGCAAAGGCATGTTTACCACGAAAAGATGGTGACTCACAGTATATCTTGTCATGCGGTGGTGAAAAGATAGGGGAATTATATTGTGTAATTCCATCCCACATTCTCTGAAATGCATCTTGTTGAACACCGTGAGTCAACCACTCGTTGCCAGTATTCAAAACTACCTAGTTAGACTGGACAAATGTAGAGTGGCTATTGAAATATGAACAGAATTTTATAGTTTATGCTTTCTATTAACACGAATGTAATTTTCAATAATTAATACTTAAAAGATTTCAAATTTATATATAATATACGAGATATCCATAGATTGACTAATTGCGAACTCTCCGAAACTAGTTAAAGTATATACTCAAAATTTGGTAAAGATACTGCTTCTGCCATTTAGAGGTCAGCTAAGAATGGATTTTACAAAATTTCATCCCCAAAGGGAGTAGCAGAGGTGTTACGGCTAGCAAACCGTGCGGGGAACAGCTAGTATCATTAATGCTATGATACAAAACAATATGTTAAACGGCGACCTTTCATACTTCTCAAACGCCACTCCACTACTGCAATTAATCAGAACCAATATTTTAATGTACCATATTTGTTGTGATCTCCAGCAAGGTTAGAGTATGTTTTTAAGAGAAAGTATGTTTCAAGATAAATATTTTAACAGGTTTTAAAATAAGTATAATAAAAAGTTGAACTAAGTTAAATACTAAACTAAGTTGAAATAAGTATAATAAGAAGTTGTTTACTGGCGGTACGTTTCTGTTGCCTGAGACCGTATAAGTACTACCGCTGTTCTTATTTCTGCTGCCATGAAGCATTACGGAGACTGTCTAGACAGGTATCACCTTAGCCACAAAGTCTGTTACCAAACAATAGTAACAAACATTACTGTGCTCCAGTTTTAAAGGAGTTGTAACTGGTTTAATTACTCGGGTAATGAGATTTAAGATCCAATGTTTCAAAGCGACGAGCACGTGTTGTTGTGTATATCATCGGAAATAGAGCCACGTTGTTATGATCAGGCCGTATCACTAACCATCAGATAATCGACTCTAGGATAAGCTAGGAGCTTGTAGATGATAATTCAGCGAAAACTACATTGCTATAGTTTGTGAGCTCTCAGAAATTCTGTAAAGATTTTATTGCCTTATTTAGCCAGTTCCTGGGATCGATTTCCACAGAAGACTTTACACATTATATAGTTTATTTTTAACTTATGCTTAAAGCTTTTTCCGAGGCTATTTATACAGCTTTTTAAAAGTAGTTGATCGTAAGCTTTTATAGCAAATGAATTTTGTGTTCATCGTTCAAATTGAAATATTACACAGAAACATATTTAATTCGTCCTTGATTAGACATTTAGCACAGTATCACAAGTTATTTTTATAATAATACTGTATTCTGTCTTCACAACAAACTGGTTTCTTAAAACATCATCTAAAAGTCAAGGTCAGTTTTACTTGACGATGAATATATAAAGATTTTTACTTTCTTGAATTGTGGCGGTTGTAGCAGTATTATATTTAGATAAAATAATAATAATATTAAATTAAGATAAATTACAAGCATATGTAATTTACTGTATGTTACTATAAACTTATTATATGTGCTTTAATTTGCCCCTAACTTCAGTATTACTTAAAATAGGTATAATTTCACTACAGAAAACGTCCCAGTTATAACTAAAAAAAGTTTTACATATAACAATCAATCAATCATTAGTCAATAAATGTCTACTGCTGAACTTGAGCCTGCTTCAAAGATTTCCACATGGATCGGTCCTGCGCTGCCCTCATCCAGCGGCTTCCCGCGACCTCCACCAGATCAAAGTCAGCATGACCTCGGGTACCGCCGGGCTTGTAGAAGTTCATATAGAGGGATTTGAGTCCTTAATTCATAAAGCCAGGTAATTCATAATGTGATACCAATTAGGCACTAAAATACAGTTGTTCTTAAAAATATACAACTGATGTTCAAGTAATTCAAATAAATATGGTCTATAATATTATGTTTTTAGCTCAGCATTCGATGATCTGAAGAGGTCCTTTTTTTAATCAAAAATTTTGACCATAATCAAACATTAAATGGCAATGTGGTCTGCGCTGATGTAGAGTAATAGCTCAGTAACAGCCTATTTATTCATTCTAACACCATCATCAACTCCTACACTCTTCTTATAGAGAACAAGGAGCTAAATATTTTTGCAATATAAGGATGATGACTCTGTGAGACTGGTCGACCGGTGGTGATGAAGATGATGGGGGAAATAGATTATGTCATACCACCGCATTGTCCGATATGTTTGCGATAGAACACCGCGACCCCCCACTATGTAGGCAGAGGACAAAAGAATCGCTGGGAGCCAATGGATGCAGACCGTGCTGGTGGAACACATTACCAGAGATTTATGTCCAGCAGTGAACGTCCATCTGTTGAAATGATGATGATGATACTATCATTGTTATATGTTAGCTTAAAACATATGTAAATATACTCAACAGTTCGTCTGCACTTGATTAAGGAAAGGGAATTTGGGTCTCGTATATTATCAAAGAAATGATGATGACGAGGACACCGCGAGTTTAACCCCATTCGAATATATTCAAACCTAACAACACTATACATAATTACATAATAGAGTACATTAAGTAATTTAAATTTCTCACACTGTATGAAGCAACAGCTTCATTGTTTAATCTCTAACATGTTTTCAACGAGTCTTTTGACATTTAAAGATCATTTCATCCGATCTTAGATCGTCCGGCTTCGGCTCGTTCGTAATACCAAATTGATTCTCAAGTCACAAAAGTCCAATGAGTCATCGCGTTCGGTCATTTGCATTTTTTTTTAATATCCATCCGGAGGAGACAATGGAAGGTCGAGATGAGCGTTATTAGTCGAGGCGCTTTTTTACTGTCGTCTTGCCTTTGACATAAAAAAAATAAAGGTCAATTTCGCATTCGTTATACTGAAGTAACATTTGGAAATGTCACTTGCTAGTCTATTCGGTGCTTGCTCGCGGCAGAATTTTTACCTGTACGTTTAAATTTAAAAATCATTTAAACATCCACAGATTTCCTTCTCGACTTACAAAAAATTTACTTATATATTATATGTATAATATAACAGCTGTTTATTTCACTATGTTTTCATTTTACATTCTGTTTTTTGGATAAAGGCAAATATTTTTATTGATGAATCGTTCATCTGATAACTACAACAAAAGTACTTTCGATGTGATCGTTGATTTTATTTTACATTTAAAATTATAAAGTTTTGTATACTTCACATGTTATCTTTATATGTAAATATGATATTCAAATTCGTATTTATTATTACAAATAAATTTGATATGAACGAAGTACTGATATCGTAACAAACTTAAATAAATCTAACAGATATATATTTTAAAATAGACATTTGACCTTTATTCAAACTTGACCTTGTTAATGACTCATTACAAACGATTTGCGAACAATTTATTTAATGACTTCACATAAAAAGAAGTATTTAAAAGGTAGAAGGGATTTCTCTGTAAGCGGTAATAGGATCGCGTCGTGCGCGTAGGAGTGGAAGTGAACGAACTCAAGATACACACGCGGAGCAAATCTCTTGTACCACCCACTGATAACTCAAGAACATTATGTATGTACCTAAACATATACGTTTTTGAGAAATTTAATATTAAAGTCCATAAAAAACGACGGTAAGTCCATAGGCGGATCAAGTTTAACTTAATTCGCACGAGAATGACATAATAAACTAAGATGGCGGTTCATAGGGAGAGAGAAAAAGCACTAGATTGACATTTTGTTAATTCATTACCGAAGAAAAGAAGGAAAGACAAAAGCTACGCCAGTAGAAAAGTGGGGTCGCTACGAACCTTAATACAACGAAGGGACAAGGTATAGGGTGTCTTTTTCGGTAAACTTTTTACACAAGGAAATTCAAAGAAATTCAATGAATAAACGTATGGATCAAGAATATCCTTATACGTACGAATATATCTTTAACGGAGGCTCATAAATGGACGACTTCCGGCTGATAATGTACAACTACATACAGAAACAAAGTTTGACCATGCAATATTCTTGTATTTTATCGGCAAGTTTCGTAAATTAATATAAGAAAAAATACACTTACTACACAATATCTTGAGGCGTTATAGATATCATCGATGGCCTGTGCGATTCACTCTTGTATAGCAAGACGCGATCGCTTGATATTATTTTTTATTCAAAGTATGCATGGATCCGGGAATACATCTAAGAGGGGAACAAATAATTCCCCTCCGAGAAAAGTTTTGCTTACCTCATAAATATGTAGCCGAATTACATAAAACGGAGTGATTCTTGCAAATTGAAAAGCTATGCATAAATATTACTTAGACGAGCGTGTGCATCGATGGAAGCAGTTCCGATGTAAAAGAAACCGCTTTATTCTATAGTTTTATTCTGTATATTACGCAGATTTGTTGATATCTTTGAGAAGTAATGAATACAGGTGTTAAAAGTAACAATCTTATATCTATAACTATATAGACAATGACTATAAACTTAAGTAATGAAAAGAAATCATTAATATGTCCCGTAAGGTAAAGAATTACTTAATATTATTATATTTTTTACTTATCGTTTTATAAAAACATATGTATGTGTATATCTATAAATATAGGTTCTGATATGAATTTATAATAATAATAATAGAAAACTTAGTTAATATAAATTTTCGAATTTAATGCATATACCCAACAATGGGCGTAAGGCCTCCCGCACAACAACTCACGGGATCGAAGCCAACCACACCTGTTCGTGGTGCACTCTGCTAATCAACAAACGAGGCTCAAGCTCCCGCCAATCTGCTTTGGGCTAGCGTGGTGGGAAATAGCCCAAATCCCCCCATATGAACCTCTACATACGACAGCAACTTATGTCCAGCGGTACCGGAGGTCATGCTGACGGTATGTAAAGATCTTTGGGGGAGCAGTGGACGTTTGCGGCTGATGATGATAACCCAACAATGAATATGAAATGACAATTGTAATAATGGATAAAAATGAAAACTGGCTATTGGTCCGAGATTTACGAGAAATTATACTCCTTTGAAATCTGATAGTGTGATGGTCACCATTAAACGGCAGTATGTAAAATATTAATGTAAGGCTAGATGCGAGTAGCTTAGAACAAAGATGTTTGGAGGAGACTCATTTCTAACAGTAGACGTTTATCAGCTAATAATGATGATGATGATGATGATAGGAATACCCCGACGTCACTACAAAAATTTGGTAATCTCATTGGATTTTAAATGTATCTGTATTTCACATACATTTCGAATATCAAACGAGCAGTCACATCAAAAGCATCTCTACTTAAGCAATTTAAGCTTGCGCCACAAAGATTAAATCTATGAAAAAAAAATAATAAGGTTTTTAAAAAACAATCATGCATAAAACATTTCTACACTCGATCAAGTGGAAGAAATATAATCCGATTTGTTAAACGCATCAACTGGCAACTCAACTGGCAACTGCCGGAGCGAAAGGGCAAGAATGAATTCCAAAAATGGCGGAAATTAAAACTTTGTTCGAGAAAATCGCGCCTATTGAATGCGGGGTTTCAAAAATTCCTTCCCTTTTTTCTACGCTCTCAGTTTTCAATTAAACTTTTTCTCGCTAACAGTTATTTTTGTTTATAAACACGGCAACACAGAGCTTTGATAAACGTACCCACATAATTTAACTTACGGTGAGTAGTGTCAATAACAAAAGCTCGCGTACAATGCATAATTGATTTATAAAATAAAAACTGATTTATTGAATGATAAGAAAACCTATCGTTATCTTTAGGTGCCCTCTTGAAAATGAAGTTCGGCGCTCAGAATGAGAAAACCAATATAATATATAATACTATTAACTAATAGTATCTTAACCCGGTCCACTCCATAGAAAAACATATAGAGAGGTAATAGTTTATCTATATACAATGTATAGATAAACTATTACTTATAACTACTACTATCTAAATAATATCGAAGTTCCTGTTTTGCTAGGCGCAACACCCTCCCGCCCTCCAACACAAAACACATATATATATATAGAGAAATAAAAATACATATGGGTTATAGAATATTGCGGTCTTGGTTAGCACCATTACAGCTCCTAATCTTATTGCCAAACAGCAATGCAAATATTACTGAGTTGCGGTTTGAAGGGTGTTGTAGCTTGTGAAATTACTAAGGTAACGAGACAAAATAGTAATCCTTAAAGAGACCACTATAATATGGTGTTTTTTGTATATCATCATCATGCATCACTTACCATTGCATTACTTCTCTTTCATCTCATTGCTTGAAATGAAACAGTTTGGAGCTCTACTAAAGATTTTGAGACTCGTAACCCCACATACAAGTCCTCGCTTCCGAGAGAGTACTAATCCAGTGTTATAAAAAAAACTTTTATTATCTAGGTAATTTTACTGATTTAATCATTTTCCTTACATTTAAATATTTTTTAATAACAAATTGGCGCTTGTTCAAATGATATACATAACACCGCATTGTGCTCGTCACTAAGAGACGTAAGATATTAAATTTCATTCCCAATTGATTTCTCTAGCTACAGCGCTCTTCAAACCGGAACACAGTAATATTTGCATACTACTGTTTGAATGTAGAAATAGGAGCTGCGGTGGTACTTACCTAAACGGTATAGAGACCTAGCAGTAGTTAAAATAGTTAATGTAGTTAGAACCTAAACGGCGACGTAAATATATGTTTCTATTAAGTCTAAGTAAATTCACGTAAATCTGACGTAAATGGAGAAAATAATATTCGTTTAACTTAACATTAAGAGCTTTTTCTCGGCAATGAACTAGTTTAAAAAGTCATTAACGTATAATGTAAGGGAAGTCTTTGTACTGGGAGATGAAAAGCGGTTAATTAGCTTTGTACTAAAATATCATCGTCACCGCTTCCAATTTCTTTTGTGTGTTTAATAATATTTTGTGTATATACAAATGTTTATTAACCTTTTTAAAGAACAAACAATGACATCTATTTATACACGATTAATCATTGAAGAATTAAATTAAAATTGTATGTACCTAACAATACAGGTTACGTCTACTATAAACACCCTACTTTGAAAGAAGTAAACTTGTTCCTAATTCTATTCATAATACTGTTCATTCCCTTTCTTTCGCTCCTTTATTATGGAGTTTCCAGATTCTGGTGTTCAGTTCCCTAGACAAAGGAAATTACGAGTATTTATAATAGTAAGAATCGCTTTTCATTATGAGATGTCTGAGTTGATCTAGTATATCAAGTTAGTAAACAGTCTCTGGGGTCTTTAGAAATTATATGAATGTCGAGTTTCAATTCTGACTTGTATCAGGATATGAAGCTGCGTTTGTATTCAGAAAGAATATATAGCGATCTCATCAAACGGCGAAGACGACCATAGAAGGCCTTTTAATTGATCGATGGTCTCTGTTATCGAAGACAGTATAGGTAGGCACTGCCGCAGTACCTATTTTTGCCGCCAAACAATAGTGTGTAAATATTACTGTGTTCCGGTTTGAAAAGCGCTTGTAGCTAATGAAATTATTGGGGTAAAGGAGCCCCAAAATATTTTTTTAATAAACATGTTTCTTCAGCCATTTATAGGCCTGTGCTTCATTCCTTTCTCTATTTACAATTCTAATATTTCCCTCATTCTCTTCTTCTCTTGCCGTTCTTATCTTCCATACTTTTTTCCCTCATCTATTCTCCATTCTATTTCCTTTTATTCTTCCTTTAAATGAGTTTAACAGACATACGGTTATTTGTTTTGTCCTCCTTATTTCTATCTAATACATTTCTTTTCTGTTTACTTATATGTATACATTGCGGTCTTACTATAACTTTTATATGACCCTTTCGTCTATGCTCTGTAATCAATCTATTTCATTTACAAATTTTGTAATTATTATTTACATTTATTCCTTTACACTTACTTTAATTTCTATTGTGTCTTATTTTCTTCTATACTTCTTTATATTATTTCCTTACATTGTTTTAGAAATATAAGAGGACTGTGGTCTTCGCTCATCAGGAAAGCGATGGTTCTACCTTCTACTTTTTCTATGGCAATATACTCTAGCTCAACAGCTTATATCTAAAGCATTTATGACAAGTACAATGTGATGCGGTGTATAATATCCTAACCAGCGCCACGTTGTTATGGGCAGGCGTATCACTTAACATCAAATGAACATCCCGTTCGTTCCGTTGCTTAATTGAATAATAAAAAACTGACTCTTAACTGTCTCTTCTCCACTTGGCAAGGTATCCAAAAAATGATATGTTAATGCTCTTGGTCGTTCGATTACTTAATAAGTATTATTGTATTACATTAAAAGTGTCCCACTTTCTGATTTAAAAGGAAGCTTTTGTCAACAGCCCACAAGAATAACGAATCAGCAGACAAAAGCAAATGAAATTCAGTAAGTTCATCAAATATTATTTTCTGCAACATGAACTCGCAAAGCAAATAACAATCTTTATTTACTGTTATTGTAATACGATACAGGGATAAAGGAAGTACGGAAAAGTAAAAAATAATCGTCCTTTACGAATCAGGGGACCCGCCCTCGTCGTTCAGGATAATTCCTCCGCCCATCGCCCGTCGCATTAAGCGATATTTTCAATTTCACCGCTTCGCGTATTTAGTTTTATCGCGTTATTCGCAGCTTCCCCCTGCTACGTTGCATCAGCAATAACAATAACTGAACATTACCTAAATTCACTTTTGCCTTGTGTTATAAATTACACGGAAACAAATATTTCAGATTTAACGACCCAAATTTTATTATTACATAGGAACAGAACAGATATTCTAAAGGAGAATACACTAGAATTATCACTGATAGTACCTAGATACTTCTGTGGTGGATGTTTGTATGCATTATATCTAATATATAGGTAATATTTGCGAATAAGAAAAGAACATAATAAGCAAAGAGTGAGATGGCGAAATCAGTTTATCCGCGACAAATGTTCCACGCAAGATTTATAAGGGATAGAATCCGGGAGCGCGCAGAGCGGGGACCTCCCAGTCACTCGGGACCGATACTCTGCTATATGTTCGCGTCTTCGCGAGATATTTCTCACAAAGTATGCATACGGGCCTCGGAATAAATTCCACTTCATCCACACCGAATCTTCTGAAGGAACTTTTGCTTCTCATAAATATGTAGTCGCGCTCCCGGCAAGCGGAAGGTTATTCATATCTTTTATTATAATTTCATGTTCTTTAGAAATTTTAACGTAAATGGCAAGTGTTTTAATATCACTAGGCCTCAAACTACTGACGATATTATCTCTGTACTGATATGATCTCGATGTGGAGATCTTTTGGGAGGCCTGAGTCCATCAGTGGACTTCTTTCGGCTCATAATGATAATGATAAACATCTGTTGTCTTTGATAGTATAGAAAAGGAACAGCGTATTTTCACTAGAAAACAGCAAAAACATTATTATTACAGAGTTGAAGATGTATTAATATATCATAATCATCAGCCTACAAACGACCACAGCTGGACATAGAAGTCCTCCAAGAATCTCTACATCAATCGATCCTTTTTTTTATCGCGGGGGAAATCTTAAAAGATATCTTGCTTTTGGAGGGAAGACAAGGTTATGTGTGGCTTCCACCCACTAAAACCCCTTCGGTGGTGTTCCTTAGTGCATTAGGAGACGCTCCGGGAACTCCTACGCAACGCTAAGGTGCCGCCCCCTACATCAATCGATCCTGCGCTACCCGCATCCAGCTGCTTGCCACAACTTTTACCAGATCGTCGGACCACATAGTGAGTAGTCTGCCAACACTGCGTATTCCGGTAAGATGCTGAAAGTTGGTGAAATTAAAGGGTTTACGTAACTTAACATCTTACGTCTTAACGCAAGTGTAAAGTGATCAAGTCACGATGAATAAACAAAAGTAATTGATTACTCAGAGCAGTAGTTGGGTCGTGTCACTAGTAACTAAAGGCTACTTTGATCTATGCACGATGAAAATGTTTTGGAGGTCGAATAGTACGGAAGACCTTGCTTAAAGATAACGTGCGTATAATATACGTTATTTTAAACCTTCCTCATGAAGTGTCCACCTCCTAATATTCATTTAACTATAGTCATGAAGATATAAATACTGTCAGTTGTGAAAGTCTATGTTCAACAGTGGATGAACAGTATGCTGAAATAATGGTGAATTAAAATTGTTTCTGATTCTGCGTTCAGATACTACTTCAATAAAGAAAAGCCTAAAATAACAATCGTTGAATGTATTTATTTGCGCGTAAACATTTTCTCGGGAGTAGCTCTGTAATTAAATGTTCTCGCTAAACAATCTCTTTCGAAACCCACACAACAAATTTGCTAATTACTTCTCTTTGTTCAACTGCTTTTAATACTGACCATTGAATTTAGATTACTTTCTTATACATCAAACAACAATTCTTAAAAATATATATTAAATGTAACATGAAAGTGCTTTAAAGATCTAGACAATATGCTATGTTTTATCAATGTTGCAAATGTAGTGATTTTCAATGAAAATTAAAAATAGTCGGTACACCCACTAAAACCAGTAGGTTATTTTTTATTCGTGCAATCGTATAAATAAAATACAATTGATTCGCTCTATATAAAAACCTTTTAGTGAAGGGAACTCTATTCGCCGCAGTGAGCAAGCATAAAGATGTTAAGAGCATATTGATCTAAGAGCGCAAGCGTGCAAGAAATTTACGAATCCTGTCCAGCAGTCAGGTTCATAAATTGCTTATTATAAGGAAAAGATATTATAACGCAGTATACACATCTCCAAAAGCGATTATTAATGCCATGGTATATTTATAATTTAACACATATTAATGAATTGTTTCTCTACATACTCGTATTGTTTCCTTTAAAGTTTATCCGATTTCAGAATATCTGTTATTATATAACTCTGTAAAGGTTTGTTATAGTGAAGACCATTGCCACATTTAAATGAAAATAATAAAGCATTTTATACAGGTACAAAATATAGAATTTTGAGGTTTTTTTTTCTATGCATTATTCCTTCCTCCCTTAATATTGCCACTGTTTGGACTCTCAAGTACCTATCTCGTATCTCGCTGGCCTAATGGTTAGAGCGGGCGGCATCCATTCCGAAGGTCGCTGGTTCGAATCTAGGCACGTACCGATGACTTTAATATAAGGTTGTCAAATATCTCCCTTCCGCTTTTTTGCTCTTTATTCAATGCTTTATAAAAAGTGTTACAGTGATCGGATTTAGTTCAAATATGCGCCGTTTTGTTCGATAATCTGTTTCCATCTAGACGGCAACTTCATAATACCTCCCTCGTAGAAGCCCCCCTCCTTATTTGCGAAGAACTCGGACAGCCACTTTTCACAAGCCTCTTTTGAGTTCAACTTTACACCACCAAGGGCGTTCACCATGGACAGGAACAGGTGGTAATCACTTGGCGCTATGTCCGGGCTATATGGTGGATGCGATAAAACCTCCCATCCGAGCTCCCGTAGCTTCTGACGAGTCATCAACGAAGTGTGTGGTCTGGCGTTGTCCTGGTGGAACACCACACCCTTCCTGTTGGCCAATTCTGGACGCTTCTGGTCGATCGTCGTCGTAGTCCATGATTTGATCGGTATTTGTCGTCACAGGTCTTTCGCCGGCTGGCTTATCCATGGTGTCGTTTTCACCGGCTCTGAATCGTCGAAACCATTCCTCCGCGGTTCGAAGTGATAGAGTACCATCCCCCAAAACACCATTAATCTCACGGAACGTTTCTCTAGCGGATTTGCCTTTAACGAAGGAAAACTTTAAAATAGCGCGAATATCGGCGTTAGTGAACTCCATGTTTACACGTCTATAACTGTTGAACGCAATATCCAAACTAATTATGCATAGCGTCGTTTTGTAGGTTATGTCAAGACCTTTCAAATTATGTATATATATAGTATTGCCAGATACGAGCTCTGTAGCGCTTTGTACATAGCCGCGAAATTCAAAAGACAAAAAGGCGGAAGGGAGATATTTGACAACCTATTATTTAAGTTATGTACGTTTGTGAAATTTATTTACAACAGCAAAATACAAAGGGTGAAGGAAAACATCGCGAGGAAACCTGCACATGAATTAGAATTTATTCTAAGGTGTGTATGAAGTCACCAATCCGCATTGGGTCCGCGTGGTGACTATGGCCCATCACCCTCATATTGAGGGTAGGCCTGTGCCCCAACAGTGGGGATGTAAATTGACTGTTATGGATGAATTCTCAAGACTTTACATAAAACATTTAAGGCTATTTATCAGGCTTGGTAATTAAATCCGAGCTGATGGATTTACGTATACAAAAGCATGGTGTTCTTTAAACATGTCGGTTTGACGAGGTTTTCTTAACCGGAAGATTAACCTCAACGGTGATGGAACTCGCGCCTGTTCGAGACATATAGGGCGTCTGACAACCTTATAAACTAAACTATAATCGTTTCATTTATTTTTTCATAAACGGAATTTTCTTCTCTTCTAAGTTCAGGCTTTAACTGCGATTAGAATAATTCCATTCGCCCATCTCCTGAGGATTAAGCGATATTTTCAATTTAAACTCTCTGTGTATTTAATATTATTGCATTTCACGGAGCTCCCGGTAAAATATAACGAACAGAAATGAAAAATGGCAAAAAAAAAATTTTGCGCGATTTGCGTTTCACTGCAATGACTAGTAAATAAAAACGAGTTCTCGGATTATACTCTCTTTGCTAAAATCACATTTCCGCTTTCAAAACATTCGCTTTGAAATGCTTTTGACCGAAATAGTAAGCTCATATTTCTCTGAGAAAATAATAAACAACTGAAATTATACTAAAGATGATTACATGAAGGTATTCAAGTAGACGACATTACTGTATTCGGATTTACTGAGCGTTGAAGCTAGTGAAATTACTAAGTAAATGACATAATATATTAACAGCAGTCATAAGGGTGGAAAAGATTTGAAGTCAGGATTATAAAATCTACAAAATTTTGTCTTACTCAATTTTTTTTTAACAAAGCGTCGAAGCGCGCCCGGCTTTCACCTGATGGTATATGATAAGCCTGCCCATAACAACATGGCACTAGTTAGGATTGTATGTACTGCACCACATTGCGCTTATCGCCTTATGAATGTTAATTCTCACTACCCCAGTAATTTCACTAGCTACAACTACCTTCGAAGCAGAACATAGTAATGTTTGTAGGCTTTTATTTGGCGACAGAAATAGTCGCTACGGTGGTACTTACCTAGGTGGTCTGCGGCAACGTAGACCTACCAGTAAGCAACAATAAATGTGTAACATTAGCATAAATAGAGTAGCTCGGTAGCCTAATGGTTAGAACGTGCGGCTTTCATTCCGAAGGTCGTGGGCTCGAATCTTGGTATGCACCGATGACTAATATTTAAATTATGTACATTTGTGAACTTTAGTTACAACAGCGAAGCACAAACGGTGAAGGAACATATCGTGAGGAAACCTGCACATGAATTAAAATTTATTTTAAAGTGTGTGTGAAATCACCAATCCGCATTAGGCCCAAGTGATGACTATGGCCCATCGCCCTCATATTGAGGGTAGGCCTGTGCCCCAACAGTGGGGAGGTAATTTGGCTGTTGAAAATTAGCATAATACGATAATTTTTTATTACAATTTTTGAAACGCTTCAACATTATATTAAAATAATAAAGTAAATAGAATTTCCCCATTACTTACTGAAACACTCCATTGAAATCACAGTAATAATAAAATACAATTCGTGGAACTTAATTACAGAAAGCGTCCGTAAAGCGGAGATAAAAATTAAACTCTGAAATGGAGAAAATTAAAATTTCAGTGGGTCCGAAATCGCGTCTGAATTTGTTGCAGCGCTTTACCATATCAAATATTTTCTTTGTCATACATTAATTGTACCGTAATCAAATTTTTATCACTCGTATAAAAAACCAAATCAATTATAATTGTCTCTTTCACTCTATAATATCAATATTGGAATTAAATCATCATCATCAATAGCCGATAGATGCCCACAGATAAACATATGCTACCTATTAAAATATCCACAACTCTACTCCATATATATACCTGGTGAGAACTTGAGATATATTTGGTTTCAATTTGAACCTTATTTCCTAGGGCCACGGAGCATTTACATTGCGCGGCCGGGCGTTCGTTGATCCCAACAACAGCTGTATATAATTTTATTTCATTGCTGGTTTTTTTTAAGTAAAGTAATGTATTTTTTATGAAACTATCCTACTAACTGCTATTAAAAGGTTTTAAAATAAGTTTTTTTTAATTAGTATCGATTTTTTCCATTCCATCATCAAAGGTGTCATTAGTACTATCGTCTGTCTTCATTTTCCGAAGCGGTCTCCTAACATTCTATATTAGTATGTGCTGGTATAACTTACTTGAATCTGTAATTATTTATTATTGAAGCAAATGAAGAATGCAATCACTTCGCAGGTAATGAGCGTGCGTCGCGAAAGTTTTGTGAGCAATTTGGTATCATGCAAATTGATGCTGCGGCACGGGCATCGAACTCGACGAACTCGCCGACCCATGGTTCAATACACTCTCACAATAAACAGTGAACATCATACTACCACTAAAATAATCAAGCCACTTTCAGTTTATGTTCATACTTAATGAAAACAGTCTACGTTTATGGTTAAAAAGATACATATTTTTGTTAGTGATCATCAAATTAGCTGAAGTCGTTGAAGAACAAATTGCTAACAATTTTATTTTAGATATTTTAATGTTTAATTATAAAAGTTACAGTGGAAATAAATAAATAAAGCTTAATAAAGATAATTTAGGATGCAGATATTTCCATTTTCATACAATGAATAGGTAAATTATTTCTAATGGTATGGTATTGTGTATTTACTTCTGTAATCTCTTACATTCAGTTTCAATGAGATTAGAATGATGTAATATCATAAGGTTCAGAACGTACTGCATAGATAATTTAACCTAACCCTAACCTTACTTTAACCGTATACAACCACTACATTTCCCATAATAGTATTTGCTGGCTGTGACAGAAATAATTTTGAAATTTATACTTATTTCTCAGAAATATTCCCGCCCGGCGGCAACCTACCGCTCCACCAGTCCTTTTGTTTTTATTATCACCCTCACAACCCCTTTTGGAGGTAACATTTCGTAAAATCCGCTCCTAGCTGATCTACTCGTTAAAAAACAATATTCCTATCAAATTTCCAGTCTCTAGGCCTTACAGTTGTTCCAGAGAGCCCACATCGGTGGAAATTTCGTATCTATGTACTGGTATAAATATACGAAATATATATATTTGTTTTCTAAAGCTTATTATAAAAAAATTAACGAAATTTAATTGGTGAGACAATGAGGAAGATTATAAAACACACATAAAGTTTTAATTGTGTTATTAATTATACAAGTGCAGACCTTGTCGGGTATGTCTATATTATTTTTATTCGACAAAGCGGCTGAAGAAACTGGAATTCACCGGATGATATAAGCCTGCTTATAATAAAGTTTCAGTAGTGAGAATAATACACACTACGCCATATTGTGCTGATCGTTGTGTTATCCTAATAATTTTTTTAGCTAAAGTGTGTCGCAAAGAACATGATATTTGCCTTTCTACTGTTAGACGACAGAAGTAGATGCTGCGGTGGTAACACATAATGATGATAATGATATTAACATGACGATTATACCCATTACAATGTGAAGCATTCAGTATTATCAGCCTTTATTTATCCACTGCTGGATATGTCTTTCATTGGGGAGTATTGCCTATAAGTCACCATTCACACAGTCACATGCGGGTTGGCGACTGAAAGTTATTGGTAGGGATAGGAAGATGTGGGAGGAGTGCAGACTTTTGAAAGGGATTTTGCGAAATACACAGGAATAAAGGGTAATGTAAGATGTTACTATTTGAAATATTATTGAAGGAAGAATAGTAACAGAAGTCTTTGGGGGCGTGAATCCGTATTCATTGGACAGATGAACCCACTGACAGGGTATGCTAGTAATGTTGTTGTTAATATATATAAGATATATCCATAAATCGACCGACGATCTGGTGAGAATCGCGGAAACGCAATGGATACGAGCAACGCGGGACCGACAAACGTAGAGATGTTTAGGGGAGGCCTATGTCCAGCAGTAGACGCCAATCGGCTGATGATGATATCCAGAGATTCATTTACTCATTTCGAGATCTCCGAAACTATTAGATGTAAACAGCCAGAATTAGGTAGAAATATTGCTTTTGCCATTTAGAGATCATTTTAGAATGGATTTTACAAAATTTCTACTCCAAAGGGGTGTTAATATAGAGACGGGGTCGAGTAGCGGTGAGTTGCCGCCGGGCGGAAGTATTTCTGAAAAATTTAAAGTCTAAATTTCGAATCTAATTCTATATTACGGTTAACAAAGCGAGAGGGGAAAAGGTAATATTTATACGGAATCTAATAAAAAAAAAACGTTGAAATATGTATTTTTATTGTACAGCAGTGGTAGTTGTGTACACGTTTCGCAGCATACGTTATTGTTTCAATCTCGCTCTATGCTCATACGCTGCAGGTTGCGGCTGCAATTACTTTTAAGTGCCAGCGCCGAGAGTGAGTGCTGGGCGCTGATGCCGACCGGTTCCATACCAACTATTAAATTCGTTAACAGCTCAGCAATATACACGACATAAATACGGCGGGAAATTATTTCCCAAAAAAAAAACAAAACAGCAAATACAATACTAATGTATTATATTATTTACACAACGAAAAGATTTTTGGGGTAGCTGGTATACTGTGCTACTAAAAGTATACTAGTAGTACAGGTGATAAGTGCTTGTTGACGGAGATAGTGTAAATAAGTACCATCACAGCTGCTATTTCTGTTGCCAAATCGCATTTTTGTTACACAATTAAGCAACGAGATAAGTAAGTCTTTTAGCTGATGATAAGTGATACACCCGCTCATAACAACGCGGCGCTCATTAGGATATTATACACAGCACTACGTGGCGCTCATCGCCTGAGACATAAAATGTTGAGTCTCATTACCCCAGTAATTACACCAGCTACAGCGCTCTTCAAACCGAAAGAGTAATTTTTTCACACTATTGCGGTGGTATCCACCTAGACAGTCTCTGGCAACAGAAACCTACCACCAGTAAAAGTGTACAAACATTACTATGATCCAGTTTGAAGGGCGTTGTAGCTAGTAAAAGTTTTTTTATATAATCACGCCTTTTTCCCAGTAGTGGTAGGCAGAGGTGAATAAACACCCACATTTCGCCAGATGTGGTCAGATTAGGTCCCATGTAACAGGGGGCGAGCCTGTTGCCACTTTATTGGGGCCACCACACACGCACACAAAGATGATTACAATGTGCGGGGTTTCCTCACGATGTTTTCCTTCACCGTTTGTATCTCGCTGTTGTAACTAAAGTCCACAAATGTACATAACTTAAATATTAAGTCATCGGTACATGCCGAGATTCGAACCCGCGACCTTCGGAATCAAAGCCGCACGCTCTAACCATTAGGCCAGCGAGCTGCTAGTAAAAGTACTAGGGTTATAAGACAAATTTTGCACTGTGGTGTAGTGTATATCATCCTGATTAGCACCACGTTGTTATGGGTAGGCGTATCACTTACCATCAAGGGAACGTATGGCTGGTCCCGTTCTAAAAATAAAAAAATAGAAAAACGCGTTTCTATATAATCACCGTACCGTTTGTCTCCTCTTTGTATTATAATTTGTAACGCCCTCACTTCTATATCTGTTCTCTTATCGTTATTTCCTACTTTAAACAAAAAAAATAATTGATCAATCGCTTTGTCTATGTTTCTATTTACCACTTATACAGCGTATTATCTCTCATCCCCCTTAAGTAACATTACCTTACGAATTAAGTTTAATTAATTAATTAAACTTAATAACATATATATCTTTATAACTTACATTTAGCGTCAGAAATAATCTCCATCATCATCATCAGCCGATAGATGTCCACTGCTGGACATAGACCTCACCCAAAGATCTCCACGTCGATGGGTCACGTAAAATAATGTCCGCGAATTAATATTATTAGTCAGTCAGTTAATAATTTACAATAATACATATTATTTGTATATTAACCAATATTACTAAAAGTACCAACCCGCATTGGACCAGGGTGGTTGGTGGGCATGGTGGGGCCCAAATCTGCCCAAATGAAACAAAGTTCGTGGGAAGGTGCTAGGTACGAGCACGACAGATCCGAACGATGTGAAGATCTTAGGGAGAGCCCATGTCCAGCAGTGGACGTCTATCGGCTGATGATGATGATGATTTAAAACAATCTTTTATATATAATTTAGCTTAGTAACAATAGTATTCAAAGAGCAAACGCGTTGATTAAAACGCAAATGGCTAAATTACTTAAAGTAACGTATTAACTTTCGTGTTTACCAGCTTTCGTAAAATTTCAGCAGCAAAAGCTAGGAAATTGTGCGAGGTTTCGCGACAAACACTGTGCGGCGGGGAGCTGGAAGTGGAGCAAATGTTTATGGCTGGACCTACAAGCCGCATAATTTTCACATCTCGTCAGTTCATACCAGTATAAGGTTAGACGCACACTGAGCGGTGTTAATAAAAATATATATATTGGTAGTACTAAACCAGGGTTTGCGAAACTATTTTCGCTTTGATATTTTCCAAAACGTACTGATACTACAGACCTTCATAGCAAAATTACTTTTAAAATCCCATCTCTATTTTTTTTTTACTATTAATGCAAAATATTTACCGAGTCAAAAACTTTGCGGTTGGTTAAGTGACTTGACATCATTTTACCATCAATATTTAACTAAATAAATAGACATAAAATGCTGTAAATATCAAGCGTTATTTATAACTATTAGTACTAATTACGTGAAAGTACCAAGCGGTTAATTATAAAGTTTTAAATAAGGACCCTAAAGTCATTTTACGATTATATCGAACCCTGGGAAACCGATTTCTACCATAGGAGGACGGAGGACAATCGTACTACATAGGCATAGAATACTTTCTATATATGTAGTGATATATGTTTTATTATTATTCTCTTACAAGTTTTCTAGTGGTAGGTTGTCGCAAACCGTCTAGGTAGGAACCAATGCAGCTACTGATTCTGCTACCAAATAGTAACGTGCGAACATTGCTCTGTTCCGGCTTGAAGGCGCTGTAGCTCCTGAAATTACTGAGCTAACGAGACATCTTAGGTTTTAAAGTTACGAGCATGATATGGTGTAATGTATATCATTTTAACTATAGCTTCGCTGTAATGAACAGGTTAATCATTTACCATCAGCTGAACGTTGATTAAAAAGAAACTGTAACCCAATATCAGAAAAATAAAAGGATTGTTTTAAAATATATTAACTGCGCTACATCTGACGCAGTTTTAACAATATTTCTGATACACGATAAATATTCTAGAAATGTTTTTCAGTATTGAATGTCTAGAACGAATAATGTTTCAGTTTCATTAGTAACAGGAGCTTATAATTTCACTTTAATATAATAAATTTAATTACCATAAATTAAGTAATTAACACATATAATTGACAAGTCTAGGGCAACTTTGCACGCGATTCATATCAACATTATTTATTTAGCCTGGTTTTTGAAAACAATGTACTTAAATATAAAGAAACTTTGCGTTTCTTATAAGCATAAAGTAAACAAGGTCAATAATTATGTTCATGTTAAAAAAATTATTGCTATTTAGTATAAACTAATAATCATTAATAAAAAATCATAATGTTTCACTCACTAGCGTAAACCTAGTTATTATTTTTATATTCGAGCAAGCGACGAAATAAGCTAGACCTTCAAATGATGGTAATTGATACATTTGCCTATAACAACACGGCGCTAGATAGGATGATATATACAACGCCATATTTTCTTTTATTCTTTATTGTCACCTGATGGTAAGTGATACGCCCGACCATAACAAGGAAGCGTATGTGAGTATGATATATACTGCGCACACTTCGCTCGTCGCCTGAGACATGATGTTGAGTTTCGTTACCCCAGTAATTACACTAGATATAACGCTCTCACCAGGACACAGTAATGTTTGCACACTACTGTTTGTCGGCAGAAATAATCGCTGCGGAGGTGACCACCTAGACAGTCTTTAGAGACCTATTACCAGTAAATCCGCATAACATAGTGCCATCTCATTATAAAATTGTTCTACATTACTATGGTCATAACCTTTATTCTTAAAATGTACGAGTTAATTAATTGTTCTACTGATGGTAGCCATCTGTGGCCGTGTACAAACACTATTTCCGGTTCGTAAGGCGTTGTAGTTGAAATGACTGATATAACGAGACGAGCTAAATGTGGTACAGAGTATATCATTGTATTTTTCTTCTATTTGCAATTCATTGTTGTGAGCAGGCGTAACTCGTCTCGTGAAACAAAACATAAAAAATGAGGTTTAGTTTTTATGCTTGCTGTGAGTATAATGGTATACTTTAAAAGCATATCTAAAAATTGTGGTGAAATATGAAAAAGTGGTTGTGTGCGTCGCAGTGATTGTGTCGCGGGTGGCAAGAGGTGTCATTATGTGCTGGAGACAATGAGACCCGAGGGTGACGGCGCGCCGTTCCAACCTGCGTGACCTCCAACGCGACCAATCTAAGTGTATACCCTTGTAATGTGCAAAAAGGCTTAAATTTAGATGAGAATAAAAATGCGTTAGAAATGCTCTAATGAAAACGTTATGAGATATTTTTTCAAATTTTAAAGTTAATTTCTTTATCTTCTTAAAGTGCCTCTCCAACTAGAAAAGGTTGGCGATCAGCGTGATACAGTCCTTTGTCTCTGGTTCGGCGGAACAATTCGGATGCCTCAGATATGCCAGTCCATAATATATAAAGTTATAAATTAAGTATAGAATAATAGAATAGAAAAAGTTTATTGCATACTAAATTACATCAAAAAGTACTAATATAAACTTTTGATATTATTTACAATTTTAATATTCACATAAATGGAATACTTATATTGGTACAACAATAGGTATACAACAGGGTTCTACATCTGTGTTAAATTTGAGACCATTATTTAAATACAAGCAAGATTGATGGTAAGAGGTCGCGTGGACGGACCCCAAAACGTTGGACTGACCAGATGAAGGTGACCATTGAGACACCTGTATATAACGCTATACAGAAAGCATCAAACGAACAGTTATCGATAAGGAGTCACGACCCTCAGCATTGAGGAACTGACTGTAAGAGAGAGAGATTTAAATACTATCCAGTGCATATGTCACAACACGGGTTTTCAACCTTCGCTCAGAAGAGAGACCACAGTAAAAATTATTGTAAATAAAATTAACATTAATAGCAATAGAAACTTAACAGTTATTATCATAATATGAAAATGACGTTGAGATCTTTGGAGAAAGCCTAAGTCTAGCTGTGGATGTCTATCGGCTGATGATGATGATGATAAAAATGATCACGATCGAATATAGTACTGGAGCATGATAGAGACAGAGAGCGACGTATCCTGAATCCGGTGTCCAGAAAAGAGATTAGAATAAACAATGAGTCATCGATAAGTAAAATTTATATTGCATAAGTGAAAAAGGAGTTATCTGGAATTTTCTAGATTGGTGTTCTCTAGAAACTTCTAGAATGATAGGCGTATGGCAAGCGGATGATTCATTCGTCGTTTTAACTTCGAGGCGATACTACGATTAATCTATATGGGTGATATGCGCGATACGAGATGAGCTAGTGATTTTGAAGTGATGAGCTTTTTAATTGACCTTCAGTTAGGAACTTACTAAACTTTTTATTTCGGAATATCGTTTTGAGCTTATAAAAACCAGGGCGTAACATTATCTCATTGTACATATACATATGTACTATTAACGGTGAAGGAAAACGTTATGTGGAAACCTGCACATGAATTAGAATTTATTCTAAGGTCTGTGTGAAGTCACCAACCCGCATTGGGCCCGCGTGGTGACTATGGCCGATCGCCCTCGTATTGAGGGTACGCCTGTGCCCCAATAATGAAGACATAAATTGGCTGTTAAAAAAAGATTAGTATATAAAATTATAAGTATAAATAAATAATTAAAAGTTGTCCAAACATACGTTTGAATTATTTTCTGTATTATTTTATCCATCTAATCCAAACAGGACATCAACCAACCCCTAACATTTCGTAATGATTACAAATACAATGTATTTAAAACCTTTACATACTTCTGACTTCTCTCCAGGAGACAGGATATAACGACCATGTTCCTTCCTCCAAAAATATGGAGTTAGGACATTTTTTAACATAAATTTTTTATATTGACATCTACTGTAATTACAAAAAAATATATAATGATACAAAACGTTGATGAAAAATTACTTAACATATTCATTATCAATAGTTATCGTACTTACTGTAATACTTGTCCAATTTGTCCAGCTTATTTAATTGCATGCCTTTATAAGCTTGTAATGAATAGTGATTAGTTATTAGTTAAAATTGACGTTTTTTTTTTTTTCACATAATCTGTGAAAAGCAATCAATTGACATCCCGTCGTCGTCAATAAAGAGATATCGCACAACCGGACGACGTTAATTGAAGCTCAGTATATGGCGAGTCCAATTTATAAAGTGTCACTTCTAATTACGTGGAATCGATCCCGGGGATATGGAAGTATGAATTATGGATTTTAACATGATTGTATGATGTTTTTATGTTAAAAAAAAAACGCGGAAATTTTATAATGAACATTAGAAGCTATTTTTGATAGGTGCCTGTTGTCGCAATCCTGTAGTCACAGACTAGTAAGAATAGGACTAGGATAAACCCTGCCTATCATAAAAGGCGACTAAATTGATCTATGGGTGTCGCGGGCCTTTAGAGTGGGTACCCTTGCCACTCAATAAGAGAAACCCCATTGAGGACAAATGCGACGTGGTTACCCACTTTCCATAACTCGGGGATTATGCTTAGAGTTTGGCACTTCCTGGCCACTTACTGAGGCAAAAATTGGAGGAGGACCGGTGCTTTCTATAGTTCGTTACCCCTTCGAAAGCAACCAAGGAGGTTTTGGTGGGCATAAATTTCATCTTCTGAAGGTTTCCTACCAACACAAAAAAAAAATTCATTGTAACCGAAGACTTTTTAAATAAGTACAACCGCGGTATTTTTGTTGCCAATCAGTAGAGGGCAGATATGATTATATGCCGGTTCGAAGGGTGTTACACATACATACATACATATAGGGTTGCCAAATATCTCCCTTCCGCCTTTTTGTCTTTTGAATTTCGCGGCTATGTACAAAGCGCTACAGAGCTCGTATCTGGCAATACTATACATAATTTGAAAGGTCTTGACATAACCTACAAAACGACGCTATGCATAATTAGTTTGGATATTGCGTTCAACAGTTATAGACGTGTAAACATGCGAGTTCACTAACGCCGAAATTCGCGCTATTTTAAAGTTTTCCTTCGTTAAAGGCAAATCCGCTAGAGAAACGTTCCGTGAGATTAATGGTGTTTTGGGGGATGGTACTCTATCACTTCGAACCGCGGAGGAATGGTTTCGACGATTCAGAGCCGGTGAAAACGACACCATGGATAAGCCAGCCGGCGGAAGACCTGTGACGACAAATACCGATCAAATCATGGACTACATCGAGTTAGACCGGCATGTGGCATCTCGTGACATCGCCCAGGAGATGGGAGTTAGTCACCAAACCATTTTAAACCATCTGCAGAAGGCTGGATACAAAAAAAAGCTTGATGTTTGGGTGCCGCATGATTTGACGCAAAAAAACCTTCTGGACCGAATCAACGCCTGCGATATGCTGCTGAAACGGAACGAACTCGACCCATTCTTGAAGCGGATAGTGACTGGCGACGAAAAATGGATCACATACGACAATATCAAGCGAAAACGGTCGTGGTCGAAGGCCGGTGAATCGTCCCAAACAGTGGCCAAGCCGGGATTGACGGCCAGGAAGGTTTTGCTGTGTGTTTGGTGGGATTGGAAGGGAATCATCCACTATGAGCTGCTCCCATATGGCCAGATGCTTAATTCTACCATCTACTGCGAACAACTGGACCGCTTGAAGCAGGCGATCGACCAGAAGCGTTCAGAATTGGCCAACAGGAAGGGTGTAGTGTTCCACCAGGACAACGCCAGACCACACACTTCGTTGATGACTCGTCAGAAGCTACGGGAGCTCGGATGGGAGGTTTTATCGCATCCACCATATAGCCCGGACATAGCGCAAAGTGATTACCACCTGTTCCTGTCCATGGTGAACGCCCTTGGTGGTGTAAAGTTGAACTCAAAAGAGGCTTGTGAAAAGTGTGTGCAAATAAGGAGGGGGGCTTCTACGAGGGAGGTATTATGAAGTTGCCGTCTAGATGGAAACAGATTATCGAACAAAACGGCGCATATTTGAACTAAATCCGATCACTGTAACACTTTTTATAAAGCATTGAATAAAGAGCAAAAAAGCGGAAGGGAGATATTTGCCAATCTTATATATATATCACGCCTCGTTCCCAGTGGGGTAGGCAGAGACCACCTCTCTCCACTTGTTACGATCCTGGCACACCTCTCTCGCTTCCTCCACTTTCATGAGCATCTTCATCCATGCTCGTTAGCGAGTACTCTTGACCTGACTTTGTAGCTAATAGCTTGTAGTAGTAACGGCGTTGTAGCTAGCAAAATTAAATTAGAGACAGCGATGAGCGCAATATGGTGAATGCTGTGTTTATCCACTAACTAGAGACACTTTGCTGCGGTCAAACGTATCACTTACCATCAGGTGAACAGCACATCTTGTCGCATCGTCGAAAAAAAATCGCCCAATAATTTTGTAGTTTACTAGCTTTAGTACTTTTCGGAACAGTACTAACGTTTTAAATATACTTAGGAAATATTGTAATGAAATTCATCGTTCGCTAAAGTTGTTTATTGTGTTGAGAATAATGCGCTTGCTGTAGTAAACTGTTTCCAGTTTCAATACGCTTAAAAGCGTGAATGTCCTATTGAGATGGTTATGAGATAAATCTATGTTCACACCGATTGTACCGATCAGCGCTCTCGGATATTGTTTGCTCGATCTAAAGGGATATTCGTCATTGTGTACATTCACCTGAAGCGGAGATGCAATTACTTTAAAGCTCTTTAAACGAGCATTGGTAAATTTATGAGTTCATTATCTTAACCACACATTTTTAAAAATTGGAAATTTTCTATAATTTCCACGCAAACTTATTAACGTCTCTATAAGTATTATTTAATATAGATATATACATAAAAACTGTTATAGAACTAAAATGTAATCGATATATATAAAACACCTGTGTAGAAGTTAGTGTCTTCGCACCCGTCGCCTGAACATCGTTGTTACCAATAGCCACCCCTTAAAGGTCTACTATAAATTACTGACTAGACAAAAGGCCATGTTAACTAACCGTTATTATAATAATTAAACACATTTATATATACTACTTATCTTAATAAATTAGTCCTAAAATTCAGATCCTTCGACGGTAATGTCGTATAAGACCGACCACCTTACTCTAGATTTATAATGAAATGTTGAAATTTATAATCCCTTTAAGTATAATCTGGAATTTTATTTTACTTTCACATATACAATATCTTTAATAGACATACACAATTTCTGCAATTGTTATAGATATTTACTTAATTCCGTTTGAATAACTTACCTCCTGCTACATTCGTATCTGATTAAACAAAGAAGCTCCTCGTATCAATCCAGTTGTAACTAAATCTTAGAGCTGTTTCTTCAGCACGGAATTGCGTATATTAGTTAGTTAGTAAGTAATATTTTTTTAAGTATAACTAATAACTTATTAGTTATATATACGAAATATATACTATTAATATTACAACAAAACGTTATAATTGAATATAATTTGTTATAACTGAATGTAGAGAATAGATTTTTAAGTACAGATTTATTGTTTGGTTGGCAGTTAAAGGTAATAATTCTACCTTTCCGTTTCTCTCTCTAAAATCGTTTCCTTTTGTCTCTGGACTATCCGTGAGTGATAGGGTTTGCTGTCTTTAACGGAGGATCGGCTAGCACCGGTACCTCTTCAGTATTTACCTTAGGCCTGTGTAACATTTGGAGAACTATAAAACTTTTACTCAATCGGTCGTTAATATCGGTTTTTTAAACTACGTCGTCTCTGCACATTTTGTGGCGGAAATACGAAAATAGGAATACATTATATAACAGAAACTATTACAGATCTAGAGTATATAGAACAAAAGCGACTGTTGTGTTAAGGAAGTTTGGTAATATGTCGGACCAAATATTAAGAGATAACAAACCGTGTGGCCTGTCGCATCAATTTGTTCTTTAAACTACAAACCGCACATTACGCTGCGCAAGATGCACAGCATCCGCCGCAACCGCAAACGTGACCGAACATTCCCCTACCGTTCGGCTCCCGCAGCTATACAACTTCGTTTACTCCACAACCAATTTCGGTGTTTAACTGTACATTTGTTCGGTTAACGAAAATAAAATATAACTCTTTGCCAATATATGTTTTTCTCACAGTGTACGGACTTTAAGAAAAACTTTGAGAAGATCTTATACCTTTAAAAAAATTAACTCGACTTCAAAGTAAAAAGTTTTTTTTTCTACTTGTTAACTTCTCTTAAAATTTGTAATGAAAGAAAAACCTAAACAACTTTTAATACTTTTTACTACTCTGTACTAATAGGAATTAAACGCAAGAAAGTACAATATTTCATTAAAAATAATGTACTAAATATTATCCTGATACTTTCATTTAATGAAATATTATTGCTTCCTTTGTTTCTTATATTTCTTTATTTTCAATGATAATAACAATGATTAATATTTGAGGATCCTTAATTAATTAAAACATTATTTTATTCCCATTTAATATATCATCCTCCATTGAATGACTTCAAAATTTACCTCCTTCAGAACATTCATATAATAAACTTCCTACTTTACACCTACCTTATTACTCTTCCTAATACGACTTCTTCTTCTTCGTCTTCTCTGCCCTGTCGTTATAATGTCGGGTTATAAGAATAGGACTAATGTAACCACTGCTTGTTGCAGGTGGAGGTTAAAAGCTCTCGGATTCGTGGGCTTTGAAAGTGAGAGCTCTAACTGCCAACAAACTGAGCCCAGGCTGGACGACAAGTACGAGAGGTGGTGTGTTTGTCGTATTAAAGAGAGGACTCTAAGGAGGATTACGTCCCGGTGTATCCCGTACGAGAATTGAGAGCTTCTCTCATTGCACTAAGAGTGAACGCAGAGGGAGTTTTAGTCTGTACCCTCTGTATACAACATAAAACTTCGCCCCATAGAAGCAGCGAATCTTTTAAAGATTTCCCAAATCCCTCTCCCTCTTAGTGAAAAAAGGGCTTCAAGGTTTTGTCATAAGGAAATAGTCAAGGCCATTTCTTCACCGCGTTATCCATGTGCAAGTTTGTGGATGTCTCATGTTCACGACAGCTGTTTCTCCACTATGACTGATTCACCGGAAGCACAAACTCGGATCGAACCAGCGCTGCTTAGAGATATATAGCACGGACGGGCAGCATCTTACAAACGGAACTATAATAGATTTAAAATTTATGTTAAATAAATTAAAAGTTAAAATGGTTGTAAAGTTTGTATCGTTTATTAAATTCTGTATGAAAAAATATAAATGAAATATCTTCGGTGTAACATAAGGAAAAGCATTTAATCACACAAAAGTAATTTTACGCTGCAAAACGAAGCCAATAGAAGAAAATCGTTATTCTCACCTCCATAGAGCGGAGCGGAGTGCAATTACTGCAGGAGTGCTCAAAGGCGCGCACGCCGGAGAAACGGATTTTTAACATTTCGTCGTAACGGTGTGGACATGATTACTTTTAGTTTCATAAAACACAAACGTTCACAAAGAGCACAGACAAAGTATTATCCTTGAGAACTCCAATTAATAAACTATAGTATTTTGAAACCTTGACCCAATAACATGTCAGTATCAAACTTGATCAATATACGTGTTAGTCCGAGGCATTTGTCGCAGGAACGTCTGAACCATTTTTTGGAAATATTTTTAAACTACAAAAATATTCTGCTGTAAGATTATCAACTATTTTCTACTTCCCTTAAAGGTACATATGTTTAAGAGATAAAAGATCAATAATTTTTTTATTGGCCATGGTAAAGCAAAATTCTTTAATGAAATCAAATTAAAATTGCAAGCTGCCAATCGGATTGTGTACACGAGAAAAGCTAACGATGAACGAAAATTTTAACTGCAATGTATACAAACGACAACTCTTAATAAAATTAATTAAAACAGCGCTTCTTCATGAAGTTCACGGACATTAAAAAAATTACCATAACTGTTTAAGAAGATAACTTCGAAAAATAAAGCTTGTGAGTTACTGAAGAGTGAAATGAAGTTAAAAGCATTTGTGTCTTATTGTGTTAACAGCAACTAAACATTCGCAATGATCAGTATTTAATAGTTTTTCATTATATAGGTATAGGAGATGTTCCGTCATTATCATTCATCATCATTTCAACCTATAGTTGTCGTCTCGTAAGAATTCCAGCGCGAATGATGCCGATCAAATGGTGTTCCATCTTTACTACTTCGTGGGTTCACCTGGAATACAGTCGTACTTCACTTGCCAAAATCTAGCATCTTCCACTCAAGACCATGTCTCCATATTTATCTAGAAATAGATTGAGAACTGTAAAAAATTAAAGTGATAGATAGCTATTGCTATTGGTGTTTGTTCGATCAAAAAGAGCAGACAAAGGAACAACTCAAACAAAGCAGGAATAGAGGAAATTCTGGGTACAAAAAGCCCCGATTCGGATTTTTACCTTTGTGTGTCTCTCTAGCAAATAGAACGTGAAGGTTGGACAAAATTCTAAAGGAAAATATTTTCAACTTAAATCCCGAATGGCAAATACTTAAACTGGTTTTTAACTACTCAAATGAACTCTCGTATACTGGGGTAGCACACGCTTCACCTTCTTTAGCTTCTTTGTCACTCAGTTTTATATACAGTTAGGGTGAAGTATTTTTAAATCCCTTTATTTGATAAAAACAAACTTACTATGTGACTGTGGAACCAAACGTCTCAAAGCGACCAGATTGAGACGTTCAACTGATAGTATGTGATATCACAGCGCTGGTTAGGATGACAGACACTACACATTGCGCTCGTCGCCTTAAAACATAAGATGTCAAGTCTCGTTACCACAGTTATTTCACTAGCTACACCTCTCTTACCTAGAGCGTCCGAATTGTTCCGCCGAACCAGACACAGAAAGGACTGTACCATGCCGATCGCTAACCTTCACTAGTTGGAGAGGCACTTTAAGAAGAAGAAGACACCTCTCTTCAAACCAGAACACAGTAATGTTAACATAAAACCATTTGAAGGCAGAAATAGAAGTTGGTGATACCTACCTAGACGGTCTCCGAAAGGCCTACCACTAGTCTAATCAGTTAAGAAGGTATAAAGATAAGGTAGATAGTATTATATATAATGTTGTTGGGACAGAGGTATACGTATACCTGGCTTCCTAATTCAACATTGTATTATAGTTGGAGCAGAGATAAAGTTTATGGGTGAACTACAAGTCGCATAATTTTCACATCTAAAAGTGCTGAAGGGATCTGCGTAAACTTAGCATAGTCAGTATAATTTACGACTTAGAAGTAAGAAGGCCTTAGTATATATTTACTAGTTGATACATATGTTGAATTATGAAAACTTTTTAATGCAAGTTTTTCTTTAAGATTTTAACACTCTACCTTCTGCACACATGCAGCTTAAAAAGATTAAATATCTAATAAGAATAGTAGACTCTCCCAATAATGGTGTTTGACAAAGACAAGAAGCGCATCACCTATTGACGGAATATTCAGATTACACCTCTGTGGAAGGTATTCGCGGAGAATTTCGAAACTGTTCTTGGACCCAGGTAGGTACAAGTCAGTGTATTCTGTCTATAAGAACAGATACATAGACAGTAGTTTAGTTTAATGGTAACTGTTAATAGTAGGGATTAGACAGTAGTGGTACTAGGTAATATTAGTTTAAGATATAACGTGTTTGGTATAACAGCTATCAAAGGTTCAATGCCTAAAAAAAATTATAGTCTATTAAAATTTATATAGGGCATACATCTTCTGACTTGTCTCGGACTAAAAAGGACTAAAGAAAGCTCTGCCTACCGTGGAAGGCTACTAAAAGTATTTTAGAATTTGCGGGCACTCATTGAGCGGAGTGAACGACAAATACGAGTTGGTTTCGTATTTGTCACAGCAAAGCGAGTGTGCTGGGAAGCCGAGAGTTAGCAGTTTTTCCTAAGACGTGCTTAGGCGTAGTGCAGGGAGACACCAGTGTAGTCGTTAATAGATGACCACCGAGGGATTTTAGAAAGAACAAATTCCACTTAACCCTGACTAAAGAAACAATTTCGAACAATGTCGAACGCGATGAAAAGTTTAATAAAAAAGCACTTTGAACATGCGAAAGGCTAGTAAATGATTTAAATGGAGCATTTTATGTTTGTTTGCGGTATAACCGAGTTCGTGTCATAAATGTTCGTACTAAATATTTGTAAAATAAATATTAAAATGCAACTACACGGGCATATTTCATACGTGTGCGAATATCTCGCAAAGAGATGCACACAATTTATTGCACCGCCCCGACCCTGATTTATGAGACGCTGTTCTGATCTGCTATTTCAACTTCCTGATATCCAATAAAAAAATTAAATAATCATACTAATATTATGTAATCTATTTACCAGAAACAAAATGTCGATACAAAAGCAGTAGACTTAAGTTACATTTACTATCGTGTGATATTTGAAGAGAAATTATTTTTGGGACGGGGTATGTTACATTTTAGGAAATGACAAAGAGACAGATGTAAATGTCAGTCGGGATTCACGCTGACAGAGAATCAAATAAAGCATATTTCTATATAGTTTGCCTATCCTTTATCTTCACTTTGTGCTATAGTTCCTAGTGCCCACTACTCCACTATCATATAAGGGCCCGTACATAGACAAAATAGGATATTATATACAAATATAGTAAAAAAGCTAAAATTTTACTTAATTGCCGATCAGTCTGTTGACAACCTCCATAGTGTACTAATCTCATTCTCCAAGATAACAAGAATACACTTTTTAAACTCCTCCGCACGTAAACTCACACTCCTTTTTGATATATGTACGTGTTACTATTGATTTAACGGTTATGTGTTAAATACGAATACATTTGGACACGTCGTCAATAAGATGACAGTGGTAAATAATAGATTAATGTGAGATCGCATTAGTTATCGGGCGGGATGTGGCCATCACTCACAGGGTGATCGCTCGTGATGCATAATTGGACGATCAATTACTATCTGACGCATTCGGATTCAAATATGCATATGCATTCAAAAAGCATTTCAACCTTTTGTGAGCTTCGGAGCCCCAAATAGCCTACACGATAAAATTATAACTCGGCTCTTCTTCAATCGAGGTCAAAAACAATCTCTTCCAAAATACTTTCTTTGTTGTCCTTATTATTTTTACCTATATTCTGAGATGAAAATAGAAGTAATATCTTTAATAAAGAATCATACGCCACCATTATCCATTTTGATTGTTATCGATAGACTAATGAGGAACAAATTCCTTGGAAACGACATTATTTATTCCAGTAACGATTTCCAGGATAACGCAAATAACTGTTATTACCTCTTGTTAGAAGTAAGTTACGTATTATTTTCCTGAATACAAGTCCGTTCACTTTAACAATGTTCATACATCATTCGGAGGCTTTGTAACATTCAAATCTGTAAGCACACTGTGAGTTGAAGCTTCTTAATTAACAAGTTGCATGCAACCGCAGTGCAGGGTTTAATGGAGAAGTAAACATCGTATATACGTAAGTAACTTTATCTTGAGGATACAATATCTATAATCCATGTTCATGTTTTTTATGACAACAGAGAAACAATTATTAAGATGAATGTTGATGAGACGGTATTTAATTACATCAAGTTTAACCTTCCTCTGTCTTTTATACCTAATGATTATAATAATTGATTTTCACAAACACGACAATAAATATTAACTTAAAATATACAAACAGTTTAAATATGCGTTTAATCAATGTTTCCAATTTCTTTGGAAGTTAAATTGCTGTGATATCTATTGTAAGAATTGTTTCTATCGCAAAATTCATGAACATCAAACCATAACAGAATATATAAGTTATGAGTTGTTATAACTAAGTCCCTGCGTGATCGAATCAGAAATCAGGAGATCCGTTGGAGGACTAAGGTCACCGATATAGTCCGAAAGATTGCCAGCCAAAAGTAGCAATAGGCAAGACATATCCCTCGAAAGATTGACAGCTGATGGGGCACTAAGGTCCTCGAATGGCGGCCACGCACCGGAAGACGGAGTGTTGGCAGGCACTCCCACCAGGCGGTCAGATGATCTGGTGAAGATTGCGGGAAGCTGTTGGATGCGGGCAACGTAGGGTCGATCGATGTGGAGATCTCTGGGGGAGGTCTATGTCCAGCAGTGGACGTCTATCGGCTGATAATGATGATGATGACGATTAGTTGTCATACAGTAAACAATATACTAGCTTTGAATCAGTTCTTCGTCATGAGTTAAAAACGGTACAAATAATTTTATTCTATGTGGTGTATGTATTATGTTTATATAACATAAAGCGGCAAAACTTCAACAGCTGAATATTTCCAGTTGCGGAGGTTGTACAAAACCGCGTTCGTTGTTTATATACACAATACAAACAAACGGACACAACGTCGCACAAAGGAAAATACTTAAACAGTGGAAACAACGGTTAAACTCTTCGTTTTAATTTCGTGAGAAGAAATGAAAATATTTATATAATAAACGTACTTCATAGCCATGTTTATTCTATTGCCATACCTGAAAAATTATTTTATTCGATCGTTCGGTGCCTATAAAAATTTCACCCTTGTAGAAAAAACAGAGGACTCGTAGTTTGAAAAATATTCTATTCTCAACTCATCTATAAACATGAGTTAAATATATTAATTCAAAATATGTTCTGAAAAATTTATGAAACCTATTATGAAATATGAAGAAATCAAATGCCTGACATGATAAAGGATGTAAAACAACATTTATTTACTAAAACCGAAGATCTTTTAACAGAACCATAGTTACATCTTATGTCTCTAAACTAGAATATATACATATTATAAAGTAAAACTCCAGTTAGTCTAGTTTATCGACAGAGGTTTACTGGTGGTAGGTCTCTGTTGACGGAGACCGTGCAGGTAGATACCACTACAGCTCTTATTTCTGTCACCAAACAGTGTTGTGAACACAACTGTGTTCCAAATTAAAAGGAGTTGTAGATAGTGAACTTACAGAGGTAACTAGATTTAACATCTTAAAAGGTGGCGAGCGCAATGTGGTGCTATGTATATCATCCTAACTAGCGCCACGTTGTTATGAACGGGCGTAGCATTTAAACCGAAATCGTTCACCGTATTGTACTGCACAGTATTATACCTTCAGGCTTATTATTTTTAGTTCCAATTAATTGTGTCTGTTAAAATAAAAATATGATACACTCTTACTTAAATATAATATCTAATAGTTAAGATCTCGATGGTCGATGGGGCAGTAAGGGCCCCGAGTGGCGCCTGTGTACCGGTACATAGTTTTAGGTGGCCTCCCACGAGGTGGACCGTCGATCGACGATGAGAATCGCGAGAACCCAATGGATGCGAGCAACGCTGGATCGATCGTTGTGGAGATGTTTGGAAGAGGCCTATGTCCAGCAGTGGACAACTATCCGCTGATGATAATGATAACATATTTCGTATTTTTACAACTGATTAAGATCTACTTACAATTTTAAAAGACATACAATGAATCTACAAATACATACAAATATATATATATCGAAATAATAACTAGCTGTCTTCTCAGCAACTGATTCTAATATTTCTATGATACAAGGCTGATGAATTTTTTCTACGCTTTTCAAACTAGAAATCGTCTGATACAATCATTAATTTATACCCATTTAAAACTATGAACATATGTATAACAATATAAAATAAAGGTTGCTTTATGTATTCTGCCGACATAATGTATTACATAATAAGCGTCAACAATTAGACACAACTGAACTCTCAACACGCGATACGGGAACAACAAATAATAAAATGTATTTATGATTTATAAGCTATATTAAAGTAGCTGAAACATATACAATTATAAAATCCGGTTGATAATTTCCTTGACTACTGTCGGTGTATAATACAACTGTCGCGTAATCAGAGGAAAGAGTTGACTAAGTTTTTTTTATTCAACTAAGCGACGAGACAAGCGAGATGTTCACCTGATATACTTTAATTATAACAACATGGCGGTAGTAAGGATAGTATACACTGCACCACATTGCAGTCGTCGCCTTGAAATGAAGGATGTTATATCTCGTTACCCTAGTAATTTCACTAACTACATCTCCCTTCAATCCGAAACACGCTAATGTTTGTACACTACTGCTTGACGGCAGAGATAGGAGATAAGGTGGTACTTAGACGGTCTTTGGCGACAGAGACTCCATTAAAACATATTTTAAATTTCAGATTGGAACTTTTCTAAAACATTATTGGAATAAGCAGCTTTAAATAAATACAGAACTAAATAAACAATTCTTTGCGTGTTCGTTCAGTATGATGTACTAGTACATTACGAAGACGGATAGCACCAGAAAAGGCATGCACATGAATCCGCTGCTGGTTATATTTTCTCTGTATGCTCATTACACGAGTTGTTATTTAAATAAAATAAACAAAACATTCTCGTTTAGGTTTAGCCGTGTCTGCAATTTATTGCACGACCGCTACTGCGATTTATGAGAAGCTGTTTCTGTCGCCGTGCTGCTGCTCCAAAAGGCGGCACGCGTTACGAACAGAGAAATATCCAACCTTTAAAACTACAGTGCTTTTGTGAAGGGCCATAAATTTGATGGTACATTTACACTTGTTTCTATGTATTTTTGTTTCGGTAGAAGTTAGTGCCGCTATTAATATTTAACATCTTTTACATTGTTAGTAAGTCTCTGTTAACGGAGATCGTTCACGTTAATACCGCTGCAGCGCCTATTACTGCTGTCAAATTGTAAGATGGAAACACTACTGATTGCCGATTTGAAGGGTGCTGTAACTAATATAATTACTGGGGTAATGACATTCAACATATTATGTCCTAAACGACAAGCATAATCTGGTGCAGTATTGTATATGATCGTAAATAGCGTTACGTTTTTATGTTAGATAAACATTCTGCTCTTCTCATCGCTAATAGAATATATTTTTTTTGGGGGATGGTATTCTCGGTTCCAAAACCGACGAGCATAAAAAATCTGTTAATACTGTGTTTAACGGTATGGTTGAGAATAGTACCCGGACTGGCAGAGGTTCAATTATGTACTCAAGACTATAATTTCTTGCTGTTCGCGCCTTAAAACTATAACTACTATACAAGAGTCCTTCTACTTCTGTAGTATGAAAGAAATGTTAAGGAATTATACTCACAGTAACCACACTTGTACCTTATCCATGCCCATGTAAATCAGTTTTCTGATTTACATGGGCATGGATACCTGAAGAAGAAATATTATATATTTAATACACGTGAACATCATCATTTTCTTCAAAAGTACCTACTGTATGTATATAATCTATGTAGTGAACCCATCAGTTCTAAAAACATAAAAAAAAAATCAAATTTATACGTTGCCCTGGCATGTCACTTATTTCCTGATGCCAGGTCTTGAAGCTTGCAGCCGTACGCTATACAGTCGTATCGAGTAATATATAATAAAGTTGACGTAAAATTTTTTTAAACATTCATAAAACTACATCATTTATTGTTAAAGTGTATCATTATCATCATCAGTCGATAGACATCCACTAGTGGACATAGGCCTCTCCCAAGGATCTCCACATCCATCGGTACTGCACTGTCCGTATTGCCGGGCACCAGGGATCGTTGTTTGTAGGGAATCATATGAGAGTATTTCGGCCATTTCCCACCACGATGGCTCAATGCGAACTGGTGGTAGCCAGAGCCTCGTTTGTTGATTAGCAGGGTGCTCCACGAGCAGGTGAGGTCGGCTTGAGTCCCTTGTGTTGTTGTACGGGACCCTTTACACCACAAAAGTGATGTGTACCAGTGATATAAATTATCAATATATATTTATCATGGATAAAGAGAAACTAATGTATATTACTTAACAAGTAGTATTCACTGTACATACAAGATGTAATGCGAATATCGTATTCTGAATAATTTTGAAATTCTTGATATAATATACAAAATATAACAAAAGCTACCTTTTTATTTTGTCGGAAATTTACCGATTATAGAAGATCTAAAATAACTGTTTAACAATTCTCATTATTATTATAGATCGATGACATTAATAGTAAGATTTAAGCCTATAATACTTAGTGACGGAAATAACCGACCACAGAATACTTACAAAAATATATTTCACAAACAGTAGTATTTCTTATAATGAAACTAAATTTAAAATATTTTGGTATATTTACTAAATTAATTATTACTATTAATTATTTGGTGTGCCAGGATCATAGCAAGTGGAGAAAGGTGTTCTCTGCCAACCCCACTGGGAACGAGATGTAATATATATATATATATATGTATTATTATTACTACGACGTTTCAAGTGTTCTGCAGCCATAGTCTCGGGAGGACGGATGTCCTGATAACGGAGTTGTAGGAATTAACTACAATGCAGGTAATTGCGACGTCGAGTAGTCAATAAGTGCGTATGAACTGTGGATGTTCTCGTGCCGGCACGGTTCCTCTCGCATTGCATCCCTCTCTCGGAGGTCTCGGTGCGAGGAGAAGCATTTCGCGCGCATTCATTGGTAGCCTATATAACGACGTTACATCACCCCCCTCTAGAGACCTGCCCACGAGTTAAATTAGTAGGAGAATACTCTTCGCCTACATTTCGTGATTCTTGTCAGTCTCAGGTACCCACAGGTAGTCGGTATTACGATGATAACTTGCTAGTGTTGTTAGAGAAGGATGTCCTAAGAGAATGTTTGAATTCGTGTAAAGGACGACATTTAGATCACGCACTATATATGCCGGTTTAAAACGATCTATAGAAACGTTTTAAATTTTTTTTTTTTTCAATTTACAAGAAGTATGAACACTTTTTCGTTCCTTGATAATACCTCGTGAGGACTTGAATAGACTGTTTTAAAACAGCGACCAATCGTTGAATTTTCGACAAAAACATGGGTAAATGACGATTAGGTCTTTATAAATAAATATGTGTCTTGTTGCCATGGCGAGAAACTGGATATGATTTCATTCGATGTATAAACGCCGAAGCTTGGATGTGTAGTCTGACATATCAGTAGCCTCAGCTGTAGTCTGACATAGTAACGTCACGAAGTACCTACAACTAGAAGTCGTCTAATGATATACTTGGTATATTTTCATAATTTGTTAGTAGGCTTTGTAATGAATTCCATGTGAAAAAAAAAATACGAAGAATTAAGATTGATATCGGCAGCCCCAATTTAACCTTCTCTGCCGCCATAAATAACAGAATTAAAACAACGACACAACGATTAGAGTTGCCCGCCTCACACGCGATACTCCAACGAAATTATTCCGTTTGTTTACATCCAATGTTACACAACAGGTTACATACATATACAATTGAACGTATAATACATATCGTAATTAAACTCTGTCCTGTCGTTTTTGTTTAATTAATATTACGAAAACAATACAATTTAATTTTGCTCTGTCTACGAGAGTTATTGATTATAATTTTCTTACCACTTGTAATACTATCGCCTTATCGGAACTCCTGCGAAGTGTTCTAACAATTTTAGATCAAGAGAGGAAATAATAATGATTTTTCGTGAAAGATACTGTTATAGAGCCAAATTAAAAATTACTTACACTACCTGAAAGCAAAGAATATTAAGAATGTTAAGAAGCATGTCATAGGTATCTTAAGTCCGTCTGAATAATTTTTTATAAGTAGTTCAAACGTATATTACTGCTATAACATGTAAAATTAACCATAGAAGAACTAAGCCAAAGCAATAAAAAAAAAAATACCGCTTGTTAATTAAATCCGCAACCCACTGAAAACCAGCTCTTTTACGTTAAAGGATATTTATGCCGTTATAATAAAAAATAACATTTATAGTTTTTTTATAGGTACTACATTAGATATAAAGGATATTATAGAGGTGTTGTATATCAGCATTTAACTAGACTGCCTTTCGAGGCTTGTTAGTGCCACAACCACGTCGCCAGGACACGTGATAGATGACCGCATCTTGTTACCCCACGGATAACCCTGGGATAAAACTATATTACTTTGTCGTGCGAGGTCCTTTAAAATCTTTTACTATATTAAAACACATCTCCACTGCTAGTAAGATAAAACATTATAGTACACTTGTGTGTAATACACGTGAAACTTTACAAACTTTTCAAATTGAACTTTGAATAAGTTTTCTTTTAATAAAACGTTGCGTACATAATATGTTACAAAGAAGTGTTCCGATAATAATATTTTTTTTTCGATTTATGGTTTTGTCGGGTTTATAAGCATAACCTATATTATTGCAAGCAGATACCATAGAGATTTCTGTAATAGTATATGCATCATTAACACATTTCCGATCACGGAAATATCTCATCACCGAAGTAAAACCTTAATTTAGTACAAGCATACTGATAAATCAGTTAATTAACGTGAACAAAAACCTTATTTTATTCTTAGTCAGAAAACGTATTACAGTAACAAACATTTATTTGAAGAAAAGGTTAAATATTACTCCTACAATATATTTTTCATAATTTCAAGAACTGAATATATTATTCATTGGAAGTCAAGCAGGAAGTCCAACTGAAGATTAACCTGATGATAAAGAATAATGAATACTTTTCATATAAGATTCCTCTTAATATATGATGGTAATATATATTGATGGGAAGTAGACTTTTAAGAAGTTATTACCTGACCTTATTCAGTGACTAATTGACACAGGTATTTATTAGCTAATGGCTGAAGAACCAACATATATCATAAAAATAGTTATTTTTGTATCATTTCATATAGTATTTAGTTTTAATACATAATACGATGTAGCTCAATTACTGACGTTTCAGTATATAAACTTTTTGTAATAATGACAATTGATGCGATGTTTTTACTCGAGCGGTTTTTGGATTGTGATATATCAATTGGTTTATATAAGCACTGTTACCGCGCTTTACGACGAGGAGGCAAGGACGAGGATCTTACATATCGGAAGGTAAATTAACTAACGTAAGATAAGCCATTAAGGAAGGGTTCATACAGTTTGTTCCCGGAGGCTTTACACAAACGAGCCGACGTATGCGACAACATTATATTAATGATGAACAGTATTTAGATGAGAAACTGTTAAATTAAACAGTGTTCGTATTCGCATTGAACCGCGAAGCATAATATGCGAATTATTGAAAATAATATGGGTATCTAAAAGCAGATATACTGCTAAATCTTCGCGTATTATTAAGCATATATTTTGCATTAATTTATATCATAGATGTTTATCTTCGTTCCAACTCTTTATTAACAACAAACATTATTATACCATAAACAATAATCATACCAATTCTATTTAGATTCTACTATTGATAGGTCTCTGCTGTCGGAGATCATCAGGGTAGGTAGCGCCGCAGCGCCTTTTTCTGTAGTCCTCAAATAGAAGCATGTAAAATTTTGTTCCGGTTTGAAGCACGCTGTAGCTAGTGAAATAACTAAGGTAATGAGACTCGACATCTTAAGGCGACGAACACATTGCGGTGCTGTGTTCTAACTAGCGCCACATTGTTATGGGTGGGCGTATCACTTATCATCAGGTTAAAGTCTGGATCATCTCGTAGCTTAAGTGTGTAATAAGACGGTCCCAAATTTTAAGCTACTATTTTACTTTGTGTCTTCTGTTGCCAAAATATATCTATCACGCGATCGTATTGTCGATGTTAACCACAACACAAAATTTATATTTAACATCAAAGTCAAAGATTAAATCCGTTAAACCGCTGATTACAACAACGTTCTCAGTTTACACGGGCTGATATAATAAAGAACCGTTTCTTCTGCGTACAAAGTCCACATATGGCAACATTTAATACTTAAAGAGTTTATTATACTAGTACAAATTAAATTGAAGTAAATCAGTGAATATTTTGATTATAAATAATCTTATAATTACTATTAATTGTTGTGGAAATTAGTGATAATGTATGTGTATATGAACAGCTGTTTTACATTAAAATCTAATTATTATCAATTTTAATTATTATGGAATTTGATTTTAACAATGATAATTGCATGTACGGTATCAGTGTTTATAGATTATTTGAATACTGATACACTTTAGCTGCATATGAATGAGAAGAAGATATATATATCGTGTCATTGATTAATCTTAGTCAAGGAACAGTTATTGTAAAATTAACGACATAACAATTCTTAATAAAAACTAAACAATTATTAGTGTTATTTTTATCCTGAGTAGTTATTACAAAAATGATTTCAATTTGTACTAGAGCCACTTATCTATACAAAGCGATCAAGTTGTATTGACATAAGTTAGAAAATTATGCACGTCATTTAACTGACTTTGCTAGGTAGAATGAAGAATCGATTTAGAACTAGAACTAAAGTAAAATATATTATCTGTTTACAAATAGGTTGGAGCTTATGAACAAAATCAAATTAGAGAACTGGAAGAGAGGAGGGACACCCTCGCTCATCACTGTCAGCGCCGAATTCGCAACTCGACGGACGTTAAAAAATTATAACAGTTACATTGGCGAGAATTTTCGCTTAAAAATTCGGCTGAAAGCTTAAAAAGTCAGTCCAATAAAGCTTACAGTGGACGCCGCAGAGCATTTTTACTGTCACCGGAGCGAGCTTTATAATATTAACGAATTCTCCCGCTAGAGATGACTTTTTTAATGAATATTATAAAACAAGTCGAATATATAGCAAAACTATTGCAGTTATTTAATTTAAATGTTGATTAAAAAAAAACTTTGTCCGTCAGGTTGGTTGAAAAGGTAGTAGCGATGGACAAAGTGAGAACCAGTGTGATAAGGGAGTGGTGCGGCGTGGTTGAAGATGTAGTGACAAAGGTAGAGAAAGGGAAGCTTAGTTTGATTTTTCCGCCAGATATTTGTCCTCTGGCGGTCGTGCTTACGGCACTGTTACATATCTCCTCTGACAGTCTGAGACCTTAATTAGTGAAAACATATTATTCCTTACGTTGTTAACTTATGAATACTTTGTGCTGTTTAGATGGTTCGGCCATGTTGAAAAATAGAGGAGAGAGGGTTTGCCAGGATCGTAGCAAATGGAGAGAGGTGTTGTCTGCTTACCACATTGGGAACGAGGCGTGACATATATGTATTAAAAAAAATGTTACAAAAGTAATCGCATCATTATCATCAACCGAAAGACCTCCCCGGCTGGACATAGGCCTTCCCCATAGATTCCCAAATCGTTCAAGTAGGGATTCATATGGAGAGTTTGGGCTATTTCCCAACACGCTGGCCCAATGCAGTTTGGTGGTGGCCAGACCCTCATTTTTTGATTAGCAGAATGCACCACGAGCAGGTAAGGTTGGCTGAGATCCCGTGAGTTGTTGCGCGAGAACCCTTACACCCCTTCCCCATCGCATGTATGCAATAACCAATAATCATTACTCTCTTCTTCCGTATCGTATTAATCTTAACAAAATGATCGTGGTCAAATAGTGACCTACTCAAGAGCCTCCATTGAGCCTGACCACTGCTTGGTCAGCGTACATTTTTCCAATACTTCAAACGGAAAAAAATGAGAATCATTGCACCAATTATGTACTCTATGTACTCCGAAACCGGTCTATGATTGAACCGATCGAGCTTCGATTTATTTTAAGCCAAACCTGATTTCGTGGAAAAATGTTCGGTGACCTCGAAATGAGGATTCGCCCCGGAACCGTCGCAGGGGTCAATTTAACCGCACTTTGACCTTTAAGAGCGACCGTTTCCCTTGCACCCAAATTATCTTTGGGACGGCCCGGAAATGAGGTCACATACGTAATAAATAGTAAAGTCCAGGTAGTGTGTACGACGGTAGGATAATGCATGATTAAGCTGCATCAAAAGTAACATACTCTCTGATGATTTACTATGTTAATTATAATGATTATAAACGTTATTATTATTGGATTATAATATAACGACGGTAATGTTTTACAATTACATCATGTACTTGAAATAAAATATTATTACTGTGTCTTTATTAGGTTTAAAACAACTTGAGTTGTAACTTATGTATTTAACGACATTTAAATTGAAACGATGTTCCTACAACATTAATTGGAGTCCGTTACAGTGCCTTTGCTCTATCATTACTACAAATTTTCGCTGAGATTTAATATGAACTATTATATAAAATAGTTATTACATACTGGTGCAAATGTTAGAGATGAGAATTAAATGATATAAAGAAGTATATTTATACAGTAACTAAATCTGTAGAAATGCGATCACATCAACATAAAAGATATAGCAATGTAATGTTTATTTTTAAATATGTACGAGACGTTCATCTAATGGTCAAAAGATATGCCTTCTCGTAGCATCATCCTCTTTAACACCACAGTGATATTGGCAAGGGTATGACGAACATCTAGATTTTTAAAAAAAATTGTGAAGAAAATATCGAGAAACCAAAATCGATTCGATATAAAAAAAAATTCTAAATATCTGGCCCCGTCGAGTTTATACATTAAAAATTATATTTTACACATTCTTGTTACTAAACGAAACGTACAACGTGGCGCTAGTTAGATTCACATGCACAGCAACACATTGTGCCGGCCGTTTGGAGACATAAGATCTGTCTTTAGCTTAGTAATTTCCCCAGCTACAACGCCTTTTAAACCGGATTACAGCATTGTTTGCACACTATTATTTGTAGGCAGAAAAAGGAGCTGAGGTGATCTCTACCTAGACGGTCTCCGGCAACAGAAGTCTACCGATAAAGTACTTTGCTATTGATTTACCATAAAATTTTTTTCAATGGTAAAATGATCCTTGAGATAGTCTGACCGAAATTTGATACCACCGACAAAAAACATAACATTGATGTTACCATTCACAAAAAAAATATATAAAAGAAGGTTATTTTTAAACCACCAGCAGGATACAAACGGGAGGTCTCGATTTTTCTCTTTGTTGTCACACGAGTGGCTCGATCATCGCTCGGGTGATTTTTATCGAAACATTTAAAAAAAAAAAAATCGAGGCAAACGTAATTAGATACGGGCTCACACATGAGTAGCGACACGCAAGTCAACGACTCGTGGACACCGCGCACCCAATGTAGCGTGAAGAGGGAAAGTCGGAGTCAACAGGGAGCGCCAACATAATCACTCTGTGTACGCAAACTGATTTTACTTTCCTCTGTTACATTAACCGAAGAGAAGCATTTTTTGTTAAATAAACTGATTATAAATAAACCTAAAAATTAATCGCGATTACTATTATTTTTGTGTATTTATGTATATATAACTAAAACGCAAAATGTTAAGACTGGCAATACTGTAGATTTAGATGGCAGCACTGTTTTTCCAGTGTTGCTATGGAGAAGCATTTGGTTGGCCGGTTAGTCTAGCTGATTGTCTACGGGAGCACTACTCGTAGAGTAAAAATAATATAATATATACTTTTTTATCGTTTTCCCAATACAATATAACTATAGACGATATACCACTACGTAATATTGTATATGTTCTAAAATATCCGATATTATATTATTATTTTTGAGAAGAGTCTACTCTATTCTATTCTATTGTATTATAAAATATTCTATTATAAAACTCGTTCAATCGTCGGCACTTGATTGTGATAACTTTTTCAAGCCTTTCTTTATGAGTTCTTACTAATGATATAGTCTATACGGAAACACATTTGTATTTTCTTGTAATATTAATAAAGCAAAGTAACCATAAGGTTCAAATAAATATCGAATATGGTACTTATTTGTATGGAAAACATTTCATAGAACAGTACATTGATAAAATGGGATGGTAAATCGAGAAAGAAAAAAAATATTTACAAAGAAATATTAGTCGTAATCTAAAGAGTAAATAGGTTCTTACTAGATTTTTGTGCTTTACAACTGCAAACTATATTACCATTTATTACCATTTACATGGATCATGATTAACACTGATTTATTAGTTTAAGAAAGGCGACGAGCACTTTGTGGTACACAACACCACAAAGTGCTCATCGCCTTGAGACCAAAAATGTTAATTTTCTTTACTCCAGTAATTACACTAGCGACAAAGCTTTGCAAACAGGAACACGTTAATGTTTGGGCACCACGGTTTAGAAGCAGAAATAGCAGCTGATGTACTTACCTATACGGTATTCGGCAACAGATAACTATCACTAGCAAAGTTACTAGATAATAAGCAGCACAGCTTCTTAGAAAGACATCTCAGACTGTTAAACTATTCGCAATAAAAAAAGCTCGTGTCTTTGTTAAGATCAGCTTCAATTGCACTGCAATAACAAACATACATTCCTATCTACCCTATAAGCGTTAATATCGCACCGGGGACCAGGTTCGCGCTTCCATTTGATACTCAGCATGCGCCGTAAAGCCAAATAGGTCGTTAAAACATACGAACACCATCTTATCCTTTCATATTTCTGTTAAACAACAACAATGGAACGTTCCAGAAGCGTTCCAGTTATGCGAAGCTATTAAAGATTGTAGTAGGAAAAAAGTTTAACTCTATTTTTCCCATCACTCAGTCACGCAGTTTAACTTAAGTAATTCGCGTAAGTAATTGACGATTGTCTTTTAAAGGAAACCAATTTATTTAATCACCAGACACGCAAACATGCTCTTTAAATATCATCTACAATTACAACCAATTGTACTAAGTTCATTATTTTTTTTTATTTAACAAAACAACAAGTCGTTAATCTGTCGGTAAACAAGCATATACACTATTAAACGCTGCACTATAATAGGTATATTCTCTAGATATAATATGTTATGACGTTACCACAGTAATTTCACTGGTTAATGTGCCCTTCAAATCGTAACACAGTAATATTTGTACACTATTTATTTGAAGAGACGAGCGACATATACTGTACGGTAAAGGAATACGTTCTCCAATAACAAAGAGAGGTTAGGATAATATACACAGCACCACGTTGTGCTCCTTGCCTTGAGATATACGAGTACGATAATAATTCTCGTTACCTAAGTAATTTCACTAGCTACAGCGCTCTTTACACCGGAACAGAGTACTTATTGCACTTTACCGTTTAGCAGTAGAAGCAGAAGGCTGCGTCGGTACTAACCTACATACCTCATCGAAATGGCCATGGGCTCGGATGTATTACGAAGTATCTCTATTAATAAATCAAACGTGTAATCAAATGCTTAATTTAATAATAATGATACGGAACTCTAACTAACAGCTTTCACAACGCCCAACGAGGTCAGTAAAGTTACATTTTTACAGTTCACTTGATTTAATAAGTGGCAATTTGTCATCGTTGGCAATTGGGAACTTCAGAAGGCTTTTACATTTTTAAAATGCCTTATTAGAAGCATAAATCACTTCATTAATTAAGATAATTAGATTTGTTTTTATTAATGCAAAATTATCAAGTACATATTTAATTAATCATAAATTCTATAAGGCTTAAGTTAAATATTTAATGTTATAACATAAATCAGGAGAAAACTGCGATTGGTAAAACACTAGTATGTAAATATTTATATACTTATACCAGATATCTCAAGATTCATTGCACCAGTACGAGATCATTGAAAGTACTAAAATTTAGTAGATACTACTATACTTCTGCTGTTTAGAGGTCAACTAAGAATGGATTTTACAAAACTCCTTCCCAAAGAGAGGTGCGGTGGTGCTACCGCAAGCAAAGTGTAGTGGGGAACAAACGGGGAACAGCTAGTTATATTATATTCATTTGCATAATAATAAACGGCAATTAATTTATTTAACCCATTATAACAACTGTAACAATATAAATTTTTAGCTGTTACTAAATACATACATATATATCACCCTTCGTTCCCAGTGGGGTAGGCAGAGACCACCTCTCTCCACTTGCTACGATCTTATTTCGAAATAAGTTAACAACTTCACGCATTACCAGTAAATAACTAGTAATGGACGTTGATTTCTATTTATTTATTTTTATTCGACAGGTACAGGATGTTTATCTATTGATAAGTGATACATACAGTTACGATGATCACCGTACCACATTGTTAAGTAATTACCCCACTAATTTTACTGGCTTTTTTTTAATCCACTAAACCAATGAGGGATAAGTTCACCTGATAGCAGATAAAGAAGCGATTAATCATACGACACACGAAAAAAATCTTTTTTTAACAGACAATTGATCCTTTAAACAAAACTCTGGGTATCGACGATTGTTCCCACGCTGATACACAGTATTAATCTCGTCATTAGAACTTCACATCGCATCAAGCACCGTTGCATTTTGAAAAGATACTGTTTGCCTTAATGATAAGAGAACGCAACAAATTATAGAGCAGTTCCTATACACAGCCGACTGAGTGCAAATTGAAGTATAAACATACTAAAAAAAAATTACTTGATATTAATAAGACGTAATTATATATAGAATATAGACGTAGCTTTGTATACATGTGTTAGGAACAGGCATACTGTTTTAGGATTTATCTTTAGCATTGTGAAACTATTGAAGCCATGAGAGCTCAATTTGTAACGTTTTCGTACATACAATACGTTTCGGAGAGGCATGGGTTCGATCCTCACTGAGTACGAGTTTCCGGTGAAGGAAACATTGTGAGGACACCTAGTTGTTTAAAACGTTTCGGACTGAGTTCTTAGGCATGTGACACACACCAAATTGATCAACGTGATGTATAAATAGCTTTGACTCTCTTCTTGCGAGAAGAAGCTTAGACCCCCAGCAATGGGAACATTAATTAAGTAGGATGATTATTATAACTTTTATTTCACATTAATTAATCATTTAGATTCTATCATTTAGAAAACATTTTCGTCATTTAATTACTTCTTGTAAATATAAAGAAAAAAGTTTTTTTTTTGGACAATTTGCTGCTATTTTTTTATTCTATAATGTGACTAGACAAGCTAGACGTTCATCTGATGATAAGTGATACGCCTGTAACAATGTAGCGACATAATGCGCTTGAGACATTAGATGTTAAAAATTTCGTTACGTGGATCCTACCGAAACGGCCTCCAGCAAGAGATACCTGCAACCAGTACAAACTACTACTACTTGCTTATTTTAAATAATAGATTTAACAAACAATATTTTTGTAATTATATCAAATTTATACTGTTCATCATATTTATGAGTAACTTACAACCTTTGTGGAATTTTAACCTAAAAATTTAATCTTAAACTTTTCTGTTAGCTGGCGTGGTAATTTTATCGTTGAAATTCAAAGGATGAGTTAGCGTGAGAACGTTGACAAACTGTTTGTTTAAAGGCAGTTACGGAACACGAACGATTGTTCTTTGTCCTAGATATGTTGACTAACTGAGGGACAAACTGAACCCGTAAGTACCATAGAAAACAGCTAAGCACCATTGATGCGGGTCTTAAACCGAACTAATGGTAGGAATTAGTCACGTCGTGGCATCGGCGAGGTGTAATGCGGGGGATATATATCACGCAACGGGCCCCCGACGCGATCCCGCCGGTGAGCTGCCGAATACATAAACAGTTTAAATTAAACCAACAATTATACAACGCGTACGACTTTGGGTTTGGAAGTAATGAAAGTTGTTGCTCCAATGTATTCCAGCTGTAGGCGATGTTTGGAAGACATTTCAGGAAACAACGTACAAAAGTCATTAATTTGAAGGAAATGACGTTGTTCTACTAAATTCGTCTAGAATCAAAACAATATCATATAAGGTGTGAAGTTAATATTCTTAGTTATAAAGCATGTTGTCCATTAGCTAGACTCAGAGAGTGACCAATAACATTGTTCTTCAACTAACTGGCCAAACCCGTAACCGTATGGTTACGGTTAAGGAACGTAAAATCTCCTACCTCGATCATGTATTCCGTCATCAGCAATATGATCTTCTGTAATTAATTATAATGGGTAAAGTTTATGGAAAACGAAAGGTAGGGAAAAGGAAAAAGTTATGGTTGAGAAATATCAGGGAATGGACTGGCAATCTGGGGCGTACGAATTATTCAGCCGAACCAGAGACAGAAAGAACCTTATCACACTGATCGCCAACCTTCAATAGTTGGAGAAGCATTTCAAGAAGAAGAAGAAGAAGTTATAATACTGTTAACATACAACTTAATCATACTGTATAAATCTACAAATGTTTTTGCTTCGATACTATAACAATAACTGAAGTCTAGACCGAAGCATTTGGCATTGAATGTATAAGCCACTCGCGTTTACACCAATACAAGTGAACGATTGTTAAAAAAGTAACGGTCTTAACAACCAATTGTCTTAATGTACATAGTTATAAGAATTTACTAGTGTTCAATAAATTGCCATTATTGGTTAGCAGGTCCTACTAGACTAAATCGAATAGGATCCTTTTGGACTCCATTTCCCTTACTTCTAGACTAGTGCGCTTTACCAACAAAGAGTATATCGCCGCTTATCATCAGGTGGAGTCATAGTCAAGCTAGTCTAAAAAAAAAAAACATCAGATCAGAGTGTATTTTTTTATTTCGATCAAGCGTTGAGTCAAGCGAAACTTTCATGGCCCAAATCTTCCCCTGCCCCTTTCTATATAAACTCTTACAAACAACAACCCCTATTTTCCAGTGGTACCGGAGGCCATGGTAACTGAAGGTCGCGGGGAGCTGCTGAATGCGGGCAGCGCGGAGCTGATCGACGTGGGAGGATGGAGGAGGATAAATTGGGGGAGGCATAGGACATGTGGACGTCGATCGGCTGATGATGTTGATGATGCTAAAATTACCGAATTTATAACTCAAGATACATCATGGGATATTCGTAATAGTGGATGCGTAGTTGGTGGAGGATGAGAGAATAAATGCACAGTAACAGCACAGTACTGGAAAGTGAAATACTGAACAAGACTAAATGAAATTATTTGAGTCACGAACAAAAGTTTCTTTCAGTTATTACGCAAAGCAAACGGCGTGACGATAACAACGTTGCATCGCAGTTTTATTATAGACGTTTGTGACAGCTTATTACAGTGTTAATTATGGCACAGATTGAAAATAACCCGCTAATGTAACACGCTCTCTACTGAATCGCCAATTAAAAATAAAACTTTGAAATAGGACTGTAACATTACGAAACAACTTGTCGGTTACGTAAACCACAATAACGATATACCACATGTTGATATAACAGTTACTCTAATTAAAATACTAAGTCCTATAATATAAAGATTTCAGGGCGGTGTATAGGGGCCCGTACTACAACTCACGGGATCCAAGCCAACTTCATCAGCTCCTTGAGCGCCCTGCTACAACAACCTACATTCGACCAGAGCGGTAGGAAATGAATTAAGTCCCCCCATACAGATGTGGACTCAGGTGTGTACTCAGGTGCAGCCGATGTGGGCATTTTAGGGAGAGGCCTATGTCCAGGAGTGGACGTCTGTTGGCTGATGATAGTAAATTATTTTTAGGACCTTAAATAGAATCGTAAATTATTTATCACCATTAATCGATACACAACCGTTAAAGTACACAAGCTTTAACAAAAACAGAACTATTTATTATTTCGTCAATGATGATGACCGGTACAGTCATGTTGGACGACTAGATAAACAGGAATTGTTGGTTGTTGGTGGCATTGGATCGGTCGAAACTGAAATCGATTTGGAAAGTCTGTATGCAACAGTAGCCTAAAAAGATGAAGAAATTTAGACATATATTTTATTGAACAAAGAATAGTAGAGACGAGATTTATAAAAAAAAAATAACAAACTAGTTACTAACACAGCAAGATACAGGACAAGACGAAGGCGAAGGTAATAAAACTGTTCATCAATAAATATGTACTATATCCCAATACTAAATTCATGAGGACTGTGACAGACCGATGGGATGGACGAATTTATAAGGGCTCATGTTTACCTTGAAACTTAAGTGCGTTAAGCCGCCCCAGATTTGACCATCGTATACCCCGTTAAGACTTCAATATAGAAGAAAGAGCTGCGTAAAAAAAAACCCTTTTCATTTTGTTTACAAATGGACGAATTTAAAGAGTTTACGAAATAATAAAGTAAGGTTGATTTCAAATTTATATTCAAAACATGATCTATTAGGTAATTAAATTTGACTTGAAAGTAAATATTACCGTGTACTGTCTACTGGGCGTTGAAGGCAATAAAAATACTACTCCGAAGTGATAGTAAGTCTTCTGTTTAAAAATATAATAAATATGAAGTGTATGTACTTTTAAATGTTTTCATTGACAATGTTGCAGGTTACATTGTATACAAAGAAACTTACATTATCATCATCAGCTGATAGACTGTCATTGCTACACATCTACTTCTTCTCTTTCGTGTACTTCATGACTGAAGGTCGTGCTTGTCTTGAAATGCTTTTAATGACTCTGCTCTCTTAGTATCTCGCATCATTCAAGACAAGTTTCATGGGAAGATAGTGCAGTGGTTACCCCTTGCCTTCTGCACCGCAGTGATGTTATACGTTTAGCATGGGTGCCCTGCTGCCAGCGCCCTGCATCCGGACTAAGTGATTTTTTTTGTTTTTGCTAGACATGAGAGTCGAAATAACTTGCAACAGTACTTACTATAAATTATTAAATCTTTCAAACTACCTTGAGATTGCCTAGCATGTTAATCAGGTACTTTCTTTCATTCTCTGAAACTGAGAAGGATTAATGTATTGTTCACTTACCAGATATAGAATGCTCATGTTCATGTACATAAATAGTTTTATAAGCTTATGAGTATGGCAATATAAATAATAATATAGGTACGCAATTTTGAAGAATAATGTACCAGATTAACGGATCTTACATGGGCATAAAGAGAAAAGCGACTTCCTCCGCGACCACGTAAACGAAGACAGACAACTTGAGTTACGGAAAATAAATATGAAATAGTTGCGTGGGATGAAACATATGTCTAGGAATCCGTCTAGCCTACGGACATGAGAGTAATGTAGTTATACTAGACTGCAGCGAGGAGTGCCCTCAAGAGAGGACGCCGTGGACTCGACCGATGTAGCGAGGGCTGGCAACTCCATTAAATACCTATAGCTATTTAAATTCTAATGACCAAATGTATCATTTTGTCATTTAATATTGCACTATTATTGAAAGAATAGTCAGACTTAGAAAGCCTAGGTGAGTTTAGGTAATAAGAAACGATCAAAGATATAATACAGAACATGTTTAAAAATTAATGAATAGGATTTTTATTAGTATGACTTTGTTTCATTATTACTGGAAATTCATATATACTCTGAGAAAAGCCACTGAGAGCAAAAATCGCGAGTCTAGATTTTGTCAAATACATGACAAGAGACCTACATCTAATTTTTCAAGTCTAGCCATTAAAACGATGCTTATGACAGCAAATATTACCAATTTGTACATAAATATCAACGAAGAAACTTTGAAGTAAAATATACAATGATTAAGAAAGGAATAAAAGGAATGTTTCGTTTACCTTATACAACAACAATAATACAACCTGAACGCAGGGGTTGTAAATATAAAACAGGCATGTTAAAACAAATTGGTTCGAGACTGCCGAGTAGAAAATGGACAAACGCTGACAACCTTGCTCCTAACTCAATTTGTAAAAAGAGGGTTCGTAATGGCAAAAGCTTTGATTTCATTCAAGCGTCAATAGTCTACGAGCCCTGCACGGAACTCTATACAACCCCTTTTTTACGAAAGACCTTTCTACTAATGAACACAGATGTATAGTATAGAATCTGAAATACTCTCTGTCTAGTCGTTTCTTCAAATAAACGAATATAAAAATATTTTGTTCTAATATAAGATTACAATTTATTTGATAGAGTTTTTGTTTACTTTATTAACATTTAAAATAAACATCAAAAAAATATCTATTAACAACAAGAGACAAAGGGTTTCAAATTCAACACACAACGGCAACTTTAACTGTAATCTTACCATTTTAAGTGCTAGACAAAACTAAGAATTTAAATTCAATCTAGCCCTCTAGAGAGTGCACAGAAGATAAATTGAAGTGAAGTGATAGATGCAGCGGGAAACTAAACCGCTTTATCTTCATTTAGTGGTAGACATATACAGTAGAGCACTATGTACGATAAATAAAAGAGCTGCGACATATAGAAGTACTTCCTACTACGGACGGTACCCTAACTTAGCTATCACTGCGGAAAGCTTTTAGAGAAAATGAGTTTAAGTTGGGAACCCGGGAAAACTGCTCGTTTACTGAGACACGAAGTATTATTTTAAGGAAACTTGTATTGGAAGTAACACTGCCACTCTGACGACAAAATTTATCCACTCATTAATTAATTAGCTTTTTTTTTAATAAATGAAATGGAAATTAACTTAGACACTTTACCCCAATAACGTATTTTTTTCTTTCAGGCTCTCGGTGTATTTAAACAAGTTTAAGTGCAAGGTGAACTCGGCCATGAAAAACCGGAAAACATGATATACTCGTACCTGATTACAAAATGCTTCATACATAGAAAGATGTAATCTAAAATTACAGTAAATAAATATATATTATTAGTAAAAAATGTAAGTAAACAAAATTTTTGAAATAACGTAATTATTATATACCTGTAAAATTTTGTATAAAAGAATAAACTGCGTTAGTGAATGGGATAAATAGCTAGAATAATTAATAGAAAGTAGGTTTAAGAAAAACCTAAGAATAGATAAAACAACGGCTCTGACATGCAGTTGCGAGGAATAAGTAAATTAAAAAAAGTAAAAAATGTAAGACAAAGAAAATTTTTAATTTGTAATTAGAAGAAGTCATAGATGTATTAGGGGGACCGGAAAGTAATGTCGTTTTCTTACGCTAAATACAAACACATACATTTTTAACGAGTCTTTATTTTTAATCAATGATGTATTCCCCATCATTGTCAATAACCTTTTACCATCTAGTGAGTAAATTTTCAATCCCTGATCGATAAAAATTAATTGGTTTTTCGGCAAAATATCTAGAGATGGCATTTTGGATATCATCCAAATTTGCAAATGTTTTGCCACTTAAAAAGTGTTGCAGCGCTCGGAATAAGTGGAAATCCGATGGTGCAACATCGGGCGAATATGGTGGATGAGGCAGCACCTCCCACCCCAATTCATTAATTTTTTCTAGAGTTCGCCTTGCGCAGTGCGGTCTTGCATTGTCATGTTGGAGAATGACGCCTTTTCGGTTGACAATCGCTGGCCACTTTTCAATTAAAGATTGATTGACTCGCTGCAATTGTTCGCTGTAGAGGTCTGCAGTAACAGTTTCTCCAGGTTTCAGTAATTCAAAATGAACAATGCCGCGAATACTCCACCAAACACACAAAAGCGCTTTTTTGGGGTGTAAACCTGGCTTAGCAGTACTCCGAGGGATTTCATTTGGAGAGAGCCACTGCCTTTTGCGTTTTGGGTTATCATACAGGACCCATTTCTCATCTCCTGTGATCAAGCGATCAAAAAACGCTTCTGTGTTGTGTCGTTGAAGCAATAAGTTGCATGTGATTGATCGGTTAGCCCCTTATTCTGTTCGGACAGATTATGCGGGACCCAAACACCTGCTCTGCTTACTTTTCCAATCTGCTTCAAATGTTCTTGGATGGTCGACCAAGGTTTGTTGAGACTGTTTGACAATTCCTCGATCGTCTGACACGGATTTGCTTCCACTTCCGCCCTTAACACGTCGTTGTCTAACGCTGATGGTCTTCCTGATCGATACGAGTCGGAAAGATCAAAATTACCCGATTTGAACTTGGAAAACCACCTTTGGCATTTACGAATGTCCAGTGCATTTGGATAAACATCGCAAATGTTTTTGGTAGCAACTGTTGCGTTATTTCCCTTGCGAAACTCAAAGAGCATGCAATGCCGGATGTGTACCTCTTCTGGTATTTGGCTGGCCATTTTACCCAAAATTACAAAAAAAAATTGTAATTCAATTGTCTATAAGTAAAGAAATCACTATAACCTCACAATGTCTTTGGTACGCCTCTGAACAAAACAATGAGCTGACAAATGACAATCAAGTATTGGCATGCGCAGAAACGACATTACTTTCCGGTCCCCCTATTACATTTAGAGGATTTTAATTTACTAGCGACTTCTTTGAAATATTCGATTAAATAACGAATGGACTGCTATAGAAACAAATAATAAAAATTGGATAGCAAACGACAGACCAATTTAATGATCCCAATCATAGTTCAACGTAAACATGACAATACGAGCTTTCAACAGACGTCTCGCGGCCATCGGGCTGGAAGAAGTTCGTAACGAGCCGGCACGCTACAGCAAGCAACAACTACAACTACAGCTACAACTACAACTACGGCCCTGCCCATTGTGCGACGGGTACGAACCCGCCCCGAGAGTACGCGCCGACATAACGAGAATGTTTCTCGAACAAATACCAACACAAGCAGTTTCTTATTTCCACAAGTATGTACTGAACAGAATTATAAAATGTATTCTGAATTTTAAATCACTTATGATCATATTCATTTGTCACACTACTACGAGGCGTGCCTAATCATTCAGATGGTCCGGACCTATCAATCACCAAGTGACACTCATTACTCCTCACCCGTCTCCAAGAATACATAATGCTTGTGCTTACCTGTTTCTCAATACATCAATAATGACAACGAAAATATCTAAATTCTTAAGAAATTTAGTTTTATGAATAAGACTGAAGAAGTTGATAATAATCATGATTTTCTATTGCAATTAGCCTTTACAGTTTTCTTATACAAATTCGTTTATTCTTAGTGAAACAAAGTTTTGTATAAGAATTGTCTAATATTTTTTTATAATTCATTAATAACTAATCCAATAAATCCAACTTTTTCGTAAGCGGACGATGGAAATTTCCGTCACGAAATCAAATTAATTTCTACTTTTTTTGATTCACGTTAGTATAACTATAAAAAAAAGGTTACAGCCTTGAACCAGAACTTTTATAAATCCACCTGTTTCGATAGTCTCTAACGAAAATATCGTTCCAAGTTTAAGAAAAGAATATACATCCAGGTTAGGAAAGTTAATATTTTAATTTCTATATATATATTTTAATATATCTTTGTACAACGATTTTTACATTCCTTCATACTTACGTACCTTAATGTTAAATGTTTGCGACGGCAACTTACACCTAAACTTGAACAGGGAACCCGCCATATAATGAAAGCCTTTGTAAAACATTAGGTGCACGTGAGAAGGAAGTTGCGGGAGAAATGAGGCCATTAAAACCGCTGTTATGTTCTGCGCAACAACAAAGTGCCGAAGGTTTGAGTTTCATCAACACAAACATGAAAATAAAAAAGATGTTGTAGTTTTTAAGAACCAGAGGAAAAACGTGTTTTCTAAAGGTTATATATTATTTAATTATGACTTCTAAGCATTATTACAATCTAACATTAACCGTCTGTAGATTTTTTTTGTGTAACCATTGCGTAAAATAATCATCATTATCGTCAACCCTCCCGCTGTACTCTCATCGTCATAGGCTCGCACTGCTGGCATTCAGAAGATTCCCACGACCTTCACCAAAATATAGGTCCATCTTAATGGAAACGTCAAATAATTTTAGTATTATTAACACATAATTTTTAATATTTCTATAGCAATAACGTGACAATAACTAGGTTTAGCAACAATAAAATATTCCTTTAAATCATAATGTTTCATTTACTGTAAACATAGCGTTATAAATTTAACCACATCCCTGGTCCGGTGAATTAATAACGTCTACACAATCCCCTTCTTACGACCGACGCAATAAAATAGAGCTGTCTACCAAGGATTGGCCAGACTTATTAATAGTTAGGGACGATGCCAAAAAATCATATTTGCAGGGCAAGAGCCCTATTATTGGATACGGTATATGAAATTGTCGTTACGACCGTAATTGGTGCGTAAATAAAATCGGGGTTGTAGATTGCTTCAGGAATTGCCCGAGCTCGGGTTCGGTCTAATTCTGAAAATTTATATGTAATCGGCGTGCCAACAACGGACCAAGTTTTATCATCCTTATAATATTATAAAATCCTTATACGTAACAAATCCTAAAGCTTGATTAAAAAAGATTTTGCTAATTGTTTTAATATTAATTAATAGGTTAGGATAAGGTGTTTATAACCATGACATTGATATAAAATACAAAGTTAGTACATTACCGAGTTTCAATTCAGTCAAACGATTTACAACAGAAAATTATAATAAAACCTGAATACCGCGGCTAATTTTAGGTACAGTTTTTAAAGACTAAAAGCTGTTTTCGTTATGAAACTGATATGTAGCGTTTTATCAAAGAACTTGAAAACATAGTTATGGCGTGACGAGCTATTATTAGATGAATTCTTTATATAGATATTTTATAACTCTTATTAACGGTAATCTACTGAATGTTAGGAATTAAACCTGTATATCACGATTCATGATATATATTTTCAAAAACGCAAACCTGGCGGCCCAACAACCATATTAATGTTCAGATTACGACAAATATTAACAACTAATAAACATGAACTGCTTGCAACTTTTTAATTGTAAGACTAACGCTTTTTCCTTGTTTCTATAATTTTTTAAAAGGATAATATATTAAAGGCACTTTTTTTTTATTGATAAATAGGAAATTACGTTTTATGCTCCATACAACGTTGCGTGCTATTACGTTCGAGTATGATACGAACATACTTTTCTTTAGCTAAATAATACAAAACTTTACAATCCAACATGCAATTACGAAGAAAAAAAATTCATATACAAAGTAATATCTAAACTATAGTCGTTAGGCACAATTTTTTATTTATAAAACATTTTCCATGTTCACAATATGCATTAATGTTTAAATCGTGTTTACGAGTTTTATAAAGTTCTAGTTTATCATGAAAGCTTTAACACCGGTACTTAGAAACAAACCATTTTGAATGTAGTGAAACCACCGAGCTTTTAATTTAGTTATTAATAAGCAAGTATTCGATACTTTAATTAAAAATAGAAATATGACTTTCAACGTAAAGATAAATATAACTTCCTCGTGTAGGTTCGTATGGCTCTGAGACATCTCCACCCACATATAACGCCTCCATACATCCCTAATAAAGTCAGTAACGGATGCTACTTAATTTATGTCTATGTGTATACATAGAACGGTACAAGGTTTAAATTACAAGTCAGAATATAAAAATTCGAAATATATGCACAACGGAAACAATTCATTTTGAAATGAGGACACTAGATGTATTCATGATACTTCGAGAATAAAGTTATTACTTTTTATGAAAGCGGTGACAATAAAACAATTCACCGTAACCTAAACAGTACTTTTTACTGCAGTTCTGATGGATTAATCTCAGTTATCTTTTTACATCTTTACATTAAACTGAGCTAGCCACTCTTTTCCAGGGTACCTTTTTAAAAGATATAATAATGTGAACATGAGTTACTAAAGACCTTTCTTGTTCTGAAGTGAATTACGAATATTTTCATGTATCGTAAGCGAAGCAAAAATAAACATTAAATGTAATATATGTTCTAACATAACCCAGCGGTACAGACAAACTACGTAAATTTAATCAAAACAAAAGAGTATTCATAACTCTAGGCATTAAGGTAAGCCCTACGAGATTCTCTTGTAAAATATTTTGACAGCGTCTACGCCGTAGAACAATGTCTACGTCGGCTGCGCTACGCCCGGTTATTTTGAAACTCGATAGCTACGCACGAGCTCCTTCGGCTTACGAACTATACGCGAAGTAATTCAATTTGCATTATATAAACATTTATGGGTGGTAATATTATTAGGGCTGTAAATGGATTATTATTCAACACGTACATAAAACTACCTTTAAACTCCAATGAGATTATTTCTACATAATACCCTGATTAATGTAAATATAGGCCAAACAATCCCCTGTCGCCGGTATTCAAGTAACAACCACTGCAGTTTCTATTTATTCCGCCAAATAGTATTGTGCAAACATTACTATATTGCGGTTTGAAGGACGTTGTAGATAGTGAAATTACTGAAGTGAAGAGACTAATCTTGAGTCCCAAGCAAAGAACACAAGTTTGATATAGTTTACACAATCCTAACCAGCGCATGTTGTTACCATCAAGGTGAACATCTCCCATGAAAATTATAATAGGCTACCTCCTTCAATAACGCAACATGGTCTAACTAAAACTATTTTAATAGATAAATTCTTTCTTAATTATGAATTTTATTGGCTAACGAAGACTGTGAAAACGCAGCTAAATTATAAATATACATGATTTAAAAAAATCATGGTATAATCATAAAATCTAGAACAATCCAATTTAATTTGTTATAACATTATGTTTAATAAGTTTTTGTTTATATACGTTGCTGTTATAGTGTTGTTGCGTGACGATGTTATTTTTGCAATTCAATCAGCACCACATACGGTTATATTAAATAAAAAAAGGCTTATTATGATCAAAAGACGAAGCTATAAAATTAATTAACGTTTACTAAAAAGGTTTCGCTAAAATTAAATTGCTTCAAGATCGTATTTCAATTTCGTGTGATATTGAATTACATGTTTGAAATCATTAATTGGTGTTAGCGGTTGTTAAACTTAAAGATAAATATAAGCTTTGTCAAGATGATAAATTGATTAGATATTTTATAGTTTCCAAACCGTTTCAATTATAATCGTTTTTAGGTCAATGAACTTACTTGAGCGTATTTGTATTTCTACGTCACGACTATTACCGCCTTTGATTACATTGCCTTACTTAGTGTCAAGCATAAAGAATTTACCCTTTATAAAAAATATGTACATTTATAAAGCATACATGTGAGAGGGAATAAAAAAGAGTAGAGTGTCAAATACAACCTCGAAACTTTTCGTTAGACTTAACCCGTCTCTGTTTTGAATCTGCAGTTAAAATAGTTAACCAAATTGGATACTAGAGTTTCGTTTGCTTTGTTCATTTACTGTAAGTATAACAAAGTCTCTATTTATGGGGCAGTAATAAAGTTGGTAAAGCACATTTTCGAATGAAAATACAATTAACCCAGTGTTAACAAAGACAACGCAAAATCAGTATTCGCCGTGTGTACGAAAGGCTCGAACCTTGATCATCCTTCACAATGTAGGACACTTTAATGAGATTTCTTTCGGCCATCAACTTTTAGTCATCCCACCGACTTTTATTGTTCGTACAATCAATTTTATTCCGTCGGAGTGTATTTCGTTCCGCTTTTATTCGGACCTATCTGAAAACTTTCAAGTCGATACTGGATTTTTTTTGTAACTGTAAAAGTTTCCGCTACGAAACAGGCGGACGTATTCGCAATTTCTTTTTCATTAAGAGGATTTTGGTTCACGATAAAGGTGGTTAGAAGTTAAAAACAAATATATAATAGTAGTAATTTACATTTTTAGATCTCGCATAGATCTATTACCTTTAAGTAATTTAGCACAATTGTATAAAAATAAATATAGTGATTGTAGTCAAAAGTTATCAATAATAATAACTTATTTGTCCACAAGTAAATAATATATTTTTGTTCCTTCGGATACAACGTTTTCTTGTCCACGTACATTCAAACGTAAATTATAGTATTACAGTTAAAAAATAAATAAAACAAGAAACATATCAAAACGTTCCAACAATTTGATATCATTTAAAGTCATAATTTATAATATATGAGTGACAAATGTTCGCCTGATGGAGATACGCGTGCCCATGACATAGATGTTAAGTCTCATTAGTAATTTGATTTGGTAGAATACAGTATATTTGTACTGTACTGTTTGCCAGTAGAAATAGGAGTACCCGTGGTGCCCCACGGTCAACCTACCTCGATAGATTTCGGCAACATAAACCTTTCTTCTTTAAACTTAGAGTCATTCATACATACTCTACAAAACTTCTTTATAGAGGGTTACCTTACCAGCACTTCGCGCTATAGTTCTCTAAAGGCATTCCCCAACAGCCTATTTACGTACCCACTGTTGGGGCACCTACCCTCAATATAAGGGCGGAAATTAAGCAGGCTTCTAAAGACATTATCTTAAACAAAAAGTAATATATTATATACGTGGCAAACGTTTGAAGCGATATGAGTAAAAATTATGACATGGAAGCGTAGTCACGAATTCAGCGCGACGTTAAATGAAGAGAGAAGGACGTCCGCCGGACGGGAGACAAATGGAACTGTTAAAAGTATTCAACTCACTCGAAATTCACATTTCCAAGTTTTAACCGATTGTCCGGTTCCACGCGTTATGGTAAAATGATTTGCGAATAGCAATTACATTTGTGCATAACGAAACGCTGTCTGCTGCTGAATGTAGTTTTATTGCTTCTTCAAAAACCATCTGATATAAATATTAACCAAGAAAGAAAATAAGAAAATTTGACTTTTAATTATATAATATATAAAAACGCTTAATGTTTATGATGACTATACTACTTACTATTAATCTGTATACAACAGAATAATAACACGTTGATGGACAGTAGGAACAAGTGAAATTTGAACATTAACACTATAGGCATTTGAAATTTTTAGAATATTAGAAGTATGGTTTACTTTTTCAGCTTATTTCAACTTAGTTTAAATGCACATTTGTGTCGCTATAGCCACTGTGTCTAAAAACGACCATTTCATTTTAGACGGCTATTGCCTTCATGCCACATAGTGAACTTCGCTTTAACGGCTAGAGACGTAAGTATCCGTCAATGTGTTTAATAATTTATTAAAATTTTCTATTTAAAACAAAAATGAAGCTAGTTGTAGTTAGTTTGTTGAATTTGATAGGATTTAAATAAATTTGACTGGTAGTGAATTGTAGGTACTCTGTGATCGGAGACCGTCCTAGTTAGGTCACCACTGTAACTTCTATTTCTGCCGCTAAGAGGTAGTGTGCAAACATTACTATGTTCATCATACTTAACTTGACTTAATATCATATGTCTCAGGGCGACAAGCACAATGCAGTGCAGTGTATATCATCATTCTACACAAAGTGGTCGTGGTCATCACTTCATGTTTGATCACAAGTTTCACAACACGTCGCTACATTTCTCTGAAGGCCGTTTTCCTAGTGCATTCATATAGTAATAACGATGATAAGTCATCTACTGTTGCTTTTATCTGGTCAGTCCATCTCATAGGCGTTATTCCTTGAAGCCTGCTACCCTCAACCTTCATCATCCTAACTAGCGCCAAATTGTTATGGGCAGGGGCATCATCCGACAACAGGTGTCTTTAATCTCGTTTCTCTGTAGATAAAAAAAAAATCACACGTATTTAAACACATACAAAAGATATATATGTCGTTATATAATAACGAGCATTAAGTGTGAAACAAGTCAATGTCATGTTTCTGTCAACATTTACATACAATATGTCATTGTTATGCAATAAATGTTTTTTCTGACTATATCATGGAAGCATCGCTCGCGGCGCTGCATTGTATTACAAGCAATTATCACAACACTCGACATTTTTTTCTATTACCTGACCTATAATATAAAGATATACAACATACAATATGCGATTGACAGACCGACTAATTGCAATTGATATATATATATATATATATATATTTGTTATTTTAATTTCACGAAGGAAAGAGACGAGTAAGTCTGTGTCAACTTAGACTTTCGATAACAATTTGGCACTTCTTAGGATGATAGACTTTACACCTTTACGTTCTGTTCGCTTTTAAGCACAAGATGCTAAATTTCTTTTATTACAGTAATTTCACTATCTATAATATTCTTCAAACTGAAACTTTACGCAGTAATATATCAAAATTGCTGCTTTTTTATTTTAACTGTATAAAAAATTCAATGTTGATGAAATGGAAGTAAAAAATAAATTTGTCCGATACAATGTCTATTCAATAATTTTATATACTTAACAAATATCCGTTATCATTATCATCAGCCGATAGACGTCCACTACTGGACATAGGCCTCCTCCAAGTATCTCCACATCGATTGGTCCTCCGTTGCTCGCATCCAGTAGGTTCCCGCGATTCTCACCAGATCGTCGGTCAAACGTGGGGCGACTGGAGCGTTATCATTATCTTTATTTTAATAAAAACTATGTAAGTTAATTTTATAGGATATCTAATACAGAAAAATACCAATTCTAGTATATATTACATATATATATTATATTAACTTTTAAGTTGACTCTTTATCGAAGGAGTATTTGAGGGATTCGTTTAAATTATAAAAAAAAAACCAGCAAAAACCGTGTCTTCCTGAAAAAGTATTACTGAAAGAAATGTTATACCTTGTTTAAAATACATTCAAAATCTTTTCCTCAAGAATTGAATAAAAAATGATTTCAAAGCCGATGTTAAATTAACAATGCTAACAAAGAAAAATAATTCACGCAATTACTTGACAAGGGAAAGACGTTTATAAAACGAACAAATAAATAGTATATTTTCAATTCTCCCTGTAATCCCGACATGAAAGTATAATAAAGGAAATCCCTCCTGAATCTGAGTCCTCCACGCCTGTTAGCTGAGAGGGATTCAAAGTGCCTCCTTTCGAGCGTTTCATTAAGTGCTCGCTTAAATGCGACAAAGCTTTGCGGCGCGCTCTTTAACACTACCTCACAGTAAATAGAAAGGTTATGAATTTAACTTAGCAGAAAGCCAGGTACGTATTTCACAATAAGAAAAGACCGAACAAAAGTACGGGGCTTTGAGCGCTCCGTTAGCGGCGCTCAACAGATGATACCGACTATTTATTACCTGCCCGCGGGTCGTAATGCCAATGAAGTATTGTACTATCTTTGTGTTTGCGTGATTTAAAGTAACCTGATTCAAGATCAATCATGTCCTAGTTTCTTTCAATTTAAGGATTTCAATTTTTAATTTACAATATCGCATGGATATAACTTCCTTATGATAAATATCTAGAAAGTAATGTATGCGGCTAATGCACGACTAATCAGTGTGGACACTTTGATATCTATAATCATCTTTCTGCTGATAATAATGGCGATATTAAATTACGGACAAATCAAATCCGTTGCTGGAGACCGTCTAGATAGATACCACTTCAGCTCCTTTCTACTGCCAAACAGTAGTGAGCAGACATTGCCGTATTCCTGTTTGAAAGGCGCTGTAACTAATAAAATTACTAAGATAACGAGACTGAACATTTTATGTCTCAAATCGACCAGCATAATGTGGTCTAGCGTATAAATAGCGCTATGTTACCATAAGCAGGCGTATACTTAAGATCAGGTGAACGTTGCACTTATATTGCCACTTCGTAGAATAAAAAAAAAACATTCCTAATTTTTTATTACTTGGTATAGATCTAATTCAGATTCGTACTCTCTACTGTAATCGTGATAGCTCAGTTCATAACCTTGTCTTACCCTAAAATATCACAAAAATATACCCCTCTGTTTCCTTCTGTGTTTAACCGTCCGGTAAAGAAAAAATGCGGTTATCCGGAAATTCACGGATATATGACGTCAACCAATCCACCTATGACCGGACGAGACAAGTGAGATCTTCTCCTAATGATAAGAAACATACCCGCCCATAACCATTTGGCACTAATTAGGATGATTTACACAGCATGTCATTATACTTCTGGCCTTGAGACTTAAGATGTTAAGCATCATTACCCAGTACTTTCATCCTGTAAAAAGTTTTCCGTGATCGTTACATAAAAGAAAATAACCAGTTTATTTAAAATATGTATAAGTATACTTATTTGTGTACAAGTTTACAAATATAGTCACCTAAAACGACACCCGATAAAAGTAGACTAGTTTCTTCGACGCTTTGAAAGTTAATCGTTATTTTCAGACGTTTCGCAAAGTGATAAGATGTGTAATTTATATAAACAAATATGGGTAAATATGTTATATGAATCCATTGTGTTGTAAATCAGATGAAAAATCATTCGTTGTTTTTAATTACCCCATTATAGACGTACGGCCCGACGGAAATTCAATAACGTACTAAAGAATGTTGAATGGCTGCACATAGGTAATGTATGAAAGTAATGACCGCCGTTAATGCTTACCAGGCAGAGTGTATCCGTGTAACTGTACGAGTCGGTAGCCAACACGGAGCTATGATATACAAACTATACAGAGTTTTCACTCAAAAAACATCACATGAACGTACATTTTTATTAACAAGATCAGAAAATACAGGACATAGTGGTAATTTTAACATTGATAGATTACAACTTTCGTTGATCACAGCTAAAATTTTCCAACTCAGAAATCACTGCTATAATCTAAACGATGACACATTATTGCTTTGGGGATCTAAATATGAATTATGGTGTTACTGATAGGTCTCTGTTGCTGAAGACTGAAGCTGCCACCACCAAACAGTAGTACGCGACCATTACTGTGTTCCAGTTTGAAGGTTTAGTTCATGAAATTACTGGTTACTTAGTAAAGTTATTACTTAATATCTATTAGAGATCAGTATCTCTAACATACGAAACTAAATGCTAAGTTAATGGCCCAATCCAACGTGTAGAATAGCTTCACATATACCAGCTGTTCCCTGCCCATTCTGCTGGCCGTAATATATACTTAGATTTGAAACACTTGAAATTTGTCAGAAATATTCCCATCCGGAGGAATCCAGCCGCGCCCGACCCCTACACGTTATTTACACCCCAACAACTCTTTTTGGGGAAGGAATTTCATAGCTGACCTATACTCGACAAAAGGAATATTCTTAACAAAGGTTAAGTCTCTAAACCTTATGTTATCGTGATGAGTCTCTACTAGTGTAGAAATCTCTTATATATACACACAGAGCACAATACATTCCCGTCATTTGGATGGATAATATACCATGCACACAAGTCTCATTAGCGCAGTAATTTCACTAGCTACAGCGCCCTTCAAACCAATCACACCAATCACAAAGTAAAGTTTGCAGATAACTATTTGAAGGCGGATTTATGCGATGCTTACTTATCTAGATGGATCCGGCAACAGAGGCCTACCATCAGTGAAATGATTAACTTTAGAAGAGAAATTATTAAATAGCTTCTCCACTGATGCTGAGTAGTTTTCCGTTTCGTACATCAACGAGTGGAACCGATATTGGTATTGTTGCGTATCGTTTGTGGAGCGTGCGATACGGTTCAAGCGACATTCATTTGTTGCGTATAACGGTCGACTATTCATTGAACGAACTATCACTGACGTACAGACATACATATATACATATACGTATGTTCAATAGCAATTATGTAGAGTATGGCACGGTAATGATCTTCATACGGTAAGGCTACAGTTTCCGTTTTATTTTAGTAAGGTAATTAATTAGAGAATGTATAAAGTTGTTGTGTGAAATTGTCGCGACGAGTTAAATATTGTCTTTTTGATTACAACCATAAATTAACTATTTAGTATTCTTATTGAACTTAAGATTTCAAGGACCACATATGCCCTACTTGTAAAACAAAATATATTTCTGAATAACCTTCCTAATATCAATGTACATACATTAATCGACTAATTTATATAAGCAGCGTGATAATCACTGAGGCGCGTTCTTCACTCCTCTCTACCAGTACTCTTCAAGATTTCAACTTTTTAGCTTATTATGTTTATAATAATATAATTCTGGATTCTCAATTATTATTCTAAATAAATTATTGTAATTTATGCAACATAAAACTTTGAAAGGTAAAACTGTCATCATTGCTGGTCAGCAGCGGCTTGCACTCCATACAGGCAAATAAGCTCTGCATACCCTAGCCTGGTTAAACCTAGCTAAATAATAATCTCTCAAGTTATTCAAAGGTAACCAACTTTGTTTTGACTATTGCTAAATTGATTAAATTGCTAATTTGATAAGCTTATTTTTTAATAAAGCTCAGTACAGTTTTCGAGTGTCCTTTGCATATCCTATCCGAAAGCTACGTACACACCCTTGCAGCTCTGTGCCCAATATTGTAAACGTATAATAAATAATTACTTGATGTATTATTATGGATATGTTACAAATTGCAAATGCTTGTTACGTAGAATATAGTATTATAACAAAAAGTTAGTGTCTATCTCATTATAATGACGATATGTAGAAAAAAAAAAAATCAATTATTTTTGTTATGTTTATTGTGTATATTATACTTTTGATTGTTATACGATTGATGTAAACCAAAGAGAAATATTTACAAATGATGTGCCAATTATATGAGAAAATATCTAAACCATCACATAATGCTTTATTTTCTTATTTACGTTAACAACATCTAAATAAGAGTACTCGGTCAAATTTATTTTTAAAACTTGAAAAATTTTAAAGAGTTAATTTGGTTCCACTTTTCAAATCAGGTGCTTCACTTGAGAGTCAGTTGGACGGGATCCAAGAAAAAATTATACAGTCAGATTCTTTAAAGCAGAAGAAATTGTGGAAGTTCAACTTTGTATATCCAACAGCAGTGATGAATTCAGAGAAGTTAAATAGAGACATCGAATGAAAGATCTATTGTAGAAAGTCATTCGATAAAAACTTTAAAGACAATATCGTAAAAGAAAGAAGTAAGGGAGACTATTAAAAAAAAATTTATTAATAGTCTTCGTTACTATATATCAGCAACTGTGCGTATGTATATTAGGTTTTATGTATGGAAATTAGATATCTGTACAACGCGATAAATATTCCATACGGAATATGTTCATCAAGTCCTCTATCTTTAACACCACCGAAGACTAGATTAGAACGCTTCGTTATCCTTAATTGGACTTCCGTTCTCTGTCACGGTGATTTCCTGTTAAGGTGCGTTCCTTTGTAAAAAATAAAAAAGGAAGACGTAATTTTCACAATACCATTAGTACTGTTTAAATGTAAGTGCTGTTCCGTTTCAACGTCAAGTACAAATTGGCCTATAACCTTCCTCGAGACAAAAAATATCTGACAGTATTTTTTTTATAAGTTTATGATGCGATACAGGTTCTAAGGAAGTTTGGCAATTGTTATTAAAAAAAAAACGGAAACTTGATTCGCGGTATGGATATGGATGCGGCAACAAATTGGTGATAATGTCAAGGTCTGTATTCATGTTCGGCAGACACCGCACGAGGTCTTAAATATCATTGAAAACTTGCTAGCGAATGATGCTCCACACCTTGTATAAATATTACCATAATCTAATCAATCATCAAGGCTGTTCCAAACAAACTATTGCAACAGACATTCGTATCCTGTTATAACAAAGTTATCACCATATTTGTTATCCGAATACAGGTTGTTAAAGTAAAAGGTATACACTTGTGGAAAAAATCTTAAAACTTTCAATAATAAAAACTACTAAATAACATTGTCGAATACCTAACAATTAAACTCTTCATTTTTTAACAATAAACAGCCCTATCAAAGTTCTCACTGCTGAGACTCAAGGTCGTCTCTAACAAGGAAGGAGTCTACGCCTCGCCTGACCAAAATGTGAGAAAATGCCAGTTACGTGTGAACGAAATATGTCGCTTTCCTGACGATAGTTTCCTTCACTGGAAAGTCAAGCACAGTGAGAATCGAATCCACGTCTCTTCAACATACATGATGCTTACAAACAGAGCTATAACGGTTTTGCGATAGTTTAAATAAATTTATCCAAAATGACTTATTATCGTCTTGAGTCGATTTGGAATCTGTCAATCCTTTTGCATGTATGGGTCATTTGTGCATGTCTGTAGAAGTCAGTCCTTTACAAATTTTTAACTAAAACAAACAAAATAGGAAAAATATAATAGATTTCCATCTGTAAATGTAATTTGTGTGAAAGGTTGCATTTTTATGCTTTTGGTACACCTTATTTACTTGTAGAGCACGACAAATGTTGTTATACTCAATCTAGGTACTATATAGAATTTCAAAGAACATTTATCGTGTGTATATGTTAAGCAAATGTAAATGTAAGTGTAAAAAAATAGCTAAATAAAGATTACTGCGTGTATTGTTCGCCAACTTTTATCAACTTTTTTAGCGCTAACGGAAAGTTTGGCAAATCGTTATTCCATAGGCGAGAGTAACGCGCTCGTTCGGCGGCCCTGCTATACATTTAAACAGATATTTCGCTTATAAAGTAACAAAAGTTCGCTTCATAAATATTCAGACGAACGCCGTGAAGTAAATCGGGTAGTATGGAATAAATTGAGTGAGGGCCGGTAATATTGGCATGGCTTTATAGGGAAATGGTCTATGCATTGGGTCGCGGGCGATGAAGTATGTATAGTGTGACTCTATTGAGCATCTATTATACAGCATCAGTTTCCCTGCCATTCACTCTTCAATGGGCCTTTGTACTGTGCACGTAAAGTTATTTGATTAAGATACTCGTATTAATATTTAGTTCAAGCCGAAAACTTACTCAATTTGACGAGAGTTATATACTCCTATGCAGTTTTTAATAAAAATATAATCATATAGCTATCAGTTTTTTTACTAAATCTTAAATATTAATAAAATATATCAAAATATAGTTAAAATCGCAGAAAGCCTGTTTTAAAAATATTTGGGGTTGCAGTAGTGAAGGTTGATCATGATGATTATGTTCTACCTTTGAGGAACTACAGATAGTTAGGCAATTGCACTGATTAGGCCTGTTTGTTTGATTAGGGATTAAAAATAAATAAAAGCGAATCGCTATTAAATAAGTCAAGTATTCAAAGCCTACTCCACATTTGCCCGGCTGGCGACCTCTAAAAAAACTAGAGCGGAAACCGTCATCTATCCGTACAAGCGGTCGTACGACGCGGTTTATCTTTTTATGGAACACAGCTTGACTCCGCAGTGACTACATGCGTGAACACTTAGTAGTAATCGAGGACGAGAGTCGAGTTAGATTGTAATCAAGTGCAAAATAGTTCTCTAACCTATAAATATCTTTTTTAACTGAAAGAATGTACACAACAAATTAAGGTACATAAATCACGAAGAATAATCAAGGAAATTCAAAAAATTTATATTCAATATTAGGAAAAATTTAGTATTATCAAATATTTATCTAGTCTAGTACCTTTAACTGATTACAGGCTTCGAATTGGTTGGATGTGGACTATTTTTATTCATTAAACAAAACGAGCGAGACGGGTAATAACGTGACGTTAGCATGATATACACTGTACCGCATTGTGCTCATCGCCTTGACACATAAGATTTCATTACCCTTGTAATCTTACTACCTTACTGCACTCTTCAAAGTAGAACATTGTAATACATAGTACTGCTTGGCGGCAAAAGTAAAGTCCGCGTTCGCTACCTAGATGATGTCTAGCAACCAACCTGCCACCAGTAAAAAACGTACTAACGAATTGATTTGCGATAACTATAGTTTTCTAACTATTTATATTTTTATGAATTAATAGATACAAATATTAATAATTTAAGTATACAAAGAGTACACATTCCTATTCGGGTAATTTTGTATATATAATGTTTTACATGTGTAGTAAATGAATATCGTATAAAACATTTCATACTTAATGAATGAATATAACAGCATTCTATACGTATTCATCTACTAACAAGAAATTTCATATTTCGATAACATTCAGTTGCTTACATCTGGGCTAATTAAAAATTCTTTTGCAACACGGAACGGGTGATATGTCAAAGCTTAATAGTTAGCTCAAAGGGAATCTGTGACACGAGCGCACAGCTTCACGTATATAGCTACAAAGTTCCATGCAACTGCTACCGTCATACTATATCACGAATCGATCAACTATGCGAGACGCGTGAGCAGTTGCATTCTAATCAAGTTAGGCATTACTCGAGTCGTAAACAACAATAGTTCTATCATTGTTTGGTATAAGCTAGCCATATAGCATCACATCCACATCAGACATCACGACGATGTCCTGACGTGGTACCAATGATAGATTTATTTATATAAAGCGCAGGTCGGATCTTGTGCGGATATTACTATTGCTATTATATACTATTGCTATATATAATATATACAGGTGCTGCCAAAACTCATCTAGGGGCAGTAGACTCAGTAGAGTGACGAGTTAAGAGGCTTGTTGGTGATCAAGTCTGGCGGTGTTCAAAATGATTGATTTCGGAAGGCGTGCGGTGGAATTATATGATATAATATCTTCATCCCCTTATAAACAAGTGGACATCCCCAGTTTGCGAATAAAGTGTGTGTTAAAATACAACGTGGATGTCTTTACGAAAAGAGTGAATAAACTGTTAATAGGTTACCACATCATCACTTATCAAAAGGTGAGATCGTGGTCAAACGCTAACCTTGTCGAGATGCGGTGGCACCTACCTAGGCGATCTCCAACAAGAATCCAACCACCAGTATATTGAAGTATGTGATGTGATATTAAATCCGTACGAATGAAAATTACCTTTTTACAAGTGTATTAGAAATTCGTTTTTCTGTGAATTTCTCGTTTTCCAATAAACAATCCGCTTCGTTATTTGTAATGCGTGCAACAAATCACTTGCCGTCATTTTACCGTTCAAGTATAACGAAGATTTTTTTTATAATGTAACGTGATGAGATTTACTGGACGTTCATCCGTCTCACAACAATATACCAATTCCAAACCACTATACTATACTCAGTGGCTTTAAATCATGATGGTACCTTTAATTAGCTCATCAAACACAATAATATAACAACGACAGAAGCAATTGCTTAGGTGTAAATGCCTCGATATGTAATAAGGTATATTATAACGTTTATTAAATAAAATTGAATACTTATTACATAGAAAAAAAATCTTCAAAATCATAATTAACGCCTAAGATTGAACAACCATAAATAAAGCTTTCGCTTATTAAAAACAAAATCGCTCTCCTTGCTATTTTACGTAGAAACTGTAGGCGAAGGCTCGACTTTAATAAAAGTACAAAATGACGTTGGATTTCCGAAGAAAGATAAGAAAATTCCTCCCTAATCAATCTCCCTACATCCCATGCCTCCGATAGGTGCATAAAGCACCTTCCGACCCATTCAACATTGATCAAGAACCGCCCTTTGTTCGCTGAATAAAGAATAACATAGAGATGTGTAAAAGAATGACAAGTTTTATTGTTTGGACGTATCTTACGTCGGCTCGGTGCGGGGAAAGAAATACGAACAGTATTAGAAAATATCGAAAATCTTTATTGATCCTGGTAGTATATATACATACTACTGTTAAACATTTTCCGTATATATGAACGTTAATTTATGACTTTCCAATTTACTTACATATAGTTTACACCATTAAAAAAATACCTTTTAACACTGCACAGGCATTTCAAGTAAACAGAGAGATTTAATTTTCACTGTTCACTGCATATAATAGAAAGAATAATAAAAGCATACATAAGTAACAATTTTTTCTTAGTTCATCTATAGAATCTTTATCTGGTAACACTTTCACCTCGATGGATCTTTTGTTAATTAATTTTGGTTAGTTATACTTATTGAAGTGATTTGACAGCTTAAAAAAGCTTTCAACTCAAATTTAGAAACATTGTAAAGAGCTAGCTGCAAGTTAAGACTGATGATATAGGTTCCTTTTTTCAACCTCTTCACAAAGGGGATATCTGTACCAGTTTCCAAAATTGATTCTCGAAGGCAAGATCGGAAGACGAAAGTTGTGAATCGACGACAGAAGAATTGGACGTTATTTCTCCAAAGAAAAAAGTATGGCAGATGATTGTAAAACATTTGCACCAATTGTCGGCTCAACTTCAATTTGAACGAGTTAATGATGAAAGCGGAGACTTCATATCTTTTTTAACTAATGCTCAACAGTGAACAGTTTTATAAGTTTAAGAACTAATAAGCTTTTAAAAATATTAGTCATATTTAATTACAATACAAGATGTAATTGTGCCTCGACATTGCGTAACTGCGTCTGACGGAGCCTATATATTATGTTTGTGTAAAAACGGCGCACAGTAAATTACTTACCTACACCTGCTTCTCACCGATACAATACTTGCCATTAAGCGTCGTGTGAAAAATTGTTTTTTTTTTCCATCGCGATGACTTTTATACAGACCTGAAAATAAAAAATTAATATAAGCAAAGAACGATTTTAATCTAAACACTTAGCGAAGAAACAACATGTGAAGAATACTATTCTAGATCGATAATTTTTTTTTTAATATTACATAGATCAGTGAGTACGACACCACTTAAGTAGTGTAAGTGGAGATGTATTTTTTTATATTTAAGCGACAAGACGAGTAGGATGTTCACCTAATGGTAAGTGATACACCTACCCGAAATAACGTAGCGCTAAGAATGATTCACCAAACACCGCATTGAACTCGTCGCTTTGAGATGTATGATATTGTCTCCTTACTAGAGTAATAAAAAATTTCACTAGCTACAGCGTCCTTCAAACCGGAACAGAGTAATGATTGCACATTACTGTTTGGCGGCAGAAATAGGAGCTGCGGTAGAACCTAGCTAGTCGGTCTCTCGCAACAGAGACCTACCACTAGAAAATGTAGTCTAGGAGGTAAAACGCACTAGTCAAAAAGAAGTACATTCTCTCTTCCTTTAAAGATTCCCAGTTCACATCCAAATGGAAATACTGAAACCGACAGACTGTTCCAATTCTTAACTGTTGATATAATGAAGGAGGAAATGAAATCTTTGTATATTTTGTTTAAATATAAACTTAATTAGTTTTCAATAGCAAAATAAGATTCAAACTTGATTATTCGTGTCATATAATCAACTTTCTTTCATGTTACTTCTATTTCATACAATGAGACGTTGTAGACTGAAAATTATTACAGTTAAAGAAATTAAATTGATATTACTGTGCGCTTATGTTTCTATGGTTTACTAGATATGAAAATCTGTAACTAAAGGTGACGTAACGTTCATAAGGTAGCGATAGCCTCCTACATAATACGACCAGCCAATAATCTGTTTCAGTCTCTGAATCGTCAAGAGAAGAGTAAATAGGCTATTTCTAGACTAGTGCTTTTTATCACCAAAGACAACGCCACAGAAATTACAATGGAAATATAACACATAGACATAAGTACAAAGGCTACTTATTCCAATACGGAATCTTGCAGTAGGCCTGTGGTTGGACAACGCTGCAGTCTCGGCCTAGTTAAAATAGTACTAAGGTAAGCCCTGCCTGCTGTATAAGGCGACTAAAAGAGTCTATGAGTTTCGTGGGCCTTAAGGGACCATTATCGCTCAATTGGCGAACTAGCATGTGGTTCAGCGATGGTGCCTAGGAGAACTAGGCTCTTTCTTAGAGACGAGTAACAGAAATTATAGAGGGTCACCCGTGTGTTCTATAAGAGATCCCCGAGCCACTACGAATGTACTGATGCCGACCACCGAGTGGGTTTTAGTGAGTAAGATTCTCATATAAATGTGACTTTACCCCAGAAGCAGGATATTTGTAGATTTCCCTCTGAAAACAAAAAGAACCTGTGATTGGAAATAACAATGACAGTAAATCCGGTTCACTATGATATTATAAAAAGTTATACACTAAACAAAAACTAGACTTGCTCAAATTTATCGCTAGTACGTATTTAAAAAAAAGGTAAAGCTTTAATATTTTTTACGCGAACTTTTTATGAACTGTCAACTTAAGGACTTGCCGGAGTAAGTCTTTTTTACTGGGAAACATAAATCTGTTCACGTTACGATAATAAGCTGATCTCGGAAAACATACAGCGATGACAACGGAACATCGTTACACAACTGAGCGTTTCGAAGGTTTCACATGCTTTACGTATACATTATTACGGTTTCACGGTCGCTTGTTATTACATATTTTGCAATAATTATTATACTATGTTTAAAAAAACGTACATATATATCACGCCTCGTTCCTAGTGGGGTAAGCAGAGATCACCTCTCTCTCATGATCATTTTTTAAATGATTTTAATCTTGTTCTCTTACTAATTTTTATATTACTCCTCACCGGATAAGTAAAACTGAAAGTTAGGTAAGTAACCTGCATACCTTATTATAATTAATTTTCTTATGATCGTGTTTAAATGTCCTTTCTTTTCTCTAAAACATTTAACAAGTAATGAAGATCATATGCAGTAATTGATCTAATCAGATTTCAAAGTCACATGTCGAATTTGATTGAAAATGATCAGGAAAGCTACCACGCATGTATTGTACTTTTGTCACCATAGAATTTCTGGATGCCTACTGTCTTCATTCTGGTAAGCAATCCTCACCAACCACAGCTTCATTGTCGCTTAACACCATATCAAATTAAAGTTAATTGTTAGCACATTATAGAGTGAAAAAAATTAAGTATGTTATTAAATGGGTCCGTGAATAGAATATTACTTAAACGGACGAAGCTTTAACAAGAACGCTAAAATTAAATATTTTTACTTGAAAATAATTCAAGTAAACAACGGCTAATTGAGTCATTCTCCTAAAAAAAAATATAAGGCATTTAAAGTCTAATAGCAAGTCTTTACTTTTACAACATTCCTTGTTCATTATCGTTATAAATATAGAATTACCTACCAATTTTGTTAGGTACCGCTAAAAACAATTCAGTATAATATTAGGAAACTTTTAATACTAATCTAAAATTAAATCAAAACCTTAACGTTTATTTTTGATTATCTAATTACTTTATCTCCTCCCACTCATCCATCAGCTCAACTCCAACTTAATGGAGGAATAAACAAGTTAGTAAGATATTTTTTTTTTACATTAAATTATGCGTTACCTTCTAAGTTACACACTAATAGTAATATTGTATTAGTAAAACAGAAAACGCTGTTCTGAAAAGATCACAAAGCAAAATATGAAACGGCTCACAAAAGATAATAAAATTCCACCTTCATCAATCTCCCGATCCGGACTCGCGGTGCTCGCATAAAACACCACTAGCTCCCATCCAATATTGATCAAGAGCCCATCCTTTTGTTCGCTTTATAAAGAATATAATCAAAACGAGAAAAAAAAAAAAACAATGACAGTTCTCTTTGTATATACAGAGACGTCATCGTGATGAGAAAAACTTGTTCAGATAATATCGAGGATGCATTTGTTTATGAAATGCATTGTAGTTCATTAATGTCTATACATTTTATATTTATAACAATATAAAACTATTGATGTTTGATTATATTGATATGACTATTGATACAAATGATGTTATTTAAGTAAAAGTTTAATTTTGTTTGCACATTTTCCTGTCTTCGCTAGTGGCAGGTCTGTTATGCTGAAAACGGTCTATATAGGTAGCACATACGTAACTTTGACTCCTGCTAACATACAGTAGTGTACAAACATTACTGTTCCGATTGGACCGGTGTTGTAGCTAGTAAAAATACTACGGTAGCGAAGTCTTAACATCTTATGTTTTAAGGCGACGAGCACAATGTGATATATATCACCCTAAGACCACATAGATCTGAGTGACTCGCCTCTCATCCACCGTGAATGTCTTGCTTGTCTCGTCGCTTTATAAAATTTACAAATGTACTACTTTAAGCTAGAAGATGACCTGTTTTTTACATGGTTTTAAGTGATAATGAAAACGTGAATGATTAAGGGAGCTCATTCAGAATACTGTGGCCTTCATGTATACACATAATATAGTAACTGACGGGATGGTACATATACAATACGAAGGTAGAAACTCGCCGAAAGATTTTAAAAAATCCTACTACAAACCTAAATTTACAAGTGGGAATAGAACCAGGTAGCACCATGTTACAAAGTAAACGCTGATCCTATAATTATTAACACAGTTCCGAAAGATAGAGAAAACGCCTAAATTATGATTAATGATGAAAAATATCTCTTTTGATCGATACGTTTCAACTTAGCCGTTTCAAGGTTACCTATCTTCAAGAAGGTTTATTTAAAACAATACCAATTAAAAAAACCTTTATATAGTAGTAACACTTCCGTATTAGTACAGAGCGTAATAAATATATTACGGTTAAATTATTTTGTTCAAAGTAATTAAGGCTAATGGAAAATTTAACGGCTCGAATTTACGTAATAAAAACTTAGTAGACACGGAGTCTTAAAACTTTCAAAGTGTAATAAAGGAACGTAATGTTACCTACCAAGTGGCAAGCACTACAACAGCGTATGAACACTTAAAGTATGAGGGTTTTAAATTAAAGTATAACTTGAACCTCTCGTGTTATACGATGCTGTGCTTCTAAAAAAAATTATCAGCTAGATTTAAAGACGTTTATTTGTCTAAGAATTCTTTTACGTATGATGAAGAGACGATATAGCGCTAGTTAAGATGCCATAAACTACACATTGTACTCGTCGCTTTAGGACATAGGTTAAGTCTCGTTACCTCAGTAATTTCACTAGCTACAACGCTGTTCGCCCCCTGTTACATGGGACCTAATCTGACCACATCTGGCGAAACGTGGGTGGTTTATTCACCTCTGCCTACCCCTACTGGGAAAAAGGCGTGACAACGCTGTTCTAACTGAAACACTAATGTTTACACACTAATATTTGGCAGCAGAAATAGGAGACGCGGTGGTACCTACTCAGGAGGTACCTAAAATAGATCTACCCCAAAAGTACCTATCAATGAAAAATACTTTACTTAATCATACCTAAGTATATATGATGAGTACGGCAAATATATTATAAGTTTACATTCAACAGTAAACATCAATATGCTGAAGTAATGAAATAAATATTAACATTACATATTTAAGCTTTTACTTATTCATCCCTTACGTTACTTGCCACGACCAAATTTAATTGTTCACATACGCTAACAGTTTAATAGTGATACGAAATATTAAATGGGTTATAAAGAAACAGTGTTTTGATCAAAATCCATATTAAAATAACTTCATCCGAATCTTTAATATGTACAATATGAAAGAAGCCTCTCGTTTTACTTCGTAATTGGAGTGTTCGCAAAAAGGTCATAAATAACCTTGGCGCCTTTCATAGAAGTCTTTATTGCGAAAGTGTTTGAAATACCAACAGATAGTAAAATAAAATATTAAAGTTTCATTATATATTCATTTTATATCCACTAAAAATCTACTAGAGTAAGAAGGTCCTTTGATCGCATTCTTCTTAGCCTTTGCTCCATTCTTTCATTGTATTACATTTTTTCTTACATAGTTTTGTAATTACAATAAAAATATTCTATAATCAAGAGTAGAGAAGTAGAGAAGTTTGAATTGATTGATTTTTTTTATTCATCAAGTAACGAGACGTATGAAACTTTGACCTGATGGTAAGTACGCCCATCCATAACAACGTGCCGCTAGTTAAGATAAGATAAACTGTACTATATTGCACTCGTATCGTGAAACAAGATGATCACGCTCGTTATCTCAGTTATAAAAATAGCTTCAGCGCCTTTCAATCCAGAACAATGTTTGGCGGAAGAAAAGTACCTATCTAGAGCAACAACAAAGACCTACCAGTATTTACCACCTGATTGTTATGCGATGACGCTTATTGACAGATGTATTCAGTGAGACCATAATATACCATTCCAAGATAAATTTTATATCTCATTCCTTCAATCAGCAGCATATGAATCCTCAAGAGTGTATGATCCAATAAGCAGCACTGGAACACGTCGCCAACATCACTGCGGTCAGTTATTTACGTAAGACTCACACGGCTTTATTGTGGCTTAGTATATAAATAACAACAGTAATGGCGTATGAATAGTGGGCTTAACAACGCCTGATGTATAATTCAATTGATTTTACTTAACATGATTAAATTAATTATGGCCTCAACGTTTTGCTTGTCCAACCGTCATAACTATTCAATAATCAAAATAATTCTATTAATGGTCCCAATGACATTTACTCAGCCTCAAACACTTGTTGGGAGTCGGTACACATATGATATCTTCCTCTTAGTGATATGTTTCTTGATTATAACATTAATAAAGGTAATTTTCTAATTTCTAATATAAGTAATATTGTTAGCTCGCTGGCCTAATGGTTAGAGCGTGTGGATTTCATTCCGAAGGTCGCGGGTTCGAACCTCGGCATGTACCAATGACTTAATATTTAAGTTATGTACATTTGTGAACTTCAGTTACAACAGCGAGATACAAGCGGTGAAGGAAAACATCGTGAGGAAACCCCGCACACTGAAATCTTCTTTATGTGTGTGTGTGTGTGTGGTGGCCCCAATAAAGTGGCAACAGGCTCGCCCTCTGTTACATGGGACTTAATCTGACCACATCTGGCGAAATGTGGGTTTTTATTCACCTCTGCCTACCCCTACTGCGAAAAAGGCGAGACAATATAAAAAAAAAATATTTGTGGAAAGCAAAACTTGATTTATCAAACAATTTGTATTTTTTTTATTCAATGAAGCGACTAGACGAGTGAACCTTATGGTAAGTGACATCCTCGCTCATAACACCGTGGCGCTAGTTAAGATGTTAAGCACTGCACCATATTACGCTCGTCGCCTTCAGACAGGATATTAAGTCTCATTACCACAGTAATTTCACTAGCCACAACTCACTTCAATCAGTACACAGCAATACATGCACACTGCTGTTTGCTGCGGTGGTGATTTTCTAGACGGTCTCCGGTGCCAAAGACCTACCACACCGTAGTATATATACGTATATAAAAAAATTGCATTAAACGTTATTAAGTATAAAACGAAGTCATTTACGATTCATTATATGTACAACGCCAAAATTTATAGCATGGGTAAGATAATAAATGTTAACGCGTTTAGTATAAATGTATCTAAAACTGTAGGGGTGACTACGAATGGGTCTCGAGGGGTAAAAAAACACATATTGATTTATAAAAGCAGCATGCAATTACTTCAACTTTTTTACTCAAATGAAACCCGAAAATGTGAACAGTGAACCTGTGGTACAAAACCCTAACTTTGCCTGATATGCCCAGAGAGACAGACCCATTCTGATCATTATTATTTTCATCATACTCATCATTAGCAGATAGACGTCTACTGCTGGACATGGAGACTATAGGACATAGGCCTAGTCCAAAGATCTCCCCTTCAATCGGTCCAGCATAATCCGTATTGGTTTTCCGTAACCTTCACCAAATCGACGATCCACCATAAAGCTTTCAAAACAAAATGAAACGTAAACAAATAAATTATAACAATACTGTCTACAATGATTTTGTATAATATTACATTTGTAATATTTGGAGGCAGAAATATATTTTGTGATATCTATGAAGGTGCTTACTGTGAGACAACTATATATTTTGCCAATTATATGTGAGAGGCATCTTGTTACTCCATACATCGATGATGAAATGAGGAGGCGAATAATTAACATCATAGAAATTAGTTTTCCAACGTCCAGTCGGCCTTTCAATTTGATTACACAACAAAATTAAAAACTTTTAAATTTTAATCCACACCCCTAATGTGGAGTAGAAATCAAGTACTGGCTTTTACTCTTAGACTACAAAGAAACGGACAAATCCTGACGCTTGTGTAAAATAATCATCACTTCCTTTTTTTGTTTATCTACTCATATACACACGAACACAAAACACACACCCACACACACATCTCTAACACAAATACAGAATAAACATACATTCAAATATACAGATCTGTAACTACATTACTAAATATTGTAGTTATGTTTCAGGAGAATTAAAGTCACCGACATAGTCCAAAAGATTGCTAATCTTAACTGGCAGTGAGCAGGACAAATTGCTCGAAAGACTGAGAGCTGATAGAGCAGCAAGATCTTCGAATGTCGACCGGAAGACGTAAGAGTCGTAAGAGTCTAACGATCTTATGAACGTCCGAACGAACGCACAGGATCAATATATGTGGAGACCTTTCAGGGAAGCCTGTATCCAGCACTGGATATCTGTCGGCTGATGATGATGCTGAAATTGGAAAAGGCTGCTGATTCTGGAATAAAGATCAAATTCCTAGTTCAGTAAACAGGGGCTTCAAGCATTGAAGACTTGTAAAACAGTGCAATAAATTATTTTTGTCTATCAAAATCTTCGGCAACAGAGACATACCACCAGCAAGAATTATTCAAGGCCTGCCGTCCGACACGAGTACAGTGCAAACGAATGTTATAATGAGCGTTTACACTGCATACGTATGGACATATAACTCGCAGGAGCTGCATAATTAGCGGAGTGAAATATTGTTTAACATTTAAGTTCGCGTCTGTGCAAACTTCGCTTCCCGACAGTTCCTTCATTAAAGTGGAGCGCGAGCCAAATGTTTACTTGCGCAGACATCGCCGCCAGACGTTGCGCTTGGGTTCGAATTCCAATACAAAAAAATTCGCTTTTATCCTTATAAGTCGACCACACGAGAACCGCCACTACTCCATAAAAGTCTTCGAGAGTTCAATTACTTGTAATCCTTGTATATCTCTACGTTTCCATAATCATCTTTTATTACATTTTGAGATGACGGATCTTCATATAACTAGTCGAGACATATGTATAATAATAGGTTGGAAAATATCTCCCTTCCGCCTTTTTGTCTTTTGAATTTCGCGGCTATGTACAAAGCGCTACAGAGCTCGTATCTGGCAATACTATACATAATTTGAAAGGTCTTGACATAACCTACAAAACGACGCTATGCATAATTAGTTTGGATATTGCGTTCAACAGTTATAGACGTGTAAACATGCGAGTTCACTAACGCCGAATTTGCGCTATTTTAAAGTTTTCCTTCGTTAAAGGCAAATCCGCTAGAGAAACGTTCCGTGAGATTAATGGTGTTTTGGGGGATGGTACTCTATCACTTCGAACTGCGGAGGAATGGTTTCGACGATTCAGAACCGGTGAAAACGACACCATGGATAAGCCAGCCGGCGGAAGACCTGTGACGACAAATATCGATCAAATCATGGACTACATCGAGTTAGACCGGCATGTGGCATCTCGTGACATCGCCCAGGAGATGGGAGTTAGTCACCAAACCATTTTAAACCATCTGCAGAAGGCTGGATATAAAAAAAAGCTTGATGTTTGGGTGCCGCATGATTTGACGCAAAAAAACCTTCTGGACCGAATCAACGCCTGCGATATGCTGCTGAAACGGAACGAACTCGACCCATTCTTGAAGCGAATGGTGACCGGCGACCAAAAATGGATCACATACGACAATATCAAGCGAAAACGGTCGTGGTCGAAGGCCGGTGAATCGTCCCAAACAGTGGCCAAGCCGGGATTGACGGCCAGGAAGGTTTTGCTGTGTGTTTGGTGGGATTGGAAGGGAATCATCCACTATGAGCTGCTCCCATATGGCCAGACGCTTAATTCTACCATCTACTGCGAACAACTGGACCGCTTGAAGCAGGCGATCGACCAGAAGCGTCCAGAATTGGCCAACAGGAAGGGTGTAGTGTTCCACCAGGACAACGCCAGACCACACACTTCGTTGATGACTCGTCAGAAGCTACGGGAGCTCGGATGGGAGGTTTTATCGCATCCACCATATAGCCCGGACATAGCGCCAAGTGATTACCACCTGTTCCTGTCCATGGTGAACGCCCTTGGTGGTGTAAAGTTGAACTCAAAAGAGGCTTATGAAAAGTGGCTGTCCGAGTTCTTCGCAAATAAGGAGGGGGGCTTCTACGAGGGAGGTATTATGAAGTTGCCGTCTAGATGGATACAGATTATCGAACAAAACGGCGCATATTTGAACTAAATCCGATCACTGTAACACTTTTTATAAAGCATTGAATAAAGAGCAAAAAAGCGGAAGGGAGATATTTTCCAACCTTATATATGGTTTTGTGTAAACATCCGTCTGACGTTTATTATTCATAACACCTTTGGGCTCTCTCACTCGTATATTCTTCATGATAAAAAAATATATATTCAGATCAAAGTAATTTAAACTCATTATGTATAATAGTTTTTTTGTACAGTGGGAACAAGTGGCGATGGTTAACATATGCATAAAACGTTTCACGTATTTAGGCAATACAAAAAGTTAACTGTCCCTAACAAAGTGCTACACCAAATGATAACAGCTTCGTTCATGAAACTCAACTTCCACGGCAAAGTATAGCTAAGTTAAAAACAAAAAAATTACACTATACACATATGATCATTTTAAAACTGTTTTATAGTCCCTCCGAAAGGACTTAAGAATTTTTTTTAATTAAATCAACACTAAACTACATAAATAAAACTGGTTCAGTAATGTTACGGTAAACTAGACCGTAGACGAATAAACGAGCGGTACCAAAACTTTTTGTAATACCTGGGCCTCTAAAACAAAAACCTGTATACTTCAATTATTTATATGCCCTACATTACAGACAAGCGATTACGAACCTGTTTCGAACCTAGCTTAAAAATAATTACTCTGAATGATTTATTAAGTTATCATAGAAATAAGAAATACCTACTAAAGTGGTGTAACATTTGTAACTAAATTTCTAACATAATATGTCATATTAAGTTCCTATCTTCCGTTAACTTATTACATAAGCAAAGACATTGACATGAAATAATCTAAATATACTTTAACACTATTAGCTCGCTGGCCTAATGGTTAGAGCGTGCGGCTTTCATTCCGAAGGTCGCGGGTTCAAACCTCGGCATGTACCAATGACTTAATATTTAAGTTATGTACATTTGTGAACTTTAGTTACAACAGCGAGATACAAACGGTGAAGGAAAACATCGTGAGAAAACCTACACATGAATTAGAATTTATTCTAAGGTGTGTGTGAAGTCACCAACACGCATTGGGCCAGCGTGGTGACTATGGCCCATCGCCCTCATTGAGGGCAGGCCTGTGCCCCAGCAGTGGGGACGTAAATTGGCTGTTATGGAAGTTAACATCCCGTATGTTTAAAAAATTTTTATTAGCAATGCATAATAACTTATTTATATTACATAACTTTCTTTATATATAGTTATAATATTATATTAGCGTTTTATTTATACATTTTCACTTTCCTATATAGTTTATAAAAAAAAGAAACCTTGTATGTTTATATTTTATTGCAGCGATTTGAATAAAATTTGCTTTTTTATTGGTACACTGTAGGCGCTTTATGGAAACAATCCATACTAGCAAAAATTTTAATGACCAAAATAAACTAAGGCCGGAAATCATGGGCAGGACCGGAAACCTTAAGGCGTGTTCCAAGTAATATATTACATGTAACCTTGAATAGTTCACATTTTATTATCTAATCAATATCGATTACAATACACAAGATATTAATATGGCGATTTCTAATATTAGCAAGCCATCGCTATGTACTTAAGTAATTTAATCTATTTTTATGAGCAACAATATCTAAAAGGCATAAACCAAAAATATATATTTTTTTTTCAACGAAACTTCGAGAAGTGAACGTTTACCTGATGTTAGGCATACCGATAACAACCTGGTGCTAATTAGGATTGTATACATTGCACCACATTGCGCTCGTCGCTTCAATGTTTAGTGTCGTTACCCCAGTAAATTCATTAGCTACATCTAACTCCCTTCAATACGGAGCACAATAGCGTTTGCACACTACTATTTGGCGGTAGGAATAGAAGCTGTGGTGTTAACTAACTAGACGGTAGGTAACAACAGAAATAAGTTCTGGTGGTATAGATATAACACCATAAAATTAATTTATCTGATGTAAAGTAAAAAAATTCTTTTAAACATTTAATGGAACATTTAACAACTCTCTTACATTTCAGCGACTTCCTGTTATATTTCAGGCGAAAGAAAAATTCGTTACATAAAGAGTCTTTAAGGAATGTTAAAGGCATTGTTGCCTTTGATGAAAAAGAACATTGAAATAATGTTGGCGTGTAATTTTGTATACGTCGATCAAACGAAAAAAAAAATGTATTTTTAAGTAAAGTAACAAATGCGAAGTTTCTTGAAGTAATACACTTTCACGAAAAACCGTCCCAACGTGATATACATACTGAACGGAGAAAAGAACAACACTTATTGATTGAAAATCAATTTCCTCTTTTATACACTAACGATTGTTTTTTTAATTTCTATAAGATCTAATCTTCAGTCCCACTCCATCCGATAATAAGAATCTTAAAGTCTCGACGATCCTTTAAAAAAGTATAGGAATCTGTGAATAGACTGAGATAGGTACATCTTCGTCGATTATACCATCAATAAATACCATCTATACTACGTCGATCGATACAGTCGTCGCGGTATTAACCGCAGCCGGGCGGCAGCTACTAGCTGTCACCTTCCGTGCCACAGATTAATTACACAAAGTGCATAGGAACGAGCAATAATGTAAACAGAAAATTACAGAAACGAAGCTCTACTACGATGCGAATAAATTGATAAAGTAATTACAGTACACCTCAAAATATCACTCAAACCCACAGACAAGCACGCGAGCTTTAATAGCAGCTCGAACGTGGCGCGAACGCTCGCCCACTGTGTGCACAATACACAACCGATAATTGAATATTAACCTTCTTGATAAGTCTATTAACAAACATTACTTAAATAACAATTAATATAAACAAATCGAAATTGTAATATATGTTTTACATTGAAGTATGTTAAAAATTTTATTACTAATGAAACAAGATAATTGAGATAGCAACAGAAAAACACAGTACTATATGAAAGAGGGCAGGGCACATTGCTCGAAGGACTGACAGCCGATGGGACAGTAAGGTCTTCAAATGACCCCACGTACCGGAAGACGTAGTGTTGGGAGGCCTACCACAAGGTGGATCGATGATCTGATGAGTATGGTGGGAATACACTGGATGTGAGCAACGCGGGACCGATCGTTGTGGATATTTTTAGAGGAAGCCTATGTCCAACGGTGGATGCCATGGAAAGAGACAAAATTAACATTGCGGATCCTTAACATTGCGGATATATCATCATTATCATCATCATTCACCGTCAGTCCTTCGAGCAATATGTCCTAGTAGCGATCTTTTGGACTATATTGGTGACCTTAATTCTCCTACCCCGAGCATATTACAATATAAAAAGTAATATTCGCATGAATCGTATGAAATAAAATATTTATAACAAAACCACTACGAACGCAACAAAATTTGAAAGTTAAGGTAACTTAGAAATAAAAATAAGTTGCTCGAATTCGCTCACACTTCAAAATAATTTTACTTTCGTCCAAGTTTAATGGCGGACTCGCAGCCGCAACAGAACAAGCCGAACAGATATTTTGCTTGTAAAGTAGCAAAAGTCCGCCTCATAAATATTCAAGCCGACTGCGGGAAGGAAATCGGATAGTACGAAGTGTATCGCGCGAAACGAATCAAACCAGCGCCGGAGAATGTTATATTACGTCGCTTTTTACTGACGATTCATTAATTATTCATAATATTTTTATTGATGCTCTTTACGGATTTGCCTTTAGCGTATTTTTACAATTACTATAAAATATAACATTATTAACCGACGATGTGGTGAGAATCGCGGGAACCCACTGGATGTGAGCAACGCGTGACCGATCGATGTGGAGATCATTGGGAGAGGCCTATGTCCAGCAGTGGAGTCTATCGGCTGATGATAACATGATAAAAGAACAGCTACAGCTCATCGTACAATTTAAGATTCAAGTAAACCCAAAGGTGTATTAAAAAAAAAATCCTAGTTGAAGAACCTGCGCCCGTGGTTCGGAAAAAGCTACCGTATGTTCCTTTTTAATCCCCATTATCTAAAGACTCGATTGCCTTAATACATGCCGACCTTCAAAAACAGGTGGCAGTTAAAGAAGATCATCTTTATCCTCAACAGCCCGCGGCGATCCACAGATAGACATAGGCCTCTCCCAAGGAATGCCAGATAGCATGAAGAAAGAGATAAAATTATTTAAAATTAGAATAATAGCTCAGCCATAAGGCTAATAACAAAGGACTGCGATTTAGATCACCACTGGGTATGAGCTTCCGGTGAAAGGAAACATCGTGAAGAAATCGGAATGTTCCAAAAACAACAGCTTTTGAAAGCGTCATACGTTAATTACCGTGACTCTATTTAAGAGAAAAGGCTCCGAGTCCTAGCAGTGGCGCCATTAAAAGGGCTGTTAATATTTCTGTTCGTAACAATGCAGATAATAGATTATGTAACAGTGAATAGGCTTTAAAACGTCGGAGGGTGAATAAATCATTAAATTCAAATCAACTTTCCCCATAGCATAGAGGCTAATCGCTTTTGTAGTAACACGGAGGCCAGTTATTCAATTCTGTGGCCATGTCAAGAGTTTCAATGGATGTAGGGTTTTTTGAACCTCTTGGTTACCCACCACTCTCATATCGTAAATCTACATACTGATGGTAGGTCTCTATTGCCAGAGATCGCTATAATAGGTTACCAGCGTGAATACCAGTGTGCAATATTAGTGGAGTGTTGAAACTTATCATCATACGTCTCAAGACGACGAGCACAACGTGGTGCAGTGTATATCATCTTACCTAGCACCACGTTTTATGGACACACGTATCTCTTATCATGAGGAGGAAGACTTGCTCCTATCGTACAAACAACTATTTGCTTCCTACATTAAAAAATCTGTTTCAATAACATCATCGCTGTGTTCCGGCATACAATGTTACTTAACATTATAAGCTCAAGCATTACCCTATTGTTGTTTCAAAACAATTAATAAATAACTATTCTCTTCGTAATTAAACTGTTTAAATGTATTAAATAAATTAGCGGAAGTTAAGTATAATGCCTGGTGACGCGTCAACGTGAAGGCGACACAAAGGTCGCTGACATGAGCAACAGTTATTCGGATGTAAATTTCCATCACATCACGTGATCAGCCGTACACCGCAAGAGATAGCTGAACAGGAAATCGATTAATTTAATTATCCGTTATAATTATTTGTTATGACTGTAAATAAATTGATATATATATAGGCAATTTTTTAATGATATGATTTCTATATATATTAACGCGTAACACGTATTTATTTAAAAAAATATATAATTTTAAATGATAAAGTTCTAGTTGACAATAGAGCGACATAAATAATAACTAAAATATATTTAATACTAATTAGTAATCAACAATAGACCGGTCGATCTCTGCGGGAGGCCTAAGTCCAATAGTCGACGTCTTTTGGCTGATGATGATGTTACTAAATAAGGAGCATTTCAACATTACTCAATAATATATAACACCTGATATATTACATATTAAAACACTTAGAAATTTTAGCTTATTCATATTCACTAACAGATAAGGCTAGACCTCCTCATTTTTTTTTAATTATGACATCAAACGTAGCAAGAACAGCGAGCGTGATGAATAACACTAAATAAAGAGATTACGAGAAGACATTAATATAGCTTTAATAAAACAATTAAAATGTCCAAAACGCCCTTTAGAGGGGTAGAAACCGCCAGCGAACATTTCACCCTTTACGTGCGTTCCTTACACCCTAAACAATGTCCGGATGTGGTTTTTCCGACGAGTTATATAACCATTGTTAGATATAATTATTTTTCTTATACTATACAAAGTACTCTTTGAATTATTGTTTAACAAAATTACTTTCCTAATAAGAGATTTTACTTTTATATAAAAAAGACTTAGTAACTTAAAAGAATGACAAGTACATAATTTAGTTTGTTAAATTACAAACAGTGCAGATTGTATATCTTCCTTCAAGGTAATAATTAAGCACAACACGACTCTCGTAACATTGTGTGTGCTGTGAAACAAGTTTAAATAACCTTAATACATATGTATATATATATAAATTACGCATGAATAGATATTCGGTCATATATAAGTATAAACAGATAAATTTTTAAAATTCCCTTGATAACACTGAAGGGAAGAAGATTGAAAAGAAACCACTAAAGATCCTATTTTATTGTTATAGTTAAAAAAATTTTTTTATCGTTAGTACATTTAGGTTGTTGTACTTAATATGAAATCTATGTATTAAGTAATTTTTTGAATCCATAAAACTAACATAAGATTTTAATTTAGATCTATATGTTCTACGAAATTACCGACAAAGCTCTATGTAATACAAAGCTAGCCGCAAAAGTCTGCTACACTGAAGTTGATTGAGCAATTATGGTTCGCCTCTAGTTTTCAATCAACCCTTCAAGCTCGTGTAACCCTTTAACTTCAACCCGTAAACACAGAGACTGGTACTAAATAAATTTATATATTAATAGTAAACAACAATAAACATTTAAAATAATCTATCATGAATTTAAAATGTTTGCAACTGAAGTAAAACCTATATATCATATGTACAATAACAGTGTCATCATCATCATTATCAGCCGATAGACATCCACTACAAGACAGGCCTCCCGCAAAGATCCCTGCGTCTGTAGAAGTTCGTATAGGGGGAAATTGAGCCATTCCCCACCACGCTGGCCCAATGCGGGTTGGTGAGAGCCAGAGCCTCGTTTGTTGGGAAGCAGTGTGCACCAGGAGCAGGTGAGGTTGGCTCGGGTGCCTTGAGACGTTACACAGGACCACTTACACCCCCAAAACAAAGTGTATGTTATCAAAAAATAATATATTTGTTTTTACAAAGTAATATATTGTAAATACTTCATATTACTACTGTAAATATTAAAAATGACTTTAAAAATTTTACCCTTTTCGTAAAATGTATTATAACTGTGAGTGTAGCTACATAGTGCCTACAGCATAATAAACAATAATAGCTATATATACATTAAACTTTATTGGAAACTAAAATAATATACATCATCTGCCTACTTTAAAACTTAACAATCTATATATATTTCTTCAGAAAATACTTTTGTTTATATTATTGCTTAGAAATTTACGTTATTAAATAACTAAGACTACACATGTTTTATGATGTGTATATATATATATTTATAACTAACAATGGACGTCTATCTGCTGATTATGATATACAAGAATATATATATTTGTTCCCCGCTCGCTTTGCTGTAATATAGACATTACTTTGAATTTTATAACTGAAATTTGTCAGTAATATTATTGGCACCTCTCTAGTCCCTTCCCTTTATTAACACCTGCGAACTCCTTTGCGGAACGAATTTTCTAAAATCCATTCTTAGCTGACCTCTAAATGGCAAAAAACAATATCTAATATCTTGAGATCTTGTAACAACTCAATGAATCCCTGGAGTCTCCTGTATATATATTTAAATACAATGACACAGCATTGTAGTAGAGTAGAGCTGTGTATGTAATTTGTAGGTGATGATGAAACATCACGGACCGCCGATGACATCACCACATGCCTTTCGAATGGTATACATGGTTGTATAGCTCACATTAATATAATGTCTACAGGCCCATCTTAGGTGCCGTTGCCTATTTTTACTAGCGCGGTGAACTTTAACATTATCCGTCTACATCCTTGACCGCTCATTTGCCTTACAAAGTAAATTTGTTTACACGTAATTCCTTCAAATTAAATGTAATAATAAACAATATTCTTTTTATCCAATGAAGCTACGAGACAAACGAAACGTACTTCTGATCGTAAGTCATACGCCTGCCCATAAGAACTGGCGCTATTTCTGTTGCATCACATCATGTATGTGGCTTTGAAACAAGGTGGTAAATTTCGATAGCTCCAGTAATTTCACTAGCTATAACACCCTTCAATCCGGTACAAAGTAATGAGATGTACAGTAATTCTTTTCTATTACTAAGTAAGGCACAGAAATGGGAGCTGGGGTAGCACATCAACGGCCTCCAGTAAGAGACCTATCCTCAAAAAAAATAAAAACTGAAGTAATGTTATATATTCTTTACCAATTAAATTAAACTAAATAAATAAACAATCTTATATAAATTATAGCAATTATAAAAAAATATGTCTGACGACTGCCTACCAAGTGGACCGACGAGTTGGTGAAGATCTTGGGGAATCGGGGGTAGGTGGCTTTGGAACTACCGCACAGAAAATCGCTTAGTAAAAACCAAAATTAGACTAGCAGATGACGTCATGGCTATGGCATAATTATAAATGATAATGAGCAAAGTAAATAATGCGCATTGATAAAACATTTTGTCTAACCTAAAAAAAAAAAACAAGTATTTCACAAAACAGGCAACGAATAAGCGACGGAGGTGATAAAAGGAGTACATAAAGAAACCGCGCAATGGTTTCCAAACAGTACACAATCTTGCTCAAATAGCAATTTTAATTTAATTAATTCTGTACCCAAAAACACGTCATTTATTTTAATAAGCCCGTGTCGGTTAATAAGAGGAGGAAGTGGATTCGGAGCTGGTTTCGGTACAACCTCGCTCGTATCTTCCTGCTCCTGATGATGCTAAGCCATTAACAAAATGTTCTTTCAAATCTACCATAACAGCCAATTTACGTGTCCTCACTGTTGGGGCACAGGTCATCCCCTTAATATGAGGGCGATTAGGCCATAGTCACCACGCTGGCCCAATGCGGGTTGGTGACTTCACACATACCTTAGAATAAATTCTAAGTCATGTGCGGGTTTCCTCACGATGTTTTACTTCACCGTTTGTATTTCGCTGTTGTAACTAAAGTCTACAAATGTACATAACTTAAATATTAAAGTCATTGGTACATGCCGAGATTCGAACTCGCGACCTTTGGAATGAAGGCCGCACGCTCTAACCATTAGCCCAGCTAGCTACATTTCTCTAATAACAGTTCTTTCAAATATCTAACATTAACATGAAACGATTTTTATTATTAATTATTAAAGCTTTCATAAAAACTCGCTAAAGATCTAATTTCTTTATAGACTTTATAAAGGTATCATCATCATCATCAGCCAATAGACATCCCCACTCCTGGACATAAACCTCCCCTAAAGATCCCCTCGTCGATCGGTCCCGCGCTGTTCGCATCGCCGGGCATCAGGGATCGTCATTTGTAGAGGTTCATATGGGGGATTTGGGCCATCTCCCACCACGCTGGCCCAATGTGAGTTAGTGGGCTTTAATAACAACTCCCTTAGGGTAAATTTTTTGTAAATTCCATTCTTTGCTGACCTCTAAATGGCAAAAACAATACCTCTACCATATTTTGAGTGTTTAAGTCTAATAGTTTCGGAGATGTCTTAATGAGTAAATGAATCTCTGGATATCTCCTGTATATATGTATTAGCTGTTGTCCGCCTGCTTTGCTGACCGTAAAATAGAATTAGATAGGAAATTTAGACTTGAAATTTGTTAGAAATATACGCTCGGACCCCTTACTTCTATTAACAAGGCCGCGCTTGTTTTCTTGGGGTAATATTTCGTAAAATTAGTTTTTAGCTGACCCATAGTCGGTATAGAAATATTACTACCGAATTTCATGTCTCAACGCCTTACGCTCAAAGATATCATGATGAGTCTCTATATAGATGGAAATCTCACATAAATATATAAATTTTAATTATTAACTACATACAAATTTTATACTGAACTAAATATAAGTGAAGGCTTTAAAAATGCTCTTAGGAGATGTAAGGGGCGTTTTAAAAAAAGATAAACTGCGACGTACGGTCATTCAACTTCGAATGCGAGTCACTGAATTCCTTGCTGCAGGCTTGATAACTGTTATTTATATTTTCAAAACACAAACTCATCATCGTAATTACGACGTGTCGGAACATGTCGGACAACGAAAAGGGGAAAGAATTAATATGTTACTCAGCCCTGAAATATAAAAACCCCATAAGTATTCTTTTAATTGTACGCTGTATGTTAAGAAAATCAATGTCCCTAATTTGCGGTTTAATGTTTAGTTTCTGTGATAACGTGAAAGTAGAAAACTAAACTACTTCCAGTTAACAGGTTTAAGAAAGTGTTGTCTTTAGATTGCTGTAACATTTGTATATTGCAATTTTCAAAGCTTCTACTAACTACTTAAATATCCACATTAAAAAATTCTGAAAAGATATAAAAGAACAATGTTGTGCTCAAACTGGAGTTTGAACTAAAGGTTACTTAGCTACAGCAGTAGCTAGTTAGTATTGTTGGTTGGACTACATTTATTACACTAGTTTTCTTATTCTACAAGCTTAAACTTCAGTTTTAATAAGACGCTTTATGATGATGTAGATAGTAAGGTAGCTATAGGAAATACTTAAAAATTTTAAGTCTCCAACCGATGAGAGTGTGATGCTGTGTAAATATTCTAACCTTAAGCACCTTTAATTTTTAGTAGTATCCTATTATCGGATGAACACTTTTCTAACTTTATCAAGTAAAACAAAGATGGTGCTCTTTTCTATTTAAAAAGTTATAACTCTATTGTTAAAGTAAAGTAATAAAAGACTTTCAAGGACATTCTGGTCAAAAAGGTAATTAATTACATATCAGCATTTACATTGTGTTTGATCGAATTAAACTTCTGGCAGACCTGATAGCACCCCGTTTTTGCTATCGAGGGGAATAAATCTTCAAAATGTACCTTGCTTCTGGGGTGAAGACAAAGTTATGTGGACTTTGTACGCACTAAAACCTCCTCAGCGGTCATTCTCAGTGCGGGGAGCATCTGGGATCTTCTAAGGAACGCATCGGTAGCTGCTTGCACTAAGCTTCAGCACCTCCCAGGGTGATTCGAAACCCTTCTAGGCATCTTCGCTAAGTTACGACACGGACGCGACCACTCCGTCTATGTCCACCCCGGGTTCGGTTAATGGACAATGAAGGTCCCACTACGAAAGCCCACGAATCCGAAAACCCTTATAGTCGCCTACTACGGGAGGTTGGGCTTACCTTCGTCTTATTGTCAATAGCTACAGGCTACAGGACAGTACCTAATGGCACCCTGGGTGTTAGCGCGTCTAATTTTTACAGACAGACAACACCATCAGACAATAGCCATGATAATCCTTTTTGAAAATTGGTTACCAAACCAGGTCCTGAGAAATATCTCTGCAGTTCTTGCATAACTTACGCTTTAAATACAGTTGACCAACAACATATTTTTTCTACAGACAAGCGACTGCAGCTTAAAATAAGCAACTTTAACGACATTCAGGCCAGCGGCTTCGTTGAATCATAATAACCATGTTTTAAAATTATAACAAGACATCATTTAAAAAACTAAAATGCAGTAACACTACGTTAAGACGTATAATTTTGTAATTACTTATGATTTAATTATATCGTGCTGCAGAGGCTATCATTCGCTATCGGGTAATATAAGTAAAGTAATCAGAAGCAAAAGATGTAAGCCGCAATGGTGTATTACAGTTACAACGGCCACATTACAGCTAAAGGTCAGTCATCATGAAAACAAGTTATACGCGACTCCTTTAGTTACTATGCGTTTAAATCGTATCATTACTCAAGAACCGGACCTGGATATAACCACGACGTTTTACATACATTTGCCTACTGCATGAGAAAAACTTCAGTTCTAAATAGATAAGGGTTTAGAGAAATTTAAAGTTAAGCTCGCCTGTCTACATTTCTCAAACCTAAATGTTTAGTCTTCTTGTATGTACTATAAACAATAAAAAAACGTAACATAACATGAGAATATATAAAATACACATTACGCTCATTAGGTTTTGAATAAAATACTTTCTTATAGCTCAAAGTTTAGGCATCTTTTTCATTTTAAATAACCTAAAATAATTACTAATCGCATCAGTAGTACTTCCTCAACATTTGTTGAGCTTAACTTCCCTGGCTCGATTCCACAGCCACGTGATATTGAGTTTGAATAGTAATAATCTTTTACTTACCCGCCTTTCTAAGTAGACGGACTTCAATACGGCAATGGTATTTAAAATACTAAATTGTATAGATTTCATAGCGTTTATTTAATTATTCTATACCGGGGTTTTTGTTATTGGACGATACGACGAGACAAAGTGAGATGTTCATCTGATGGTAAGTGATACGCCAGCACGAAACATGGCGGTAGTTAGAATGATACGAATATACACGCTCTTCGTCATGATATATTAATTGTATATAAAGTACACCCTTTAAACCGGGACACAGTAATGTTTGCAGAGCACTGCGGTATTATGATTACCACAACTCCCCGTGACCATAAATTGATTTACAGCAAACATTGCTGTAAATCAATTTATTCGTGGGTTTTACTGTTGGTGTCTATGTAGACATACAATAACCATGGTCACGGGGAGACTGTGGTAACCATTATAATATATAAACGCGATAAAATCTGTAAAATATTGTTTCATTAAATCTGTAATATTCGGTTAAATATAGGAAATCATTATGTGAGTAGAAACTCTCATATTGTAAATCTACCGTCATAATTGCTTTGTATTCCGAATGTCAAAATATGTAACGCAGACTAATTACGCTTAACACGCTTGTCCACTACTTCATTGTCAGTTATCATTACGTAAAATTAAGGTTAATTAAGCGACTATTAGAGATAACAATTAAAAAACTTTAAAACTTCCAACTGTTGCCCAATAAAGTATCTTCAAAAGCTATGTCTAAATTACGACTTCAATTTTGTAAATGGCGAAAGCGCGTCGGCTGTTACTGAAACTCTGAACAGATTTACATAAATCAATTTATATATTCATCTTCACGATACTAGTTGTGAAAATGAATTGAGAGGGGAGTAAATGGCTTTAATACATTTTCTTCTAATACTGGTTTCAATAAAAACATATTTTTTTTTTTATATAGTCACGCCTTTTTCCCAGTAGGGTTAGGCAGAGGTGTATAAACCACCCACATTTCGCCAGATGTGGTCAGATTAGGTCCCATGTAACAGGGGGCGAGCCTGTTGCCACTTTATTGGGACCACCACACACACGCACACAAAGATGATATCAGTGTGCGGGTTTCCTCACGATGTTTTCCTTCACCGTTTTTGTATCTCGCTGTTGAAACTAAAGTTCACAAATGTACATAACTTAAATATTAAGTCATTGGTACATGCCGAGGTTCGAACCCGCGACCTTCGGAATGAAAGCCGCACGCTCTAACCATTAGGCCAGCGAGCTACAAAAAAAAAACATATCTCATACAATAATTTAGATACACATCTATAAACCAATAAGCTATTGCATTCTGATAACGTAAAATAAATCTTTAAACAATAGCTTAGCAAAGTGCTAATGACAGAAAACTAGAAATAGATTATTTAAAGACTAAAGTATTTTACACTTATAGGAAAACCCCAGAAGTCAAAAATATTACCGACTATGATGATAAGAAATGTCGATACAATTCCGACAGTATCGTCATATAACAATAACCTGACAAGTTAATTAATGTAATGATACTAAATTTTTGGAAATGAATGCCCGTTTATAACATTTTATATAAAAAAAAAATTGTAGTGCGGCCAAAAAAAGAACAAACCCTCAAAAACTTTCTTGTCACTTGGTCTAATTAATAACTTTAATGTGAACTGAATTAAATGTCTTTTTTTATATCGCGGGAAAATTTTACGAAGTACTCTACTTTCGACGTGAGGTGTGCGTTATATGAGATTTTTACCCATTGACATCCCTTAGTGATCACATTAAGAATATTCGAACAACCCCCGGGATCTATAGAACGCACTGGTGAAATATCTATATGAAGACTAAACTTATACCAATCTTCAATTTAAAGGAAATTTGAGTTTGCTTATATTTCACTATATTATTATCTTAATAAACACACAATTATTTCAGCTCGTTTACTTATACGATAAGTGTATATTAAACAAAGTTAGTAGATGATAAATAGGTCTGAAAATCAATTAAAACCTCTGTTAAAGAATGAAGCTGAAAGGGAGTGTTGTTCAGGAAATCCAGCGCGTACGGCGGAGTGCTTCACTTCTAATGCATTGAAAACACGGGCCTTCGCCTCTACGTTGCATTTTTATTATGATTCGTTTACAAAGCTGGTCGGAAGTGGAAGGCTCCGGGCACTTCCCTCGGGCTCACAGGTTCTTAAATAAACTAAAAACATTCCTGCCGGGAGCTACGGGTGAAAGAGGTACGTGGACGATGAATAATTTTTTACAGCTTCCAATGCAATATTCATATTCAGTCAAGAAAAAATTATGAATGCGTTGCTTCAGTTTCGCATTTTCACCGTAAAAAGTTAAAATTGGATGGACGGATTTAGAAACATTTCAACGACCTAATTTTGCAAATACCTTCTCTATGCATACTCAACAATTTATTTTTATATACTAAACGAGAAGTATGATTAAATAAATATAATATATTTAATGTACCAACGACTCAAGAATAAACAAGTTACTATACCAAACATGTAATATCAAATTAATTTTGTTTTATATAAAATGCAGTTAAATATAATTAGTTCTAGTTTGTCGCCTTGACTGTTATGAGGTTGAGTACGTCAATCAAGCACAACGTCTTGACATACACTGATTTATTGTCATGTTATATATGACTACCTTACATATTCCTCCTTTTTTTATACTTAAATAGATAATGGTAAACTCAAAGAGTTTATAACTGTTTTGTCTATATTTAATCTAACTTACAAGTGATTCGGATATCCTGGTAACAATCGCGTTGCGACTGTGTCGCAAGTTTCCCATCATTGATTGCAATTGTGTCGTAACAGCATTATTCTATTTACCCACAGTTTACAGTATCAAGATTTAAAGAAAAAAAAACTAGCGGTATTTAACAATACTGCTCAAGTGATCTCGTCTTTTCACTTCGCTTTGCACGTTGTTTATTGTAATAAAAGAAAGTGTAGTTAGTTACTTATTTTAACTAATATCAAAAGGAATGACAAAACGAGAAACAACTTCGTCTTTCGACAGTTAATACTTTTAGTTAAATATATATATATGTACTTAAACATTCTGTACCTAACTACATTTTATATAGAGCTATTATTGTTAACAATCTAAGCTAAATGGCTACGATATTGATAACAAGTTTTTTTATATATATATACGAGCAAATAGAGCTGAAATTCTTGTTAACATTATAAAACACATTTGCAGTTATTTCAAAAAGCACAAATTTGTTTCACTTTGTACGAAATGGTCATTAGGCGATAGAAACAGTTACGCAATTACTGAACAACCACACTAAGATTATATAGCAACTAGTCTTTAGGCAAACATTTGCGTCATCTTAATGGAAATATAAAAAACCATGCAAATGACAGTGACCACAAAGATTTCCGTGAGTCAGTTAAGGAAATTACTTTACGCAACGTTTCCAAGACACAGGTTTGTCTCCGTGTCTTCGAACACAATCAAGCTCCCGGCACGCAATCAGAGATATGGCTATTGGTAAATGATACCATACTCTATTTTTTTTATTCTTGCTAATTTCTACAATGAAAAAGCGCAGGACTGTGCATTGTGGAATACATTACAACAGACCTATATCCAGCAGTGGACGTCCTTCAGTCGAAATGTTGATGATGATGAAGATGAAGATTGTACTGTATTTGTACTAAAATTATTTATTAATATTCAAATTTAATTCTCTCTCATCTCATTTAATTTTCGAGATATAATGAATATGATAAGTGACATTGTTTATTTGACAAATTGACTAGACGAACGAGAGGTTTATCTAATGGTAAGTTATACATCTGCCTATAACATTAGGGTATTATTCAGATCACCACTTTGCACTCTTCGCCTTAAGGTCTCAGATTTCGTTACCTCGGTAATTTCATTAGCTACAACACTCTTCAAACCATAAGACAGTAATATTTACACACTATTGATTGTCAATAGAAATAGGAGCTGTAGTATGATAGTTACTACCTTTTTTTTTGTATTGGAGAAAATCGTGTGATGATCTACACTGCTTCGAGAGGAAGTCGGGTTATAGGGGATTCTTACCCATTAAAACCCACTAGTGCATTAGGAAGGTCTCAGGGATTTCATACGGAACGCGGTAGTATCTAATAGACGATCTCCGATAACAGATACCTACCACCTGTGGTGACTAGGAATTCTTTTCCCGTTTCTCTCTAACGTTATTGCTGAGGGCTATATTTTTTTTCCTATTATATACGCCATATATGTGTATTTATTTATATTACATTACAAACTTATACTATTGTGATGACTAAGTTATTGTTACGTGTTGGTTGTCTTCAAACAAATGCGATCCTCAGCTTCCCGCATTTGGCGGAATACATCGGGGAAGGCTTATATCCAGCAGTGGATAAACAAAGGCTATTAATGGTGATCATGATGAATGATGATGGATATGTATTAGATATATATATAAGTAGCTCACTGGACTAATGGTTAGAGCGTGCGGCCTTCACTCCGACAGTCGCGGATTCGAATCTTGACATGTACCATTGACTTTCATATTTATGTTATGTATATTTGTGAACTTTAGTTACAATAGCGAAATTCAAAAGGTGAAGGAAAACCTCGTGAGGAAACCTGTACATGAATTAGAATTTATTCTAAGATGTGTGTGTGAAGTCACCAATACGCACTGGGCCCGCATTGTGATTATGGCTCCACCGCCCTCATATTGAGAATAGGCCTGTCACCTAACAGTGGCAACGTAAATTGGCTGTTATGGAGGGATAGATATGTTAAATATGGAATAGTAACTATAACTTTTTATTTTTTGTGTTTAAATATGGTAATAGTTCAATTTAACCTGTACGGGTTATTACGAGCGTTTATAGACAAACGTTACGGCTAACCTGCCGCGTGCACCGCCGGCCGGTGCGAGCAAAAACTTCACAACGTGACTGCCACAAGTCCGTTGGATGGCCGTTGCTAAATTAATCTGCACGCTAAGCAGGTGGAAATAATTACTACACAAACATCAATATACGAATAATATATTAAACTAGCTGTTCACCGCCCGCTTTGCTGACCGCAACATAGAATTAGATTTTAAATTTAGATATGAAATTTGTCAAAAATGTTCCCGCCCAGTGGCAAACCACCGCCTCTATGGACCCCTTTCTATTATTAACATCCTCTCAACTCCTTTTGAGCAAAGATTTTTGTTAAATCCATTCTTAACTGACCTCTAAATAGAGAAGCAAGGTCTTTAATAAATTAGGAGTGAATGAGTCTAGATAGCTCCCATACATAAATCTGCTCTTTGTAAAAAAAAAACTGGTGCTCTCCGATTTCGGATTCCGTCGAGGTGTACCCCCGCAGTAAATTTTTTTTTGGTAAATAATATTCTACAAACTAGTACTGTGTTCCGGTTTAAAGAGCGTAGCTAATGAAATTACTGAGGTAACGAGACATCATCTTATGTATCAAAACGACGAGCACAATGTGTTGTTGTATACAAGATTCTAACTAGCGTCTTGTTATAGATAGGCGTATTACTTGGCTGCAGTTGTGTTGAAAACGGAGATCCCGCAAAGTCTGCAACGCCAAAGGTAACCACCGAGGGGCTTTTATTGGGTAAAAATTTCTACATATCTCTGACTTCCCCTCAGAAGGCAGTGCATCTTTTCGAAGATTTCTCTACCAATAATAAACAGATAAAAAAATTAAAAAAGAAGGATGCCATATTACTTACTATGAGGGACAAATATAAACGTTCCGTTGTTTCTTCGGAGGAGGAGGAGAAGGAAAAAACCTCAATTATTTCATGCAAAGAAGTACAATTAGTTAAACATAGATTAGTTATCGGTTGATTCTAGTAAAGACAAAGATTAAATATTATAATATGCAGTTACATTTCCATTAGGGATATTGCATATTAAGTAAAAAGTTAGTGGAAGCATTTAGTGCATTTGGCATTCTTAGCCATTCATTGTCTCTCTTAGCTATAGATAGTGTTTAGATTATTGTTAAGAACAAAACAAAGCTTATTTCTTCTGTAAAAACTATGTAAATATCGCTCTAATAATAATATACAAATACTTCGACGTAGGTTCTGATTGGTACTAAATAGGGTGTCCATTTCTACTTCACGACTAGTACTACATTATCGATATATATAACAAACTTTTAAATTGTATTTGCATGTATTGTCCAGTTTTGTACTTCAATATTGTCCCGCTATATTAACTGTTTGACCATACTGTTATAAAAATTATGTAGGTAATTTAAGAGTGAGCAGTAATAAGTACTATGAATGTAAAATAGTGCGATGATTGAATTTCTACAGTAGCCTTTTAACAGTCATTTAGCAGGCGCTTAGTCGGCATTGCCCTTGCGGGCCAGTTCGTTGGTCTCGGGAGCGCAAACAGGAATCGCGCTCAGCGCCTACCCCACTCGATGACTGCGAATGTGAATTAATTAAATGCCAACCGCAAAACCAGTATTGGAACTGATTAAACTAACAAAAAAATTACATAAAACATAATACGAAACGGAAGTAATTACACTACGCTTCAAAGCTTAGCAACTGTAGCAAACATAGTTTATCTGTGTGGTTTTGTTTTATGTTTTTCATATAATATTGTTATAAATATATTCATGTTAATAAATTTATAAATCACCCCATATGATCCCCTACAAATATGAAGATCTTGGGCCGATCTATGTCCAGCAGTGGACGTCTATCGGCTGATTATGATATTCATGTTATTTCATGTAAATCAATGTTGGTGAATTCCCCTGCTGTCTTCTTCCACTTATATCGGCTGTCAGAAGAGCAGAGGACTGAAATGAATGGAAATAAATAGTAAATGAACGCTACGAAGACACTACAGTCACGACCTTTAATAATGAAGAGTGAAGTGATGATGACCATGAAGGGAATGTGGTCGGTTGGAGGTAGGACTGTATATCCATCATGCTATCTATCACTCTCATAGTAAAAATCTGCTGCCATAACAGCATTCCGGCTGACAAATTATGAGAGCCAGAGTATTCTGGGTCAGCACGCTTTACCATCAACAGCCTCATTATCACTAAACACCATGCGACATCGGCCTAAAGTGATACATGTAAATACTTTTTATTGGTAATAGACCTCTGCTGCCGAAGACCGTCTACGTAAATACCACCGCAGATCATATTTCTGCCGTCAAACGGTAGTGTGCAAACATTATCGTGTTCCGGTTTGAAGAGCGTTGTAGCTAGTAAAATTACTGGGGTAACGATAGTTAACAGTTTATATCTCAAGATGAACATAATGTGTTGGCATGTATGTGTTCAATATCAATGTCTTAATGCCATTGCAGAAGATTTTATGTTTTGTCATAACCTATAGCGTCAGACGTGATCAATCGGATATTTTAAAATGCGTCTCAGTTGTATAGCTTCCGCTAAAAGTATTGTGTCGGTCAGTCACGGCGTGGAAAGCACACGAGCAGGCAGACAGCGGATGGAGTGGATGGCGGAGTTCGTGATGGGAAGTGTAGGCGGTAGGAAAGTTCGTTATTCGCTACGCGTCATAGAGGCACGCTTCGCGAATCCGGACGACTTTCGATGCAAACGACCGGATAGTATTGTTCGTATGATGTAATAGCGTTGCTCTCTTGGCGACTTTACACAAAATGGTAGGGATACCAGCGGTTTATTTGCGAAATTATTACAGAACTTTATATGCCACTAGTGGTTTCCCACCCGCTTTTATAGCCGTAACATCACCGCAACTGCGTTTAACGAAGAAATTTTGTAATATCCTTAACTGACCTATACTCGATTTTCAAGTGTCTAAGCCTTATGGTTCCTAAGATATCGTGATCTCTGCATAGATGAAAATCATTTATATCTTATACATATATAATGAAAATGAATAGTATGTGTATCATGGAACATGACCTTGGAACATGACCATTCGCCGCTGAATGATTTGTAGATGGTTATAGGATATTTATTTTTCAAATTTCATAAAACCTTCATCATTCTATTTCTAATGAACTTATGCGGTTACTATAGTAACGGTTGCTATACGAATTTCATTTAAATTATAGCTAGCAAAGCGCGCGGGGAACCGCTACTATATATATTTAAAGACAGTTAAGATTTCTTTAGATCAGTAGACATTTTTAGTGAAAATGCCGCTTGACAAACAAGACGTTCTAATAGTGGATGATACATGTAAAGAAATCTAAATCAGTGTCTGGAAGCCCACGTATCAAATTGACTGTATACCCCGCATTACTTACATCAGAACATTTACACAGCCTCGAGCTTACAATACATTTCTCTCAACACTGATAGCAGAAACGGGCGCTGTGGTAAAGACCACCAGAGGTTGTACACCACTATATACGTGTATATGAAAGCATGATATACATACATAATAACCAGGAAATATCCCAGAAAAGTGTGTATAATGGCGATCGTGCAGTATGGTGACTCGTGTCGGGGCTCCCCCGCTCGCGCCGCAGTCCCGTTAGCCGGATGCGGCGGCGCCCGCTTGTTATGCAACCAATGCGTCTCCGGGGACCGACACCACGTCGTACTATACACTTTATTACATTATACACTTAGACACGACAAGTTAACAAACATGTCGACTTCCAAAAAACCATCCACTGTATTAGTTTATTTCAGAATCTTAAATAAAATTAAAAAGGGTTTAAGGCTTAAAATTTCACCTGCTATAGTAACATGGGGCGCGGTGGCACTGTGCGCGAATTTAGCGACAGCCTATTAACTCCTTTTTGTACTGTGGACCCTTGCAAAAAAATAAGTTAAATCTTTTAAAGATTTTTTTATATCATTTGACGAAGACATGAAACAAGCGAGAGATTTACCTAATGGTAAGTCTCTCGTACTACATAAGTATGGTAGTATACGCCTGCCCATAAAATGTGGTGCTAGTTACGATGATACAGACAGCACCACGTTATGCTTGTCGCCGTGAGATATAAGATGTTGTTTCATTACCCCGGTAATTTCATTAGCTACAATGCCCGTCAAACCGAAACACAGTAACGTTTACACAGTAATGTTTAGCAGCATAAGGGTTGCTGTGATACCTACGTAAATCAGTCTCCAGCAAATGAGACCTACCACTGGCAAAGATTGTTAGCTGCTGTCTGTTGAATTTGGATCTTTATTATAGCACCCTCTGGTACAAGAATAGTTGGAAACTATTTCTTAAAAATTTAAACATCATTATCATTATTGGAAACTACTCTTAATAGCATCCTAAATTATGCAGAAACTTTAATAATCGGAGAGTCGAAACTTGAGGAATTTTATTTTATTAGCATAAAACATAAAGTGAGTTTTAAAAGTGAATATAAGCAAGCTGACATTCGACCTGCAAGTTGTGTAACATTTAATAGTCGACTCGCGACGGAAACACGTCTCATCCGAGTCGCGACACTTGCTATGAGATGAGAATATAAATAATTTCATATTCCCCACATCTCGCACTTCCACGCAGCCGCTTTCGACACTGAAAGTACCATCAGGGAATTTCTCCACTTTGTTGCAGATTGCACCGCAAACTTTGTCTTGCATCGTTCTCGTAAATTCACTGTAAAATAGTGCATTTAGAACAGAAAATCCATGCATTATGCATGTTGTTGTTATGTGAACTAAGTTTTCGTCCCGGTGACATAATTCAAACTTTACAATAGATGAAATTTAACGACCTTTACAAAATTCAGCAACAGTCCAACTTGCTTTACGATTTTAGTAAGTTTGAATAAGTTCCGTTTTGCTATATCTTATTTTATTAAAAGCAAATCTTTCTCCTATAGTTGAACAGCCTTTTGAAAATTTCTGCGGCAAAATCTATTTGCCCGTAGAATACTTGATGTAGTTAAACAAATTGTTGTTTTTTGTAATATTTCATTTGATTTTTAATTGATAAAATTTAATGAAGTTAACTTAAATTTCAAGAGCATTGAGAATTTTTTTTTCGTTGTGTTTCCATTATACATAATCACGCGTTATTTCCAGTAGGGGTGGGCAGAGGTGAATAAACACCCATTTTTCGCCAGATGTGGTCAGATTAAGTCCCATGTAACAGTGGGCGAGCCTGTTGCCACTTTATTGGGGCCACCACACACACACAAAGATGATTTCAGTGTGCAAGTTTCCTCACGATGTTTTCCTTCACCATTTGTATCTCGCTGTTGTAACTAAAGTTCACAAATGTACATAACTTAAATATTAAGTCATTGGTACATGCCGAGATTCGAACCCGCGACCTTAGGAATGAAAGCCGCACGCTCTAACCATTAGGCCAGCGAGCTACTTATTATTCCATTATATACCAATGGCAAATTACGTGTTCGTGTAAAATCACCGCCAACGTCTTTTGCATTTTCCTAGCATTCAAAAGGATGTATGATATATTCCTCTAATCATTTAATCTCTACATCTCTACGGTGACTGAAAAATAAACTCGCAATAAATGTACCTAGCAATACGAAAGTGAAATCAGCAAATGTTCAATGTGGGACGATTAAAAGAAAATGAGAACATTCCAGCGCGTAGCGGAAACTAACACGGAGGACGGGAGGTCGCCCTCCATCCGATGGCGGGTACTCTGATCGGCAGATTACCGTCTTTGAGAGCAATTTGTGGGGATTTGCCGGCAGAGCTTCTCAGCCAAACAAATTGATCGTCCCATATTATGCAACTAATTTCGACAGGTCTACATCCTTTTTTTTATTATTTTCTCTTTCGGTAGATCAACGATACAAGACATTGAAATTCATTGTTCATTCGTAGAAATATTTTATTCAATATTAAATACTCAATGTTTAAAATGCTTTAGTAACGTTTTACTTTACTGTTACATCAAACAATGCAGTTGCACGTATCTCGATTGTCTGTAGTGATCAGCTTATTGTATGTGAATAATGCTGGCGAAATGATTATAAATCGATAAAGGAATAAAGTTTTTTTATTCGGCTAAGCGACGTCCTTCGGTTGAAATGTTGATGATGAAGCGACAAGACGAGTAAGACGTTCAACTGATAGTAAGTGATACGCTCGCCTACAACAACGTAGTACTAGATAGGATAATATACACAGCATCACATTGTGCTCGTCGTCTTAAGACAAAATGTTAAGTTTCGTAACCCCAGTAATTTCAAACCAAGTTAAAATTTTTTTTAGATCAGTGATCAAAAACACTCGACATTATTCATAATAATTTTTGGTGTAAAACGGAACGCTGCTTTATTCCATTTCCAAAATAGCTCGAGCTTAACTTGCTTCGTGGATTAACACAGGATAAAAGTTCTTCAAATTATTCTTACATTCACTGCGCAAACTTTAAGCACACGCCAATTACAAAATTAACAAGATGTTAAAACAGGAAATAATTAAGAAACTGGCATGTCTAAAGGGGATCTAATAAAAAGGTGTGATCGAGATTTCTTTTGCTCGCTATCAAGCGAGTCATATGTTATGGCCGTAATGGCAAAAAGAAAAATTATATACTGTTATGAAAAGAAATATGCTTAAATCTATTTCCCACACTAAACCCTCAACTTATATTTATGAAAAACTAATGCAATCGCTACCGAACACGCAATCTATCAGTTTCATGTAACTAATCGTACGTATTATTTTTTTGATTATCGTTTACTCTAACTAGCTAAAAATCTGACTTTTTTCAAAAGCGACTACCTTTAATTGTATTCGAATTTTTACACACTAATATTTTTACGTATTATAGAAAATAGTTTCTTCAACGTCTAACAAGAATTATTAATTTAAGAAAAGGTGTGGGCCCAAAAATTTACGTCACGTATTACAAAACTTAAGTTTTTTAACTATCTAATCAAAGAAGCCGTACGTCTCTTTTATATGAATTAGAAAATTTTAATGATACATTTCAACATAATTCACGACAGGGTTTTCGACACTGGGATTGTCATATCTCCAAAAATACCAATATCGGTTTGGTTAGAACATGATATCAACACCATTGTGAAAACAATATTTAAAATGTGATGAGTCTAACAGATGATATAGGTTAATAAAATACCTAGATACTTTTTAATTTTTTATAGAACTAGTTTCATTATTAGACAACATCAATCTTTTAACACTTAATATTTTATAAAAAAATTGCTAGTGTAGAATCACAATTTATGATAATATATAACTGCATGTATATATGTATTTAATTTTTATATACATGCCTAAGGATATATATATCAAAATAAATAACAAACTAAAAAGCAATAAAACAGCATACGCTAAAGTACACAATGTGTCTTCATTTTTCCAAAGGATATGATTTTAATATCTCTATTTGTCAAGGCTCTGAAATTATTATAACAAAAAATACAATTGAAATTAGTTTAATATATAGAATATATTTATCAAAACAGAAACTTATAAACTTAAATAGCGAAACATTTATTAAAATGGAACTGCATCTTTTGTTCGCAAAAGGAATGAAGTAAGAGTAAAGTGAAAAAGCTCATTTACTTTTTAAATTTAATTATTCTTTTTCAAAAATTCATGCCATTCTATATGAGTGTATGCAACAGATTATTTACCATTTATATTAACTTGGTCTTTTAAAAAATTACAACAGACTCAATTGGAAAAAAATACATGATCTTTTTTTAACTTCCATCTTTAAATAGAGCAAAAAAAATTTGTAGTACTATGTACACTTTATTTAAAAAAAAAAACATTTAATGCATCTTAAAAAAATTTCTGTTTTAAGTAAATATATATTTCTAATAACTATTTACCCATAAAAGTTATTATACATGTAATAATTTTAATTTTGCAGTAAATTTTGTTATGAGAATTATATGACACTGTTAAGCATTCTATTCAATATAGTGAAATGTTGGAAAATATAAAAGGTTATTGTTTACATATTTGTTTTAAATAAAACAACACCTTACTTTAAAACTTATAATTTCAAGAAAATGGTGACACAGAAAAGCATTAAAATCTAATTAAAACGTACTGTGAATTTTCATACACCTTGAAACAATATCAAAGTTACAACAACGCATGCAAAGTTAGGCAAATGACGAGATGACAGCAGAGGCGGCAAGGTTCCTCTCACCTCGTAAGTTTAACGATGCTGGCTCCAACGGCGTAGACACCACGGCCGACAACTGCGCCAATACTTCTACGACCCATAGCACACCCCACATGTCCCACAACCACATCACAACACTCCACTATCTCATTGTTGGCACAACATTTACAAAACTTAACCAATACGAACATCTAACTATGCTAGTAACTCCTATTGGCACGATCATACTTTGGAAAAAATCATGGCAATATGAACGTTTAATAACATTTCCAAATGATTTTATTACATTATATTAACTAAGAAAGTTCAGTGTTAACTGTCCGAGTGTTGTTAAAACAAAGGTAGTAGCTGCACGTCATAACATTTCTTCGCTAACAGCGACAATACACAACATTCAAGACCGACGTCTCGTCGAGTACTAGTGCTGTGCTACGGCGACAACGAAAACTTTTTCTATCTTTACGTTAGTAATGACCATGTCATCGATTATTAGAATTAAATCGATTTGAAAAACAATTTTAACGCATATCGAGATACATCTATTCTATAAAATTTATTGCCTTTTTACTTGTACTTAATGTTGTAGTCTTCTCTAGAACACTTTCCTCCTTTTTCCTAAAACTACAAACACAAGGACAGAATGAGTTTATTTTAGGCAATTCTTTTTTTTTTAAATCAATTACTATTCGTGCTATTTGCTCGAAATACAATATATTTATATATGTATCTTTTGGAGTCATAAAATCAGCTGCTGGTTGCCAAAAACCATCGATATATTTAGCTGGCTGCGAGAAAACTCCATCTAAAGTTAATCCAAAAGTACCTGCGAAATTAATGTATTAACCATTTATTTTAAACTCTAGAAGTAAAAATAATTTTAATTAGAAAATAAATGAAGTTAGAATAAACCTACCGTTACATAAAACACCTAGAGTAATAATGTTTTCGGGATTTGGTTTAGATAGCCATAATTTAACAAAGTTTACAATGGATACAGCTTTACGTAATGATAAATGTTCATTCTTAGTTTTCTTCTGAAAACCAAAAAAAAATAATATTCTATAGCATTCACAAAGATGTGAATAAGGGCATATTGATCGAATTTTTCATACATACTTTCGTTTCCAATAATTTCGACCACAGATTTTCATTGAAATACAATAAATATTCCATTGTTCTAAATTCAGGAGTAAGAGTGCCAATACACAAAGAAGAACTCTTAACTTTAACATACCTATTGTATGGTTGAATAGAATTATATCTATGAACAGTATTGTTCATATCAACTAGATGGTTAATTCCAACAAAACCCCATACTGGTGGACAAAACATATTTCTCAGAGGTACTCCTACTATTTCTGCTGCTATTGGAGCAATTTCTAAACCTAAGTCCGAAGTTACTACAATGATATTCTTTTTATTAATACTGGTTAATATTTTTGTCATTAATGTAGCATTGTAACAAGCAGGCCCAAGATTGGGAAAAACTATATACATTTTACGGGACGCTGAAGCGTTGATCAAGGGAGCCAGTTCTTTCATAATGTGCGCATTATGTGAAAGCCAATCACCAATAGCCAAATCATCACTGTAAATGAAAATATACGATAATTTTCAAGAAAGTTACTAATTTATAATTAAATATACAATAAATTAAATTGATAACTTATTGATTACTAATATGTAATCATAATATAATAAAAACACAAATAACAATCTTAAACGTAAATTAGCTCATTAGACCATCATGTTTATAAAAAAATATCACAGAACATTGTATCCGAATACGGTTCACGACTGTTTTCAGTCTTCACGTTGTTATCTCTTCATATTTTAAAATAGACGGTACTGAAATCCAATTACTATTATTTAATTCGTTGTTAAAGTCTATACGGGCAACATTATTAAGTGAATGAAAAACAAATGCTGTACATACCAATACGTAAGATAATCTAATAAATGGTTAGGACGGCATTTTAAAACATCTTAGCTATTCGAATCTACATATAAAATTAAGAAGAAAATCGTTAAATTTTACCAAAAGGGTTCGTAATCCATGATAATTAAGATATCACAATTCGTTAAAGCCATCCCTATTTTTCTGACGTATTTTACTACTTTGTTCGCATAATTAGTGCCAATAAAACTGCACTCGTTTTCCACAAAATCCAAAAATGTTTCAGAATATTCCTTATCGTAAATATAAATTTTTGAAATACTATTGTTATCAACAGTCATATTTAATAGACCAGATATTATATACATAGTTAATGGATGACTTGCTCCAGAAATACAAACGACATAATTTTTAACGCCTTGTTCTGCGTTTTTGTCTATCTCTTCATTTGATATATCCGTTTCAGTGAGATGTTTTTTTTTGTACTGATTAAAATTTTCAATTAAATCTTTAAATCTCTCAGTGCTTAAGAAAGCTTCAAATTTATAATAGGAATAACAATAATCTAAAAATTCTGATGCACCTCCAATGTAATAGGGTTTGCTTCCCTCAATTAACAACTCTTTCCAAACTAAAGGAGATCCTTCATGGTGCCACTTATTTCTTCCATTAATTTTACACAGCCAAGTCTACCGAATGTATAAAAAATAATAAACGTAAGTATGAAAATTTTATTCTGTACTAGATAGGTTTAATATAACTTGCCTTCCATTCTAACACCGATTTTTCAATTCTTTTCCAAGAGAAATGTGGTAAATTTTGAGCGAGGTAATCAGCAATTAAGCAAGTTTTCGCAAACGATTCGCTTTGTGATTCTCCAGCAATAACTATGTGTACACCCATTTTATATTAACTAATTTTATGACGTTTGGAAATAATTTTTTGGCATTTCCTTTTTTTTGTAATAACCGTCAAATGCAAAAATTTAAGTTTCTAACTTTTCCCATTAATGCGTGTTATATAAAAATAATATTTTCATTAAAAAACGATTTTTTATCTTAAATTGTATGTTAGTGTACAGAGCAACGTTAACCTTGTGTGATTTTTTGCCTACAAAACACTGGCGTGTCTTATCACCACCGTTAGTTCGTTCATCTCGGATTTTTGAGATATTTCCTTCTAGTTTAGTTTTTGTATTCCGCTGTTAGGTGCCGTAATTTGGACGAACTGACCACGGGCGGTTCATCGAGTCCAAAGTTAAGATACCTGCTATGAAGTTGAACATCGTTGCCAAATAGCGGCAACATTTCATACCGGAGCATGATGACGGACGATGATATTATATAAAATGCATTTCGCATTTGAAGTACAACTACTCTATCTGGGCAAATACTACGAAAAGTTTTCTAGCGGCACTGAACTCGACTCGTGGAGAGGCTGGCCAAAAAGTTTAGCGGTAACCCAGAACTCGTCTGCTGGACTGGACAGGCTGAAGCACAGCCGCCGAAAGGCCACTCTCGTAAGATATTTCTTACTTCGAATTTTAAATCGATTTCTTCTGATTTATAGAAGCTTTTACATTGTTCGTATATATCCTAAACCATAAGCACTAAAATATATAATATACTTTTGTCCAGTTAAATCTCTTAAACTAAAAAAAAGTACCCGCAACCGATGAGCATGCATGAAGACGCTCATGAGAGTGGAGGAAGCGAGAGAGGTGTACCAGGATGGTAGCAGTAGAGAGAGTTGGTCTATGCCTACCCCATTGGCAACGAGGCGTGATATATGTATGTATGTTAAATCTCTTATATATTTTAAAAATACTTTTACTCTATTTGCTTCTCCCAAATGCGGCGAATTGAACAGCCAACACTATCACATCATTATAGGCATTCTTCAAACTGAAGTTTGGCGATCTGATTGAGAAACTGAATCGATTCTCAGCTAATCTATACACAACACCATAACTGTCAAATACTTAATCGTGGTTATAACGCTGTATGTCGAGTTTTGTTACTTTATTATTTTAGGAAACAAACTATTCAGTTGTTTTAACTATAGAAAAAAATCTTAAAAGATTGCTTAAATCTTTCTCTGTATATTTTAATTAAACAGTTATATGACATTGAACTATAAATATAACAAGTTTGGCGCATAAAGGTTATGTTTATATTACAAATTATTCATTAGAAGAGAGTTTTGTTTTATAAGTAGGTATTCTAAGTAAATTAACTACTTTCGTACATATAAAAAAGTCTTCGACTTAAATATGGCACAAAAAAATTGGGGTTTCTGTGATTTATCGCTGAGTAGAAATTGTGATCTTAGTAAAATACTGTCATTGCATAAACTAGGTTTTAACACCGTTGCAATAAATACTTATGTGGAAGAAGCTAGTGAGGAGCCAAAAAAGAAAAAACGAAAAGGAGAAGTAAAAGAAAAAAAAGATTTTGTACCAAGTCCTATAGAAATTCCTAATAATATAGACAGAAGTGAAATTAACATTCTTCAACGAGTTACTATTGAGTTTTCAGAATCCAGCATTAGTCATAAGTTTAACCAATGTGACAATATTAAGAAATATGATATAATAGCAGTCATCCCTAAGACATTACAGGCTTTTCAATATGCATGTGCCAATTTGGATATAGATATTATAACTTTCGCTCCAGAGGCAAGACTTAATTTTAAAGTAAGCCGTAAACTGTATAACCTAGCAGTTGAAAGGGGTATATTTTTTGAATTAATGTATTCACCAGCAATTAAGGACTCAACATCTAGAAAGAATATAATAAGTATGGCACATACTTACCATGCAGTGGGCAAGTCAAAGAATATTATTATTTCAAGTGGTGCAGACAATTACATCTACACCAGAGGAGTTCATGATGTAATAAATCTTGGTTTTATATTAGGGTTAAATAGCAATCAAAGTTTAGAATCCATCCGAAATAATGCAAGACGTCTTATAATTAAAGCTGAAGGACGAAGAAGTGGGAAGCATTACTTGGTGGTTACACCTAACAAAGATAGTAAAAATATAACAAACACATAATATTCATTTAGTTTTATTTCATAATTTACCATAGATTAATTAATTTTACATTTGATAATCCTATAATACACAAGAATAAGAGCACTAGACATCACCTAACAAAAAATAAGTTAAATTTTACAAGCAAAAATTACTATTACTTTTAATGATTTGAATTTTAAGTTTTTTTTTTTAGAAATTTGTCTGTCATGAATATTCAAAAGAAGTTTGTCGGGCAAGCATTTAGACACCTGTTGGCATTAATGTGTTGATTTCAATGTCTCGGTATTATGTTGTGGTTTATGTGTACCTACAATTATCTATAAAATCTTTGCAATAATTACAGCAGCAATATGGGAGCCAAACGTGAATAAATCAATATTCAATAAAATACAAACAAATGTGAAAATATTTTCTGATTTTGACAGACCGTGTAATGGTGTGATGGAGAGAACATTGAAAATAAAACACTGGCACCAAATGCATATTAGAGGTGTATATTTGTACAGAGCAACTTAATAATTTACAAAAAATAAAACTTATTTTAATGAGGGGTAGTTTAGACAGTTATTTAAAAACCATTTGCCAAGCACTAAATGGCAAGCGCAAAAGTCCTCAACTGTTATTATAAAGTTAATCATCATACTATCTCTCCACCAACTTGTTGCTGAATTATGAACCTGTAATTTATAGCCTAAGTTTTCATACATGTTTCTGTGTTACAAGTATACAAGTACTGTATGAATTTCACGATATACATTGAAAATTCTGTGCACCACAAATTTTAAAGCTCGTCATTTGGACTTCATGTGCACCAACAACTACATAAAGGTGTGTTCAATGAAAAGAACAGCCCTTCCAACTTACAGATCTAAAAATCTCAGTTAATATGTAGTAATCATTCATACTAATAAATGGAGAGTCAAAGCATAAATTTAAAGCAAATGTTCATAAGTTTGGAAAATTTTCGTTTTAAACAATAATGCGATAGCGTTAAAAAAAGTAAAACTTAAATTTTTCCAAATATTTTATTATCAAATATTGATGTTGAGTACTACGCGCGATAACATCACAGGAGAACAAAACTGTTTTTGTCAAATGATGTAAACGAAGTTAAAAATTTAATACGATAACCTTATATGCTATGGAAAGTATGATATGTTTTAAGTTATTAAATATTTTGTAAGCCTGTTATACTATTTAGTAGAACGAGCCTTTAGTCAGGTAGTTTTAATTTAAAAACCTAACAAAATAAAAATTTATATGTTTGTAATCATCTAATGGAGCTCTCTATACAGCTTACCCGTATTGTGTTGTCAGCATTCAACGACTCGCCTTCCTTCGCCAGTCTTAGTTACTTTTATCTACAATGTTCTAACGCGTCCTTAAATTCACATGATGTGAAATGACAATGGTGTATCAACAAAGAGATCAATAGACGCATTCGCTTCGGCTGGGCAGCATTTGGGAAACTCCACCACATTCTAAACTCGCAGGTACTCCAACGTCTTTAACAAGTGCAGCCTCCCCACCCTTATTTGCGACGCACAGATATGGCACCTGACCATTTGATTGGTCCACCGATTCAAAGTAGCACAGCGAGCAATGGAGGGAGCTATGCTTGGTATTTCTCTAAAGGACAAAATCCGGAATAAAGAAATTCGACGAAAAACTAAAGTAGTCGACGTAGCTCTCAAAATCTGCAAGCTGTAGTGGCAATGGGCGGGCCATATCTGTCGTGTCAGTGACGGCCGATGGGGAGGAAAGACTTGTAGTGGAGGCCGCGTACGGGTCACAGAAGTGTACGCCTTCCCTCCAGATGAATCGACGACATCATCAGAACGATCGGAAGTGGGTGGATGCGAGAAGCTGAGGATCGCATTTGGTGGAAGAAGACATTGGGGAAGGTCTATATCCAGCAGTAGATAAACCAAGGCTAATAATGATGAGACCGTGCATGGCGAAGCTTCATCATCATTATCATCCGATAGACGTCCACTGCTGGTCATATGATGGCGAAACTAGCTCGTTCAAAATGCCCTAGGTAATATTTTGTTAAACGGATAATGCTGTTTTAGTTTATTGAATACCACGACAGATTTACAATGTGAGCGTAGTACAGTACGTGAGGTAACCAGGGATTATTTTTATTCTACGACGAGATGAGTGGGGCGTTCACCTGATGGAAAGTTATATGCCTACCCATCACGTGTCCCTAGTTAAGATGATATACACATCACCACATTGTACTCGTCGCCATGAGACATAAGACGTCTCGTAACCTTGTAATTTCACTCCGCTATCCGCTTTTCAAACTAGAACACTAATGTTTGTACGCTGTTTGGCCGCAGATATAAAAGTTGCGCTGGTGCTACCTAATCGGTCTCCGGCAACAGAAACCTACCACCAGTAAATTTCATTCCAACTGACATTCCAATAATCCTCAACACCAACCAAGTTATTTTACTTAGCCGTCTCTCAATCACAGCTCTTTGTTTACGAGTGTCTTAAATTTTTATTAGGAAAATAAAACTATATGGAATAGACTAGCGTTTAATTAACAATATCTTTTAAATATTTAGTACTTATCATTAATTTTCTTACAGATCCAGTCGAAGTATTCAATGAGCAGGAATATTCTTAAAATATAATCCTGGTGTCTTCACCATATACCACCTGAAGACACTGTATACACGAGTTTAGAACAATAAAAATGGATTATTATTTACATTCATCGCTTTGAAGTGGTTTAAATAAATCACTCAGATTTAATATGTCCAGCACTTTGTTGTGATGGATCGTCTTTATTTATTACCTTCTTTTCGACCGACGACCGAGAAGTAACGGGAGTAATATTAGTCGAAGTTTTATCGTCAGCTAGACTGAATATATCCGCAACCCATGTGAACCTGGATAAACAAAAATATTAGAGCATTAATTCGTTCTTTTTTTGTAAAGTGTTATCACGAATCATTCATTTTAGGCATAATGTTAGATTTCATGACTTAACGTCTGTACATTTTTCCTTTATGTATTAGCTAATAGAGGCTTCGAGAGTTATTTCTTTCAAGTGATCACTCACCGTCACATGAATCTCTGTGAAGGTTAATTACCTTCGGAGAGGCATTGCCGACTTTTAAAAAAGTAATATATATTTCCTGTTCGATTTTGTAGACCAATATTGTTAGATTTACCTTGTGTCTTTCTTTATCTTTTTTTTAATACTTTGATAATAAAACAATTCATTTGAAAGTAATTTGCTTTCTAGGCTGTTACTATGAGGGAATGTTAAGTAATTTAGTTGTCACAATCTATAATACTTATACAGCCTTGTCGTTCTATACTTTTAAATGTTCATATACCACATGAGACGGAATACGCCATTAATGTAAGCCCATGTAAAATGAATTATGGTTAAAACAATGGTGATATGAGTGTTAATATTATTAATTTGGAGAGACAATTTTAATGAAGTAGTCTTTATCCGACATAGAAAATACACCAGCTTTACAAAAGCTCAAGAAATTTTTTATCATCTCATTATTGTATTTTGTCTTTCTGTATAGTTTTATTTCTCGTTTCCTAGAGAGTTGTCTGAACTAGATTACTTTCAGAGCAATGGGCGGTCCATTGTATATTTTGTGTAAAGTTAGATTTAATATTTAAATTTTTGTACCTTGCTTAAAATAAGGAATATGGTCTTTTTGCAAAACTATGAAGATTCAAATATTTTTGAGCGAGTAAGAAGTACGTGTAGTATTAAAAGTTATATTTTCTTTTTCATTGTTCTGAAAATAAATCTAACTTCATTCAACGTGATAAAAGAGTGCAATGAGGAGAAATGAAAAGAACAACATCGATTTTTATGTTATATTATTTTCAAATGCAATCTCAACTTTTGGTACAAGATAATACAAATGTAAAAAAATTCACACACTATGATACATTATGATAAAATTAAAAGATTCACACAAGTGCTTACACAACGTTCTAACTTTTAGCTGCTAAAGTAACTAAATAAAATGAAACGTTTATTCAATGAGAGCAGCTTTGAAGTAATTCTATCCGTTTTGTTGTAGCACCACGGGTGTTCAGTATACTATTATGTCTTTTAGATAATAATTTTAATCGACATTGTTACAATTTGTACATCACATATAAGACAAATAGATTATATCATGTGTTAAATGGTAAAACAATTTCATAATCCTAAATTTATAATTAAGTGTTAACAAAAAATCTAATATTAATATTACATAAACGAATAATTTTCATTAATCATTAATTATAATAATAAATAATAGTAATCGGTGAATATATTTATAAATGCTTTGAAATGTCTACGGAATATTAAATAAAGTTTGTTGCTATTGCCTCTCTATGAATGCATGCCCTATATTTAATATGGTTTAGTTTATCTCTTTTAATGTTTTTTGCTAACCTACATGATAACGTATACAAACGGATATGGCAGTGAGAACAGTCCTCTGTAAGCGATAGACACACAAACAATGAGTTATTGATGATCATTGCAAAACTGATCGCGAAGCTGTGTTACCATGAACGTTGTGGCTAGAAGCAAAATCTAATAAAATCTATTGGGTTGATACCTGGATGTGTAAAACACCGACAATTTGGGCATTTCCATAAGAGCGTAGCAAAAGTCTGCCAAAAGCTTTTAATTTTATGTATTATTTATTATAAACACACAAGGCAACACAATTTAACAAGGCCCCATAACTTTCGATTACGAGCCTAATATTAAATGCCATTACTAACACACTTTTTATCTGTGATTGTTATAACTGAGAAAAATATTACTGCTTCAGTGCTTTTACAGCACAGAGTGTTTTCTATAAAAAAAATTGTTTAATGAATGATAGAATTAACTTAATTTGTTAATTTTTAACAGAATCTGCTTAGCCCGTAAGAGCAATGGACTAAATACTTTACAACCCGTCTTCAGAAAAACGCAAAGAAGCTGTTAATTTGTTAAATAAATGTGTGCGTTAGTAATTGCAGCTGATGATTTTGATAAAGCTTTTAATACTAGGCCATGAATATAACCAACGACCATAGAGATCCTATTCAGTATTATTTTATAATAAAGTTCTCGTAGGGACAAAAGTTAAAATACCATAGACTCTATGATTGTTGCCGATTCGATTGGCATATTGAGCAATAAAGAAAAAAAAATATTATTACAAGTTTAATACAGTCTTCGTTTGTCTTTCAATAATTAAAATAATAGCTGCCTTAGTACTAGACGTGAGATTTTTTTTTTAAACTAGTTTAAACTGAGCTCCCTTAATTGGCTACACAGCGCCACTAAATTACATAATTCATGGCAATACTCTATTAGCTATTCATTAAATAAATCATACTATTTTTCCCTTCAAAAACCAATCATTTACAAATCAATTAACATGTAAATAAATAATAATCTCGCAAACATACAAATTAATCATTACTAGTTAACAAATCAGTCTCATTGGTAAAACATAATCGTAATTATTTGTTAACGTACACAGTTATTTACCCAATTTAGTTCTAAAAAGACGTGAAAATTTTCATTTTACATTATTTATATTACGTCTCAAATTCAAACATATAGCATATAGCATTAATTAACACACACACAAAAAAAAAATATGTTATTAATAATAGTGATATTTGTAGAATATTACCTTTAGTGTTATTTGTTTATTATATATGTTCACCAAAAGTAATACATTATAATAAAAAAAAAATCGATATTTTCGGTACTTTATTTTTTAATATTATAACTCGTTTAAATTAAAAATAATCGTTTAATATTCATATTTCGTGTGTTGAATCTTTTTATTGTTAAAATGCAATATAATTCAATACAGTCCATAAGTTATTTATCGGGTATCTGTAATGAATTATTTAAAAGCTGTAAATTAAAAGTTGGCAACACTCATTTGAACGATTCCACATTCGAATCGAAGTAATTCGGCATTTAGATTTTATTTTAATCAAATCGGGTTAGTGCTTTACTACAATATCACCTGGTGCTGATTGGTGACGTGGTCTGTTGTAGTAAAGCGCAGTAACCTAGCAACAGCCTATGAACTATTTTCACAGTTCGAGTTGTTTGTTGAATGCTTATTATTCGGGACTGTCAGTTGTTGAGGAAAGAAACGCAGTGTGCGACTGTGTTGACATTTTCCACCAACCTGTTGTATAGTTCTCTTCTCACGCTGGCTGTGAACTTGCTGACGAGGCAAAGCGTCACCGTGGCAGCGAAGATCGCGTTGTAGAGCAACACCAGCTTGAAATTTCCCAACCACTCTATACGCCCGAACTCGCCCAGCAAATCGAAGTTAGTTATACCTGGAACAGGCACAGCAGAGTTAAACATAGCTTCCATATATACATTTCAAAGATTTCCCTTTATTTTACTACATCATTATTTGCTTTATTCCCACTCTAAGCCTGGATCGATATAACATATCTTCACCTACCATGTTGTAAAAAAAATATTCGGCATGTGTTAAATCTTCCTTATCATATCAGCAATATCTCCCTCTTCATTTGATACCTTAGTAACTATCATGCAACACTTATTCTCTAGTCGCTTTTACGATATCCTCAGAGAAACAGCGGCCAGTTTTCTTTTTACTTGTGTCACACTGCTTCTTTTATTTTTACTATAGATGGATTTATTAATTATGGTTTTAATTTAGTTTCTCATTGCCAAAGAATTGTCGTTGTTGTACCGATTACGGCCTTATAAGAACATGCGCTATTTATTTACTACGTGTTAATAGCATACTGGGTCATTCTTGATAAGAAATGGCCGACGCGTAGGTAAACTGTTCCCGTGTAATACAAATTGCATTCATACTAATTACTGTTATGTAATTGGCAAAAACTAGATTCCGGATGTGTAAAAATATAGCCGATTTACGTCCCCACTGTTGCGGCACAAGCCTACCCTCAATATGAGGGCAATGGGCCATAGTCACCACGTGGCCCTAATGCGAATTGGTGACTTAACACACACCTTAGAATAAATTCTAATTCAAGTGCAGGTTTCCTCACGATGTTTTCCTTCACCGTTTGTATCTCGCTATTGTTACTAAAGTTCACAAATGTACATAACTTAAATATTAAAGTCATCGGTACATGCCAAGATACGAACCCGCAACCTTCGGAATGAAGGCCGCACACTCTAACCTAGGCAAGCGAGCTGTTTAAAGTACAGAACTATTTTTTTTATTTGTCAAAGCAATGAGACGAGCTGAATGATGAGCTCCAGATGGTCAGTGATATGACAGATGATAACAATGTGACAATTAAGCAGATAAACCCTACACGACGTTGTGGGTGTCGCTTTTAGATACAAGGTGTTAATGTCCTTTCCCCAGTAAGCTTAAACCGGAACACAGTAATGTTTGTACATTATTGTATGACGACCAAATGTAAAATTACAAAAAGATCTAAAGATACGATATTCTCCTAGAGTATTTTGGTGATCAGATATAGGAACACAGGAATATGAATTAGTGTTATGGCAACGAATAATCCCTAAACTCCTTAGGTTTTTTAAAATTGTTTACAGTCGGTAGGGTTGGTTATATATGTATGTACAATTGGCAGGTAGGTGGTAGGTACCAGCGCTGCTGCTATTTCTGCCCAAAAATATCGTGTATAGGTAGTGAAATTACTACAATAACGAGACTTAATAATTGTCTCAAAATACGATGTGATGATATCATCCAACCAGCGCTATGTTGTTATTGGCAAACATCTCGCTAGTCTCATCGCTTCGCCGAATAAAAAAAGTTATACCACAATACAAACTATGAATAGCTCACCGAGTATCTTGACGAGAAGCGGTTGTGCCGTAGAATGGGCTAACAGCAGTGTGCACAGCGCTATGATCCTCGCGAGCGGCGTGCGCTGCGTGCGCGGCAGCAGGCGCAGCGCGCGCATCGGCGCACTCAGCCCGGTGAGCGACGCCGCGTGCAGATACAGTATCAGGAAGGCCTCCAGCGTCGCACCAGCCCATCCCAGCTTCGATAACGACGCGATGCCCAGTGTAAATTGCTGTCGAATGAACACCACTATTTATACGATGAAGCGATATGACTTTCAAGACGTTGAACTGATAGTAAGTAATGCGCCTGCTGTTAACGTGGCGCTAGTTAAGATGATGCGAGGAGCACCATATTATGCTCGTCACCTTAAGACATAAAATGCTAAATCTCGTTACCCCAGTAATCTCACTAGCTACAGTAATACAAGCTGCGTTAAAACCTATCTTAAAAGTATACAGCAACAGTAATTCCTTTCTTTTTTGACCATAAAAACTATTTTGGAAGTCATATAGAAATACTGAACGCAGATCTTTGGGGGAGGCCTATGTCCAGCAGTGGATGTCTATCAGCTGATGATGATGATGTTGATTTAAAAAATTATTACACTGTGTGACATAAGGACGATTATATAACTATTTACCCTCGTGCTGAGCGGCAACGCTTTAATGCCGATAAGAAGTTCGAGTGTGTTCTGTAGCACCATTAGCACCGTTATTGTGGTCAGCGCCAGGAGCAGTAGCATGGCCAATGGGTACACAACGTTGCGCTGGAGTGACGACGTCTTGCGCTGACTCTCCACCTCCTAGAATTATTGTTGATTATTAGTTTATGTATTTTTTAACAATGTCCTCAATAGTTAATAGTTATTAGTATCTATGGTGAATTATTGTTCCTATATCATATACCATGTTTTATATCCCGATGTATAAATGAGATTAATTAGTTTTTTACACATTTCTCTCTTAAGTATCTCAATCGGCTCTAATCCGTCACAAAATTCATATCAATTCACAATAATCTTAATCTTTACTCATTTGATTTCTTAAACGAATAAAGCAATGTCACAAACTATTATTTTTTTAAAACCTGTGATTTCATAATCCGTATAATATATTATTTACAAGCCATTGTAACGGACATACGCACTGTATGTATCTCATCAGAAATATTTAATATAACTTCATCAGTAAAGCTATGCATAATTAAAGGTTGTCAAATATCTCCCTTCCGCTTTTTTGCTCTTTATTCAATGCTTTATAAAAAGTGTTACAGTGATCGGATTTAGTTCAAATATGCGCCGTTTTGTTCGATAATCTGTTTCCATCTAGACAGCAACTTCATAATACCTCCCTCGTAGAAGCCCCCCTCCTTATTTGCGAAGAACTCGGACAGCCACTTTTCACAAGCCTCTTTTAAGTTCAACTTTACACCACCAAGGGCGTTCACCATGGACAGGAACAGGTGGTAATCACTTGGCGCTATGTCTGGGTTATATGGTGGATGCGATAAAACCTCCCATCCGAGCTCCCGTAGCTTCTGACGAGTCATCAACGAAGTGTGGCGGCGTTGTCCTGTGTGTGAAGGCGTTGTCCTGGTGGAACACTACACCCTTCCTGTTGGCCAATTCTGGACGCTTCTGGTCGATCGCCTGCTTCGAGCGGTCCAGTTGTTCGCAGTAGATGGTAGAATTAAGCGTCTGGCCATATGGGAGCAGCTCATAGTGGATGATTCCCTTCCAATCCCACCAAACACACAGCAAAACCTTCCTGGCCGTCAATCCCGGCTTGGCTACTGTTTGGAACGATTCACCGGCCTTCGACCACGACCGTTTTCGCTTGATATTGTCGTATGTGATCCATATTTGGTCGCCAGTCACCATCCGCTTCAAGAATGGGTCGAGTTCGTTCCGTTTCAGCAGCATATCGCAGGCGTTGATTCGGTCCAGAAGGTTTTTTTGCGTCAAATCATGCGGCACCCAAACATCAAGCTTTTTTTGTATCCAGCCTTCTGCAGATGGTTTAAAATGGTTTGGTGACTAACTCCCATCTCCTGGGCGATGTCACGAGATGCCACATGCCGGTCTAACTCGATGTAGTCCATGATTTGATCGGTATTTGTCGTCACAGGTCTTCCGCCGGCTGGCTTATCCATGGTGTCGTTTTCACCGGCTCTGAATCGTCGAAACCATTCCTCCGCGGTTCGAAGTGATAGAGTACCATCCCCCAAAACACCATTAATCTCACGGAACGTTTCTCTAGCGGATTTGCCTTTAACGAAGGAAAACTTTAAAATAGCGCGAATTTCGGCGTTAGTGAACTCCATGTTTACACGTCTATAACTGTTGAACGCAATATCCAAACTAATAATGCATAGCGTCGTTTTGTAGGTTATGTCAAGACCTTTCAAATTATGTATAGTATTGCCAGATACGAGCTCTGTAGCGCTTTGTACATAGCCGCGAAATTCAAAAGACAAAAAGGCGGAAGGGGGATATTTGCCAACCTACTATGTATAAGTATACTTATTTGTGTACAAGTATACAAATATATTCGCCTAAAACGACACCCAATAAAAGTAGACTAGTTTCTTCGACGCTTTGAAAGTTAATCGTTATTATTAACAATAATGATGGTGTGATACGGTTATGTATGCACGTGCTGTAAACGAAAGTATTGTTATGCTATAATATTTAACATCAAGTTATATTCCATTATCGTGTTCATGGTGATTTTAAGAATGTTACTTGCACGTGTAATAAAATAAAACAAATGTACGAATAACGTTATTCCATCAAAGTAGTAAATAATAAAATGAAAGAAATCATTGTACTAATAATATATAGAAGGTTTCATTGATTACTCTATCTCTTGCAACACTATGGTAATAGAATTTCGATGGTAGTAGAGTTTTTTAAAGCATACATAAGATTCAGTAACAACTTAGACAGGTAACCCTCGCTTTGAGACTGATAAAATTTAAAAAACATTATCTACACAAAATAAATGGAAATTTGGCATGTTATGCAAATGATTTGATTGTGTAATGTAAAAAAATATCTGTGTGTAGTACTTAGTACAAAATGACTAATAAACTTATCAAAAGTTTATACGGAATGTTAACATTTTGATTGTAATACAGTTTTCTATTTAACTCTACAAAAAGTTATTACCTGTTGAAAATTACTATCTATATATATAAAGAAAATGTGTATTTGTTCCTCAATCACGTGAAAACTAGTGAACATATCGACATAGGAACATGACTCTCCGAAGGGGAATGATTTGTATATGGCTATAGGCCGTTAATTTTTTGAATTTCATATATCCTTCATCAGTTTATTTTTAATAATTTTTTTTAAACATTTTCACTTCCTACTTTATTTCATTTCGTGTGTTGCTATAGTAACCGTTGCAATAGAAAGTCATAAAAAAATAAAGGCCAACAAAGTGGGCGAGGATCAGCTAGGGTAAATCTAAGCTGTAATTCAGCAATTGAAATTAAAGTTTTTTTTTGTATCAATATTACTCTCTCATAGCATTAGCTTCTTTAGCGAAGACGTTTTTCGTCTGTGTATTACTCATTACCTTTCTCATTGCGACAACCTTCAGCAGTCTCTCATTAAGTCCGGCCTGCAGGGCTCCGTTTCTCAATCGCAGCAGTGGTGTCTCCTTGCAGTGCAGCGCCGTCACGTGGCCGTCCTTTGTCATGGATAGATCAGCGTTCACCGGCGCCGAAATGTCCCCGCGGTCCGGGTACATCGGCTCCGGCGATATATAGCCAACGCCTGTTAAAATATTTTTTTTTTTATTATAAACGACACTTTCACTTGATGATAAGGAATACCCCTAACAAGACGATATAAAATACCATATTTATTATTATTTCATTAACTTAAACTAGTTATTCGGTAACTTTAAGAGATTTTTAGCCTTTAATAAATTCATTTCACAAACGCCTTTTTCGCCAACCAAAGCAAGGTCTTTTATGTAATAGTTTAGTGTATATTGAAATAAGCATGTTAAATAAATACTAATTTTACTAATTACTTTTCTAAATTAAAATTCTGTTATAAAAACTTAGAGTTACACAAACTACTTGATATCTTTATAATAGCAGTTATATGGCAAGATAACGTTGTTTCATGTTGCATAAAATCAAAGAGTTTATAGCGATACAAAAAGTAAACGCCAATAGTCATCATCATCTTCATCGTCATCTGCTTTCTGTACTACGTTTACCGGTACGACCATTGATTGATCATTGTAGCAACCTTTTGGATTATGGTCGGTGATTTTACTTTTTCTACAGATCTCGACAGATCTCGATTTCAAGGGTAAGCGTAGAGTAAGAGACGACAACTCAATTGCATTGTCCTCCGACACAGTTTATTTGAATGGCAATCGATATTGAATCAAAATTTATTGATTTTTTTTCGTTAAAGACAAAACCTTTTCATGAAGAATAAAATGGAAAAAAATACGTACAACGAAGGACTAAAGTTCGCAAATAAGTATATAAGCATTATGTTTCGTTTAGTCCAGAAAACGGGATATTTTTTATGCGTATTGACTAGCACTTCACTAAGATCCCATCTGATGGTAAGTGGCGATGTAGTCTTTGGTGGTAAAATGCACTAATCTAGACGTAGCCTATTCACTCTTCTAAAGTTTCCTACATCATACCTGGACAGAAACACCGACGCCGGCATACTGTTTCAATCTTTCGCTGTTCCCATCAAAAAGGTCGAACCGAAACGCTCTCTCCTAATACATGAGACTTTGACAAGGATGAAACGATTGCATGGAGTCCTTGGAGACACTACGAAATGCAATATAAGAGCGATGGCGGAATCAAACCTTACAACTGTAAGACAATATATATACAACTGTTTGGTTTGCATTGCTTTTCGTGGTGTGTCCAGGAACTTCAATGCATTGGGCAAATATAGCACACCGAGAAGCTCCCTATTCTACGCCAGTGGCATGATTCGTCTACAGAGAAAAATGTAATTATTCACAACATTCATTTGCTTAACGACTTTACATAATAAAGGTATGCGGTACTGCACCGTGTCTTCCGCCGGGCGTTACGTTTATCAGTAACGACCTACAATCATGCTGCAACGAAATGCACCAGCCGTTACGTACAGCCAACCAATTCTGTTACGTACGAACTAATATATTTTTTTTAATACTTATATTAGCTAATATTACATTATTCAGTATTCATGAAACGATACTTTTGATATAATGTATGCTTTCTCTGATTACGATTGTTTTGAATTTATATCTTGCCTTAGTACTTCAGTATCGGCTTTTTGAATTATTTCATTAAATATATAATATTAGAGAAAGAATATGTTCCATACTGAAATTATCTAATATATATATGAGATAAACATAGATTCATTGACTCATCACGAGATCTCCGAAACTATTAGAAGTAAGGACGCAATATATCGTGGAGATATTTTTTCTGTCATTTAGAGATCAACCAAGAATGGAATTTACAAAATTCCTTCCACAAAAGAAAGTTACAAGGGTGTTAATAACAGAAAGGGGCCAGAGTTAGTAGGTTGCAGCCAAGCGGGAATATTACATACAAATTTTAAATCTATAATACGACGCAAGGCGGGCGAGAAATAGCTTATCTTTAAACGATTAGCCAAGGTTACGTTAAATATGTATTATTTGTATATAATCTATTTTATTTAAGGTAAATGGGTTTGGATTCTCTGCCAGCAGTAGTGATCACTATGCCAGGAGAGGATATTTTTTTATTCCTCGGTGCGACAGGACAACTCGAGACGTTTACCTGATGGTGATTCGCCCGCCTATGAAAACGAAGCCCTACACACTGAAAACGACTTACAACTTTAACCTCTCTGCAGAATACAGTGAAACTTCAGGAAGATTTCAAGAAAGATATTGACTTTAATAATATAAGTGAAGTTGCTTTTTTAACGTTATTACTGATGTACCGGAAGACGGATAGCAATGTAGAATTCTTTAATATCTCGGTGTAGTTAGCTTTACGCATCATAGGTGCGGTCGACCAGTCAGCGATTGCACAGCGATCGCAAACAATAACATTGTTTGTATACAGGCATTGTTCTATGCCATCGAATACGATACAATACCACAGAACGCACCTCCGATTACGTGATACGTATGACACTTCTGTAATAAGGTATTGTGCGAAATAACTTGGGAGTGTAATAAATTTGTTAATTATCTCACACATCAAAGGTATGCAAAAATACATGATTGTTTCGGCAACATGTAAAACTATAATAGAATTACGGAAGATTATTGAACATGGCCTATGTTCAGCAGTGGACGTTTATCGGCTGACTGTGGTAATGATGATGAGACATATTTCATTAACTGATAGATTGGTCTTTAGTATCGGAGACCGTTTAGGCATTTCCGCCGCCAAACAGTTAACGAAGTTACTGGGACAATGAGACTCAACATCTTTCAGGTTTCAAGACAGAGAGCACAATTTGGTGCAATTTATTTTGTTCAACTAGCGCCACTTAGTTATGGGCAGGCGTATCATTACCATCGATGGAAAAACCTAAAAATTTTTATAATTTTCGGTCTACCTACAATAATGGACTCTTTATATATCTGCCTAGCATCATAACAACATCATTGCTATGTTACTTTTGCCAATATATGACATAGTGTGATATTAAGGTCAAACGGTAGGAAACAAAGATCCGTTGTAGCCTACTTTCAAGCAGGGTGTTGTCGCAATAGCGATAGCAATAACCCTTTTGATCTAAAAAGAAACAAACAGCTTAACGAAGAGCACATTGCCATATTGAGGGCACATTCAAAGTATTAGATGGTTATGACCGGAACTAATCGCTTACCACTTAATAAGTTAACGTACCTTTCGAAACTTAATACTGTACTAATTAAAATAATAAAATTTAAGATTAAGCAATGCGATGATATTTCTATTATACTTATAGTTAGTTACGTCAGTTTAGGAGGTTAATTATCAAGACGCATTTTATATATATATATTAATATCGGTTAATTCTGTCCATTGCTAATGCCCTAAGCTTATATTGTGATGTATAGAGGAAGGAGATAGAACATTTCTGAAACGACGACTCAATATACACGAACGTGGAAACCCTAGCGACGGATAACCGTAAGTGCATACAATGACTTTTGTTTAAATGTACTCGCAACCTACAAACAGCAATGACCTACGATTTTTATCCAAGTTACAAGATCTAGAGACATATTAAGATTTAACATATTTTTCAGTTAAAATCAGAAGAAACTTATATATACTTATTTCCAAGAGTTAACCGATTACATAAAGAAAATTGTTAAAAAAAATTGTGTTATTCATATTCATAATCTTCCTTTACTTTCTGCTTAAGTTTACGCCAAACTTGATATAAAAAAATAAGCACTGAGTTAATACAAATTCCAAGTACACAGTAGCAGAACAGATCCGATATATAATTAATTAATTATTTAATGTATGTAAATACATTAAACAAGTTTTTATCATCGTTTTATAAATGCAAAAAAAGTCAATAAATGTTGATAAAAAAACTGTATATCTTTTTAAACTAATTTAGTATATGTAAGTGATGTTATTTATTAACATTCTAGTAACTTTATTGCCAGATCTGCTGTTGAACTAATTTTCATCATATGAAAATCGATACTAATTATACGTCAATATTTTTTCAGCAGTGTTCATAATTTTTAAATCATACTACTGAATGAAAGCTTCTATTTTTGGGGTAATAATAGCTGTAACAGTTGCGCCTGGCATCCGGGTTAACCGCTGTTTGCCGATAACTGTTATAGTGAAAACCGCTACTCTTTCGCTGGAGTTATCCCATTCTTAGTGTACTCTAACCGTAACAACTCCGGTAGAGATATTTTAACTTGTCACCGACACGGAGCATCTCATCATGTACTTAATAGCCTTTCATAAACAAACGAAAGGACTCTTACTCATCAACACTTGCTACGCAGTGCGGAAAGGTCAAGGTTAGATAGTCATCGTTATCGGACAATAAACTTCAACCGAAGCGTATATATCAATGAAAAAAAAAAGGCTGTTCTTAAAATATATGTTACGTATATCGGTATATTTAATATGGTATTGGAATTATATATTCGTACAAACTACTTAATATCGATGAGGATTTTTAGATCTAAAACTCTCTCGAGGTGACTACATACGGTGCTTCCGTGCCACATCGAAAGGTGGAGACCTCCAGCTCCACTCAGAGACATGACCCTGCAAAGGAACTGCAGAAGTATGTGTAAGCAAGGGTTACCGTTGTTTGAAAGAAAGGTTTTGAGAGAAACAGCGTGGAGTTTTATCCGGTAATAGTCTGACGTAATTCTATTACTGTCCCCGTACCAGAAGAGTATTCAATTTAGGATTACTCCACGAAATGTCCTAATACTTTTCTATGCGATAGACTGATAACAACCAATTTAGGTCCTCACTGTTGGGGCATAGGCCTACCCTTAATATAATATGAGGGCGATTAGGTTATAGTCACCACGCGGGTCCAATGCGGGTTGGTGACTTCACACACACCTTAGAATAAATTCTAATTCATGTGCAGGTTTCCTCGCGATGTTTTCCTTTACCGTTTGTATTTTGCTGTTGTAAGTAAAGTTTACAAATGTACATAACTTAAATATTAAAGTCATTGGTACATGCCGAGATTCGAACCCGCGACCTTAGGAATGAAGGCCGCACGCTCTAACCATTAGGCATACGATAGACAAACGGGTAATATTATAAATACTTAGCGTATCGCATATTATACAATATTATATTAACATTCAGATAAGGACGAACGTGGCGAATATCTATGGCGCAAAGTCTAATGTTCGAAACTTATCTACTTAGGAAGGTATGTATAAATATTTAAATCAACAAAAATCAACAACAATCAATTTAAGGTTGCGTTGCGCCAAAGCAGTTGAAGAAGACACATGATGATGGTAAAGCAGTAATGGAAAAACAATATCAATACATAAAACTGATGTATATGTTTGGAGCATTTATAATGTTTTTTCATTTAATTCAAATTATAATAAAAAATACTTAATACTTATTCTATAAAAAACTAACCTAAAAAAATATTATGCATGTGTGTTACTTTCAGGTAATCTTAAAAACGGCTAAAACTTCTTTATCGGGAATATAATTATATAATATATTTTACAGGTAGGTCTCTGCTGCCGGAGACCGTCTAAGTAGATGCAAAAATTGCTGTGGTTTGAAGGGCGTTGCAGCTAGTGTAATTATTGAAATAAGGAGACTCGACATATGGTCTCCGACGAAGTGGACGTGCTAACTAGCACAGCGTTGTTATGGGCAGGCCGTACCACCTACCATCAGGTGAACGTTTACCTAGTCTTGTTTAAGTGAATAAAAAAAAATATATTTTAATATGTAACCTAAACACAAACAAAATCTATTTTATATATAAATATATTAATTTTATTATCCGAAACAAGTAGTGCATGGTCTAACTCGTTTGTCGTTGTCATCATCTAGACAAGTCACGGTCTAACTTATCTTTACCTGAATGTGGTAATGTCTTGATTAATAATATAAAAACTTTTAATGACTTAACTGTAATTTCAATTGTTTAGTAACAATGAAGTCGATAATGGTTAAACGTGTTCGTCCAGGAAATTCTACTTCTCTTACATTGACAACAGAAACGCTATCACAGCGACAGGTTTATATTATGAGGATGATAGCTAGCAAACGAACTTACAGAACCGGAGACATTAAAGTTTAAAACATAATTATTAATAATAATTTTAATATCTAATAGTAATGTGAGGAATATTTATTTGCTGATCTTTAAATCGGGGCTAGTTCACATGAATGATGAGACGTCGATGTACATACATATAATATAATGCCTCCTTTCCAGGTAGGTAGACAGAGACCACCTCACCCCACTTGCTACGATCCTGGCACACCTGTCTCGCTTCCTTCACTTTCATTAGCATCTTCATGCATGCTCATCGGTTAAGAGTACTCTTGACCCGGCCTTTCTTTAGGACATCTTCGATTTGATCGGATTATGTCCGTCTAGGTCGACCTGCACCGATCTGTCCAATCATTCTTACCTTGTATACCTCTTTCGTTAAACTTCTTTCTACATAGCCGAATCGTCTAAGCATCCCTTTCACTATCTTTGTCACTACATCTTCAACCATGGCGGCGTCGTTGTGAATATCAAATATATTGTAGTACAAAGTATTGTCACGCTAGCCTTAACTTCGTGAGGTCCACCTGACGTTAAGTGCGTTAAGTGCCTGCCCTTAAGAAGGTTGGGCTGGTTAGGATAATAAACACAGCACACATCTTGCCCGTCGCTTGATGTTTCATATTGTTAAGTTCCGTTACATATACAAATATTTCAATAGATACTACGCCCTTTAAGCGGGAACACAATTGTATTTATCACAGTACTATCTGACGGCACAAATAGTAGCTGCGGTGGTACCTTTACATGTTTTTGGGAGCGAAGTCTTCTTAAAAGATACCTTGCTCCTGGGGTGAGGACAAAGTCATGTGGACTTTCTACTCAATAAAAAAAACCCCGTCGGTGGTCTCCTTCAGTGCATTAGAATAGGAGTCAGGATCTGTCACTGAACTCGCCTGTGATCTGCGGAGGTATCTACGTAATGGTCTTTTGCAACAGAGGCCTACCGTCAGTAAAATCTTCTTTTGAGTAAATTCTTTTAAATCACCAATCTTTTCATATGAAAGTTAGTTCTTAGTTAGTCTAACGAGCTCAGTCAATTAAAAAAAAATGTGCATACTATGCTTGTTTAAATGATTTGCAGACAGTATTTTAGGTACGTCACGTAAAGATCAAGCCGCTCGAAGGTCGCTACGTTGGCTGCGAGGTCACATCAAATTTGACTGTATGATGAACAAGCGTATTATCCGATGTACGAACTGACTACATTATTACTAACGGTGTTTACTGCGGTTAGTTAGATGGAGACTTGTTTGGGAGTTTTTATAATAAAAACTATATTACGAGTATATTATATTTATAATTTATATATTATGATAAAATCCTTTTTCAAAACCATAAAAAAAAAAAATATGTAATTATTTATAGAAATCCTTAGTTCCCAAACTGATCCAATTGGTCCATCTGAACCACCCACGCGAAACTCGATGGTGGTCTACATTAGCTATAATCTTCTAATTTTTTACCAAGTTTTGGGAATATGGTTGAAATGTAACTGCAGACGATCCACCAGATCCAGCTAAATTAAGTGATCTATGAGAAAAAAATACTAGGACTCTCTGATCTAAATGCATAAAACATAATGTTTCTAGTTATTGGCAAAAAAGTTATATTTTAATTCACAGTAGAGTTGCATATATTATTTTTTTATTTTTTTGATTTATCTATTCGTTTCCTGAGAGCATCGAATGATAACTTATTTCATTGATAGCAAATTAACTATACCGCTGAATCGAAGTTATCTTATATCGTTTACTATAAACTAACAAAGAATCCAGATTATTTTAACGCGTGAATAATACTAAGATACCAGACATAACTATCAATCAAGTAGATAATTTTCGACCGGTTCTTGTCGGGTTGTTTTTGCCGTGTGCTGCACAAGTAACAGCCGTAAGCATCTTAGCAAACATTGAACTTTTAAAAAGAGACGAACAATAATTTTACTGTGTGATGTATTCACGGTCATTACTCCGATATTTTGTAAAAAGTAAATACCTTAGCGAATTTTTCATATTTTCTCTTGTACCGCAAGAAATCGATAGGTGTACAGCATTGGATACAAATAGACTATAACTATGCCGTTCATTGTCTTTGTAAAAAAACTTGTTGATATCCGATAACAAAAAAATTTCTAATAAAAAGAAAGCAGAAATGCCAGTCAGGATATTTAAAAAATTTTGCGATCAAAAGACATAATATGATGATTTATTTAGAAGCTACACAGATTTACCATTGCCGATATCAATAATGAGCGATATCTAACACCAACGATGAATTTGACCGTTTTATTCTTTGATCGACCTTTTATAAACTGATGAAATATTAATATTGGTAATGTCGTAATCGATAAATAATAAACAATCATTACTACCATCCAGTTCGATTATAGTTAACAAGATTCGAAGGAGGATTACGCAGCATGTGGAAAGTATAAATAAATAACGCGATACGCCAACATTATACACGCGTATTATTCGCGAAACTATTATCAGGCAGAACTATAAATCGTTTGCCAACCAATACACGAATATATTGCATTTGGCAACGTTTATCAAAGTATTAGGGGGACCGGAAAGTAATGACGCTAAATACAAACACATACATTTTTAACGAGTCTTTATTTTTAATCAATGATGTATTCCCCATCATTGTCAATAACCTTTTGCCATCTAGTGAGTAAATTTTCAATCCCTGATCGATAAAAATTAATTGGTTTTTCGGCAAAATATCTAGAGATGGCATTTTGGATATCATCCAAATTTGCAAATGTTTTGCCACTTAAAAAGTGTTGCAGCGCTCGGAATAAGTGGAAATCCGATGGTGCAACATCGGGCGAATATGGTGGATGAGGCAGCACCTCCCACCCCAATTCATTAATTTTTTCTAGAGTTCGCCTTGCGCAGTGCGGTCTTGCATTGTCATGTTGGAGAATGACGCCTTTTCGGTTGACAATCGCTGGCCACTTTTCAATTAAAGATTGATTGACTCGCTGCAATTGTTCGCTGTAGAGGTCTGCAGTAACAGTTTCTCCAGGTTTCAGTAATTCAAAATGAACAATGCCGCGAATACTCCACCAAACACACAAAAGCGCTTTTTTGGGGTGTAAACCTGGCTTAGCAGTACTCCGAGGGATTTCATTTGGAGAGAGCCACTGCCTTTTGCGTTTTGGGTTATCATACAGGACCCATTTCTCATCTCCTGTGATCAAGCGATCAAAAAACGCTTCTGTGTTGTGTCGTTGAAGCAATAAGTTGCATGTGATTGATCGGTTAGCCTTATTCTGTTCGGACAGATTATGCGGGACCCAAACACCTGCTCTGCTTACTTTTCCAATGCTTCTGCCTTGCCTTCTGCTTCAAATGTTCTTGGATGGTCGACCAAGGTTTGTTGAGACTGTTTGACAATTCCTCGATCGTCTGACACGGATTTGCTTCCACTTCCGCCCTTAACACGTCGTTGTCTAACGCTGATGGTCTTCCTGATCGATACGAGTCGGAAAGATCAAAATTACCCGATTTGAACTTGGAAAACCACCTTTGGCATTTACGAATGTCCAGTGCATTTGGATAAACATCGCAAATGTTTTTGGTAGCAACTGTTGCGTTATTTCCCTTGCGAAACTCAAAGAGCATGCAATGCCGGATGTGTACCTCTTCTGGTATTTGGCTGGCCATTTTACCCAAAATTACAAAAAAAAATTGTAATTCAATTGTCTATAAGTAAAGAAATCACTATAACCTCACAATGTCTTTGGTACGCCTCTGAACAAAACAATGAGCTGACAAATGACAATCAAGTATTGGCATGCGCAGAAACGACATTACTTTCCGGTCCCCCTATTATATACTGATATACAGATTTGCAAGCATTGTGCTAATCGAAGATCGTTTAAATTCGCAACATAAACATAAATGCCCATAGTCACTACAGGAATTACAATTTACAAATATCTTTCATTCTTTAAAATCAAGAGACCAAAGGACAAATATTTACTATGGCAAGGATTATCGTTAAAAAGTATTGGTTTATAGTTTTAAAGTTATCTATTATACTGCATTTTTTTTCTTGTAACGGAACAAGTCTGCAATATTTAATTAGCTTCAAAGGTAAATAATGTTATTTAACATCAGCACATAGTTATAGTTATAGTTACGGGTGCAAAATATTTATACTATCATTGTTATAACGGAGAATTATAATAAATCATTTATAAAATAACTGCTAAAAGATCGATTCTTTACTATTTCATTGTTAGAATGTTGTAAGTGCTGCGGGGTTCCTTGTAAGTCGAGGCAACTGGAGTTCAAGGTGACTAATGTCTAATATTATAATGTTATCTCATGTTATCTGTATTTCCGGATCAGCAAGGATATTTACTATACATTTACATATTTTTTAATATTTAATCTAGGTCGTTTTATAATTTCTTATGATTGTCTGTTTCGACCAAGATTTATTTTCTTTAACTGCTTTGTAACAAATATTATCTTTCTAATATCATATACTATTATGTATATTTATTACAAGTGTAAGAAACTTAAATTCATATGTAGTAAAATACGCTTTTGTGATATGTTGATAGATCAATAATTAAACATTCTTCTTAACGTTGTGCATTATACTTTCACAAGATAACGTACCTGTGGCTACAGACGTATTGATTCTGCGTCGGATCGTGTTCTCCTCGAAAGAGTAAACATAGTACTCCTCGTTCAGATCTCGAAGAAACTGCGGCTTCACCAGCACGCCGCCGACGACGCCGAAAAGACGAACAAAGCCCAAAGGTGTGAACACTGGATGGAAATAATAATAATATTAATACTAAAGCGATTTAGATATAAACTATTTAGTGAGAGATAAGTTTGAGAATAACAATACAGTACTAGATATTTCCTTTCCTAGTTTTAATAATGATTAATATAAGTATGTAAGCGCCGAATAATTTAATTCAACTATCTTCTAAAGTAAAAAATGTAGAATGGTTATATAGATTGATAATAAAATAAGTAATATTCCTATTACATAATATATTAGATTTTTTACTACTTCCACTACGGATAAGTAAATCGATAAAGAAATTTACATAAATATTTCTAAGGGGAAAAATTTGAGCGTAAATTGCCTTAAATACATTGCTTCAGACGTTTTCATGTATGTGGCATACAGAATATAATAAAGATTAGCTTCACGAAGATTAAACCCATAAAATACTTTAATATCTAGATTGAGTCGCGTTGTCGAGTACTTTAATAAAATATTTGATTAATATTTAAACAGCAATGTTGAAATGAACACTTTATTACTATACGGATTTCGTTTATAGGGTTGACAGTATCGTAGGGTTGAAACTGTCGAAAATATTTGCCAGACTCAATAATTGTCTTTTTAGTGTCTATAATACACAAAATCAAGAAGAGCTGTTAGAGCCCGATAGAAGTAAATCTCAGAGTAAATACGATCGGGTGTCGATTATTAAAACTCTTGCTATACCTGCGCGAAAGCCTCAATGCAATCAGCATTATGATTGCATCACATTGGATCTCTTTAAAACTAAATTACAACAAAGATAATATGAATTTTCATGTTCTCTTTCTTGTAATTGAACTAAATTTTAACTACGAGTTATACGATTCCTTCAGTATAACTAAAATAGATTCTGGAAGATCTATATAGCCGGAGATCGTCTAGGTACCACCACAGCTGCTAATTCCGCCGCAAAACAGCGGTATACTAAAATTACTGTATTCCGGTTCTAAGAGAAATGTAATCAGAGAAATTACTGGGATAACAAGATTTAACATGTTTATGTCTCAAAGTGATTAGTGCAATGTGGTGTTGTATATGTCATACTAACGTTATTGAATGTCTCGCTCGACTCGTCGCTTCATCGAAAAAATAGGTTATCGAATAATTAGAATTAATTTGTGACATGAAGCAACGAGACTAGCGGACGTTGATATTCGTAGATAACGTTTAAATACAACACAAATCTATGTTATCATTGTTTATTGTTATTTATATGTATTATATAAGCCGTTTAATGTAGAATCAATAATTTGTTTTTAATAAAGGTTAAGGCATATTCTTTTAAAACTAGATATGTTGGAGACGGTGGTTTACTGGACATGTTAACCTCGTCATTAAATGTTATTACAACTTCCATTGAAAAAAACTAAAAAGTACGTATCGTTGGTTTGAATTCTCGTTAAAGTACTACTTTACCAGTCATTACACGGAAAGTAATAAATTCTTATATCGATTAAAGAATAATTCAGAAAATAAGATAAAAAAAAAGATAAAGATAGAAATTTAAGGTACACAACAAAATATCTCATTGTCTGCCACCATCATTAGCAACCCACGGCAGTCCACTGCTGGGCTTATCTCTCCCAAGGAACGCCAGTTAGCCCAATCTTGGGACATCAAAACAAAGATTTTCGTATTTCAAGTAAAAACCCATTTAGAATACTAAAACAGTAGGAAAAATATACTAAGAAGACAAAATTCTAAACTTACTCGTATTAATCTAGATTCAATCATATATAATTCAATTTAATAAATGGTTTTTGCAGGTAATGATAATATGAAAAAAAAAATAAAAAAAAAAAAAAAAAAAAAGAAATATATTATGACAATATAGCTCTGTATCAATTTTTTGAAAAAAAAAAAGTATGAAAGACTATTGAGCAAAACGCATCTGATTTATAAAGTATATTACTTGAATTATTGTTTATACTTATCGAAAGAAATTCGCATAACTATAGCGGTAATATAACTTAGTAAATAAATCACCAAACACTAGCCACAGAATCAAGTATAAATTTTATATTTATTTTCGCCTTCTTACATTTGCGGAGTTATTTGTAGAAGCTCTCATAGAATGCTTTCTCTCAGCACAAACACCTACATTGTATAACGTAAACACAATAAGCATAGGTGCGAGATGTTACACCTATTGTATGTTGTAAACATAAATTTTCAAGATTCTACTAGGGTTGACTGGTAGAGGACCTTTCAGCCCTGTAGTCTCGGTCTAGAATAGGACTAAGGTAAGCTCTGCCTGACGTAGAAGGCGACTAAAAGCGTCTAGGAATTTCGCCTTGAGAGGGACATGGTATGGCTTAGCGATGGTGTCTAGAAGAGTTAGTTTTCTACTCAGAGACGTGTTAACACAAAGTGTAGAGGTACACCACCAGTGAGTTCTATAAGAGATCTCAAAGCCTCTCCAAATGCAATGATGCAAACCACCGAGGGGGTTTTGTTGAGTAAGAATCCTACATATTCTTGACTTCCCCTCAGGAGCAGGGGGTCTTCCGAAAATTTCCACCCCGAAATCAAAACAAAAAAAAAGTTAGAGGGCCTTTAGGCATTAAGTCTTTTTATTACTGTTTAGAAAAATCAACAATTTCTCGATCAAGAGACTAAAGATTTTATTGTGAACAAAATAATCCGGAAGTTAATTTAGTAATAACATAATTCTCAAAAGAAATATCGCGTTATCGGGCAGCCGTAACGTATCCGTGTGATGTTGATATGAAGTATTTGCAAATACCTTTTCGCATTTGCAAATGGGTAACGCTAGTTCGATAGTTACCTTTTCTACATAAACATATTATTACACTATGAGAAAAGTAAATACTTTACGACGTCTATTATTTAAGTTATTACACAACACACTTGAAGCAGCAAGAGTCGCACGCGACTCGAATGATAGGGACGTTTAACAATGTTTAGAGAGACTACTTTTACCGCAATCACCTTTTACATCATAATTTCTTAAAAAAAAAATTCTAATTTAACTCGCTTTCACAGATCTCAAGCATGCAATTTCCGCATTGACTAGGTATTATCACAATTTTTTTTTATATAAACCTTGCCAACCCTGCATCCAACCTCCTTCGCTGTATCATTACATAAATTATCGCTTCAACTAAACAACTGTATAACGCACGAAGATGTGGTCGTTTTGAAAAACAAATAAAATTTCACTAAAAGAGACTAACTACTTTTTATACAACTTAATTATTTATATATATATGTTACTTTAAATTCAACTAGTGTTTAAACTGTTCATAGTAAAAAACTTACGGTTACATTACCCCATCAAGTAAAAAAGGAAAAATACCTTACTTTTTAGGCACTTGATAATCATTACGTACAACTGAATAATTACGGCTATTAAAAGCAGTTCCTATAGGTATTGTAATATTAAATAAATTTCTCTAATACTTCAAGTAAACAATACTGTTCTGACCTTTTAACTATTAACAATCTACAATATCACCATCAATGTAAATGGAATATATTACACAATACACGTAGCATTCCGTTTTATATTTTACATTATCAATTATACAATTCATACTATGTATACACTCATTACCGTATTATTTATACGCTATAGGAATTTTATGTAATTTTTAGGAAATTATTTATTCTTTTTAATAAATTAGACAACGTTTGTATATCGTTACGTGAATGTAGCTGCAACACCACCTTTATGGAGATCTCCTTGACAACGGTTACCTTGTTGACTGTTATATCATTTTTATATATTCTCAAGCAATCGTAGATAGACAAGCAAGCGATGAATGCAAGAAAATCATTCTTGAAGACCACATTAAAAAGTAACAAACAGATTGAACTTAATGAAGAATGGAATAATTTCATGAAACGAATCGGCGAGGTGACCAATATCGTTAAAGATCTAGCCAGCGGTGACAAAGCAAAAGCTGATGCGGCTTCGGTTCTAGCAGATCAATATCTAGAGGGAAAGATTATTAAAGACGACGGTGTCGAAATAAAATTGAAAGAAGACAGGACTGTTATAAATCGAAAAGCCTTCCAAAGTCTTCAACACAACGACGCTGTGAGTAAAACTTATTAAGAGCTACAATAGACTATTGAGCAAAATGTAGTGTAGTGTAAACAGCCTAACTAGCGCGAAATATTTATTAGCAAACGTTAACCAATAACGCACAACAATAACCATTTGGCGCTTGTAAACCTTAAAAATAAAAATGTAGTTTACTGTAGCTGTCACTACATATTACATAGATAAGCATGTCTCGCTAGAAAGTAAATCGGTTTTCGCACCCGTATAAATACCTGCGTATGTACCACTATCGTTTATTTACGTAATTTTACGAGGCAAAGGTTATTTTGGTAGCACAAAAACGTTTTAAGACAAGGAAGGTATTTTTAGCTAATGACATATCTAATTTAACCGCTGCTATTATATATTGAAGAATTAAAATAGATTTAATACTAATATGCAGAATGTTTTACACTATGAATACACTTACATGTGCCAATTACAGTATACAGTCTCTTTATAGCTCTCACAAGTGGGATTCGAGACTTTTTTTTCACCAGGAGAGAGAGAGAGTTCCAGACAATGTTTTCCTTCACTGGATGAGCTCCACTCTAGCTTGTGGGGACCGAACCCGGTTCTTTGAGACACGTACGATCGCATTACAAACTGTGTTATTACAGCTTCGTACGATAGTAAAAATCGGGTCGTAGTTCGTACAATGAATATAGTTGAGAATATATTCCTGATGAAATAGGTAAAAACGAATAGAAAACATTCCGTAAATACTAAGTTGGTCCGCCAGTCCGGCGGTGAGAAACGACGACCTAAATACCTATGCAACGAGAATCAATTAAGGAGACAGTACAAATATCCACTTGTACTGTTTCGTAACTGTACTTCGGGTACGAAAATACCATTGCACGTTTATTTAATAGTTTTTGTACAGTGCAAGCAACATGATATATGACTTACGTTTTAATAAATCAGATGAACTTCAAACGTATCAAAATGTTAAAGTAAAGTAGTAAAAGTTTTTAACAACAGAATATAACTGGTACGATTCCTGGGACCCATATTATGAAATTTGTTTGTATGTAGCCTGTTTTTGATCCCACCGCATATTGTAAATGTATTACAATGTTCCACGTTGCCAAGACATGATAGTCAGAATATTCTGTGTGAAAGCACGCCTCAACATTTAGTGACTCTATCAATTTACACCGTATGTTATTTATGTAAAGTGTCAGCCTATTTTACTGATAACTTTCAGGGAGAAATGTGTAAAGATGCGTGGATGGCGGAAGTAAGCAAAGACGCGGAACAACGCGCCGAAGATCGAAAGATACGCCGTGAAAAGATGGATACATTGAATACCCAAGCGATAAAGGCATATCGACGAGGCGATTACGATAAAGCATTGTCTTGTTATAATCGGGCTATAGAATTCATAAAGGACAACTCTATGCTCTACTGCGACCGCGCCCTCACCAACATAAAACTGGGAAACTATGAAAAGGTAATATTTAGATGACTACTATAACCGTATAAATATATGGTATAACCGTATATATGGTCGAGATATATCAACGAAGATCTTCGAAAATGTTTCTATAATTTTTTTTATTAAAATACAAAAACCGAATTCAACCAAGGAGTCATAAGCAAGAACGTCAAAGTTAGTGAATATTATTAATAGAACCTTTTTAAAAATAAATTATCTTCTCATAATAGAAGTAAATATCCAATATACAAAAAAGCTCTTTAACGTTGGTACGTTGATTATATTAATAACAAATAATTTAGAAGCAAACTAATTTTTTTACTCCTGCGACTCAAATACAACCGTAGCGTGGTACTATCAGCACAAATGTATTTTTAACCGATTGTTCATGACTATTATATATAATAATGTATTTAGTTTTATATTTGTATATGGACACGGTTGAAGTTTTTATTAATATTTAATCGTATGTAATTACAACAATACCTATGACAACCGTTGCGTGAAACTTATACATTGCTGCGGTTTATGGTTTATAATTTCATACTCCAACGGCGTAGCTTTATTTATACAATAGAATCGATTTGGACTTAAAAATGTTAAATTCCGAAAGTACAATATAATCTAACATATTACAATGCCATATAAACTAATAATAACTGAGCGATCAGACGATGGCTTGGTAATGAAATTTGTCAATGATAAAATCTTAATAACAAATATTAAACCAATTGTCTCATTTTGTAAAATCTATTAAAAAAACATCACCTTGAAAGAGCTGATAACTTTCAACTTATTAATTAAATTAAAACTAAGAGCCCCCTTATCTCTGAATTATAATCAATAAAAGAGAACTATTTCGAAATCCTTTCCAGCTCTTAAAGATGTACGGTGCCTCAATCAAAATACAGAACTACGTAAAATTAATAATATCTTTCTTCTTAGGTCGGAGTTACATAACAATAACGATGATGTTATTAATAGTCTATATCCGACAGAAAAAAAATCTAAAAATAATGAAAAATCTATGATTTCTAGGTACTAAAATATAAATCTAATATATGTTTTTGATGTTCCAACCCATATATACCTTATCATGTATTCATTATGGATGACATGAATATTTTAGAAAAGAATCATCTCATCGCACTATCGTATTTTTTATTATTTCGGCTCCAAGGCTAAAGTTAAAATTGGATTTTATTCATTTTAGGTTTTGAGTGACTGCGAATGGGCGTTACGTCTGAACGACAAGAGTTTCAAAGCGCGTCTATATAAAGCAAAGGCCTACAAGGAGATGGAAGAGATGGACAAGTACGAAGAATGCAAACGAGAGGTAGAGGAAATGTTTCCTCAGCATAATGAACTTATTACTTATTTTCTTCGCGACATGGAAGACGAGGACTAATTATTTTACATATATTTAACGAAAGCATCCTCAACGAAATCTAACAATTATGTCTTCATTTATTTGTCTTATGTGTTGAAAATATTGTTATGTATGAAATTATTAAACAAAATATATTCCCTGTTAATTTTATCTTGAAGGTTTTTTCCATCCATCAGATGTGTAATTTTTATATTATAGTGATTATCTTGATATTTAATTATAGTTGATGTGACTTCCGCTACCAAATAGCTGAATAGTAACAAATATTTTTTTTTAGATATGAAGATTACAATTACTTGAAGTTGCTGGCTAGTGCAAGAAGTTATTGATAGCATTTTTTTGTACAACGAAAAGGCATGAATTGGTGCCCCTATAAAATATGCTGTAATTTATTATTACAGCGTACTATATACATTTAACAGGGTTGTGGTGCGATCCAAGTCTATATTTTTTATAAATAAATATGTTACAATATCATTAAGTAACAAGTCCATCAGATATTCGATTCCTATCTTAAGTAATTAAATCAAAATATCAATTTTTGTTGTCAAGGGCAGTAATTGTTTTATATTAAACACCAGACAGATGTTGATAAAAATAATGTTACTAAAACTAGATAAGTTATCCATTAATCACTTAACGTATCCAGATAATGATAAAAATTACAAAATTTGTTGCAATGATACCATAGTTTATTCAAATTATTAATATTTTTTTAAGTTATTGAAGCTACAAGACAAGTGGGACGTTCACCTGATGGTACGTGATATGCCAGCCAAAAACAACGTGGCGCTAATTAAGATGGTTTACCCAAGTAAGTTCACTAGGTACAACTTTCATCAATCCGGAACACAGTGACCTTTGCACACTAATTTTTGGCGGCAGAAATAGGAGCGTCGATAGTCCTACCTAGACAGTCTCTCGCAGTAGTGACCTATCACCAATAGATTTACAAAAACTGTAATATTTTTCTTTCCTTTTCAACCTAACATATATTAAAATTATTCTTATTCTAAAATTATTCTATCTACTTTATATTGAACTATCTGTTATATTGAACTAAATATTATTATAAAAAAAGTTTGTAAACAAAAAATAGTGTTAACCCCAGTAAAGAATCCCGATATCCATTAAACTAAACTATAAAATCAAAACTGTACCTATGTACAGTAGTATTATCAAAACCTAAGAATAAATAAAATTAACTTTACTTACCAAGCAACATTAACACACCAACAAATGACACACATGAGTATAAGAATGGTAGGTATGTCCATAAATCTGTAAACCAATAAGCAAGTAGTTAGTAGTAAATATTTAAAATTGTATATTTATATAATTAAATTTTATAACAAAGCTTGAATTATAATAATAGCCTGCAAGTGGCCCCATAATCATTGTTAAATATTTTAACATCAAAGAGCAAGTGAAAGTTTTAAAATATTTGTCTTTAAAATCTAAATTAGACGCTTCATTAAAAATAAATAAATCATGATTCTTTAAAAAGTTTACATCTAAGATTAGCTAATGATTATAAAATGAAATTTTCTCTAGATAAAATAACAGTTCAGCTATTTAATTATACATTGGTGTGTAACATGCATTTTAACAAATAATATATTAGTTTTTATTACATATAATATTTATTAAATTAGTATATATTTTTATTTAAATATTGTTATCATAAACAATGGTTTACTTACTAAGCAGAGCATCAATGCTGGAACGATCTCCTTCAAGCCAAGCAGATATAACATATGCCAAGCCCAGCATTACTACACCAAGTAAGGCCAGTACTATAAAAGTCTCATAGACCCGTCCCCTCAGCCCTCGGCACCCAGGAAATCCAGATGATTCCGAAAATAGGTATGCAAATGGCAGAAACACAAACAATGATAAATTTGAAAAGAGAAACACGTGATTCCAAAGTCCTAAAACAGTCAAGTTTATTTTTTGTTAAAAATATTTGATAGATATAGAACCATAAATTATTTAGATATACCAACCTTGAATAAGAGAGCTGTTAAGCCATTTTACATAGTAGCTGTTTGGGTACAAAATAAGCACTTCATTGCTGACTATTGACACTGGCAGCAGAAGAGCAGATCCCAATGAAACTGCTAAAGCAAATGTGCACAACCAAAGGCTTATTCTGTACACTTTGACTTCATCCTCATCAGCAGTAAAGTAATCTTCGCTGTCCCGTCTTCGAAATTTTTCAATCAGCATAAACGAGAGGAGATATAATAATATAAACAGCAACAGGAAAATCTATAATAAAATTAAAAAATAGTAATGCGTAAAAAACATTTATAAATAAAAATACGTACGACATAATATAAAGCGTTCTTACGATCTGCTCCCGAACATTATTGTGGAATATCTGCTCACGTAAATCAGCCTCCTCATCATCCATTATTTACCATTCGTTTGTTTTTATCTTTTTATAAATATTTTAACAAGGTGTCCCACATTAACATACCACTGCATTTTAAACTGTTATAACAATAGTCACTCAATATATAATAATCACTTTTAAAAGATTTTATTAATATTTATGAAGAATAAAAATGAAATAGCTTAATTTTATTACGAGAATAGACGTTTTATCTCACAAAGTTAATATACAGCGATGAACGATACACTACACAACTAATTTTTTTGTTTTAACAGCTGAAAGACAGATTTACTGTCAGATTTTACACCAGTGACAAGTGACAATACTATATAAAGATAAACAAATCTTCATAAAGTCACTTTTTATCAACATTGGCCTAATAAAAATTAATCATCTATGTTCAATTTCAAAAGATCGAGTAAAAGAAAATATAAGCTAATTCATTAAAATGATCTGTTTCTGATCTATAATTTTTGTGCAGCTTAAAACTTGTCATTTAATTATCCAATAAAGAAAAATCGTCATCTACTAAAATCACACAAAATATTAGAATGATGATGAATAAAGATGAAATGATGTAAAAGATAGAATTCCTAAGAAATGAAGAGAAAGAGAGTTATTTCAATTTAGAATCCACATTAGCGTAAATGAACAAACACGTTCCATATTATAACTATTATATATCTTTATAAAAATACAAAACACTTTAGGTCTCGGTATTGAGAAGAAACTGAATTCTAAATTTTTGATAATAAACTATTACATCTTATTCTTTTATAGTATAAACAACGTAGGTAAACCAGAATGGGTAATCTATACTCAAAACCAATACTATGCTATAAATTTACTAATCGCCTTTACTTAACTAATACAAGAATTTGAACGGATTTTTTAAAATTAAATTTATTGTATTGAAATGACTGTAGTGTTAACAAAAATTTTGTTTTTAACTTAAACGTTTTTGTTCTTTTGGATCTATGTTTTTTAGTCTTTAACATATTTAAAAACTTTTAAAAAAAAATTCTGTGTGTTCTTTGTCAATTATGATTATTGATAACTAAATGACTAATGGGACTTATATTTTTTTAATTTTTTCTATTCTCACTTACAATCATGTGATTCTAATTAAATTTTTATCATATAAACGTTATCATAATAAAATCTGTGGTAAATTTATAACTTAACATAAATATACTTCCTAACTTCTGTCTCATGCATTTTCCAAGTTTTTGTTGATAATTTTTATTTGAAAATCATTTTCTCTAAATTTAAATAACATTATATTAAAAATGATTCAATGCCTATTAAAAATTTTTTACCCAATTTAATCTCAATATTACACCAAAAAGTTAGCTAAAGTGGTATGAATACTATAAAATAACATTTATCATCAGTCGACATACGTTCACTGCTGGACATGACATAAGTGCCCCCCAAAGATCTCCATCATCCAGCTGCTTCTTGTGAGCTTCACCAGATTGTTGGACCACTTATTAGTACAATAACATTATGATTCTAAAATATTGTTACTATTCCAGATATGAAGACCTAATGTAACTTTCGAAGAAACATTTATTACTGTGAATAGAAAATGAATTCTTCGTCTTCGAATATAAATCATCATATTATTGAACAAAGTAGTCTCACAGGTATTTTCTAACTAATTAATTTTAGTACTATTTACAAACATACAGTTTATAATCATGGTTTCTATATTGTTATTATTAACATTTTTTACCTTTTAACTTTTAACCTTTTTAAGTACCGCACTGGCCTAATAGTTAAAGGGTGTGACCTTCATTCTGAAAGTTGCGAGTTTGAATATCTGCATGTACCAATGACTTTAATATTTAAGTTATGTATATTTTGTGAACTTTAGTTATAATAGCGAAGTACAAATGATGAAGGAAAACATTTTGAGGAAACCTGCACATGACTTAGTTTTTATTTTAAGGTGTGTGTGAAAGCACCAATCTGCATTGGGCTCGCATGGTCACTATGGCCCAGTCACCTTCATATTGAGGGTATGTCTTTGCCCCAAACAGTAGGGACATAAATTGGCTGTTATGGATTACCTTTTCTATATTCATATACCAATAATAATTTTTGCAGTTGCTACTCAAAAGCAAAGAAAGGTTTATTCTACATAAAATATTGTTTCCAGACTCAACATTGTCGAAGAAACCTGAGTTTTCATTGCGAATTGTGGTTTGTGATCATTACTTAACAAAGCCAATACCTGGAGTAGATATTATTTATTCTGAGTTTAGAGGATCAGATATAAAGCAGGTAACATTACCAATATACCATCATATAGTTTTAGAGTGATCATGATTATCATTATTTCCCTATTTTATATGAAGAGAAATACAGTTTGAACAGAAACCATGTGTATATTCATTTTTAATATGTTTTATACTACAGGTTCCAGTTCTCAGGGTGTTTGGTCCAACTCCAGATGGTAGAAAAGCATGTCTTCATATACATGGTATTTTTCCATATTTTTATGTACCATGCCCAACACCAAACCCAGAACCCCAATTTTTATACCAAGTAAGTGCTTTGTTGTGTATAACAATTATAGCTTATATATATTTATATTTATGTTGTTAATATGAGAAAGCAGGAATAAAAATTAGAAGATAAGTAGAAAATTTAAATAAAAAAAAAAACTGTTTAGCATTTCATTCATGTTTTCTTTTAAATTAATATGGTAATGACCGTGATGAAAGTAAAGAAATATGAAGAAGTTTTAAGAGGACCTGAAACAGACATTTTGTATATTCTCTATTTTAGAATCCATCTTCAATAAATGATCATCATCATTTAAAATAATTCGATATCCACAGCTGGACATAGATCTCTTGTAATGTGTTCCACAAACTATGGTCTTGCACTGTTTTAATCCAGTGACTCCCAGTGACTTTTTTTGTCTTCTGTGCACCTGTGTGCTGCGCTAAGATATAAGGTCGAGATTTTTATTTAATTATTTGAAATGAATATTGCTTATTTTTTAAAAAAAAAAACATCTAAAACTCCACCAGATATCTTAAAATACCTAATGGAAAAAAAATAACGAACTTTTTTAAATCCAATTAAGTCTAATTGTTTTTAAATGTACAATACCTAAATTTTATATTGTGTTATATTTTATATTTATTGTGTTTTAGATAGCAGCAAGTTTGGACAAGGCTATTAATATAGCATTTAAACAAGCAACATCAGCACAGCAACATGTATATAAAATATCTCTAGTAAAAGGATTGTAAGTGTTCACATACTTACCTTTTACCTTTATAATAATATCAGTATTTTTTTAAATTAGTCAATGTTTATTTCATTTTCAGACCATTTTATGGTTTTCATGATAAGGAACATTTATATTTGAAGATATTTCTATATAATCCAGGTTTAATAAAACAAGCAGTAGAATTATGTAGTAATGGAGCTATATTAGGACAACCTTTGCAACCTCATGAATCTCATCTTAACTTCACCTTGCAGTTCTTCATAGATTTTAATCTTTTTGGGATGGGCAACATAGAGTTGCAAAATTTAAAATTTCGACGATCGGGTATATTTCAAGATAGTAATGAACTTTTACATAATTTAGAGCAAATTATCTTGAAACCAGAAAGTATATGTTATTTCGAAGCTGATTGTGTTGCATCACAAATAATTAATAGACAAAGAATAGGGAAAGCAGATGGTATTGAAAATCCAGGTCTGGAAGAAGTATGGAATCAAGAAATTGAGAGACGTAAACAATTAAATGTATCAATAGCATCTAAATCACTCACGCAAATCAGAGATGCAACAGAAGAAACCGATTCACATTACAAATTTCAGAATATGTTTTTGGTGAAAAATTCAAATTTTATTGCCAAACCAGTTGAAATAGGTGAAAACTTAAATAAAGATAGTAGTGACATTTGTTATCCTGCTGAGATTTCAGACGGATCACAACATTTTAATGCATTTGAAATCAGTACACATTTATCAGAGAGTGCACTAAATGTCTCTATGAATAAAACATTACAATATATAAAAGATGAAGTTATTGACAGCACATTTGTAAATGAAGACATAGCATTGAACAGCAGTTTTTCTCTTCATTATAGCCAGGTCATGTGTATGTGTCTTTTCTAAGAAAGATTATTAATTATGAAAGGATTAGATGTAAATAATTATTTATGTAATAATTTTTAGTGGACAATGAAGACTTAGAGTTGGTAGACATGTTACAAGATTTGGACGATAAGGTAATAGATGAAGACAGCATAATGGGAACACCAGCAGAAGATTTGGGAATTAAATCTGATGCTGAATTGGATGAAGAATATTCAAAAGTATTTGATGATGATACTATATTTTTGGATCCAGAGAAATGGTATGTGAAACAAGGTAATATAATTATGTGATTTATTTGTCATTTTAAATCAATCTTCATAATAGGTTCATTTTGAATCTTCATTATTGAAAAATTTCAGTAAAGATAATACTATTATTGTAAATGAATACACTTCTTCATGGAATGATTCTTTTTGGGATGGTGCTAATATACAACAGTTGGATGGAACCTGTGACGACGATCGTAAGTATTAATCTGGTCAATATTTTGTTAAATAAAAGTTTTTATCTATTTTTTGATTACTATACATTCACAAATCTTTATTCAAACACTATTTTATTTTAGATGTAAAAAAGGTAAGGAAAAGAAAAATGAGAGCTTTTAAACTTGGATTATCCAAACCGAAAAGTAAAAAAGACAAAACAGTTATAGTTAATAAACAAAATGAAATAGAAAATGTTAAATCAGATAACGAAGTGAATGAAATAGAAGATTCAGAAACTAGTCAAGAATCTATTGTTAAAAATTCAGATAAACCCAAGGATATTTTGAATGACTTGCAACATAGTACAAATGAAAAATCGGTACTTGATGCAGTAATTCATTGTGATAGCAATGTAGAGGATAAAGAAATAGAAAATAACGCAAAAGTGGGGATTGCCTTTAAATATGATAGAAAAAAAGAATTCGAACCCATTCCAGGTCCATCAAAATTACCTGTGAGTGAAAGAAATTTTATTTCACATGGTACATGTTTGAATGATTCCTTTGAGTCAACTCCAGAAGATGATAATATGGGTATTAAAAGCTTTTATGATTCGTCGAAAATTTTTGAAACATCTTTAGAAAACGAAGATTTTCCAGATAATTCTCAAAAACCAATTTCAAATCAAAATAACGTTATGATCAGAGAAGAATATATTAGTGAAAATATGAAAAAAGAACATGAAAATTCCTCATGTGATTATAAAATTTACCAAAAATTGATAATAACCCCAAAAGTTAAGCCTCCTACTAAGACTAGCATTATGTCTACATTGGAAAATTATGGTATCTCTAGAAATTTAAATCCTAAACCATTTTTTTCTAACTATAGAGATGTTGGGGACAAAGTTGAAATAGGACAAATGGTAATTAAGTTACAAAGCAAACACGTTCGTGATCAAATTTCGTTTGAAAAAGTCTTAAACACGACTACTATCGAAGAGTGGCGCCAATTATTATTCATGCAACAAACAAATGAGATGACTGATTCTCCAAAACCAGAAGTTTTAAAATTACTTTTAGCTGGGAATAAACAATGTGTTTTAGAGCCGATAAAGAAGGCACCCACAAGTCATGATGTTTCAAACTGGATTAAACAAAACGAAGTATTGCCAGATTTCACAGAGCCTATCAAAGATTGTAAAAATAAAAATTTAGATGAATTGGAATCATCACAGGTTTTAGGTTTAAATGAAGAGGATATTAATAATAGTATAAGCTTGGAGAGTATAGATAGAGTAAGTATTATAAAACCCTGTTTATTTAAGTAGCAGATGGCTTCATTTGGAATAAAAATGTAATTTTAAATATTTAAAGGACAAAAAGGAGATTAATAGTCTTCAAGTGACAATGCACCCCGATGGATCATTCCTTTGCTTCGGAGGTACAGAAAGCCAAGGAGACAATGTCCTAGGTACTCCTACAGTAGAGGTATGTGATAATTTGTTTTTATATAGTTAATTAAATAGATATTTGTGTTATTTTTTGAATGGAGCTATTACTTTTAATTGTTCATTTGATTTTGTACTCCTTCCCTTAACAGGGAACACTTTACACAGTAATGTTTAAAGGTAGTAGGTATTTATTGATGAAGTATTATAATACTATTCCTTTAATAAGTAAACACTAGTTAAAACATGCTAAAGAGGCCAATTAAAATTTTTAGGTAAATTTTCTTACATTGATGCTTGTGGAAGTACATACATCAATTCGCTGTGATCTAAACCCCGATCCTGCCGTAGACACTATTAAAGCAATATTTATATATGTTAAAAATGATTGCCCACCAAATCACTTCCTGCAGAGTATGGTAACAGAGATTTTAGTCGTTGATCCTCTGCCGCCACCAAAATTATTAGACAGATGTATATTTAATACGAAAATTACTTACGTAGATAACGAGAATCAATGCATTGAGAGCTTAATTGATTTAGTAAAGAAACACGATCCAGATATAATGTGCGGGTATGAAATAGAAATGAGCTCGTGGGGCTACATTATAGAGAGAGCGCAAAACTTGGGCATGGAGATAGTCAAAGAAATTTCTAGAATCACTGAGAAGAATAGACAGAAACGCTGGAGGAATGATGACAATGACCTTGAAGGTCGGGTTATCGGTAGAATCACATTTAATGTTTGGCGCCTATTCCGCCATGAGTTGGCATTGTCGAGTTATAGTTTCGAAAACTGTATGCACGTAATTTTGAATGAGAGGGTACCAACATATAGTTTTGCTCAACTGTCAGAATGGTGGAACGATGAGTCCAGAATTTTAAGATGGATCCCGGTGGAGTACTATCTAACTAAGCTGTCGGGCACAGTCAGGATGTTAGAGAAACTTGATATGATAAGTAAATTGTTTTTTTATATTTTCCTATTCGCGAACCGACATAACGAAAAGTGATATATAGCTAAGAGGCAAGTGTGCATTGCATGTGTGCAGTGTTAGTGGACGCTGGCTTTGCCCCTTACGATAAACCTGCGCTTGTATTATGACGCACACGGACGTTACGTGGACTAGAGACGCTTTTAATATTAACCATCCTTTAACCTTCAGGACGAGAAATGATAGTACTATTATTCTCTGCCGGTGCCATTTACAAATACTTCAAATATGTTTATTGTATCAACTTTAAAAATTTTTGTACGATTTTAAAACACATCATTTGTTATTCAGATCGAACATCGGAATTAGCGCGCCTCTTCGGATTGCAATGGTGGGAGGTCCTGTCTCGTGGTTCGCAGTTTCGCGTGGAATCGCTGATGCTGCGTGCCGCTCGACCCCTCAACCTCGTAGCGCTTTCGCCTACAGTGCGCCAGCGGGCGGCAATGAGGGCCCCCGAATGTCTACCGCTTATTTTTGAACCCGGTCAGTAAATAATTTATTTATTTTATAACTAAATAAAATAAATTATACCAATAAACCATAATTTTGTTTGAATTCCAAATATATTAAGATGTTACAGATTATGTATATTGTTGACAGAATCCCGTTTCTATTCAGATCCAGTGATAGTTTTGGATTTCCAAAGTCTATATCCTTCAATGATGATTGCCTACAACTACTGCTTCTCAACTTGCATCGGACGTGTGCAAAACATTAGCTAGTATGTATGTTATACAAGTAAGAGTAGCTCGCTGGCCTAATGGTTAAAGCGTGCGGCCGTCATTCCGAAGGTCGCTGGTTCGAATCTCAGCATGTGCCAATGACTTTAATATTTAAGTTATGTATATTTATGAACTTTAGTAACAACAGCGAAATACAAAACGGTGAAGGAAAACATCATGAGGAAACCAACACATGAATTAGAATTTATTCTAAGGTGTCTGTGAACTCGCTAACTCGTATTGGGCCAGCGTGGTAATTATGGCTCATCGCCTTCATATTGAGGTTAGGCCTGTGCCCTAGCAATGGGGCGTAAATTGGCTGTTGTGGATGTTATACAATATGGAAATTAAAAGAAACTATAACACCTTATTTAATCTTTTGGCGAATGAAAATATTGTAAGGAAGAAAGTTCCGATTTCAACAACTTTAATAGAACTTTAACCCAAACTAAACTAGCTTGATGGATAAATGACCTTGTATTTTTTCTACTGTAAAATCAATTTTAGTCATATACCTAAAATTATTTTTTTTTGGTAATATTATGAAACACAGACGTAATAACATTTGGCATGTTTATTATTTATAATACAAAGTAAAAAATGAGCTTTTGTTTTCCAGCGATTCACACTACGAATTTGGCGCGTGGCGTTTGCGTATACCAAAATCGAAGTTGGACACTTTAATGAAGAACGGGCTCGTGCATTGGTCACCTGTGGGTGTCGGCTTCATAAAACCGTCCGTGCGCCGCGGTGTCCTGCCAGCTTTGTTGCGTCGGATCCTTGCGGCTAGGCAGGCTGTGAAGAAGAATATGAAGTTGCAAACTGACGAGGCAGTAAAAAAAGCAATGCATTCAAGACAATTAGGTAAGAAAGTCAAGCTGTTTGCATTGACTGCTACCGTGGTGCAGTATATAGTGTGGTAACATTGAGATTCCGGGTTACTGAGGTCATGTCTTCTAAAGATTAGTCGGTGGTAGGGTTTTTGTTGTACCTACCTTCCTAGGTATTCACGGCCATGTAGTCAATTATTACCATTTGAAATTGAAGTCAGATATTAGTCCTTTGTAGAAAAAAAGTATATCTAATTGCGAAGATAGAAGAAAAACGGACATTATTGTTAATACTTTGAACTGGTTGAGAAAGTGGTGAGTTATTGTCTGCTAAAAACTTATCATTTCCATTTTTTATTCTTCAGGATTAAAACTTATAGCAAACGTTACATATGGATACACAGCAGCCAATTTCAGCGGACGCATGCCCTGCGTAGAGATTGGCGATAGCGTAGTGGCAAAAGGCCGCGAAACACTCGAGCGAGCAATTAAACTCGTACAAAATAATATCAATTGGAAAGCTAAGGTACCAATAAACAAACATTTCCATTGCATTAATTTACTGGTGAAATATTTCTGTAGCGGAGTCGATCAAGTAAATTACACCTCAACTCCCATTTGTGCTGCCTGACAGCAGTGTGCGAACATTACTGTTATGGTCTATAAGACAAGATGTTTAATTCCGTTACTTCCGTAATTTCATTAAGTACAACGGCCTTCAAACAGGTAACAGACACTTAACAGCAGTCAAAAACTTATCTTTAGGTAATATACGGCGACACGGACTCCATGTTCGTGTTAGTCCCGGGTGCGGATAGAACTCGAGCTTTCAAAATAGGACAAGAAATAGCAGACGCCGTTACAGCAGACAATCCCTCGCCCGTCGCTTTGAAACTGGAGAAGGTAAAAGCTCTAGACTGAATAAAATAAAAATATAAAATAAGAAAAAACTCAATGTTGAGGCATGGCGCCTTTTCTCCCTACCAGAGAGTTTAAGCAATTTAAAACAAACTAGAAAGGTTTTTTATTTAAATCTATTTTTTCAACAAATATATTAATAACAAAATGTATCTAGAGTACCGAATACTGAAATATATTTCGTTTCAGGTTTACCAGCCGTGTATATTACAAACGAAAAAACGATACGTGGGATATATGTATGAAAGTGCAGATCAAGAGAAACCGATCTATGAGGCAAAGGGTATCGAGACTGTGCGAAGAGATGGTTGCCCAGCGGGGGTAAAGGTAGAATCGATTTATTACACGGGTATGGACGTCAGTAGACTGGAAGATTAATTAGTAAACGATATTTCTTTTCTTCTTCGACACGGTAATCGTTATCTTGATAGTAGCTTAATCATAATAATGTGCTGCAAGTTAGAGATACACTGCACCATATTGTACTCCTTTCCTTAGAACATAAAATGTCTCGATACTCAGTTCTTCTGTTGCTATAATAGTAGCTGCAATGCCATGCAAACTAGAAATCTGTAATGTTTATGTACTACTTTTTGGCAGCAGAAATAGCCGCTGTAATGGTGTCCACCTAGTTTGTATTCGGCATAGAGATAACATATCATTATGTATAGTAATAATAAGATGAAATAAATTGATCACAGCTTCTCCAACGATCACTTTGCGAGCTGTTCGACACTGGGGACATGTCCCGTGTGAAACGTATCGTGTGCGCGACTCTGTCCCGGCTCATAGACGGCACGCTGCCTCCCGGCGACTTGTTCTTCACACGAGAGTACCATGGAGCGCAGGGCTATAGATCAGGGGGTGCCGCTCCACCCAATGAAATTGCTAAGTATGTTAATAGTCATTTCCTAAGTATAAAAAAGTATATGTTTTTTTATGCTTATAATAGTTTTATAATGAAAGTTGAGTTCTCCTTCACTACTCTATTCCCGTGTAATTATCGTGTAATATGGATTTGGATATACTATGATAAACTTGACACTATTACATACATACATATAATATATCACGCCTCGTTCCCAGCGGGGTAGGCAGAGACCACCTCTCTCCACCTGCTACGATCCTGGCACACCTCTCTCGCTTCCTCCACTTTCATAAGCGTCTTCATGCACGCTCGTCGGTTGCGTGTGCTTTTGATCCGGCCTTTCTTTCACTATTATAGTAAGAAAATTTATATATAAAAAATTGATAGTCAGTCCCAGCTAATATACATAACAGTTGGATGTAGTGTATACCCATCGTAGTAGTACAACATGTAACCATGACGGGACTTTAATTTAGACCCAGGAACGGGCCACGAGAGAATTCCTTCAAAGCAACCTAGATTGTGTTTCAAACGGAGTTTCCGCGACTTCATGCACGACGAGCAATGAAGATATAGTGAGATGAAGTTAATCCGGACTTCTCCCCCTCACCTTTTAAAGCGAGTATCTCCCTTAAAATTTCCACTCAAAATAATTAATTATTTAATTAGGAGGATGATGTCGCGTGATCCGCGCAGTGTGCCTCGCACCGGGTGGCGCGTTGCATGGCAAGTGTGCGCCGGCCCGCCCGGTACCGCGCTGTCACGCCTCGCGCGTTCGCCAACTGAGCTCCTGCATTCCGCCGCGCAACCCCACATCGCGTACTACGCGACACGCGTTATCCTACCGCCGCTGCACCGATGCCTGTCATTGCTCGGAGTTCAAGTCTCTAACTGGTAAAAATCAGATACAGTAGTGTTCTGAGGCCGCATGCCGTGAAGTTTGACTGATAGTGGAATTATTCTAATCCACTTTCCTAATAACCACCCACATGTGTACCTGCCGTCATAATTTGCTGCAATGTTATTTTGTAAATAAAAACCAAAGTATTATGCACTACATAGAGGCAGAGTTAAACACACCGAATTTATAGTACACAACACATTAAATTATTTCACCATACATTGTTTAATAACTAAAAATAATCTCTATTACAAAGGTGGGTAGAAGTGGGGTATGGCCGTGATATTCAATTAGAGAGAGGTACATCAAACCGTGGGGGAGGAATAGCTCGATACATGCAGCGTGGAAGGTGTGCGATCTGCGGTACACGTGGCACCCGCTCGCTGTGCACCAATTGCGTGTCCCAGCCCAGCTCCGTTCATGCATTGTACACGCGACTGACACGCGCATACATGCACAAACAACATTTCTGTAATGTAAGTTAATTTAAGTCAAGGTTGTTTTTACTCGACAAAACCAACAGAGTAGGACGTGCACCTGTTGGTAAATCATACGCTCGCCCTTAATACTTAGATATGAAATAATATATTAAATCGCATTACCTTTGTAATTTCATTTGTTATAACACCTTTCTAACCAGAACACAGTAACATTAATTTTTTCATTGCACACCTATCTTAACTGTAAAAATATGCGTTATGGTGGTACTTACCTTTTATTTATTTATATTTTATTGAAATGGAAAATCTAAAGATATCTTGCTTCTAGGAGGGGGAAGGCAAGGTTATGTGGGATTTGTATCTATTAAAACCCCCTAGGTAGTATATTGCGGGGGATCTCGGAATATCCTACGGAACGCACCGGTGTCCCCTGCACTACGCCTAAGCACGTCTCACAGAGGACCGTAAGACTCCTCGGCTCATTTTCGCACTACACTATCACCTCGGTTTTGTCGTGTATCCGGACTCGCTTAGTGAGCAATGAAGGCCCTCATCTTCAAAGCCCACGAACCTGAAAAGCGTTTTGAGTCACCTTCTAGGACATAGTCCGAGACAGAACAGGCGCTGATACTTATCTAGACGATAACAGGCTAACTCTTACCACCAATAAATTAATAACGTTATTATTACAAAATCAATTGATTTATCTATACAACCATCAAAACTTTTAGAAATATTGTTCTACAACTTTAAATTACTTTATTCTCATATATGAGCACTGTATATGATATGATTTATAAGATATGATGGTTTTTCGCAGATCTGTGACACATGCTGCGGTCATTCGAAGTATTTACAATGCGAAAACACTGAATGTCCTATATTGTGGCGCAGGGAAAACGCACAACAGAAATTGGATGAAGTACGCGACGTCATCAATAATTTACCACCCCACCTGGCGAATTGCAATTTAGATTTTTAATTAAAATTAAGTTCTATGTTATATTTATATTAATGGATTATATTTTTATTCCAAATAAAAAACATTCAATTGTGGTATTCAATGCGTTCCAAACCTCTATAACATAAAAAATCAACATTTAATAATAAAAAAGAAATAAATCGTCTATTGAACAACGTTCTCTTATAACGATACTATTTACAAAACTTTTATGTCGGAACATTGTTGTCATGAACCATAAAGTAGAGGAGTGAATAATGCCTAGTAAGAAATTAAATAAACGTGATTAAACAATTAGAAATAAAAAAAATATATATTATTAATTTAGTTTGTCAAATTTTTAAACGATTATATAATATTTATTACCCCGATTATATATAAATTATTACCCCGACGATTCAAGTGCTTTACAACATATGGTAACGGGTTGACTATACTAGAGACAAAGTGACAGTCAGCTTGTTTTGACAGTAGTAGTATTACAACTTAAAGTTGCGATTATCATAAATAGTTCCATTTTAAAGTAAGCATTCAAACCTTGTTCCCGTGTCCAATAACATTGTTTAATAATACTGAATATAATAATATTGAAGGTTTTATAGGAGTAAGAGAAAATGTATAAGAATGTAGAACTGCGCAAATTACCAGCGGGTACACTTTGCGAAATTATAAACACCTTAGAAACAAACAATGATTGGAAAGTAGTTATGTCATATATACCCAAAAATCCTACTAGCGATATATTTGAACAGAAATACAGTGAAAAAGATATAAGGTATATATTACTTTATTTTATGTTTTGAATTTATTAAATGTATTCAAATGTAGTGTATTCAAAGCACGCACCATATTCACCTCTCAACTACCAGTGTCAAAAGAAAGGGTCTTTAATTAGTGCGTGTTGCCAGTGATGACTTATGGCCTTGTAAAAAAGCTTGAAGTCGCACAGAGAGCAATTGAAAGGGCTATGCTCAGGGTTTCCTTATGTGATCGAATCAGGAACGAGGAATTCCGCAAGAGAACGAAGGTCACCGATATAGTCCCAGAGATTGCTAGTATCAAGTGATAATGGGCAGGACACATCGCTCGAGGGATTAACACCCAATAGAGCACCAAAGTCATCGAATAGTGACCATGTACCGAAAGATGCAGTGTTGGCAGGCACCCCACCAGGTGAACAGACGATCTGTTGATGGTTGCGGGAAGCAGCTGGATATGAGCAGTGTATGATTGATCAATGTGGAGATCTTTGGGAGAAGCCTATGTACAGCAGTAGATGTCTGTCAGCTGATGATGATGATGAGCTGTTCAAGTCTTATAATTTTTGTTTTCTGTTATAGGCTTATTGAAAAACATTCTAAATTTAGTAACAGACAATGTGCAGAAATACTAATTGATGAATGGGGAACATCTGGTAAAATTAGACCAACATTGTCAACATTGAAAGAAATTGTACTGAAGGCAAACATCTTAAAAGCAGCTGATCAAATTGCTGCTCTTCTTTTAGGTAAAATATAATATTTACTGGTTATGGGTCTCTGTAGTGTGCTAATTTTTGCTACCAAACTATAAAGTGATACTACTGGATATATGTTAATACTTTTACCATATTATAAGCAGGCATCTCACTTAAACCAAGTCCATATTCTGCTGGTGTCACATTACTTATGGCTGTTTGTTTATCAAACTCAATTTTCAAGTTTGAAATTAAATTTTTAAATAAAATCAAACTTGTGATGGCTCAGATTTGATCACTATTGATCTTGAGGTCTGAGTCAAAGAAAACATTATAAGGAAACTGATGTTTTTCAACAAAATTATTTGTGGATTTGCAACCTTTTTCAGTAAGCACAGTGAGCATGGTTGTAAATGTCTTGACGCTCCTTTCGAGAGATGCTCTTGAACCCTTATGTTATGTAATTTTTGGATAACAGCTTCATATTATTTAATTTTTAATTGTTCTAAATTTTTTTTTTTTGCTCAAAATTAATTAATTTCTTAGCATCATCCTAATTTATCTAAACTATCAAATTTGCAGAGGAGCGTCCATGTCGGCCTAGTGATGGCCCAGCAGCAGACATTAGTACAGATGTTACAAACATTTTAGAAAATGAACACTTAAATCAGAGATTTAATTCTCTAGATCCTACTAAAAGAATTCAAAATGATTTGTTTAATGATAAAAATTTGTGTAACATAAGCACTGTTCCTATGAAATCTCAAACTCATAATGGTGATATCAGCTTTAATATACCACGCATCAGTTTTCTGCAAACTTTAAATGTCACAAGTGAGTTGTCACAAGTGCAATTACCACAATCATCCAGAAATATACCCAACTTAGATCTGATACTTCCAAACTCTTCCGGTCAAACTACTTCCTACAGTTTGACAACAGGTACAGAAAGTAGGGAAATGTCTCAAGGGTTTGTGGAACAACATAATCGATCAAACAGTGAGAGCAATTCATATCAAAAGTCATTGCCAAACATATCTGATCTGCACCGACATATTGATAAAAAAATCCTTGAAGACACAAATTTGATTAATTTTGAGTACAGTGAATTGGAAAACATCACTTGTAACTTTTCAGAAACTGTGATTAAAGGACCTTTTGGCCCAAGTGGTAAAATAGGTAGTGGAGGGTTTGGGGAAGTTTTTGTTGGTTTCCATCCAACTTATAGGGTGCCTCTTGCTGTTAAAAAAGTCCATCATCATTTATTGTGGTCGATGCATAAACCACATATGGCCATTGACATGTTTAATACTGAAGTAAAAAATCTTACACAATTCAGACATAAAAATATATTACCCATATTAGGGATTTCAATGAATGGTCCTGTTCCTTGCATCATATGTGAATATGTTGATGGCGGTTCCTTAGAGGAACAATTGGCTGCAAAAGTTTTGAGTGAGAAACAGAGACTTGATATAATGATTGGCACTGCCGTAGGATTAAAATATTTACATACCAGTGAACAAATAATTCCCAACAATAGTCCTTCTGATAGCAACACTGAAAACGTTACAAGAAGAAATAACTTTGTGCACCGTGATGTGAAGAGTGCTAATATTTTGCTTACTAAAGATTGTGTTCCAAAGGTAATAATTTGTTGCAAATAACTATCCTGTGTAAATCTTACCTAAACTACTCCACACAGATTAGTTTTATTTGTCTATGAACATAAGTAATTAAATATTCTTCATAGTCTCTATGAAAAAATCCTGTGATACAATTATAATTTCTAGTGATTTCCTTATTGCTTGGATAAAATTGGTGTTGCCTGTTTAATAGGTGGTGTACTCGGCAAATTATAATGAATTGTCTCTTTATTGTATATAGAGGCTGCAAATATACTAATAATATTTTCTTATTTTAGATTTGCGATTTTGGGCTGGTGAAACAATATGAATCAACATTTGTAACAACTTCTCCAATGGGCACTTCCGCATATATGGCACCGGAAGGATTTTATGGGACAATAACCCAAAAAATTGATATTTATAGCTATGGCGTAGTACTTTTAGAGCTGCTCACTGGTTTAAAACCAATTGTAGAAAATCAAAACAATACAATTAATATTAAGGACTATGTCAAAGAGCATATAAAGGAAACTGGTGTAGTTGAAAGTGTTTTGGATCCAGTAGTTGGCAATTGGACAAAAGCTAAGGAAATATATGAATTATCACAAAATTGCTTGCAGCACGAGAGGACAAATCGACCATCCATTGAAGATATTTGTGATATATTAGCTACTATAACTGATAATCAATCTTGAGTGGACAGCAGATAAAACAATAATTTTTTTTCATTTTTCATTTGACCTCAATCATACATGATGTGAAATGATAAAGTGACCGTTGATCATGTATGCTCACCTAGAATACTTTGGCTTTCGATAGTGGGAAAAACCAATGCTGTTATGACAGATTTGGACAAGGATGGTTACAGGGTTCGAAATCCTATCATCCTCTAAAACCTTACAATTAAGAGTGAAACAAAGTTAGCTCAGAATGTAATGTCACCTCAAAATTGAACTAGATACTCTTGTACAACGCCAGCCATGATATGGTGGTAGAAATGAAGATATTAACAGTATCAAATACTGATTTAATATTTAATAAGACATCTTTAATCTTTACACTATTTGATATACAAATACTTCAATTTCTTTTATAATTTGATAAATAAAACATTATGTTACATTATATGGTTTTTAATAGCATCAATCCTGGTCAAGAATACTTTATCTACAGCACAATTAATATTGTCTAAACTGTTTATAATCATTTTTTTTTCAGATTTAGTGCACAATAATATTAATGTTATAATTATATTGTGCACATCGGACAAATTATCTTCTTTACATATATACAATATCTTGAATAGTTTGGAGATTACTTTATGTTCAGCTTCACGGAGCTTCCACACACACCAACAATATTTAATCCACTCCTTGAAAGTCTGAAAATAATTGTTTTATTTTATTCAACATGGCTAAAAGGATGACAGATTATGTTTTATATCTTAAATATAAGATAAAACACATGAATAGGTACTATATGATCTTAGCAACTAAGTGTTCCTAAAAATAAAAATGTTAATATTTTTCAAGTACCCTCTTAATTTAAATAATCATTCTGTAACACATAATAGTATAATATCCACAAATATAATTTGCTAGCCTGTAACAAAGTGTGACCAGATTAGTTTTGCAACTGCTAAACTTGTTTGAAGAAGGCACTTCATGATGATAATTAACATGTAGTTGTCATAAACATATTTATATTGCATATTCATTTTTTTTGTTATAAGGCTCTTTACATTTTAAATTTATATTTAATTAAATTAGTTACAATTAACATTTTTGTTTATGCCAGGTTTTGTTTATTGTTAGTTGGTTACATAGTATTTAATTTGTGAATGTAATCCTGCCTGTAAGTGGTACACATATCAGCCAATTATTTCATAAATGTTTTTATTTTCGATATTAGGACACGCATGTTGTTGTACCATTTTAAAATAAATAATAATAACAACTGGCCTAGATAGGACGACAAAGATCATATTTGTAGCTTGTCACTGGATCAGGCATAAGAGGACTCATTTCTCTAGAAATTTTACTAACTATAGCATTAGAAATCAGATCATAAAATTTATTCAATACATATATATTATTTATGTTTTGTCTCCAGAAATAGATGCTTTTTAGATGGTCTCCAGCAACAGAGACTACCACCTAAGACTATTCCTGGTAATGAGAAAAGAATTTGTGCACCTATCAATATTTAATAAAATCAATTGAATATATAAACACAAAAAGCTGAGCATTTTTTTATCTTGGTAAATAATCTTTAAAGTAAATGGCCAACCATATTGTTAACATTTGTGTACAGTATTTAGATATAAGCTATGAGGTAACATTGAAAATTAATTAATGTTCTCTTTACTTCTCTCATGAGTTTGTCTGTTCTCCTCAGACCTTGTCACATATTTACATTATTGTAAAACAAACATATGCGTGTAAATTGAAACAAAATATTGTTACATACCTGTAATATATTATTCAATAGTAAATCACTCGCTGTTTCATTGCAACACAATTCCAAATTATCAATGATAATTGTCAGGAATATGCTTCTATTAACACAGTGTATTTTAAGCATTGTTATCATTGTTCTGGTAATATTAAATAATTCAGCTTTTCTATACAAGTTTGATTCAATTACTAGCTGGTCCAGGGCGCTGTCATATATCTCATCTAGTTTCACTTTTTACAATAAAGAATTTATATCTACTTCAAAACAAAGCATATGAAATCACATAAGTCTCATGACAAGTAGTAGTAACTAGTTTTTTATTGTGCATGAATAATATTTCCATTAAGATTAAATTTATTTTAAAATTTCAAACTTTACAAAGTTAAGACAAAAGTGTACTAATACTATATAGCTAATATTAATAGCTGACATATAAACCAGCGATTTCTAAACAGTAAGACATAAACTTTTCTAATTTAGTTTACATAAAAATATCTAATTATTACCTTTATGTTTACTGGGAAAAGGTAGTATAATGCAAATAAACTTTCAAAGCTCAATTTTGTTGTTTCAATATCTTTTTCAGATTAAACATTTTTAAGACACAAATATATAACATCATAATAATTGCCGTGTTCACAATCTTCAACATTCTGAAACATAAAATTAAAAAAAATGTAATACTATAATAAACATTTATTTCAGGCTGAGTGGCCTATAAATAAGGAAAAAAGTAAACAAAAATTCTTATGTTACAACAAATATTAGAAATTTACAAACTAAACATAAACGCTTCTATATGTTTAAAATGAATTGAACTGAAGACGAATTTAGTGATACCACTCCCATCTGTTAATCAATGCTTTCATGTGTGAGCCTCGGCAAATATGCATGAAGCACTGCACAAGACCAATAATCCCATCATCCTCCTGAATGCAGTATTGTACTAGACATACGAAGCTTATATTATGCTTTCTGCATTTAATAAGCCCACAGACTGTAGGTATAAAAATTTTGACAATATGTCTTAAACAGAATTGTTTTAACATCTTTGTTGCGCAATAAATCAAAGGTCTTATAATTTTAATAATCATTCGCATATAAGCTAAAAGTTGCCTCAAAAGAAAGCAACAGTAAGCAACAAAAAAAACAAAATTATTATGGATTTCATATTATTAAGCATCAATTATATCATCACCAAATGGAGCAATGATCTGTGTAAGGCAGCTAGTAGCAATTAGATGTGTGTTGCTGAAGGTCAGGCTAAGTGCTCCTTAGGAGAGCCCTATGACCAGCAGAGGACTGCAGCAGGCTGTTGATGATGGTGAAGGATCAATTTAGTTTTTATTAAAAATTTTATTTCTTACCAAACATTTTAATATTGCACGGATACATTTCAATCCTTTAATTTTGTTTTCGAGAATGTAATCATCTGATAGATATAAAGCAGCAGGAAGTATTCTTGATGGAGTCAGATGTACATTATATTTCTGAATGACATAAAACAATCGTATTATGAATTCGCATCCTTTTAGTTTTACTTAACAATCAATTAAAAACAATAATTTGTAAATATTAAATAATTTCTAATCACTTACTTCTATATCCTTGACTATATTAGAGTAAACTTCTATTTGCCCTGGATACTTTTTGAAATCTTTTGAAGTAAGTTTCTCATGTAAAATTTCGAAACAATTATCGAAAACTAGTTGATGATCGAACATTTTATTTTCTTTTAATATATCAACGATATTTATTTCATGAAAAACTTGAAAGTAGTAATTTAATTTTTCAGATAATTCGAAACATTTCACTGTATTCCATGTTGTTTTACTTGAAAGTTCATAATATAAAATTATGAGATGAGATACTATATTATATTCAGAAATAATGAAATCTTTTACATTAATTGTTTCAAGTTTTTGTAAAAGTGTATTGAAATTTTTGTCTAAGTTCTTATCGCGATTCTCAAATTCGTCATGATTTTGACTTTCATCGTAATTTTCACCGAGTTTGGGTATAAAACACGATTCAATAATATCTTTTAAATTTTTCACCTCCATGATCACAGTGTAAGACTTGTGTTGAATGAAGTATGTATTCGGTTAATCGATATTTGTCGTTACAACAGAAAGCCAAAAGGAAGCTACATTTACAGACAATAAATATTGTTATTATTTAAAACATAATTGGTTATAAAAATATCCTGTATTTTAAGTAATTGTATTCTAAGAATCAACAATTGTCTAGGGCATTCAAAATTTTTTAAATATACTAAGATTAATAAAATACAGTAAAAGCCCTTTATTCTCAGGGTATATTCTATAAATATGCCGCGAATATAGAAACCGTGAATACGGAATGATAAATTATATGAGATTATAAGGGATACGTTCCTAGATGACAAAATAAAACAAAAATATATAAAAAAAAAAAACAATTTAATTGAAGTTTTTGAATATTTTGATTAACTATCTTAAGGCTTAGACAATGGTTTGAAGAATTTTTACAATTATTGCTTCTCAACTTGCATCGGACGTATGCAAAACATTAGCTACTATGTATGTTACACAAGTAAGAGTAGCTCGCTGGCCTAATGGTTGAAGCGTGCGGCCTTCATTCCGAAGGTCGCAGGTTCGAATCTCAGCATGTGCCAATGACTTTAATATTTAAGTTATGTACATTTGTGAACTTTAGTAACAACAGCGAAATACAAAACGGTGAAGGAAAACATCATGAGGAAACCAACACATGAATTAGAATTTATTCTAAGGTGTCTGTGAACTCACTAACCCGTATTGGGCCAGCGTGTTGACTATGGCTCATCGCCCTCATATTGAGGTTAAGCCTGTGCCCCAGCAATAGGGGCGTAAATTGGCTGTTTTGGGTGTTATACAATATGGAAATTACAAGAAACTATAACACCTCAGTAAGGAGATCCTATGCTAGAAGAGGCGCAATATCTATACCCACCGGGTTTAATCTTTCGGCGAATGAAAATATTGTAAGGAAGAAAGTTCCGATATCAACAACTTTAGTAGACCTTTAACCCAAACTTAACTAGCGTGATGACCTTGTATTCTTTCTACCGCTAAATCAATTTTAGTCATATTCCTAAAATTAATTTTTGTGGTAAAATTATGAAAAACAGACGTAATAACATTTGGCATGTTTATTATTTATAATACAAAGTAAAAAATCAGCTTTTATTTTCCAGCGATTCATACTACGAATTCGGCGCGTGGCGTTTGCGTATACCAAAATCGAAGTTGGACACTTTAGTGAAGAACGGGCTCTTGCATTCCTATCCTTGCGGCCATGCAGGCAGTAAAGAAGAATATGAAGTTGCAAACTGACGAGGCAGTAAAAAAAGCAATGCTTTCAAGACAATTAGGTAAGAAAGTCAAGGTGCTTGCATTGACTGCTTCCGTGGTGCAGTATATAGTTGAGATTCCGGGTTATTGAAGTCATGTCTTCTAAAGATTAGTCGGTGGTAGGGTTTTTGTTTACTCACCTTTCTAGGTATTCACAGCTTTGTTGTCAATTATCACCATTTGAAATTGAAGTTAGATATTAGTCCTTTGTAGAAAAAAAGTATATCTAATTGCGTCGATAGAAAAAAATGGACATTATTATTAATACTTTGAACTGGTTGAGAAAGTGATAACCAATATTAAAATAATATGTAATAAATTGCACATCTTGTCATACTCTCATCATCATCATCATTGTCAGCTGATAGACCATTGTTGCTGATAGATCCATTGTTGTCCCACGCTGCCTACTCTCATCGATTAGAAATATTAATATGTTAATTTTAAACAACATTTATTCATCAGTTATTGTCTGCAAAAAATTTATAATTTTCATTTTTTATTCATCTTCAGGATTAAAACTTATAGTAAACGTTACATGGATACATAGCAGCCAACTTCAGCGGACGCATGCCCTGCGTAGGGGGTGCTGGGTCGGATAACCTCCACGTGTGCCCGGAGGATGCAGTTACCCTTCGGACCTCGGTCCGGGGGTAAAGGCATCTCCTGGGACTGGTGTACCCTGGGCAACGGCAGCTGCTTTATGCTCTCGGGCATAGGGCAACTGACGGCTAATAATCCGACACCACTGGCGTCGGGAAGTGACGATCCCACCGCCCGCTGAGGGGAAAACTGAACAAGAAACGCGCCGCCCCCCGACTCGCACATCATCGTGGGCGGCGTACGAATAGAAATCGGGCAAACCCTGAAGTATTTGGGCCTCACGCTCGTTAGGCGGTGGACGTTAGCAGGAGGCTGTTCACTCGCTGATATTAAAGTGGGCGATATTCGCCGATCTCCTCTGCGAATGGGATCTGCCTGGGTACTTTGTCCTATAAGCACAGTAAGAAAGCTGGCGATAGCAAAACGTGTCCGCGTAGGGTGGACATTAGCAAGGGTTGAGGTTCTAGCGAAACGACCCTTGCAGTGTTACCGATGTCTGGAATTGGGGCACGTTCGTAATAGATGCCCTAATGAAAAGGATCGTAGCACGCTGTGCTACGCTTGCAGTGAGCCAGGCCATAGGGCTAGTCAATGTACTACTGGAGTGCTAAAATGTCCACTGTGCGTGGATCTCGGACGCCCAGCTAATCACCGACTGGGGGCTAAGGCATGTGCACCTAAGCGGAGGAGAACAGGAACAGGGAGAAAGCAGGCTCCTGCTCCTGAGCCACCCCAAAGTGCAGAGAAGCACATGGAAGTATCACCTTCGATCGAAGGATAAAGATACTCCAAGCTAACCTGAATCACTGCCGCGGGGCGCAGGACCTGCTACTGCAACACCTCGCGGAGTGGTCGGTAGCTTTGACCGTAACGGCCGAACCTTACCGTGTACCAGACCATCCTCGCTGGTTTGGTAGCGAAGATGGCAAGGTCGCTATCTATTGGAATGGGAATACAGGGGACCGACACTGTTCTACAATTTTTAGCGGGCAAGGTTTTGTTGCTGTCGAATGGGGGCCTCTTGCAGTTGTGGGCTGCTATGTCTCTCCCAACTGCACACGCGCCGCCTACGAAGTGTACTTGGACTCTGTAGCCAAATGCATTCGCAGATGTCAGCCACGTCCGGTCCTTGTTCTAGGTGATTTCAATGCACACTCCAAAGTGTGGGGATCCTCTCGGAACAGCACTAGGGGGGAGACTTTGCAAGTGTGGGCGGCTGGGCTTGACCTTCGGCTCCTAAACCATGGATCCGTCAGCACCTGTGTGCGATGGCAGGGAGAGTCGATCGTTGATCTATCATGGGCAAACTCTTCTGCCTTGCGCATGGTGACAGGCTGGAGAGTAGCGGAGGAAGCGGTCACGCTTTCTGATCACCGCTATATTTTGATTAATTTAACGCTTGGCTCCTTACAACATGCTGCTGGCAACCACAGCAGCAGCCTACCGCGGCGGTGGTCCCTCAAGAGACTCGATGCAGATATGCACGAAGCAGCAGCCATCGTCATGGCCTGGCCAGAAAGCATAGCCGAAGGAATGTTGTCCGATCCTGTAAGTGGAGCGACTTGGTTTCGGGAATCGATGACATACATTTGTGATGTCTCAATGCCCCGAACAAAGCTTATTAAGTCGAAGGCGGTTTACTGGTGGTCGCCAGCTATAGCGCAACTGCGCGAGGTTTGCTTGCGCGCTCGACGTCAGTACACAAGAACCAGAAGGAGACGACGAGCCACAGTGGACGAAACGACTCGTGCCTACAGGATGTACAGAGACGCTACTAAATCGCTCCAACTGGCTATTAAATCAGCTAGATCTCGGGCTTGGAACGAACTGCTCGAGGAACTGGAGAGGGACCCGTGGGGACGCCCATACAAGATGGTATTGGGCAAACTCAGACCTTGGATTCCTCCACTAACAGAGACCTTGGATCCTTTATTTATGGAAACAGTGATGGACACTCTCTTCCCAAGGAGTCAACAATGCCCAGTACCACCTTCTACGGAGTCGTTGAATCAGCTCGTCTGGTCCGACGAATGGGGTGTGACCAACGAAGAGTTAGAACGAGCCATTAAGCGTCTCAAAGCCCGGAATACTGCACCAGGTCCTGACGGAATTCCCGGACGCGCGTGGGTACTAGCAATAGCCGCCGGACTAGGAGATAGACTGAGGAACCTGTTTACCTGCTGCTTCAGTGCTGGCCTATTCCCTCAGGGCTGGAAGGAAGCACGGATGGTGCTGTTAAAGAAAGATGGTAGGACCGCGGACACTCCTTCTGCATACCGACCCATATGCCTGTTGGATGAGGCTGGTAAATTGTTCGAAAGAATAATTGCCGATCGCATCAATCTGCATCTCCACCAAGAAGGCCCCGATCTGTCGGATGGCCAGTTTGGTTTCCGAAGAGCGCGCTCAACCATGGATGCGATCCTTCGCTTTCGGGAACAGTCGCAACGAACAGTGGATCAAGGCGGTGTGGCATTGGCAGTTAGCCTTGATGTATTGAACGCCTTTAACTCACTACCATGGGGAGTAATATGGGAAGCTCTGGCGTACCATCGCATGCCTCCCTACTTACAGCGCATTGTCGGGTCCTATTTAAAAGACAGATGCGTTCAATATGTGGGTCGGGATGCCATATTTCATAGGAGAGAGGTAAATTGCGGAGTTCCACAGGGTTCTGTATTGGGCCCTCTATTATGGAACATTGCATATGACGCAGTCCTTAGAGTCGATCTCCCCGCTGGAGTGTGTGTTGTATGTTACGCGGATGACACATTAGTATTGGCAAATGGAGACAGTTTCGAGGACACCATCCGACTTGCCGAAATTGGAGTAGCTTGCGTTGTGGACAAAATCCAAGAGCTGGGTCTCCGGATAACGCCTCATAAGTCCGAGGCGATATGGTTTCACAAGCTCCCTAAAACAAGGGAACCTCCCAGCTTTTCGGTTCGCGTAGGTGACGTGCCTGTTGAGGTGGGATCGGTAATGAAATATCTCGGTCTCACTCTAGACAGTCGATAGAGATTCGAGGAACATTTCAACCGCCTGATCCCTAGGGTTGAGAAGGTAGTAGGTGCTCTGCATAGACTACTGCCCAATCTTGGAGGTCCCGGAGAAGGAGTCCGCCGCCTCTACTCGGGTGTTGTGCGATCGATGGCTCTCTATGGCGCTCCGGTTTGGTCAGACCGGTTGACGGGCAGCCGACGTTGCCGGGCTAAAGTCAACAGTCTGCAACGGAAGATAGCCATTCGTATCGCACGGGGATATCGGACGATATCGTTTGAGGCGGCCACTATCCTGGCCCGGTTCCCACCTCTGGACATTCTGGCGGAAAGGGACGCGCGGATTTATACGCGTCTACGTTCTCATCGAGAAGAAGCCGAACCCCTGGATGTGGTGGAAGTGCACAGGCAAGAGCGCCGCCGCGCTTTGGAGGTGTGGAGAGAGAGGCTAGCTGAGCCGCGGAACTCACGGCAGCGTATAGTAAGCGCATTTCTGCCGAACCTCGAAGCCTGGCTTAGATTGGGCGGAGTGGCGCATGTCACGTTCAGGCTGACTCAGGTACTCACAGGACACGGGTGTTTTGGTGAGTACCTGAATAGGATTGGACGTGAACCAACCACGCAATGCCACCATTGTGGTGGAGAGCTGGATTCCGCTCAGCATACGCTCGCAGAATGCCCTACGTGGGAGCCTGAACGGAGAATTCTCATCCACAAAATCGGGCATGACCTTTCTTTGCCAGTAGCGATATCAACTGCACTGGCAAAGAAAAATGGGTGGATAGCGTTGGTTTCCTTCTGTGAAACCGTTATGATGCAGAAGGAGTCCGCCGAGCGAAGTCGGGAGAGGGCCGACTCCGTCCATAGACGAGGACGTCGGGGCGTTGGCAACGGACGCCCTAACCCGTCAGCCCTGTAGTGCCGGGCCATTAAGAATAGGACTAAGGTATTCTCTGCCTGTCGTACAAGGCGACTAAAAGGGTCCTCGGTTTCGTAGGCTTTGAGGGTGGGGGCCCTCAGAGCTTAATAAGCGAGCCTTAGGAGGACGGCAAATACATTGTGGTCTTGTATTTGCCGTAGCAAAGCGTGAGGTCTAGTAGGGCTTTGGCCCTTCCGTGGAATGTTAATCGAGAGTGCAGGGGGGCGCCGGTGCGTTCCGTAGGAGATCCCGGAGCCCCTCCTAATGCACTGAGGGAGACCACCGAGGGGGTTTTAGTGGGTACAAGCCCCACATAACCTTGTCTTCCCCCCAGAAGCAAGGTATCTTTTAAGAAGATTTCCCCCGCGAGAAAAAAAAAAAAAAAAGGCGGTGGACGTTTCGCCAACACTTCGCCGCGCTATGCCCAAAATTAACAAAGGCAGCGGCAGCGCTAGCGTCCCTCCTGCCCAACTTGGAAGGGCCTAACGACAGTTGCAGACGGCTATACATGGGAGCTGGACGGCGGGTACGCTTCTCGCGGGCGATGCGCCTTGGCATCTACAGGCGCAGTCGCTCGCGGAAGTGTACCTCTTCCTGCGGGATGCCGGAGAGCGTCGGCCGGACCCGGCCACGGTCCGCCGGATCAGGCGCGTTGCCCATGACGCCCTGATCCGGCGGTGGGAGACGGAGTTAGGTAACCCTGCCGCCGGCCGGGACACGGTCGAGGCCATCAGGCCCCACCTATCCCGGTGGATGAGCCGGCGGTACGGGGCCTTGACGTTCCACCTGGTGCAGGTGCTGACAGGCCATGGATGTTTCGGCAAGTACCTGCACCAGGTGGCTCGTAGAGAGATGACGCAAGAATGCGTCGAGTGTGGTGCGCCGATTGAGACGGCGCACCACACTCTGGCGGAGTGCCCGGCATGGGGGCCGCAACGCCACTCCCTCGTCGTGCAAGTCGGAAGTAACCTCTCGCTGCCGACTGTAATCGATCGTATGTTGAGCAGCGAGAGGTCTTGGAAGGCGGTGGCCTCCTTCTGCGGCGCAGTGATGCGTCAGAAGGAGGCCGCCGAGCGCACGAGGGAGGCCGACGCCGCTGCCGCACCTTGCAAGCGGCGGCTGGCCGGCGGGAGAGCGCGGCGGCAGAACCACGCCGTCCGCTTCCTCCCGCCGTGAGCGACGGGCGCCTAGCCGGGCACGGTGTGAGGGGGCCTTCGGGCCGTTAGGCGTGGCCCTTTGGGCCTTTTGTCGTGTTTCCCCTGGGAATGCGTCCCCCGGGGGAGTCTTGGTTTTTGTCCCCCCTCCCTCGTCGAAGTGGGGGGAGGGAGTCTGGAGAGAGGAGGCCGCCGCCCAATTCCTTCACGGGAGGGCGGCGGCCGGGCGTGCGCTCCGTCTTGGGCGCGCGCGGTTGTCTGTGGGGTCGGGGGGCCCCAACGTGCCGGTCCCGCCAGGGGCCGGTACGGGACGGCAGGTGGGTGCCTTTGCTCCCCGCGGGCACCCACCAGGAGGAGTTTTATACGCGGAGGCGCCCGGAGAGTTGCTTGACTGAAACCCGGGCGTCTCCAGTATGCGTATGGCGGGACAAGCAGTGGTGGTTTTAGTGGGTATGGGGGTCACGCACAACATCTCAGTGGCCCCGAGCCCCACATAACCCGGCGTCCCCCCCCCCCCTGAAAAGGACGCTGGGTATGCGGTAACAGCATTTCCACCACCAATATAAAAAAAAAAAAAAAAAAATGGGTGTGGTACGATCGATGGCTCTGTACGGTGCGCCAATCTGGGGCCAAAACATGTCGGCCAAGAACATCACTGCCCTCAGAAGACTACAGAGGGCAATGGCCATCCGTGTCATACGAGGATACCGTACAGTATCATTCGAAGCGGCAACTGTGTTGGCGGGTTCACCCCTGTGGGATTTAGAGGCGGAGTTGGCAGCCCTACTTTACAAGTGGCATAAGAAGGCCACGAACAGGGGTCTCATAGTCCATCCTGACGAAATTCGGAGGAAAAGGGCAGGACTACGATCAGAGATGGTCGAAAAGTGGAGACAAAGGCTCACATTGCCAGAAGCGGGCCATAGCACCGTCACCGCTGTACAGCCAATACTCGCACAGTGGCTCAGCAGGCGGTACGGCACATTAACATTCCGACTGACACAAGTACTTTCCGGACACGGGTGCTTCGGAAAGTACTTGCATCGCATAGGACGGGAGCAGAGTCCAATCTGCCACCACTGTGCGGGTACTGAAGACAGCCCTGCACACTTTGCAGGAGTGCCTGGCTTGGAGTGCAGAGCGCGAGCAGCTACTCGCGGTGACAGGAGAGCAAACGCTGTCGCTCCCGACCATAATCCAATTAATGACCGAGAGCGAGAGCGCCTGGGAGGCGATGGCCTCATTTTGTGAAGCCGTTATGACCAACAAGGAGGTGGCGGAGCGTGAGAGGGAGGTTACCAGCCAGCTTCCCCTCCCGCCGCAGGCGCACAGCACGACGACGAGCGCACCCGCGCGATGACCTCCGACTACCGTGAGGTCAGGCCTGCGTACGGCGGGGAGGGCAACCTGTCGTCCGACCAGTGACAGGCCGTGGCGGTGAGTACCCAGTGTCCGGGCGAGAGGTGCTTCGGGGATGGGAGCGGCGACTCCTCGAACCGTCGTACGGTCGCCTCACCGTTGAGGCCGTCAGGCCGGTCATCGGTGACTGGCTGGACCGGGACTTCGGAGTCCTCAGTTTCTGCCTGGTGTAGGTACTCACGGGGCACGGTTGCATCGGGAGCTATCTGCACCGGCGGAACTGCACGAGTAGGACGGACGAGGCGTGCGACGAGTGTAGCCACCCGGTGGACACATCGTCCCATACCTTGACCGATTGCCCGAGATGGGGGGGGGGGGGGCAGGACCGCGCTCGTAGCCGCGATAGGGAGTGACCTCTTGCTACCGTCCGTGTGAAGCTTTTAAGTCGGTTGGAGTCCGACACTACCACCGGCGCCGGCCCAATTTTGCAACGGGGTGTGCATTTCCGTTAGTATTTTGTTACACACGTAAATAAAAAATAAAAAAACCCAGTGTCCGGAGTGCTCACATTAGGAGGATAGGAGCAAGGCCCCTCAAGGAAGGGACCCGAAGAGGGTCAAGGCCGGCCGGGAAGGTGGCGATTGCATCGATCGATCCCACCAACCCGGCACTCAGGCCGTGAAGGACACCGGGGGGTTGTTTTATTGGGTGAGAGCCCCACATAACCATTCGTCGTGCTATAGGCGAATGTGTATGCCGCAGGACATTTTTTCCCCTCGACAAAAAAAAAAAAAAAAGGTATTATATTGGACACAAAGTTACGTTACGGAAAGCATATTCAAATTGTTGTTAAAAATTATTTTTATCGCCTGAGTTTGGTATAAATTCGCACCTTTCTTTCGTCATAAATTCGTATTGCTCTATGTTAAACTCTTATTTTGTTTAAACTTAACTATGGCGACATTATGTACGGTCCGCGGCTGCTTTGTAGAACAAAGCGCCTAATATAGCGAGTTCAAAATGCCTGCACCCGTTCTGCTTCGACATTCCAGCGCGTTCTCACATTTCTCCCTACTTAAACAATTCATCAATGTCGAATAGGGAGTCACGCAGATAATAGCATATTGCTTGTCTTTTGTTTGGGTTATTAAAATCTAGAACACCGAAATATCTATACGCTAAGCTGAATCTTTCATCAGCTCAGGATGGATGCAGCGCTAAAAGCACTCGCCCTTGCCTTGTGTTCTATAAACATAAATCTGTGGCTTTTGCAGGTAGTTTCCGTCATCAAGCGACAAAGTGCTGGAATAATGTACCCCACCCCCTTTAAGAAACTTACTTGCAATTGTTCATTTTAAATCAAAATTGAAAACATATCTTTTAGAAAAACAAATTAATTCCTAGACTAACACATTATAATTCCAGCACTCGAGCAGATTTATATTTATATTTATTGATGAATTAACATTTTTACCTGAATTTAACGTCAATAATTTAACTTTAGATCTTTTTCTCTATCCGGCTACATCATGCGCGCACACAAGCATCTCGAAAATATAGATGCTCTTTAATAAGGTAGTAGCTGAAAATCAGTGTGTTGTTCACTACGTGGCAACAGTTACACTGAGCTACGGCCATTTTGTACCATTGCAGTACACACGGCAGCATTGATTACCTAAAATATTACTATGTCAATATACTTTTTGGTTGTCTGTGTTCTTTGTTGTAATGTTTTTGTCTTTTTATAAGTGTTCTGTACTGCGTGGACAAATAAACTAATTTATCTATCTATCTATTTGTTCAACCGGATGTGGAGTTTCGCAAAATACAGCGACTCGTTCAACCTCCCTGACCTTTATTTCTGCCCGGAGCACTCCTCACTTAGTTTCATAGATCGCAGCTGCTTCTCTAACTTAAGATCGAGAGGTAGTATTCCAGACAGAACCAAGGCCGAGTTGAGTGAAACAGTTCTGTATGCTTTAATTATCTTTAGTGCAAAGGCTCTTTGTATATTATTCAAATGCTTTTGCAATCCCAATTTTTTTGTTGCACTTGCCCACACACTAGAGGCATATGTTATTATAAGTTCTACTGTTGCGATATATATTATTCTTATAATCTCTCGGTGTAATTCCAACTAACTTTGGCAACTCTGCTAAGCTATTTGTATACGTTCAATGCTTTCTTACAAATTTCTGTAGTGTGTTTATGAAATGTGAGCTTGTTGTCTATATAGAGCCCAAGGATTTTAATATTTTCAGACAAGACAATATTTTCGCCGCGTATTTCAGATTTGGGTTATCGTATTTTAATTTGCGAGTAATAACCATCGCTATGGTCTTTGAGGGACCAAAGATAAGCTTGTTTTTGATTCCCCAATTCAAACGTACGCGAGGGCAGAGTCGGATTGTTTTTCTATGTCTAGTGCAGAATCACCATCAAACACTAAAACTACATCATCTGCAAAAGTTTGACAATAGTCACTGCGTTTTTGTAGTCCTTTTTATAAGCGGGTCCAACAGCAATTTCCAAAGAATTGGACTGCCAATAGATCCCTGCACACACCCTTATGTAGTATACCGCCATATCTAACATTTACATTTCTATCTCGTACGTAGCTGTCTAGCACACTTCTTGTTTATAGGGCAATCATCCTCCACTAAACGAACTCTCATTGCGGTCCACCACGTATTGTCAAAAGCCCCTTCTATGACCAGCGATATCATTACAACAACCTTCTCGCTTCTATTTTTCGTCGAATATGATTTATTAGATCAAAAAGAGAGTCCTCCGTGATTCTTTGGGGCATAAATCCGTATTGACGAGTGCTAATTTTTAGGAGAATATGCCATTTAAGTCTACCTACGATTACCTTTTTCAAAATCTTTTCCATCACTGGTAATAGACATATCGGTCTATATGCCTTTGGATGCATGTAGTTATCCTTGGGGTGCTGGGTCGGATAATCTCCTCGTGTGCCCGGGGGAAGCAGTTACCCTTCGGACCACGGTCCGGGGGTAAGGGCATCTCCTGGGACTGGTGTACCCTGGGCAATGGCAGCTGCTTTATGCTCTCGGGCATAGAACAACTGACGGCTAATAATCCGACACCACTGGCGTAGGGAAGTGACGATCCCACCGCCTGCTGAGGGGAAAACTGATATCCCTCGTGGATTCAATTTTCTCTTCGGCGCAATCAGTCGAGTCGCACGGCAAGTCCGCCCCTAGGGCGGCTGTTGGATTCGGCCACGCCCGGTGCACCATACATCAGCCACCAAGAATGCCGGCCCAGCGCCGAAAGCGGCTGCGGCCTCCGCGTACCCCGCCCCCAAAGCCCCCGTGGCTAAGGGGAAAGGGAAAGGGAGGCCGCAGAAAGAGGCGGGATAGCTCCCGAAATCCGCAGGCAATTTCGTGCCCGTGCCCGCCCCACCTCCATTGGAGGAGAGGTGGACCGTCGTTGCGCGAAAGCCGCGACGGGCGAAGGAGTTGCCGCCGAAGCCGCAGAAGCAGCAGCAGCAGCAGCGGCAGAAGCAGCGACAGCAGTCGCAGCCGAAACCGCAACAGCAGCAGCGCCAGCGCAGAGCCCGCAGGAAGATCTGGCCGCGAAAGCTGCGGGCCCTACGGTCCGCGGCGGTCGTGGTTACTCTTGTGCCTGAGGCGGTCGCGAAGGGCGTCTCGTACGCCCAAGTCATCGCCTAGGCGTGGGAGCGGATTGACCTGGCCGACCTCGGCATTGACGGCACTGCAAGACGGCGGCGACCGGAGCACGAATATTCCAAGTGCCCGGTCTTGAAAACGGCGAAAAAGACGATACCCTCGCCAAGAGGCTCCGCGAGTCTCTCGGCGAGGAGGTCGCGCGGATCTCGAGGCCGGTGAAGTGCGCCGAGCTGAAGGTCTCCGGACTGGATGACTCGGTCACCAGCGCCGACGTAGTCGCCGCGGTGGAGCGAGCGGGGGGCTGTCCGGCCGAACAGGTTCAGTCGGGCAGCGTCACCTGCGACAGAGCGCGCGTCGTCGGTGGGGCGACGAAGGGCGGCTAGCGCAGCGGTAGGGGCCTGAGGGTCACTCGACCGCAGGCGCTTGGCGCGAGCGAGAAAGCCGCGCGGGAGGAGGTTCAGATGTCCGTCGAGTGACGATGGACCTGAACTTTCTCCAGGCGAACATCAACCACTGCGCCAGAGCTCAGGACCTTCTGTTCCAGAGCATGGCGGAGCGGTCGATAAACGTGGCGGTGATCACCGAGCCGTACTACGTCCCACTGTGGGAGAGCTGGGCGGGAAACGTGGACAGATCGGTGGCCATAGGTATGGTGACCTCGAACGGCTCCCCCGACTTAGAGTTGGTGGAGCGTGGTCGGGGTTACGTCGCCCGGCAGGTGGGGGATGTGCTGGTCGTGGGAGCATATTTTGAGTTCGAACGGCTTCTCGACGAGATCGGTGCCCTCATCGGCCGGCTAGGGTCGGGTCCCATTCTCCTCGCCGGAGACCTCAACGCCAAGACGGAGGCGTAGGGATACCCGGCGAAGAGCGCGCATGGTGCGGCGCTCGAGGAGTTCGCGATCGGAGCGGGTTTGGTCGTGCTCAATCGGGGGACGGCGAACACGTGCGTGCGGAAAAACGGCGGCTCCATAATGGACGTAACGTTCGCTGGCTTCGCCGTGGCCCGCCGTATCGAAGATTGGGAGGTGCTCTAGGGCGTGGAGACTCTGTCGGATCATTTGTATGTCCGATACAATGTGTCCGCGACCGCAGCGACTCCGGGCGATCCTTGTCGTCCCTTGATCGGGGACGGCCCTCGGTGGGCACTGAAGTGCCTCGACCGAAACCGGCTCGAGGAGACGGCCCTAGTCGAGGCCTGGGTCCGCGAGAGCCGGGCTGAGGCAGCGGGCCTTTCCGTGGAAGAGGTGGCGGTCGACGTGGAGCGGGAAGCGGAGAGGCTGGTGCAGGCCGTGTCGCACATGTGTGACGCGGCTATGCAGCGGGCTATGCATCCTTTGGACGGCAGCCGAGAGTACCCCTACGCTGACACCCGGGACGTCGTTTGTACCATTGCAGTACACACGGCAGCATTGATTACCTAAAATATTACTTTGTAAATATATTTTTGTTCATCTGTGTTCTTTGTTGTAATGTTTTTGTCTTTTTATAAGTGTTCTGTACTGCGTGGACAAATAAACTAATTTATCTATCTATCTATTTGTTCAACCGGATGTGGAGTTTCGCAAAATACAGCGACTCGTTCCACCTCCCTGTCTTTTATTTCTGGGCGGGGCACTCCTCTCTTAGTTTCATAGAGCGCAGCTGCTTCTCTAATTTAAGATCGAGAGGTAGTATTCCAGACAGAACCAAGGCCGAGTTGAGTGAAACGGTTCTGTATGCTTTAATTATCTTTAGTGCAAAGGCGCTTTGTATATTATTCAAATTCTTTTGCACTCCTAATTTTTTTGTTGCACTTGCCTACGCACTAGAGGCATATGTTATTATAGGTTCCACTGTTGCGATATATATTATTCTTATAATCTCTGGGTGTAAACTCCAACTAATTTTGGCAGCTCTTCTAAGCTATTTGTATACGCTCATTGCTTTTTTACAAATTTTTGTAGTGTGTTTATGAAATGTGAGCTAGTTGTCTATATATACCCCAAGGATTTTAATATTTTCAGACAAGACAATATTTTCGACGCCCATTTTCAGATTTGGGTTATCGTTATATTTTAATTTGCGAGTAATAACCATCGCTATGGTCATTGATGGACCAAAGATAAGCTTGTTTTTGATTCCCTAATTCCGAACGTACGCGAGGGCAGAGTCGGATTGTTTTTCTATGTCTAGTGCAGAATCACCATCAAACACTAAAACTACATCATCTGCAAAAGCTCGACAATAGTCACTGCGTTGTTCTAGTCCTTTTAAAAGTTGGTTCAACAGCAAGTTCCAAAGAATTGGACTGCCAATAGATCCCCGCACACACCCTTTAGTAGTATTTGTGGTACAAGTTTTACCGCCATATCTAACATTTACCTTTCTATCTCGTAAGTAACTGTCTAGCACTCTTCTTATGTTTATATGGCAATCTACCTCCGCTCAACGAACTCTAAATGCGGGCCACCACGCATTTTCAAAAGCCCCTTCTGCCGCGAAGGGCCGGCCGAAGCGGCCGCTCCAGGTTCGAGCACCGGTTGAGATAACTGGAGCTCACCGGAGCGGCCGGGGGCCCAGGGGCGGCTTTCTGCTGCCTCGTGCGTGAGAGACGGTATAAAACCGCCCATGCAGCCGACGTGGGGTTGCGGACGACGTATCCTCCGCGACCAACCGGTGTCGCATCGGCGATGCGGCGGCGTTGGGGCCGCGGGGGAAGAGGAGAGTCGGTATTACGATGCGCCGTTCTCCCTATCCTCCGCGGCCGCTAACGGCTAGCGGCGGGCCCATCATCTGTCTGCCGCGGGGAGCCCGGAGAGGATATCTCCCGGGGCTCCCGTGGTCTCTGGGCGACGGGTTCGAGGGAATTCGTCGTCCGCACAAAGGAGGCCGAGGCAGGGGCGCGCTGCATGTTCCAGCACGCCTTGCAGGGGGGGTTTAACCCTCCCTACCGAGGTGGGGCTGCGCAAGCGGCCAGCGCCGGTCAGGGTCGCGGACGAAAGCACCAAGCCGTACCCGTGACCCTTGACATATGGCGACGAGTCGAGAACATCAAGGGGGTTTTAGTCGGTGCAAATCCCACATAACCCGCCTTGCCCCCGCGAGGACGAGTATGTGTAGGCATTTCCCCCACGTAAAACTAAAAAAAAATGTAGTTATCCTTTCCAGGTTTTCGTAACATCACTACCGTCGACTCTTTCCAGATAGTGGGAAAATGCTCTAACTCTAGGCACTTATTAACCAGTAAAAGACAAAATTCTGGATCGCAATCTATAACACGCCGGCAGATATTTGCGGTAAAACCGTCCGCGCCTGGAGCCTTATTTGGATTAAAACTCTCAACCGCGCTCTGTACCTCATCCATAGTGATTAGAGGATCCCTGCATTCATCCAAAAACTGACTATTTACACAGTCAGCCCGTACCCTAATGCTCCGATGTTTTGGAGAGTCATCATCGACTGAGTCATCCGGGTAGAGAGTATCCGTGAGGATATCCACTGATTCTTGAAAGTTCACTGTTCTGCTTTTACCTCCACCGGTAAGTCCTCGTGCCGTTTGGAAGTCCTACCAATAATTCTATTATATAAATAGCCTCCCACATGCCTTCCCTGTCTTGTTTGCCACAGAAACTTTTCCAGCTTTTTATTTTTGAATTTTTGGCTTTTTTTTCGTACCTTTCTTTAGTTTGCAAGTAATCGTTGATCACTTTTGCTTTACGGACTGGCGCAGCACAACGGATTCGACGCTTTTTGTTGAGCACTTATTTCTTTAAATCGTGAAGTTGTTTGGACATCCACAGTAAGTTGAGTTTTTCTTTGGATTTCTTTTTCTGAAGAGTATCTTCACAAGCTTCTCTAGTAATGCTAGTATATTTCTCCGTTTATACATCCAGGTCATGGAGGAGAAGGAGGAGAATGAGGAGGAGGAAGAGAAAATGTATAAAAATGTAGAACTGCGCAAATTACCAGCGGGTACACTTTGCGAAATTATCAACACCTTAGAAACAAACAATGATTGGAAAGTAGTTATGTCATATATACCCAAAAATCCTACTAGCGATATATTTGAACAGAAATACAGTGAAAAAGATATAAGGTATATATTACTTTATTTTATGTTTTGAATTTATTAAATGTATTCAAATGTAGTGTATTCAAAGTACGCAGCATGTTCTCCTCTCAACTACCAGTGTCAAAAGACAAGGGTCTTTAATTAGTGCGTGTTGCCAGTGATGACTTATGGCTTTGTGAAAAAGCTTGAAGTCGCACAGAGAGCAATGGAAAGGGCCGTGCTCAGGGTTTCCTTACGTGATCGAATCAGGAACGAGTAATTCCGCAAGAGAACGAAGGTCACCGACATAATCCCAAAGATTGCAAGTATCAAGTGGTAATGGGCAGGACACATCGCTCGAAGGACTAATACCCAATAGAGCACCAAAGTCGTCGAATAGTGACCATGTACCGAAAGATGCAGTGTTGGCAGGCACCCCACCAGGTGGTCAAACGATCTGTTGAAGGTTGCGGGAAGCAGCTGGATACGAGCAGCGTATGATCGATCAATGTGGAGATCTTTGAGAGAGGCCTATGTCCAGCAGTAGATGTCTGTCAGCTGATGATGATGATGAGATGTTCAAGTCTTATAATTTTTGTTTGCCGTTATAGGCTTATTGAAAAACAACTCTAAAACCTGACAATTAAGAGTGAAACAAAGTTAGCTCAGAATGTAATGTCACCTCAAAATTGAACTAGATACTCTTGTACAACGCCAGCCATGATATGGTGGTAGAAATGAAGATATTAACCGTATCAAATACTGATTTAATATTTAATAAGACATCTTTAATCTTTACACTATTTGATATACAAATACTTCAATTTCTTTTATAATTTGATAAATAAAACATTATGTTACATTATATGGTTTTTAATTGCATCAATCCTGGTCAAGAATACTTTATCTACAGCACAATTAATATTGTCTAAATTGTTTATAATCATTTTTTTTTTCAGATTTTGTGCACAATAATATTAATGTTATAATTATATTGTGCACATCGGACAAATTATCTTCTTTACATATATACAGTATCTTGAATAGTTTGGAGATTACTTTATGTTCAGCTTCACGGAGCTTCCACACACACCAACAATATTTAATCCACTCCTTGAAAGTCTGAAAATAATTGTTTTATTTTATTCAACATGGCTAAAAGGATGACAGATTATGTTTTATATCTTAAATATAAGATAAAACACATGAATAGGTACTATATGATCTTAGCAACTAAGTGTTCGTAAAAATAAAAATGTTAATATTTTTCAAGTACCCTCATGATTTAAATAATTATTCTGTAACACATAATAGTATAATATCCACAAATATAATTTGCCAGCCTGTAACAAAGTGTGACCAGATTAGTTTTGCAACTGCCAAACTTGTTTGAAGAAGGCACATCATGATGATAATTAACATATTTATATTGCATATTCATTTTTTTTGTTATAAGGCTCTTTACCTTTTAAATTTATATTTAATTAAATCATTTACAATTAACATTTTTGTTTATGCCAGGTTTTGTTTATTGTTAGTTGGTTACATAGTATTTAATTTGTGAATGTAATCCTGCCTGTAAGTGGTACTCATATCAGCCAATTATTTCATGTTTTTTTTTTCAATATTAGGATATGCATGTTGTTGTTGTACCATTTTTAAATAAATAAATAATAATAACAACTGGCCTAGAGAGGACGACAAAAGATCATATTTGTAGCTTGTCACTGGGTCAGGCATAAGAGGACTCATTTCTCTAGAAATTTTACTAACTATAGCATTAGAAATCGGATCATAAAATTTATTCAATACATATATATTATTTATGTTTTGTCTCCAGAAATAGATGCTTTTTAGATGGTCTCCAGCAACAGAGACTTGGTAGTCTCTGTTACTATTACTCATTACCAGGAATAGTCTTAGGTGGTCCTAAGACTATTCCTGGTAATGAGTAATAGTTAATATTTATCAGAGTTTTTTTTTTATAACAAGTAGATCTCAAACATGAAAATATATATATAATTTGTGCACCTATCAATATTTAGTACAAGCAATTGAATATATAAAAACAAAAAGCTGAGCATTTTTTATCTTGGTTAATAATGTTTAAAGTAAATGGCTAACCTCGTTGTTAACATTTGTGTACAATATTTAGATAAAAGCTATGATCATACAACATTTATTTATTTTTTTATTTTGTTACAATAAAACCTTTAACTGTTAATGACGTTATTTCAAAGAAGGTCACATTGAATATTAATTAATGTTCTTTTTTCTTCCCTCATTAATTTGTCTGTTCTCCTCAGACCTTGTTACATATTTACGTTATTGTGAATTAAATTGAAACAAAATATTGTTACATACCTGTAATATATTATTCAATAGTAAATCACTCGCTGTTTCATTGCAACACAATTCCAAATTATCAATGATAATTGTCAGGAATATGCTTCTATTAACACAGTGTATTTTAAGCATTGTTATCATTGTTCTGGTAATATTAAATAATTCAGCTTTTCTATACAAGTTTGATTCAATTACTAGCTGGTCCAGGGCGCTGTTATATATCTCATCTAGTTTCACTTTCTACAATAAAGAATTTATATCTACTTCAAAACAAAGCATATGAAATCACATAAGTCTCATGACAAGTAGTAGTAACTAGTTTTTTATTGTGCATGAATAATATTTCCATTAAGATTAAATTTATTTTAAAATTTTAAACTTTACAAAGTCAAGACAAAAGTGTACTAATACTATATAGCTAATATTAATAGCTGACATATAAACCAGCGATTTCTAAACAATAAGACATAAACTTTTATAATTTAGTTTATATAAAAATATCTAATTATTACCTTTATGTTTACTGGGAAAAGGTAGTATAATGTAAATAAACTTTCAAAGCTCAATTTTGTTGCTTCAATATCTTTTTCAGATAAAACCTTTTTAAGGCACAAATATATAACATCATAATAATTGCCTTGTTCAAAATCTTCAACATTCTGAAACATAAAATTAAAAACAATGTAATACTATAATAAACATTTACACACACATTACAACAATAGTGATACCAGTCCCATCTGTTAATCAATGATTTCAAGATGGTGTTGGAAGAATAATGCAATCCATCAGTGTGAGCCTCAGCAAATATGCATGAAGCACTGCACCAGACCAATAATCCCATCATCCTCCTGAATGCAGTATTGTACTAGACATACGAAGCTTATATTATGCTTTCTGCATTTAATAAGCCCACAGACTGTAGGTATAAAAATTTTGACAATATGTCTTAAACAGAATTGTTTTAACATCTTTGTTGCGCAATAAATCAAAGGTCTTATAATTTTAATAATCATTCGCATATAAGCTAAAAGTTGCCTCAAAAGAAAGCAACAGTAAGCAACAAAAAAAAAACAAAATTATTATGGATTTCATATTATTAAGCATCAATTATATCATCACCAAATGGAGCAATGATCTGTGTAAGGCAGCTAGTAGCAATTAGATGTGTGTTGCTGAAGGTCAGGCTAAGTGCTCCTTAGGAGAGCCCTGCGTCCAGCAGAGGACTGCAGCAGGCTGTTGATGATAGTGAAGCATCAATTTAGTTACTATTAAAAATTTAAATTTCTTACCAGACATTTTAATATTGCACGGATACATTTCAATCCTTTAATTTTGTTTTCGAGAATGTAATCATCTGTTAGATATAAAGCAGCAGGAAGTATTCTTGATGGAGTCAGATGTACATTATATTTCTGAATGACATAAAACAATCGTATTATGAATTCGCTTCCTTTTAATTTTACTTAACAATCAATTAAAAACAATAATTTGTAAATATTAAATAATTTCTAATCACTTACTTCTATATCCTTGACTATATTAGAGTATACTTCTATTTGCCCTGGATACTTTTTGAAATCATCTGAAGTAAGTTTCTCATGTAAAATTTCGAAACAATTATCAAAAACTAGTTGATGATCGAACATTTTATTTTCTTTTAATATATCAACGATATTTATTTCATGAAAAACTTGAAAGTAGTAATTTAATTTTTCAGATAATTCGAAACATTTTACTGTATTCCATGTTGTTTTACTTGAAAGTTCATAATATAAAATTATGAGATGAGATACTATATTATATTCAGAAATAATGAAATCTTTTACATTAATTGTTTCAAGTTTTTGTAAAAGTGTATTGAAGTGTTTGTCTAAGTTCTTATCGCGATTCTCAAACTCGTCATGATTTTGACGTTCATCGTAATTTTCACCGAGTTTGGGTATAAAACACGATTCAATAATATCTTTTAAATTTTTCACCTCCATGATCACAGTGTAAGACTTGTGTTGAATGAAGTATGTATTCGGTTAATCGATATTTGTCGTTACAACAGAAAGCCAAAAGGAAGCTACATTTACAGACAATAAATATTGTTATTATTTAAAACATAATTGGTTATAAAAATATCCTGTATTTTAAGTAATTGTATTCTAAGAATCAACAATTGTCTAGGGCATTCAAAATTTTTTAAATATACTAAGATTAATAAAATACAGTAAAAGCCCTTTATTCTCAGGGTATATTCTATAAATATGCCGCGAATATAGAAACCGTGAATACGGAATGATAAATTATATGAGATTATAAGGGATACGTTCCTAGATGACAAAATAAAACAAAAATATATAAAAAAAAAAAACAATTTAATTGAAGTTTTTGAATATTTTGATTAACTATCTTAAGGCTTAGACAATGGTTTGAAGAATTTTTACAATTATTGCTTCTCAACTTGCATCGGACGTATGCAAAACATTAGCTACTATGTATGTTACACAAGTAAGAGTACCTCGCTGGCCTAATGGTTGAAGCGTGCGGCCTTCATTCCGAAGGTCGCAGGTTCGAATCTCAGCATGTGCCAATGACTTTAATATTTAAGTTATGTACATTTGTGAACTTTAGTAACAACAGCGAAATACAAAACGGTGAAGGAAAACATCATGAGGAAACCAACACATGAATTAGAATTTATTCTAAGGTGTCTGTGAACTCACTAACCCGTATTGGGCCAGCGTGTTGACTATGGCTCATCGCCCTCATATTGAGGTTAAGCCTGTGCCCCAGCAATAGGGGCGTAAATTGGCTGTTTTGGGTGTTATACAATATGGAAATTACAAGGGTGTGAAGCACCCCTCCCGTTAAAAACTCTCGTGGTGACTCGTCGGAATACGAGACGCATCACCATATGCACCCCAGGAACCCTCTCCCCCCAAGGGGGGCGCCGGCCCGACGGCCCTTATCGGTCGGGGCGCCAGGTTCCTGCCGAAGAGCCATTCGGCGGTCGTGCGCCCGGTCCGCCTTGCGGCGGTGAGCTGTCGTCGCGCTCCGACCGCGTCCTGTCCCCTCGGCGCCCGCTCACGGATACGTTCGGTCTCCCGCTTCTGCGTCATAACAGAGTCGCAGAATCGGGATACCGCATTCCATGACGCCTCGCCACTGACCATGGTCCGGACCACGGACGGTAGCGAGAGGTCACTCCCTATCGCCGCTACGAGAGCGGCCCTGCCCCCCCCCCCCCTCGCCCATCGCGGGCAATCGGCCAAGGTGTGGGACGATGTGTCCACCGGGTGGCCACACTCGTCGCACGCCTCGTCCGTCCTACTTGTACAGTTCCACCGGTGCAGGTAGCTCCCGAAGCAACCGTGCCCCGTCAGTACTTGCACTAGGCAGAAACTGAGGACTCCGAAGTCCCGGTCCAACTAATCACCGATGACCGGCCGGACGGCCTCAACGGTAAGGCGACCGTACGACGGTTCAAGGAGTCGCCGCTCCCATCTCCGAAGCACCTCTCGACGCGCCTTTCGGCGCCACCTCTCCACCTCGTCTGGCGACGGAAGCGAACCCTTCCGCTCGAGAGCCCTTTTCCGCCGCCAGTAGAGGCGCGCCAGCGAATCCGCTTCGAGTTCCCGCGGCGGCGTCCCGGCGAGGACGCACGCCACCTCGAAGGAGATGGTACGGTAACCTCGTACGACCCACGCCACGGGACAAGAGGTGTTGCGCCCATATGGGCGCACCGTATAGCGCCATAGAGCGCACCACCCCCGTGTAGAGTCGCCGGCATCCGACGCTCGGCCCGCCCAGATTGGGCAGGAGGCGGCTCCGGGACCCGGCTGCGCGAGTGAGCTTCGGGCCCAGCTGCCGAAAGTGCTCGTCGAACCTCCATCGGCCGTCGAGGACAAGTCCTAAGTACTTTATCGAAGTACTTAGGACACATTGGAAAGTTTTGAGCCTAAGGTTGACATTTAAATGATGACAGTTTCTTTTTTAATTATAATCTGCTGTCTTTTGTTTTTCTTCTGTCAAAATTGCAAAATTTGTGATCGATTTAACAAAAGATGTTCGCGGTTTCCGTAGAAATGGATAAAATAGAACACCGTTCCGTCATAAAATATTTACAAAAAAAAGGATTAACGCTCAAACAAATTTATGAAGATATGTACGAGACTTTGAGGGAAGATGGGTAGCGGATTTCAAACGTGGCAGAGAAGCAGTGCAAGATGAACCTAAGAGTGGTAGGCAACCTAGGTAGAATTAGTAGAAAACATTTGTGGGTAGTAGAGGTGTTTTGTGTGCACTCCGCTAATAATATCTAATAAGTGATAAATATTTGTGATCTAACAGTGAAATATACTGTATCCTATTCCTAAATAAATTATCTATATAGAGATAAATACGATTTTAGTGAAACTAATGTGATATAAACATAAAGTGCATTTACATTTGGGACTGTTATAAACCGGACAATGAAGTGTCACAGTGTACAAAAAATCAACGACCTCTTTAACAAAGGCGTGTTATACGTACTGAGTGTACAACAGAATCACTAAATTTGCCCCGGGTAACGTGACTATACTAGCGCCGTGGTTTTGTGTGCGGTACTCATCGCAATACTTTTTTTTTTTCTCTGATATATTGTCATAGTTTTATAAACAATTTTCTAAAAAACTTCTAATACCAGAAATATTACATACATACATATATATCACGCCTCGTTCCCAGTATATATCACATTACAAAAATAACAAAATGTCAAAGAAAAGTTACTTCTGTGCGGGTTGTATAAAAGTTATCGAGGATAAGCGTTTTTTAACTTGTTTCTTGTGCAAACACAATTTCGACCTGACCTGCGCGAACGTATCCGAGCAGCATTTCTCTAACTCAATGACTTCTGATTTAAAGAAGTCATGAAAGTGCTCATTGTGTATTTGCAACGAATCCAAAAAGTCCACTAACAATTCTTCTTTACGAACCAATGATGGAATAGCGCGATGCCGTAGTGGAACCACTATCAGTCAATCGGTCCAAACCATCAATGGAAAATATCTCACTACCACCAAGCTGTGAAAAAGAGGTAGACACACAGCCCTTTATGTCAACCTTCTACTTTCGAGCAATGATCGAGGAGATGAACTTCAGGGAAGAGATGGCCGTAACCAAGGCGCAAATAACACTTTTCAATAATACCCTCATTAATTTTACACAGAGAGTTGAAAAATGGTTTTTAAATGTCGGGATATTATCTATTACTTGTTTCCATTTTCTCGATATCTTTTTATTGTTGTGATAAGTTCTCTCTTTGTTTTGCAATTGGAACTATGCATTCCATTCATCGTCAATGTCTGTTACCACTATTTCCTAATTATTCGCAATTTCAACGCTGTCTCATTGTGTACTGTAATGGTATATACTATAAACTTTGTCAAATTTAAATACGATTATCAACTAGTTATGTTATATTCCTGCACAAACTCCTGCATTTGTAATTCTTACAGACTTGTATACTCACAGTTAGTAAAATTTACTCTTAATTACAGAAATGCCCTATAAAACAAGATTTCTTAAATTGGGACTTTATAATGCAGGGTCTCACATGGGACAGGACGAATTTTTACATGCAATGGATCGTTTTAGTACAGATATTGTAGCGATTAATGAATCGTGGCTCCGGGCTCGTCAACAAAGCGCTGCTCCAGCAGCTCCGGCTTACCGTTTGATGAGTTCCCTACGTCCATTAAGCATGCGCGTCGGAAGAGGCAGGGGTATAGCGTTTTACATTAATTGCACTATACGTATAAGCAGTATCACCCAGTGGAGTGTAAGAAATAATCTAAAAATCAATCCCTTAAATCTAAATTCATAGCTTTCGACACATAATCACAAGTTGAACATATACGTGAGCAAAATCCAACAGTTACAATAAATAATGAAAATTTAGAGCAGTTATCTGAAATAAAAAACCTAGGTATTAAATGGGACACAAAGTTACGTTACGAAAAGCATATTCAAAATTGTTGTTAAAAATTGTTTTTATCGCCTGAGTTTGATATAAAATTCGCACCTTTCTTTCGTCATAAATTCGTATTGTTCTGTGTGAAACTCTTATTTTGTCTAAACTTAACTATGGCGACATTATGTACGGTCCGCGGCTGCTTTGTAGAACAAAGCGCTTAATACAGCGAGTTCAAAATGCCTGCACCCGTTCTGCTTCGACATTCCTGCGCGGTCACACATGTCTCCCTACTTAAACAAATCATCAATGTCGAATAGGGAGTCACGCATATATTAGCATATTGCTTGTCTTTTGTTTGGGTTATTAAAATCTAGAACACCGAAATATCTATACTATACTAAGCTGAATCTTTCATCAGCTCAGGATGGATGCAGCGCTAAAAGCACTCGCCCTTGCCTTGTGTTCTATAAACATAAATCTGTGGCTTTTGCAGGTAGTTTCCGTCATCAAGCGACAAAGTGCTGAAATAATGTACCCCACCCCCTTTAAGAAACTTACTTGCAATTGTTCATTTTACATCAAAATTGAAAACACATCTTTTAGAAAAACAAATTAATTCCTAGACTAACACATTATAATTCCAGCACTCGAGCAGATTTATATTTATATTTATTTCTGAATTAACATTTTTACCTGAATTTAACGTCATTAATTTAACTTTAGATCTTTTTCTCTATCCGGCTACATCATGCGCGCACACAAGCATCTCGAAAATATAGATGCTCTTTAATAAGGTAGTAGCTGAAAATCAGTGTGTTGTTCACTACGTGGCAACAGTTACACTGAGCTACGGCCATTTTGTACCATTGCAGTACACACGGCAGTATTGATTACCTAAAATATTACTTTGTCAATATATTTTAGTTCATCTGTGTTCTTTGATGTAATGTTTTTGTCTTTTTATAAGTGTTTTGTACTGCGTGGACAAATAAACTAATTTATCTATCTATCTATTTGTTCAACCGGATGTGGAGTTTCGCAAAATACAGCGACTCGTTTCACCTCCCTGTCCTTTATTTCTGGGCGGGGCACTCCTCTCTTAGTTTCATAGAGCGCAGCTGCTTCTCTAATTTAAGATCGAGAGGTAGTATTCCAGACAGAACCAAGGCCGAGTTGAGTGAAACGGTTCTGTATGCTTTAATTATCTTTAATGCAAAGGCTCTTTGTATATTATTCAAATGCTTTTGCACTCCCAATTTTTTGTTGCACTTGCCTACGCACTAGAGGCATATGTTATTATAGGTTCCACTGTTGCGATATATATTATTCTTATAATCTCTGGGTGTAAACTCCAACTAATTTTGGCAGCTCTTCTAAGCTATTTGTATACGCTCATTGCTTTTTTACAAATTTTTGTAGTGTGTTTATCAAATGTGAGCTAGTTGTCTATATATACCCCAAGGATTTTAATATTTTCAGATAAGACAATATTTTCGCCGCCCATTTTCAGATTTGGGTTATCGTTATATTTTAATTTGCGAGTAATAACCATCGCTATGGTCATTGATGGACCAAAGATAAGCTTGTTTTTGATTCCCTAATTCCGAACGTACGCGAGGGCAGAGTCGGATTGTTTTTCTATGTCTAGTGCAGAATCACCATCAAACACTAAAACTACATCATCTGCAAAAGCTCGACAATAGTCACTGCGTTGTTCTAGTCCTTTTAAAAGTTGGTTCAACAGCAAGTTCCAAAGAATTGGACTGCCAATAGATCCCCGCACACACCCTTTAGTAGTATTTGTGGTACAAGTTTTACCGCCATATCTAACATTTACCTTTCTATCTCGTAAGTAACTGTCTAGCACTCTTCTTATGTTTATATGGCAATCTACCTCCGCTCAACGAACTCTAAATGCGGGCCACCACGCATTTTCAAAAGCCCCTTCTGCCGCGAAGGGGCGCGCTGCATGTTCCAGCACGCCTTGCAGGGGGGGTTTAACCCTCCCTACCGAGGTGGGGCTGCGCAAGCGGCCAGCGCCGGTCAGGGTCGCGGACGAAAGCACCAAGCCGTACCCGTGACCCTTGACATATGGCGACGAGTCGAGAACATCAAGGGAGTTTTAGTCGGTGCAAATCCCACATAACCCGCCTTGCCCCCGCGAGGACGAGTATGTGTAGGCATTTCCCCCACGTAAAACTAAAAAAAAATGTAGTTATCCTTTCCAGGTTTTCGTAACATCACTACCGTCGCCTCTTTCCAGATAGTGGGAAAATGCTCTAACTCTAGGCACTTATTAACCAGTAAAAGACAAAATTCTGGATCGCAGTCTATAACACGCCGGCAGATATTTGCGGTAAAACCGTCCGCGCCTGGAGCCTTATTTGGATTAAAACTCTCAACCGCGCTCTGTACCTCATCCATAGTGATTAGAGGATCCCTGCATTCATCCAAAAACTGACTATTTACACAGTCAGCCCGTACCCTAATGCTCCGATGTTTTGGAGTGTCACCATCGACTGAGTCATCCGGGTAGAGAGTATCCGTGAGGATATCCACTGATTCTTGAAAGTTCACTGTTCTGCTTTTACCTCCACCGGTAAGTCCTCGTGCCGTTTGGAAGTCCTACCAATAACTCTATTATATAAATAGCCTCCCACATGCCTTCCCTGTCTTGTTTGCCACAGAAACTTTTCCAGCTATTTATTTTTGAATTTTTGGCTTTTTTTTCGTACCTTTCTTTAGTTTGCAAGTAATCGTTGATCACTTTTGCTTTACGGACTGGCGCAGCACAACGGATTCGACGCTTTTTGTTGAGCACTTATTTCTTTAAATCGTGAAGTTGTTTGGACATCCACAGTAAGTTGAGTTTTTCTTTGGATTTCTTTTTCTGAAGAGTATCTTCACAAGCTTCTCTAATAATGCTAGTATATTTCTCCGTTTATACATTCAGGTCATGGAGGAGAAGGAGGAGAATGAGGAGGAGGAAGAGAAAATGTATAAAAATGTAGAACTGCGCAAATTACCAGCGGGTACACTTTGCGAAATTATCAACACCTTAGAAACAAACAATGATTGGAAAGTAGTTATGTCATATATACCCAAAAATCCTACTAGCGATATATTTGAACAGAAATACAGTGAAAAAGATATAAGGTATATATTACTTTATTTTATGTTTTGAATTTATTAAATGTATTCAAATGTAGTGTATTCAAAGTACGCAGCATGTTCTCCTCTCAACTACCAGTGTCAAAAGACAAGGGTCTTTAATTAGTGCGTGTTGCCAGTGATGACTTATGGCTTTGTGAAAAAGCTTGAAGTCGCACAGAGAGCAATGGAAAGGGCCGTGCTCAGGGTTTCCTTACGTGATCGAATCAGGAACGAGTAATTCCGCAAGAGAACGAAGGTCACCGACATAATCCCAAAGATTGCAAGTATCAAGTGGTAATGGGCAGGACACATCGCTCGAAGGACTAATACCCAATAGAGCACCAAAGTCGTCGAATAGTGACCATGTACCGAAAGATGCAGTGTTGGCAGGCACCCCACCAGGTGGTCAAACGATCTGTTGAAGGTTGCGGGAAGCAGCTGGATACGAGCAGCGTATGATCGATCAATGTGGAGATCTTTGAGAGAGGCCTATGTCCAGCAGTAGATGTCTGTCAGCTGATGATGATGATGAGATGTTCAAGTCTTATAATTTTTGTTTGCCGTTATAGGCTTATTGAAAAACAACTCTAAAACCTGACAATTAAGAGTGAAACAAAGTTAGCTCAGAATGTAATGTCACCTCAAAATTGAACTAGATACTCTTGTACAACGCCAGCCATGATATGGTGGTAGAAATGAAGATATTAACCGTATCAAATACTGATTTAATATTTAATAAGACATCTTTAATCTTTACACTATTTGATATACAAATACTTCAATTTCTTTTATAATTTGATAAATAAAACATTATGTTACATTATATGGTTTTTAATTGCATCAATCCTGGTCAAGAATACTTTATCTACAGCACAATTAATATTGTCTAAATTGTTTATAATCATTTTTTTTTCAGATTTTGTGCACAATAATATTAATGTTATAATTATATTGTGCACATCGGACAAATTATCTTCTTTACATATATACAGTATCTTGAATAGTTTGGAGATTACTTTATGTTCAGCTTCACGGAGCTTCCACACACACCAACAATATTTAATCCACTCCTTGAAAGTCTGAAAATAATTGTTTTATTTTATTCAACATGGCTAAAAGGATGACAGATTATGTTTTATATCTTAAATATAAGATAAAACACATGAATAGGTACTATATGATCTTAGCAACTAAGTGTTCGTAAAAATAAAAATGTTAATATTTTTCAAGTACCCTCATGATTTAAATAATTATTCTGTAACACATAATAGTATAATATCCACAAATATAATTTGCCAGCCTGTAACAAAGTGTGACCAGATTAGTTTTGCAACTGCCAAACTTGTTTGAAGAAGGCACCTCATGATGATAATTAACATATTTATATTGCATATTCATTTTTTTTGTTATAAGGCTCTTTACCTTTTAAATTTATATTTAATTAAATCATTTACAATTAACATTTTTGTTTATGCCAGGTTTTGTTTATTGTTAGTTGGTTACATAGTATTTAATTTGTGAATGTAATCCTGCCTGTAAGTGGTACTCATATCAGCCAATTATTTCATGTTTTTTTTTTCAATATTAGGATATGCATGTTGTTGTTGTACCATTTTTAAATAAATAAATAATAATAACAACTGGCCTAGAGAGGACGACAAAAGATCATATTTGTAGCTTGTCACTGGGTCAGGCATAAGAGGACTCATTTCTCTAGAAATTTTACTAACTATAGCATTAGAAATCGGATCATAAAATTTATTCAATACATATATATTATTTATGTTTTGTCTCCAGAAATAGATGCTTTTTAGATGGTCTCCAGCAACAGAGACTTGGTAGTCTCTGTTACTATTACTCATTACCAGGAATAGTCTTAGGTGGTCCTAAGACTATTCCTGGTAATGAGTAATAGTTAACATTTATCAGTTTTTTTTTTATAACAAGTAGATCTCAAACATGAAAATATATATATAATTTGTGCACCTATCAATATTTAGTACAAGCAATTGAATATATAAAAACAAAAAGCTGAGCATTTTTTATCTTGGTTAATAATGTTTAAAGTAAATGGCTAACCTCGTTGTTAACATTTGTGTACAATATTTAGATAAAAGCTATGATCATACAACATTTATTTATTTTTTTATTTTGTTACAATAAAACCTTTAACTGTTAATGACGTTATTTCAAAGAAGGTCACATTGAATATTAATTAATGTTCTTTTTTCTTCCCTCATTAATTTGTCTGTTCTCCTCAGACCTTGTTACATATTTACGTTATTGTGAATTAAATTGAAACAAAATATTGTTACATACCTGTAATATATTATTCAATAGTAAATCACTCGCTGTTTCATTGCAACACAATTCCAAATTATCAATGATAATTGTCAGGAATATGCTTCTATTAACACAGTGTATTTTAAGCATTGTTATCATTGTTCTGGTAATATTAAATAATTCAGCTTTTCTATACAAGTTTGATTCAATTACTAGCTGGTCCAGGGCGCTGTTATATATCTCATCTAGTTTCACTTTCTACAATAAAGAATTTATATCTACTTCAAAACAAAGCATATGAAATCACATAAGTCTCATGACAAGTAGTAGTAACTAGTTTTTTATTGTGCATGAATAATATTTCCATTAAGATTAAATTTATTTTAAAATTTTAAACTTTACAAAGTCAAGACAAAAGTGTACTAATACTATATAGCTAATATTAATAGCTGACATATAAACCAGCGATTTCTAAACAATAAGACGTAAACTTTTATAATTTAGTTTATATAAAAATATCTAATTATTACCTTTATGTTTACTGGGAAAAGGTAGTATAATGTAAATAAACTTTCAAAGCTCAATTTTGTTGCTTCAATATCTTTTTCAGATAAAACCTTTTTAAGGCACAAATATATAACATCATAATAATTGCCTTGTTCAAAATCTTCAACATTCTGAAACATAAAATTAAAAACAATGTAATACTATAATAAACATTTACACACACATTACAACAATAGTGATACCAGTCCCATCTGTTAATCAATGATTTCAAGATGGTGTTGGAAGAATAATGCAATCCATCAGTGTGAGCCTCAGCAAATATGCATGAAGCACTGCACCAGACCAATAATCCCATCATCCTCCTGAATGCAGTATTGTACTAGACATACGAAGCTTATATTATGCTTTCTGCATTTAATAAGCCCACAGACTGTAGGTATAAAAATTTTGACAATATGTCTTAAACAGAATTGTTTTAACATCTTTGTTGCGCAATAAATCAAAGGTCTTATAATTTTAATAATCATTCGCATATAAGCTAAAAGTTGCCTCAAAAGAAAGCAACAGTAAGCAACAAAAAAAAAACAAAATTATTATGGATTTCATATTATTAAGCATCAATTATATCATCACCAAATGGAGCAATGATCTGTGTAAGGCAGCTAGTAGCAATTAGATGTGTGTTGCTGAAGGTCAGGCTAAGTGCTCCTTAGGAGAGCCCTGCGTCCAGCAGAGGACTGCAGCAGGCTGTTGATGATAGTGAAGCATCAATTTAGTTACTATTAAAAATTTAAATTTCTTACCAGACATTTTAATATTGCACGGATACATTTCAATCCTTTAATTTTGTTTTCGAGAATGTAATCATCTGTTAGATATAAAGCAGCAGGAAGTATTCTTGATGGAGTCAGATGTACATTATATTTCTGAATGACATAAAACAATCGTATTATGAATTCGCTTCCTTTTAATTTTACTTAACAATCAATTAAAAACAATAATTTGTAAATATTAAATAATTTCTAATCACTTACTTCTATATCCTTGACTATATTAGAGTATACTTCTATTTGCCCTGGATACTTTTTGAAATCATCTGAAGTAAGTTTCTCATGTAAAATTTCGAAACAATTATCAAAAACTAGTTGATGATCGAACATTTTATTTTCTTTTAATATATCAACGATATTTATTTCATGAAAAACTTGAAAGTAGTAATTTAATTTTTCAGATAATTCGAAACATTTTACTGTATTCCATGTTGTTTTACTTGAAAGTTCATAATATAAAATTATGAGATGAGATACTATATTATATTCAGAAATAATGAAATCTTTTACATTAATTGTTTCAAGTTTTTGTAAAAGTGTATTGAAGTGTTTGTCTAAGTTCTTATCGCGATTCTCAAACTCGTCATGATTTTGACGTTCATCGTAATTTTCACCGAGTTTGGGTATAAAACACGATTCAATAATATCTTTTAAATTTTTCACCTCCATGATCACAGTGTAAGACTTGTGTTGAATGAAGTATGTATTCGGTTAATCGATATTTGTCGTTACAACAGAAAGTCAAAAGGTAGCTACATTTACAGACAAAAAATATTGTTATTATTTAAAACATAATTGGTTATAAAAATATCCTGTATTTTAAGTAATTGAATTCTAAGAATCAACAATTGTCTAGAGCATTCAAAATTTTTTAAATTTACTAAGATTAAAAAAATACAGTAAAAGCTCTTTATTATTCGCGGGGTATATTCTATAAATATGCCGCGAATATAGAAACCGTGAATACGGAATGATAAATTATATGAGATTATAAGGGATACGTTCCTAGATGACAAAATAAAACAAATATATAAAAGAAAAACAATTTAATTGAAGTTTTTGAATATTTTGATTAACTATCTTAAGGCTTAGACAATGGTTTGAAGAATTTTTACAATTATTGCTTCTCAACTTGCATCGGACGTATGCAAAACATTAGCTAGTATGTATGTTACACAAGTAAGAGTAGCTCGCTGGCCTAATGGTTGAAGCGTGCGGCTTTCATTCCGAAGGTCGCAGGTTCGAATCTCAGCATGTGCCAATGACTTTAATATTTAAGTTATGTACATTTGTGAACTTTAGTAACAACAGCGAAATACAAAACGGTGAAGGAAAACATCATGAGGAAACCAACACATGAATTAGAATTTATTCTAAGGTGTCTGTGTACTCACTAACCCGTATTGGGCCAGCGTGTTGACTATGGCTTATCGCCCTCATATTGAGGTTAGGCCTGTGCCCCAGCAATGGGGGCGTAAATTGGCTGTTTTGGGTGTTATACAATATGGAAATTACAAGGGTGTGAAGCACCCCTCCCGTTAAAAACTCTCGTGGTGACTCGTCGGAATACGAGACGCATCACCATATGCACCCCAGGAACCCTCTCCCCCCAAGGGGGGCGCCGGCCCGACGGCCCTTATCGGTCGGGGCGCCAGGTTCCTGCCGAGGAGCCATTCGGCGGTCGTGCGCTCGGTCCGCCTTGCGGCGGTGAGCTGTCGTCGCGCTCCGACCGCGTCCTGTCCCCTCGGCGCCCGCTCACGGATACGTTCGGTCTCCCGCTTCTGCGTCATAACAGAGTCGCAGAATCGGGATACCGCATTCCATGACGCCTCGCCACTGACCATGGTCCGGACCACGGACGGTAGCGAGAGGTCACTCCCTATCGCCGCTACGAGAGCGGCCCTGCCCCCCCCCCCCTCGCCCATCGCGGGCAATCGGCCAAGGTGTGGGACGATGTGTCCACCGGGTGGCCACACTCGTCGCACGCCTCGTCCGTCCTACTTGTACAGTTCCACCGGTGCAGGTAGCTCCCGAAGCAACCGTGCCCCGTCAGTACTTGCACTAGGCAGAAACTGAGGACTCCGAAGTCCCGGTCCAACTAATCACCGATGACCGGCCGGACGGCCTCAACGGTAAGGCGACCGTACGACGGTTCAAGGAGTCGCCGCTCCCATCTCCGAAGCACCTCTCGACGCGCCTTTCGGCGCCACCTCTCCACCTCGTCTGGCGACGGAAGCGAACCCTTCCGCTCGAGAGCCCTTTTCCGCCGCCAGTAGAGGCGCGCCAGCGAATCCGCTTCGAGTTCCCGCGGCGGCGTCCCGGCGAGGACGCACGCCACCTCGAAGGAGATGGTACGGTAACCTCGTACGACCCACGCCACGGGACAAGAGGTGTTGCGCCCATATGGGCGCACCGTATAGCGCCATAGAGCGCACCACCCCCGTGTAGAGTCGCCGGCATCCGACGCTCGGCCCGCCCAGATTGGGCAGGAGGCGGCTCCGGGACCCGGCTGCGCGAGTGAGCTTCGGGCCCAGCTGCCGAAAGTGCTCGTCGAACCTCCATCGGCCGTCGAGGACAAGTCCTAAGTACTTTATCGAAGTACTTAGGACACATTGGAAAGTTTTGAGCCTAAGGTTGACATTTAAATGATGACAGTTTCTTTTTTAATTATAATCTGCTGTCTTTTGTTTTTCTTCTGTCAAAATTGCAAAATTTGTGATCGATTTAACAAAAGATGTTCGCGGTTTCCGTAGAAATGGATAAAATAGAACACCGTTCCGTCATAAAATATTTACAAAAAAAAGGATTAACGCTCAAACAAATTTATGAAGATATGTACGAGACTTTGGGGGAAGATGGGTAGCGGATTTCAAACGTGGCAGAGAAGCAGTGCAAGATGAACCTAAGAGTGGTAGGCAACCTAGGTAGAATTAGTAGAAAACATTTGTGGGTAGTAGAGGTGTTTTGTGTGCACTCCGCTAATAATATCTAATAAGTGATAAATATTTGTGATCTAACAGTGAAATATACTGTATCCTATTCCTAAATAAATTATCTATATAGAGATAAATACGATTTTAGTGAAACTAATGTGATATAAACATAAAGTGCATTTACATTTGGGACTGTTATAAACCGGACAATGAAGTGTCACAGTGTACAAAAAATCAACGACCTCTTTAACAAAGGCGTGTTATACGTACTGAGTGTACAACAGAATCACTAAATTTGCCCCGGGTAACGTGACTATACTAGCGCCGTGGTTTTGTGTGCGGTACTCATCGCAATACTTTTTTTTTTTCTCTGATATATTGTCATAGTTTTATAAACAATTTTCTAAAAAACTTCTAATACCAGAAATATTACATACATACATATATATCACGCCTCGTTCCCAGTATATATCACATTACAAAAATAACAAAATGTCAAAGAAAAGTTACTTCTGTGCGGGTTGTATAAAAGTTATCGAGGATAAGCGTTTTTTAACTTGTTTCTTGTGCAAACACAATTTCGACCTGACCTGCGCGAACGTATCCGAGCAGCATTTCTCTAACTCAATGACTTCTGATTTAAAGAAGTCATGAAAGTGCTCATTGTGTATTTGCAACGAATCCAAAAAGTCCACTAACAATTCTTCTTTACGAACCAATGATGGAATAGCGCGATGCCGTAGTGGAACCACTATCAGTCAATCGGTCCAAACCATCAATGGAAAATATCTCACTACCACCAAGCTGTGAAAAAGAGGTAGACACACAGCCCTTTATGTCAACCTTCTACTTTCGAGCAATGATCGAGGAGATGAACTTCAGGGAAGAGATGGCCGTAACCAAGGCGCAAATAACACTTTTCAATAATACCCTCATTAATTTTACACAGAGAGTTGAAAAATGGTTTTTAAATGTCGGGATATTATCTATTACTTGTTTCCATTTTCTCGATATCTTTTTATTGTTGTGATAAGTTCTCTCTTTGTTTTGCAATTGGAACTATGCATTCCATTCATCGTCAATGTCTGTTACCACTATTTCCTAATTATTCGCAATTTCAACGCTGTCTCATTGTGTACTGTAATGGTATATACTATAAACTTTGTCAAATTTAAATACGATTATCAACTAGTTATGTTATATTCCTGCACAAACTCCTGCATTTGTAATTCTTACAGACTTGTATACTCACAGTTAGTAAAATTTACTCTTAATTACAGAAATGCCCTATAAAACAAGATTTCTTAAATTGGGACTTTATAATGCAGGGTCTCACATGGGACAGGACGAATTTTTACATGCAATGGATCGTTTTAGTACAGATATTGTAGCGATTAATGAATCGTGGCTCCGGGCTCGTCAACAAAGCGCTGCTCCAGCAGCTCCGGCTTACCGTTTGATGAGTTCCCTACGTCCATTAAGCATGCGCGTCGGAAGAGGCAGGGGTATAGCGTTTTACATTAATTGCACTATACGTATAAGCAGTATCACCCAGTGGAGTGTAAGAAATAATCTAAAAATCAATCCCTTAAATCTAAATTCATAGCTTTCGACACATAATCACAAGTTGAACATATACGTGAGCAAAATCCAACAGTTACAATAAATAATGAAAATTTAGAGCAGTTATCTGAAATAAAAAACCTAGGTATTAAATGGGACACAAAGTTACGTTACGAAAAGCATATTCAAAATTGTTGTTAAAAATTGTTTTTATCGCCTGAGTTTGATATAAAATTCGCACCTTTCTTTCGTCATAAATTCGTATTGTTCTGTGTGAAACTCTTATTTTGTCTAAACTTAACTATGGCGACATTATGTACGGTCCGCGGCTGCTTTGTAGAACAAAGCGCTTAATACAGCGAGTTCAAAATGCCTGCACCCGTTCTGCTTCGACATTCCTGCGCGGTCACACATGTCTCCCTACTTAAACAAATCATCAATGTCGAATAGGGAGTCACGCATATATTAGCATATTGCTTGTCTTTTGTTTGGGTTATTAAAATCTAGAACACCGAAATATCTATACTATACTAAGCTGAATCTTTCATCAGCTCAGGATGGATGCAGCGCTAAAAGCACTCGCCCTTGCCTTGTGTTCTATAAACATAAATCTGTGGCTTTTGCAGGTAGTTTCCGTCATCAAGCGACAAAGTGCTGAAATAATGTACCCCACCCCCTTTAAGAAACTTACTTGCAATTGTTCATTTTACATCAAAATTGAAAACACATCTTTTAGAAAAACAAATTAATTCCTAGACTAACACATTATAATTCCAGCACTCGAGCAGATTTATATTTATATTTATTTCTGAATTAACATTTTTACCTGAATTTAACGTCATTAATTTAACTTTAGATCTTTTTCTCTATCCGGCTACATCATGCGCGCACACAAGCATCTCGAAAATATAGATGCTCTTTAATAAGGTAGTAGCTGAAAATCAGTGTGTTGTTCACTACGTGGCAACAGTTACACTGAGCTACGGCCATTTTGTACCATTGCAGTACACACGGCAGTATTGATTACCTAAAATATTACTTTGTCAATATATTTTAGTTCATCTGTGTTCTTTGATGTAATGTTTTTGTCTTTTTATAAGTGTTTTGTACTGCGTGGACAAATAAACTAATTTATCTATCTATCTATTTGTTCAACCGGATGTGGAGTTTCGCAAAATACAGCGACTCGTTTCACCTCCCTGTCCTTTATTTCTGGGCGGGGCACTCCTCTCTTAGTTTCATAGAGCGCAGCTGCTTCTCTAATTTAAGATCGAGAGGTAGTATTCCAGACAGAACCAAGGCCGAGTTGAGTGAAACGGTTCTGTATGCTTTAATTATCTTTAATGCAAAGGCTCTTTGTATATTATTCAAATGCTTTTGCACTCCCAATTTTTTGTTGCACTTGCCTACGCACTAGAGGCATATGTTATTATAGGTTCCACTGTTGCGATATATATTATTCTTATAATCTCTGGGTGTAAACTCCAACTAATTTTGGCAGCTCTTCTAAGCTATTTGTATACGCTCATTGCTTTTTTACAAATTTTTGTAGTGTGTTTATCAAATGTGAGCTAGTTGTCTATATATACCCCAAGGATTTTAATATTTTCAGATAAGACAATATTTTCGCCGCCCATTTTCAGATTTGGGTTATCGTTATATTTTAATTTGCGAGTAATAACCATCGCTATGGTCATTGATGGACCAAAGATAAGCTTGTTTTTGATTCCCTAATTCCGAACGTACGCGAGGGCAGAGTCGGATTGTTTTTCTATGTCTAGTGCAGAATCACCATCAAACACTAAAACTACATCATCTGCAAAAGCTCGACAATAGTCACTGCGTTGTTCTAGTCCTTTTAAAAGTTGGTTCAACAGCAAGTTCCAAAGAATTGGACTGCCAATAGATCCCCGCACACACCCTTTAGTAGTATTTGTGGTACAAGTTTTACCGCCATATCTAACATTTACCTTTCTATCTCGTAAGTAACTGTCTAGCACTCTTCTTATGTTTATATGGCAATCTACCTCCGCTCAACGAACTCTAAATGCGGGCCACCACGCATTTTCAAAAGCCCCTTCTGCCGCGAAGGGGCGCGCTGCATGTTCCAGCACGCCTTGCAGGGGGGGTTTAACCCTCCCTACCGAGGTGGGGCTGCGCAAGCGGCCAGCGCCGGTCAGGGTCGCGGACGAAAGCACCAAGCCGTACCCGTGACCCTTGACATATGGCGACGAGTCGAGAACATCAAGGGAGTTTTAGTCGGTGCAAATCCCACATAACCCGCCTTGCCCCCGCGAGGACGAGTATGTGTAGGCATTTCCCCCACGTAAAACTAAAAAAAAATGTAGTTATCCTTTCCAGGTTTTCGTAACATCACTACCGTCGCCTCTTTCCAGATAGTGGGAAAATGCTCTAACTCTAGGCACTTATTAACCAGTAAAAGACAAAATTCTGGATCGCAGTCTATAACACGCCGGCAGATATTTGCGGTAAAACCGTCCGCGCCTGGAGCCTTATTTGGATTAAAACTCTCAACCGCGCTCTGTACCTCATCCATAGTGATTAGAGGATCCCTGCATTCATCCAAAAACTGACTATTTACACAGTCAGCCCGTACCCTAATGCTCCGATGTTTTGGAGTGTCACCATCGACTGAGTCATCCGGGTAGAGAGTATCCGTGAGGATATCCACTGATTCTTGAAAGTTCACTGTTCTGCTTTTACCTCCACCGGTAAGTCCTCGTGCCGTTTGGAAGTCCTACCAATAACTCTATTATATAAATAGCCTCCCACATGCCTTCCCTGTCTTGTTTGCCACAGAAACTTTTCCAGCTATTTATTTTTGAATTTTTGGCTTTTTTTTCGTACCTTTCTTTAGTTTGCAAGTAATCGTTGATCACTTTTGCTTTACGGACTGGCGCAGCACAACGGATTCGACGCTTTTTGTTGAGCACTTATTTCTTTAAATCGTGAAGTTGTTTGGACATCCACAGTAAGTTGAGTTTTTCTTTGGATTTCTTTTTCTGAAGAGTATCTTCACAAGCTTCTTTAATAATGCTAGTATATTTCTCCGTTTATACATTCAGGTCATGGAGGAGAAGGAGGAGAATGAGGAGGAGGAAGAGAAAATGTATAAAAATGTAGAACTGCGCAAATTACCAGCGGGTACACTTTGCGAAATTATCAACACCTTAGAAACAAACAATGATTGGAAAGTAGTTATGTCATATATACCCAAAAATCCTACTAGCGATATATTTGAACAGAAATACAGTGAAAAAGATATAAGGTATATATTACTTTATTTTATGTTTTGAATTTATTAAATGTATTCAAATGTAGTGTATTCAAAGTACGCAGCATGTTCTCCTCTCAACTACCAGTGTCAAAAGACAAGGGTCTTTAATTAGTGCGTGTTGCCAGTGATGACTTATGGCTTTGTGAAAAAGCTTGAAGTCGCACAGAGAGCAATGGAAAGGGCCGTGCTCAGGGTTTCCTTACGTGATCGAATCAGGAACGAGTAATTCCGCAAGAGAACGAAGGTCACCGACATAATCCCAAAGATTGCAAGTATCAAGTGGTAATGGGCAGGACACATCGCTCGAAGGACTAATACCCAATAGAGCACCAAAGTCGTCGAATAGTGACCATGTACCGAAAGATGCAGTGTTGGCAGGCACCCCACCAGGTGGTCAAACGATCTGTTGAAGGTTGCGGGAAGCAGCTGGATACGAGCAGCGTATGATCGATCAATGTGGAGATCTTTGAGAGAGGCCTATGTCCAGCAGTAGATGTCTGTCAGCTGATGATGATGATGAGATGTTCAAGTCTTATAATTTTTGTTTGCCGTTATAGGCTTATTGAAAAACAACTCTAAAACCTGACAATTAAGAGTGAAACAAAGTTAGCTCAGAATGTAATGTCACCTCAAAATTGAACTAGATACTCTTGTACAACGCCAGCCATGATATGGTGGTAGAAATGAAGATATTAACCGTATCAAATACTGATTTAATATTTAATAAGACATCTTTAATCTTTACACTATTTGATATACAAATACTTCAATTTCTTTTATAATTTGATAAATAAAACATTATGTTACATTATATGGTTTTTAATTGCATCAATCCTGGTCAAGAATACTTTATCTACAGCACAATTAATATTGTCTAAATTGTTTATAATCATTTTTTTTTCAGATTTTGTGCACAATAATATTAATGTTATAATTATATTGTGCACATCGGACAAATTATCTTCTTTACATATATACAGTATCTTGAATAGTTTGGAGATTACTTTATGTTCAGCTTCACGGAGCTTCCACACACACCAACAATATTTAATCCACTCCTTGAAAGTCTGAAAATAATTGTTTTATTTTATTCAACATGGCTAAAAGGATGACAGATTATGTTTTATATCTTAAATATAAGATAAAACACATGAATAGGTACTATATGATCTTAGCAACTAAGTGTTCGTAAAAATAAAAATGTTAATATTTTTCAAGTACCCTCATGATTTAAATAATTATTCTGTAACACATAATAGTATAATATCCACAAATATAATTTGCCAGCCTGTAACAAAGTGTGACCAGATTAGTTTTGCAACTGCCAAACTTGTTTGAAGAAGGCACCTCATGATGATAATTAACATATTTATATTGCATATTCATTTTTTTTGTTATAAGGCTCTTTACCTTTTAAATTTATATTTAATTAAATCATTTACAATTAACATTTTTGTTTATGCCAGGTTTTGTTTATTGTTAGTTGGTTACATAGTATTTAATTTGTGAATGTAATCCTGCCTGTAAGTGGTACTCATATCAGCCAATTATTTCATGTTTTTTTTTTCAATATTAGGATATGCATGTTGTTGTTGTACCATTTTTAAATAAATAAATAATAATAACAACTGGCCTAGAGAGGACGACAAAAGATCATATTTGTAGCTTGTCACTGGGTCAGGCATAAGAGGACTCATTTCTCTAGAAATTTTACTAACTATAGCATTAGAAATCGGATCATAAAATTTATTCAATACATATATATTATTTATGTTTTGTCTCCAGAAATAGATGCTTTTTAGATGGTCTCCAGCAACAGAGACTTGGTAGTCTCTGTTACTATTACTCATTACCAGGAATAGTCTTAGGTGGTCCTAAGACTATTCCTGGTAATGAGTAATAGTTAACATTTATCAGTTTTTTTTTTATAACAAGTAGATCTCAAACATGAAAATATATATATAATTTGTGCACCTATCAATATTTAGTACAAGCAATTGAATATATAAAAACAAAAAGCTGAGCATTTTTTATCTTGGTTAATAATGTTTAAAGTAAATGGCTAACCTCGTTGTTAACATTTGTGTACAATATTTAGATAAAAGCTATGATCATACAACATTTATTTATTTTTTTATTTTGTTACAATAAAACCTTTAACTGTTAATGACGTTATTTCAAAGAAGGTCACATTGAATATTAATTAATGTTCTTTTTTCTTCCCTCATTAATTTGTCTGTTCTCCTCAGACCTTGTTACATATTTACGTTATTGTGAATTAAATTGAAACAAAATATTGTTACATACCTGTAATATATTATTCAATAGTAAATCACTCGCTGTTTCATTGCAACACAATTCCAAATTATCAATGATAATTGTCAGGAATATGCTTCTATTAACACAGTGTATTTTAAGCATTGTTATCATTGTTCTGGTAATATTAAATAATTCAGCTTTTCTATACAAGTTTGATTCAATTACTAGCTGGTCCAGGGCGCTGTTATATATCTCATCTAGTTTCACTTTCTACAATAAAGAATTTATATCTACTTCAAAACAAAGCATATGAAATCACATAAGTCTCATGACAAGTAGTAGTAACTAGTTTTTTATTGTGCATGAATAATATTTCCATTAAGATTAAATTTATTTTAAAATTTTAAACTTTACAAAGTCAAGACAAAAGTGTACTAATACTATATAGCTAATATTAATAGCTGACATATAAACCAGCGATTTCTAAACAATAAGACGTAAACTTTTATAATTTAGTTTATATAAAAATATCTAATTATTACCTTTATGTTTACTGGGAAAAGGTAGTATAATGTAAATAAACTTTCAAAGCTCAATTTTGTTGCTTCAATATCTTTTTCAGATAAAACCTTTTTAAGGCACAAATATATAACATCATAATAATTGCCTTGTTCAAAATCTTCAACATTCTGAAACATAAAATTAAAAACAATGTAATACTATAATAAACATTTACACACACATTACAACAATAGTGATACCAGTCCCATCTGTTAATCAATGATTTCAAGATGGTGTTGGAAGAATAATGCAATCCATCAGTGTGAGCCTCAGCAAATATGCATGAAGCACTGCACCAGACCAATAATCCCATCATCCTCCTGAATGCAGTATTGTACTAGACATACGAAGCTTATATTATGCTTTCTGCATTTAATAAGCCCACAGACTGTAGGTATAAAAATTTTGACAATATGTCTTAAACAGAATTGTTTTAACATCTTTGTTGCGCAATAAATCAAAGGTCTTATAATTTTAATAATCATTCGCATATAAGCTAAAAGTTGCCTCAAAAGAAAGCAACAGTAAGCAACAAAAAAAAAACAAAATTATTATGGATTTCATATTATTAAGCATCAATTATATCATCACCAAATGGAGCAATGATCTGTGTAAGGCAGCTAGTAGCAATTAGATGTGTGTTGCTGAAGGTCAGGCTAAGTGCTCCTTAGGAGAGCCCTGCGTCCAGCAGAGGACTGCAGCAGGCTGTTGATGATAGTGAAGCATCAATTTAGTTACTATTAAAAATTTAAATTTCTTACCAGACATTTTAATATTGCACGGATACATTTCAATCCTTTAATTTTGTTTTCGAGAATGTAATCATCTGTTAGATATAAAGCAGCAGGAAGTATTCTTGATGGAGTCAGATGTACATTATATTTCTGAATGACATAAAACAATCGTATTATGAATTCGCTTCCTTTTAATTTTACTTAACAATCAATTAAAAACAATAATTTGTAAATATTAAATAATTTCTAATCACTTACTTCTATATCCTTGACTATATTAGAGTATACTTCTATTTGCCCTGGATACTTTTTGAAATCATCTGAAGTAAGTTTCTCATGTAAAATTTCGAAACAATTATCAAAAACTAGTTGATGATCGAACATTTTATTTTCTTTTAATATATCAACGATATTTATTTCATGAAAAACTTGAAAGTAGTAATTTAATTTTTCAGATAATTCGAAACATTTTACTGTATTCCATGTTGTTTTACTTGAAAGTTCATAATATAAAATTATGAGATGAGATACTATATTATATTCAGAAATAATGAAATCTTTTACATTAATTGTTTCAAGTTTTTGTAAAAGTGTATTGAAGTGTTTGTCTAAGTTCTTATCGCGATTCTCAAACTCGTCATGATTTTGACGTTCATCGTAATTTTCACCGAGTTTGGGTATAAAACACGATTCAATAATATCTTTTAAATTTTTCACCTCCATGATCACAGTGTAAGACTTGTGTTGAATGAAGTATGTATTCGGTTAATCGATATTTGTCGTTACAACAGAAAGTCAAAAGGTAGCTACATTTACAGACAAAAAATATTGTTATTATTTAAAACATAATTGGTTATAAAAATATCCTGTATTTTAAGTAATTGAATTCTAAGAATCAACAATTGTCTAGAGCATTCAAAATTTTTTAAATTTACTAAGATTAAAAAAATACAGTAAAAGCTCTTTATTATTCGCGGGGTATATTCTATAAATATGCCGCGAATATAGAAACCGTGAATACGGAATGATAAATTATATGAGATTATAAGGGATACGTTCCTAGATGACAAAATAAAACAAATATATAAAAGAAAAACAATTTAATTGAAGTTTTTGAATATTTTGATTAACTATCTTAAGGCTTAGACAATGGTTTGAAGAATTTTTACAATTATTGCTTCTCAACTTGCATCGGACGTATGCAAAACATTAGCTAGTATGTATGTTACACAAGTAAGAGTAGCTCGCTGGCCTAATGGTTGAAGCGTGCGGCTTTCATTCCGAAGGTCGCAGGTTCGAATCTCAGCATGTGCCAATGACTTTAATATTTAAGTTATGTACATTTGTGAACTTTAGTAACAACAGCGAAATACAAAACGGTGAAGGAAAACATCATGAGGAAACCAACACATGAATTAGAATTTATTCTAAGGTGTCTGTGTACTCACTAACCCGTATTGGGCCAGCGTGTTGACTATGGCTTATCGCCCTCATATTGAGGTTAGGCCTGTGCCCCAGCAATGGGGGCGTAAATTGGCTGTTTTGGGTGTTATACAATATGGAAATTACAAGGGTGTGAAGCACCCCTCCCGTTAAAAACTCTCGTGGTGACTCGTCGGAATACGAGACGCATCACCATATGCACCCCAGGAACCCTCTCCCCCCAAGGGGGGCGCCGGCCCGACGGCCCTTATCGGTCGGGGCGCCAGGTTCCTGCCGAGGAGCCATTCGGCGGTCGTGCGCTCGGTCCGCCTTGCGGCGGTGAGCTGTCGTCGCGCTCCGACCGCGTCCTGTCCCCTCGGCGCCCGCTCACGGATACGTTCGGTCTCCCGCTTCTGCGTCATAACAGAGTCGCAGAATCGGGATACCGCATTCCATGACGCCTCGCCACTGACCATGGTCCGGACCACGGACGGTAGCGAGAGGTCACTCCCTATCGCCGCTACGAGAGCGGCCCTGCCCCCCCCCCCCTCGCCCATCGCGGGCAATCGGCCAAGGTGTGGGACGATGTGTCCACCGGGTGGCCACACTCGTCGCACGCCTCGTCCGTCCTACTTGTACAGTTCCACCGGTGCAGGTAGCTCCCGAAGCAACCGTGCCCCGTCAGTACTTGCACTAGGCAGAAACTGAGGACTCCGAAGTCCCGGTCCAACTAATCACCGATGACCGGCCGGACGGCCTCAACGGTAAGGCGACCGTACGACGGTTCAAGGAGTCGCCGCTCCCATCTCCGAAGCACCTCTCGACGCGCCTTTCGGCGCCACCTCTCCACCTCGTCTGGCGACGGAAGCGAACCCTTCCGCTCGAGAGCCCTTTTCCGCCGCCAGTAGAGGCGCGCCAGCGAATCCGCTTCGAGTTCCCGCGGCGGCGTCCCGGCGAGGACGCACGCCACCTCGAAGGAGATGGTACGGTAACCTCGTACGACCCACGCCACGGGACAAGAGGTGTTGCGCCCATATGGGCGCACCGTATAGCGCCATAGAGCGCACCACCCCCGTGTAGAGTCGCCGGCATCCGACGCTCGGCCCGCCCAGATTGGGCAGGAGGCGGCTCCGGGACCCGGCTGCGCGAGTGAGCTTCGGGCCCAGCTGCCGAAAGTGCTCGTCGAACCTCCATCGGCCGTCGAGGACAAGTCCTAAGTACTTTATCGAAGTACTTAGGACACATTGGAAAGTTTTGAGCCTAAGGTTGACATTTAAATGATGACAGTTTCTTTTTTAATTATAATCTGCTGTCTTTTGTTTTTCTTCTGTCAAAATTGCAAAATTTGTGATCGATTTAACAAAAGATGTTCGCGGTTTCCGTAGAAATGGATAAAATAGAACACCGTTCCGTCATAAAATATTTACAAAAAAAAGGATTAACGCTCAAACAAATTTATGAAGATATGTACGAGACTTTGGGGGAAGATGGGTAGCGGATTTCAAACGTGGCAGAGAAGCAGTGCAAGATGAACCTAAGAGTGGTAGGCAACCTAGGTAGAATTAGTAGAAAACATTTGTGGGTAGTAGAGGTGTTTTGTGTGCACTCCGCTAATAATATCTAATAAGTGATAAATATTTGTGATCTAACAGTGAAATATACTGTATCCTATTCCTAAATAAATTATCTATATAGAGATAAATACGATTTTAGTGAAACTAATGTGATATAAACATAAAGTGCATTTACATTTGGGACTGTTATAAACCGGACAATGAAGTGTCACAGTGTACAAAAAATCAACGACCTCTTTAACAAAGGCGTGTTATACGTACTGAGTGTACAACAGAATCACTAAATTTGCCCCGGGTAACGTGACTATACTAGCGCCGTGGTTTTGTGTGCGGTACTCATCGCAATACTTTTTTTTTTTCTCTGATATATTGTCATAGTTTTATAAACAATTTTCTAAAAAACTTCTAATACCAGAAATATTACATACATACATATATATCACGCCTCGTTCCCAGTATATATCACATTACAAAAATAACAAAATGTCAAAGAAAAGTTACTTCTGTGCGGGTTGTATAAAAGTTATCGAGGATAAGCGTTTTTTAACTTGTTTCTTGTGCAAACACAATTTCGACCTGACCTGCGCGAACGTATCCGAGCAGCATTTCTCTAACTCAATGACTTCTGATTTAAAGAAGTCATGAAAGTGCTCATTGTGTATTTGCAACGAATCCAAAAAGTCCACTAACAATTCTTCTTTACGAACCAATGATGGAATAGCGCGATGCCGTAGTGGAACCACTATCAGTCAATCGGTCCAAACCATCAATGGAAAATATCTCACTACCACCAAGCTGTGAAAAAGAGGTAGACACACAGCCCTTTATGTCAACCTTCTACTTTCGAGCAATGATCGAGGAGATGAACTTCAGGGAAGAGATGGCCGTAACCAAGGCGCAAATAACACTTTTCAATAATACCCTCATTAATTTTACACAGAGAGTTGAAAAATGGTTTTTAAATGTCGGGATATTATCTATTACTTGTTTCCATTTTCTCGATATCTTTTTATTGTTGTGATAAGTTCTCTCTTTGTTTTGCAATTGGAACTATGCATTCCATTCATCGTCAATGTCTGTTACCACTATTTCCTAATTATTCGCAATTTCAACGCTGTCTCATTGTGTACTGTAATGGTATATACTATAAACTTTGTCAAATTTAAATACGATTATCAACTAGTTATGTTATATTCCTGCACAAACTCCTGCATTTGTAATTCTTACAGACTTGTATACTCACAGTTAGTAAAATTTACTCTTAATTACAGAAATGCCCTATAAAACAAGATTTCTTAAATTGGGACTTTATAATGCAGGGTCTCACATGGGACAGGACGAATTTTTACATGCAATGGATCGTTTTAGTACAGATATTGTAGCGATTAATGAATCGTGGCTCCGGGCTCGTCAACAAAGCGCTGCTCCAGCAGCTCCGGCTTACCGTTTGATGAGTTCCCTACGTCCATTAAGCATGCGCGTCGGAAGAGGCAGGGGTATAGCGTTTTACATTAATTGCACTATACGTATAAGCAGTATCACCCAGTGGAGTGTAAGAAATAATCTAAAAATCAATCCCTTAAATCTAAATTCATAGCTTTCGACACATAATCACAAGTTGAACATATACGTGAGCAAAATCCAACAGTTACAATAAATAATGAAAATTTAGAGCAGTTATCTGAAATAAAAAACCTAGGTATTAAATGGGACACAAAGTTACGTTACGAAAAGCATATTCAAAATTGTTGTTAAAAATTGTTTTTATCGCCTGAGTTTGATATAAAATTCGCACCTTTCTTTCGTCATAAATTCGTATTGTTCTGTGTGAAACTCTTATTTTGTCTAAACTTAACTATGGCGACATTATGTACGGTCCGCGGCTGCTTTGTAGAACAAAGCGCTTAATACAGCGAGTTCAAAATGCCTGCACCCGTTCTGCTTCGACATTCCTGCGCGGTCACACATGTCTCCCTACTTAAACAAATCATCAATGTCGAATAGGGAGTCACGCATATATTAGCATATTGCTTGTCTTTTGTTTGGGTTATTAAAATCTAGAACACCGAAATATCTATACTATACTAAGCTGAATCTTTCATCAGCTCAGGATGGATGCAGCGCTAAAAGCACTCGCCCTTGCCTTGTGTTCTATAAACATAAATCTGTGGCTTTTGCAGGTAGTTTCCGTCATCAAGCGACAAAGTGCTGAAATAATGTACCCCACCCCCTTTAAGAAACTTACTTGCAATTGTTCATTTTACATCAAAATTGAAAACACATCTTTTAGAAAAACAAATTAATTCCTAGACTAACACATTATAATTCCAGCACTCGAGCAGATTTATATTTATATTTATTTCTGAATTAACATTTTTACCTGAATTTAACGTCATTAATTTAACTTTAGATCTTTTTCTCTATCCGGCTACATCATGCGCGCACACAAGCATCTCGAAAATATAGATGCTCTTTAATAAGGTAGTAGCTGAAAATCAGTGTGTTGTTCACTACGTGGCAACAGTTACACTGAGCTACGGCCATTTTGTACCATTGCAGTACACACGGCAGTATTGATTACCTAAAATATTACTTTGTCAATATATTTTAGTTCATCTGTGTTCTTTGATGTAATGTTTTTGTCTTTTTATAAGTGTTTTGTACTGCGTGGACAAATAAACTAATTTATCTATCTATCTATTTGTTCAACCGGATGTGGAGTTTCGCAAAATACAGCGACTCGTTTCACCTCCCTGTCCTTTATTTCTGGGCGGGGCACTCCTCTCTTAGTTTCATAGAGCGCAGCTGCTTCTCTAATTTAAGATCGAGAGGTAGTATTCCAGACAGAACCAAGGCCGAGTTGAGTGAAACGGTTCTGTATGCTTTAATTATCTTTAATGCAAAGGCTCTTTGTATATTATTCAAATGCTTTTGCACTCCCAATTTTTTGTTGCACTTGCCTACGCACTAGAGGCATATGTTATTATAGGTTCCACTGTTGCGATATATATTATTCTTATAATCTCTGGGTGTAAACTCCAACTAATTTTGGCAGCTCTTCTAAGCTATTTGTATACGCTCATTGCTTTTTTACAAATTTTTGTAGTGTGTTTATCAAATGTGAGCTAGTTGTCTATATATACCCCAAGGATTTTAATATTTTCAGATAAGACAATATTTTCGCCGCCCATTTTCAGATTTGGGTTATCGTTATATTTTAATTTGCGAGTAATAACCATCGCTATGGTCATTGATGGACCAAAGATAAGCTTGTTTTTGATTCCCTAATTCCGAACGTACGCGAGGGCAGAGTCGGATTGTTTTTCTATGTCTAGTGCAGAATCACCATCAAACACTAAAACTACATCATCTGCAAAAGCTCGACAATAGTCACTGCGTTGTTCTAGTCCTTTTAAAAGTTGGTTCAACAGCAAGTTCCAAAGAATTGGACTGCCAATAGATCCCCGCACACACCCTTTAGTAGTATTTGTGGTACAAGTTTTACCGCCATATCTAACATTTACCTTTCTATCTCGTAAGTAACTGTCTAGCACTCTTCTTATGTTTATATGGCAATCTACCTCCGCTCAACGAACTCTAAATGCGGGCCACCACGCATTTTCAAAAGCCCCTTCTGCCGCGAAGGGGCGCGCTGCATGTTCCAGCACGCCTTGCAGGGGGGGTTTAACCCTCCCTACCGAGGTGGGGCTGCGCAAGCGGCCAGCGCCGGTCAGGGTCGCGGACGAAAGCACCAAGCCGTACCCGTGACCCTTGACATATGGCGACGAGTCGAGAACATCAAGGGAGTTTTAGTCGGTGCAAATCCCACATAACCCGCCTTGCCCCCGCGAGGACGAGTATGTGTAGGCATTTCCCCCACGTAAAACTAAAAAAAAATGTAGTTATCCTTTCCAGGTTTTCGTAACATCACTACCGTCGCCTCTTTCCAGATAGTGGGAAAATGCTCTAACTCTAGGCACTTATTAACCAGTAAAAGACAAAATTCTGGATCGCAGTCTATAACACGCCGGCAGATATTTGCGGTAAAACCGTCCGCGCCTGGAGCCTTATTTGGATTAAAACTCTCAACCGCGCTCTGTACCTCATCCATAGTGATTAGAGGATCCCTGCATTCATCCAAAAACTGACTATTTACACAGTCAGCCCGTACCCTAATGCACCGATGTTTTGGAGTGTCACCATCGACTGAGTCATCCGGGTAGAGAGTATCCGTGAGGATATCCACTGATTCTTGAAAGTTCACTGTTCTGCTTTTACCTCCACCGGTAAGTCCTCGTGCCGTTTGGAAGTCCTACCAATAACTCTATTATATAAATAGCCTCCCACATGCCTTCCCTGTCTTGTTTGCCACAGAAACTTTTCCAGCTATTTATTTTTGAATTTTTGGCTTTTTTTTCGTACCTTTCTTTAGTTTGCAAGTAATCGTTGATCACTTTTGCTTTACGGACTGGCGCAGCACAACGGATTCGACGCTTTTTGTTGAGCACTTATTTCTTTAAATCGTGAAGTTGTTTGGACATCCACAGTAAGTTGAGTTTTTCTTTGGATTTCTTTTTCTGAAGAGTATCTTCACAAGCTTCTTTAATAATGCTAGTATATTTCTCCGTTTATACATTCAGGTCATGGAGGAGAAGGAGGAGAATGAGGAGGAGGAAGAGAAAATGTATAAAAATGTAGAACTGCGCAAATTACCAGCGGGTACACTTTGCGAAATTATCAACACCTTAGAAACAAACAATGATTGGAAAGTAGTTATGTCATATATACCCAAAAATCCTACTAGCGATATATTTGAACAGAAATACAGTGAAAAAGATATAAGGTATATATTACTTTATTTTATGTTTTGAATTTATTAAATGTATTCAAATGTAGTGTATTCAAAGTACGCAGCATGTTCTCCTCTCAACTACCAGTGTCAAAAGACAAGGGTCTTTAATTAGTGCGTGTTGCCAGTGATGACTTATGGCTTTGTGAAAAAGCTTGAAGTCGCACAGAGAGCAATGGAAAGGGCCGTGCTCAGGGTTTCCTTACGTGATCGAATCAGGAACGAGTAATTCCGCAAGAGAACGAAGGTCACCGACATAATCCCAAAGATTGCAAGTATCAAGTGGTAATGGGCAGGACACATCGCTCGAAGGACTAATACCCAATAGAGCACCAAAGTCGTCGAATAGTGACCATGTACCGAAAGATGCAGTGTTGGCAGGCACCCCACCAGGTGGTCAAACGATCTGTTGAAGGTTGCGGGAAGCAGCTGGATACGAGCAGCGTATGATCGATCAATGTGGAGATCTTTGAGAGAGGCCTATGTCCAGCAGTAGATGTCTGTCAGCTGATGATGATGATGAGATGTTCAAGTCTTATAATTTTTGTTTGCCGTTATAGGCTTATTGAAAAACAACTCTAAAACCTGACAATTAAGAGTGAAACAAAGTTAGCTCAGAATGTAATGTCACCTCAAAATTGAACTAGATACTCTTGTACAACGCCAGCCATGATATGGTGGTAGAAATGAAGATATTAACCGTATCAAATACTGATTTAATATTTAATAAGACATCTTTAATCTTTACACTATTTGATATACAAATACTTCAATTTCTTTTATAATTTGATAAATAAAACATTATGTTACATTATATGGTTTTTAATTGCATCAATCCTGGTCAAGAATACTTTATCTACAGCACAATTAATATTGTCTAAATTGTTTATAATCATTTTTTTTTCAGATTTTGTGCACAATAATATTAATGTTATAATTATATTGTGCACATCGGACAAATTATCTTCTTTACATATATACAGTATCTTGAATAGTTTGGAGATTACTTTATGTTCAGCTTCACGGAGCTTCCACACACACCAACAATATTTAATCCACTCCTTGAAAGTCTGAAAATAATTGTTTTATTTTATTCAACATGGCTAAAAGGATGACAGATTATGTTTTATATCTTAAATATAAGATAAAACACATGAATAGGTACTATATGATCTTAGCAACTAAGTGTTCGTAAAAATAAAAATGTTAATATTTTTCAAGTACCCTCATGATTTAAATAATTATTCTGTAACACATAATAGTATAATATCCACAAATATAATTTGCCAGCCTGTAACAAAGTGTGACCAGATTAGTTTTGCAACTGCCAAACTTGTTTGAAGAAGGCACCTCATGATGATAATTAACATATTTATATTGCATATTCATTTTTTTTGTTATAAGGCTCTTTACCTTTTAAATTTATATTTAATTAAATCATTTACAATTAACATTTTTGTTTATGCCAGGTTTTGTTTATTGTTAGTTGGTTACATAGTATTTAATTTGTGAATGTAATCCTGCCTGTAAGTGGTACTCATATCAGCCAATTATTTCATGTTTTTTTTTTCAATATTAGGATATGCATGTTGTTGTTGTACCATTTTTAAATAAATAAATAATAATAACAACTGGCCTAGAGAGGACGACAAAAGATCATATTTGTAGCTTGTCACTGGGTCAGGCATAAGAGGACTCATTTCTCTAGAAATTTTACTAACTATAGCATTAGAAATCGGATCATAAAATTTATTCAATACATATATATTATTTATGTTTTGTCTCCAGAAATAGATGCTTTTTAGATGGTCTCCAGCAACAGAGACTTGGTAGTCTCTGTTACTATTACTCATTACCAGGAATAGTCTTAGGTGGTCCTAAGACTATTCCTGGTAATGAGTAATAGTTAACATTTATCAGTTTTTTTTTTATAACAAGTAGATCTCAAACATGAAAATATATATATAATTTGTGCACCTATCAATATTTAGTACAAGCAATTGAATATATAAAAACAAAAAGCTGAGCATTTTTTATCTTGGTTAATAATGTTTAAAGTAAATGGCTAACCTCGTTGTTAACATTTGTGTACAATATTTAGATAAAAGCTATGATCATACAACATTTATTTATTTTTTTATTTTGTTACAATAAAACCTTTAACTGTTAATGACGTTATTTCAAAGAAGGTCACATTGAATATTAATTAATGTTCTTTTTTCTTCCCTCATTAATTTGTCTGTTCTCCTCAGACCTTGTTACATATTTACGTTATTGTGAATTAAATTGAAACAAAATATTGTTACATACCTGTAATATATTATTCAATAGTAAATCACTCGCTGTTTCATTGCAACACAATTCCAAATTATCAATGATAATTGTCAGGAATATGCTTCTATTAACACAGTGTATTTTAAGCATTGTTATCATTGTTCTGGTAATATTAAATAATTCAGCTTTTCTATACAAGTTTGATTCAATTACTAGCTGGTCCAGGGCGCTGTTATATATCTCATCTAGTTTCACTTTCTACAATAAAGAATTTATATCTACTTCAAAACAAAGCATATGAAATCACATAAGTCTCATGACAAGTAGTAGTAACTAGTTTTTTATTGTGCATGAATAATATTTCCATTAAGATTAAATTTATTTTAAAATTTTAAACTTTACAAAGTCAAGACAAAAGTGTACTAATACTATATAGCTAATATTAATAGCTGACATATAAACCAGCGATTTCTAAACAATAAGACGTAAACTTTTATAATTTAGTTTATATAAAAATATCTAATTATTACCTTTATGTTTACTGGGAAAAGGTAGTATAATGTAAATAAACTTTCAAAGCTCAATTTTGTTGCTTCAATATCTTTTTCAGATAAAACCTTTTTAAGGCACAAATATATAACATCATAATAATTGCCTTGTTCAAAATCTTCAACATTCTGAAACATAAAATTAAAAACAATGTAATACTATAATAAACATTTACACACACATTACAACAATAGTGATACCAGTCCCATCTGTTAATCAATGATTTCAAGATGGTGTTGGAAGAATAATGCAATCCATCAGTGTGAGCCTCAGCAAATATGCATGAAGCACTGCACCAGACCAATAATCCCATCATCCTCCTGAATGCAGTATTGTACTAGACATACGAAGCTTATATTATGCTTTCTGCATTTAATAAGCCCACAGACTGTAGGTATAAAAATTTTGACAATATGTCTTAAACAGAATTGTTTTAACATCTTTGTTGCGCAATAAATCAAAGGTCTTATAATTTTAATAATCATTCGCATATAAGCTAAAAGTTGCCTCAAAAGAAAGCAACAGTAAGCAACAAAAAAAAAACAAAATTATTATGGATTTCATATTATTAAGCATCAATTATATCATCACCAAATGGAGCAATGATCTGTGTAAGGCAGCTAGTAGCAATTAGATGTGTGTTGCTGAAGGTCAGGCTAAGTGCTCCTTAGGAGAGCCCTGCGTCCAGCAGAGGACTGCAGCAGGCTGTTGATGATAGTGAAGCATCAATTTAGTTACTATTAAAAATTTAAATTTCTTACCAGACATTTTAATATTGCACGGATACATTTCAATCCTTTAATTTTGTTTTCGAGAATGTAATCATCTGTTAGATATAAAGCAGCAGGAAGTATTCTTGATGGAGTCAGATGTACATTATATTTCTGAATGACATAAAACAATCGTATTATGAATTCGCTTCCTTTTAATTTTACTTAACAATCAATTAAAAACAATAATTTGTAAATATTAAATAATTTCTAATCACTTACTTCTATATCCTTGACTATATTAGAGTATACTTCTATTTGCCCTGGATACTTTTTGAAATCATCTGAAGTAAGTTTCTCATGTAAAATTTCGAAACAATTATCAAAAACTAGTTGATGATCGAACATTTTATTTTCTTTTAATATATCAACGATATTTATTTCATGAAAAACTTGAAAGTAGTAATTTAATTTTTCAGATAATTCGAAACATTTTACTGTATTCCATGTTGTTTTACTTGAAAGTTCATAATATAAAATTATGAGATGAGATACTATATTATATTCAGAAATAATGAAATCTTTTACATTAATTGTTTCAAGTTTTTGTAAAAGTGTATTGAAGTGTTTGTCTAAGTTCTTATCGCGATTCTCAAACTCGTCATGATTTTGACGTTCATCGTAATTTTCACCGAGTTTGGGTATAAAACACGATTCAATAATATCTTTTAAATTTTTCACCTCCATGATCACAGTGTAAGACTTGTGTTGAATGAAGTATGTATTCGGTTAATCGATATTTGTCGTTACAACAGAAAGTCAAAAGGTAGCTACATTTACAGACAAAAAATATTGTTATTATTTAAAACATAATTGGTTATAAAAATATCCTGTATTTTAAGTAATTGAATTCTAAGAATCAACAATTGTCTAGAGCATTCAAAATTTTTTAAATTTACTAAGATTAAAAAAATACAGTAAAAGCTCTTTATTATTCGCGGGGTATATTCTATAAATATGCCGCGAATATAGAAACCGTGAATACGGAATGATAAATTATATGAGATTATAAGGGATACGTTCCTAGATGACAAAATAAAACAAATATATAAAAGAAAAACAATTTAATTGAAGTTTTTGAATATTTTGATTAACTATCTTAAGGCTTAGACAATGGTTTGAAGAATTTTTACAATTATTGCTTCTCAACTTGCATCGGACGTATGCAAAACATTAGCTAGTATGTATGTTACACAAGTAAGAGTAGCTCGCTGGCCTAATGGTTGAAGCGTGCGGCTTTCATTCCGAAGGTCGCAGGTTCGAATCTCAGCATGTGCCAATGACTTTAATATTTAAGTTATGTACATTTGTGAACTTTAGTAACAACAGCGAAATACAAAACGGTGAAGGAAAACATCATGAGGAAACCAACACATGAATTAGAATTTATTCTAAGGTGTCTGTGTACTCACTAACCCGTATTGGGCCAGCGTGTTGACTATGGCTTATCGCCCTCATATTGAGGTTAGGCCTGTGCCCCAGCAATGGGGGCGTAAATTGGCTGTTTTGGGTGTTATACAATATGGAAATTACAAGGGTGTGAAGCACCCCTCCCGTTAAAAACTCTCGTGGTGACTCGTCGGAATACGAGACGCATCACCATATGCACCCCAGGAACCCTCTCCCCCCAAGGGGGGCGCCGGCCCGACGGCCCTTATCGGTCGGGGCGCCAGGTTCCTGCCGAGGAGCCATTCGGCGGTCGTGCGCTCGGTCCGCCTTGCGGCGGTGAGCTGTCGTCGCGCTCCGACCGCGTCCTGTCCCCTCGGCGCCCGCTCACGGATACGTTCGGTCTCCCGCTTCTGCGTCATAACAGAGTCGCAGAATCGGGATACCGCATTCCATGACGCCTCGCCACTGACCATGGTCCGGACCACGGACGGTAGCGAGAGGTCACTCCCTATCGCCGCTACGAGAGCGGCCCTGCCCCCCCCCCCCTCGCCCATCGCGGGCAATCGGCCAAGGTGTGGGACGATGTGTCCACCGGGTGGCCACACTCGTCGCACGCCTCGTCCGTCCTACTTGTACAGTTCCACCGGTGCAGGTAGCTCCCGAAGCAACCGTGCCCCGTCAGTACTTGCACTAGGCAGAAACTGAGGACTCCGAAGTCCCGGTCCAACTAATCACCGATGACCGGCCGGACGGCCTCAACGGTAAGGCGACCGTACGACGGTTCAAGGAGTCGCCGCTCCCATCTCCGAAGCACCTCTCGACGCGCCTTTCGGCGCCACCTCTCCACCTCGTCTGGCGACGGAAGCGAACCCTTCCGCTCGAGAGCCCTTTTCCGCCGCCAGTAGAGGCGCGCCAGCGAATCCGCTTCGAGTTCCCGCGGCGGCGTCCCGGCGAGGACGCACGCCACCTCGAAGGAGATGGTACGGTAACCTCGTACGACCCACGCCACGGGACAAGAGGTGTTGCGCCCATATGGGCGCACCGTATAGCGCCATAGAGCGCACCACCCCCGTGTAGAGTCGCCGGCATCCGACGCTCGGCCCGCCCAGATTGGGCAGGAGGCGGCTCCGGGACCCGGCTGCGCGAGTGAGCTTCGGGCCCAGCTGCCGAAAGTGCTCGTCGAACCTCCATCGGCCGTCGAGGACAAGTCCTAAGTACTTTATCGAAGTACTTAGGACACATTGGAAAGTTTTGAGCCTAAGGTTGACATTTAAATGATGACAGTTTCTTTTTTAATTATAATCTGCTGTCTTTTGTTTTTCTTCTGTCAAAATTGCAAAATTTGTGATCGATTTAACAAAAGATGTTCGCGGTTTCCGTAGAAATGGATAAAATAGAACACCGTTCCGTCATAAAATATTTACAAAAAAAAGGATTAACGCTCAAACAAATTTATGAAGATATGTACGAGACTTTGGGGGAAGATGGGTAGCGGATTTCAAACGTGGCAGAGAAGCAGTGCAAGATGAACCTAAGAGTGGTAGGCAACCTAGGTAGAATTAGTAGAAAACATTTGTGGGTAGTAGAGGTGTTTTGTGTGCACTCCGCTAATAATATCTAATAAGTGATAAATATTTGTGATCTAACAGTGAAATATACTGTATCCTATTCCTAAATAAATTATCTATATAGAGATAAATACGATTTTAGTGAAACTAATGTGATATAAACATAAAGTGCATTTACATTTGGGACTGTTATAAACCGGACAATGAAGTGTCACAGTGTACAAAAAATCAACGACCTCTTTAACAAAGGCGTGTTATACGTACTGAGTGTACAACAGAATCACTAAATTTGCCCCGGGTAACGTGACTATACTAGCGCCGTGGTTTTGTGTGCGGTACTCATCGCAATACTTTTTTTTTTTCTCTGATATATTGTCATAGTTTTATAAACAATTTTCTAAAAAACTTCTAATACCAGAAATATTACATACATACATATATATCACGCCTCGTTCCCAGTATATATCACATTACAAAAATAACAAAATGTCAAAGAAAAGTTACTTCTGTGCGGGTTGTATAAAAGTTATCGAGGATAAGCGTTTTTTAACTTGTTTCTTGTGCAAACACAATTTCGACCTGACCTGCGCGAACGTATCCGAGCAGCATTTCTCTAACTCAATGACTTCTGATTTAAAGAAGTCATGAAAGTGCTCATTGTGTATTTGCAACGAATCCAAAAAGTCCACTAACAATTCTTCTTTACGAACCAATGATGGAATAGCGCGATGCCGTAGTGGAACCACTATCAGTCAATCGGTCCAAACCATCAATGGAAAATATCTCACTACCACCAAGCTGTGAAAAAGAGGTAGACACACAGCCCTTTATGTCAACCTTCTACTTTCGAGCAATGATCGAGGAGATGAACTTCAGGGAAGAGATGGCCGTAACCAAGGCGCAAATAACACTTTTCAATAATACCCTCATTAATTTTACACAGAGAGTTGAAAAATGGTTTTTAAATGTCGGGATATTATCTATTACTTGTTTCCATTTTCTCGATATCTTTTTATTGTTGTGATAAGTTCTCTCTTTGTTTTGCAATTGGAACTATGCATTCCATTCATCGTCAATGTCTGTTACCACTATTTCCTAATTATTCGCAATTTCAACGCTGTCTCATTGTGTACTGTAATGGTATATACTATAAACTTTGTCAAATTTAAATACGATTATCAACTAGTTATGTTATATTCCTGCACAAACTCCTGCATTTGTAATTCTTACAGACTTGTATACTCACAGTTAGTAAAATTTACTCTTAATTACAGAAATGCCCTATAAAACAAGATTTCTTAAATTGGGACTTTATAATGCAGGGTCTCACATGGGACAGGACGAATTTTTACATGCAATGGATCGTTTTAGTACAGATATTGTAGCGATTAATAAATCGTGGCTCCGGGCTCGTCAACAAAGCGCTGCTCCAGCAGCTCCGGCTTACCGTTTGATGAGTTCCCTACGTCCATTAAGCATGCGCGTCGGAAGAGGCAGGGGTATAGCGTTTTACATTAATTGCACTATACGTATAAGCAGTATCACCCAGTGGAGTGTAAGAAATAATCTAAAAATCAATCCCTTAAATCTAAATTCATAGCTTTCGACACATAATCACAAGTTGAACATATACGTGAGCAAAATCCAACAGTTACAATAAATAATGAAAATTTAGAGCAGTTATCTGAAATAAAAAACCTAGGTATTAAATGGGACACAAAGTTACGTTACGAAAAGCATATTCAAAATTGTTGTTAAAAATTGTTTTTATCGCCTGAGTTTGATATAAAATTCGCACCTTTCTTTCGTCATAAATTCGTATTGTTCTGTGTGAAACTCTTATTTTGTCTAAACTTAACTATGGCGACATTATGTACGGTCCGCGGCTGCTTTGTAGAACAAAGCGCTTAATACAGCGAGTTCAAAATGCCTGCACCCGTTCTGCTTCGACATTCCTGCGCGGTCACACATGTCTCCCTACTTAAACAAATCATCAATGTCGAATAGGGAGTCACGCATATATTAGCATATTGCTTGTCTTTTGTTTGGGTTATTAAAATCTAGAACACCGAAATATCTATACTATACTAAGCTGAATCTTTCATCAGCTCAGGATGGATGCAGCGCTAAAAGCACTCGCCCTTGCCTTGTGTTCTATAAACATAAATCTGTGGCTTTTGCAGGTAGTTTCCGTCATCAAGCGACAAAGTGCTGAAATAATGTACCCCACCCCCTTTAAGAAACTTACTTGCAATTGTTCATTTTACATCAAAATTGAAAACACATCTTTTAGAAAAACAAATTAATTCCTAGACTAACACATTATAATTCCAGCACTCGAGCAGATTTATATTTATATTTATTTCTGAATTAACATTTTTACCTGAATTTAACGTCATTAATTTAACTTTAGATCTTTTTCTCTATCCGGCTACATCATGCGCGCACACAAGCATCTCGAAAATATAGATGCTCTTTAATAAGGTAGTAGCTGAAAATCAGTGTGTTGTTCACTACGTGGCAACAGTTACACTGAGCTACGGCCATTTTGTACCATTGCAGTACACACGGCAGTATTGATTACCTAAAATATTACTTTGTCAATATATTTTAGTTCATCTGTGTTCTTTGATGTAATGTTTTTGTCTTTTTATAAGTGTTTTGTACTGCGTGGACAAATAAACTAATTTATCTATCTATCTATTTGTTCAACCGGATGTGGAGTTTCGCAAAATACAGCGACTCGTTTCACCTCCCTGTCCTTTATTTCTGGGCGGGGCACTCCTCTCTTAGTTTCATAGAGCGCAGCTGCTTCTCTAATTTAAGATCGAGAGGTAGTATTCCAGACAGAACCAAGGCCGAGTTGAGTGAAACGGTTCTGTATGCTTTAATTATCTTTAATGCAAAGGCTCTTTGTATATTATTCAAATGCTTTTGCACTCCCAATTTTTTTGTTGCACTTGCCTACGCACTAGAGGCATATGTTATTATAGGTTCCACTGTTGCGATATATATTATTCTTATAATCTCTGGGTGTAAACTCCAACTAATTTTGGCAGCTCTTCTAAGCTATTTGTATACGCTCATTGCTTTTTTACAAATTTTTGTAGTGTGTTTATCAAATGTGAGCTAGTTGTCTATATATACCCCAAGGATTTTAATATTTTCAGATAAGACAATATTTTCGCCGCCCATTTTCAGATTTGGGTTATCGTTATATTTTAATTTGCGAGTAATAACCATCGCTATGGTCATTGATGGACCAAAGATAAGCTTGTTTTTGATTCCCTAATTCCGAACGTACGCGAGGGCAGAGTCGGATTGTTTTTCTATGTCTAGTGCAGAATCACCATCAAACACTAAAACTACATCATCTGCAAAAGCTCGACAATAGTCACTGCGTTGTTCTAGTCCTTTTAAAAGTTGGTTCAACAGCAAGTTTCAAAGAATTGGACTGCCAATAGATCCCCGCACACACCCTTTAGTAGTATTTGTGGTACAAGTTTTACCGCCATATCTAACATTTACCTTTCTATCTCGTAAGTAACTGTCTAGCACTCTTCTTATGTTTATATGGCAATCTACCTCCGCTCAACGAACTCTAAATGCGGGCCACCACGCATTTTCAAAAGCCCCTTCTGCCGCGAAGGGGCGCGCTGCATGTTCCAGCACGCCTTGCAGGGGGGGTTTAACCCTCCCTACCGAGGTGGGGCTGCGCAAGCGGCCAGCGCCGGTCAGGGTCGCGGACGAAAGCACCAAGCCGTACCCGTGACCCTTGACATATGGCGACGAGTCGAGAACATCAAGGGAGTTTTAGTCGGTGCAAATCCCACATAACCCGCCTTGCCCCCGCGAGGACGAGTATGTGTAGGCATTTCCCCCACGTAAAACTAAAAAAAAATGTAGTTATCCTTTCCAGGTTTTCGTAACATCACTACCGTCGCCTCTTTCCAGATAGTGGGAAAATGCTCTAACTCTAGGCACTTATTAACCAGTAAAAGACAAAATTCTGGATCGCAGTCTATAACACGCCGGCAGATATTTGCGGTAAAACCGTCCGCGCCTGGAGCCTTATTTGGATTAAAACTCTCAACCGCGCTCTGTACCTCATCCATAGTGATTAGAGGATCCCTGCATTCATCCAAAAACTGACTATTTACACAGTCAGCCCGTACCCTAATGCTCCGATGTTTTGGAGTGTCACCATCGACTGAGTCATCCGGGTAGAGAGTATCCGTGAGGATATCCACTGATTCTTGAAAGTTCACTGTTCTGCTTTTACCTCCACCGGTAAGTCCTCGTGCCGTTTGGAAGTCCTACCAATAACTCTATTATATAAATAGCCTCCCACATGCCTTCCCTGTCTTGTTTGCCACAGAAACTTTTCCAGCTATTTATTTTTGAATTTTTGGCTTTTTTTTCGTACCTTTCTTTAGTTTGCAAGTAATCGTTGATCACTTTTGCTTTACGGACTGGCGCAGCACAACGGATTCGACGCTTTTTGTTGAGCACTTATTTCTTTAAATCGTGAAGTTGTTTGGACATCCACAGTAAGTTGAGTTTTTCTTTGGATTTCTTTTTCTGAAGAGTATCTTCACAAGCTTCTCTAATAATGCTAGTATATTTCTCCGTTTATACATTCAGGTCATGGAGGAGAAGGAGGAGAATGAGGAGGAGGAAGAGAAAATGTATAAAAATGTAGAACTGCGCAAATTACCAGCGGGTACACTTTGCGAAATTATCAACACCTTAGAAACAAACAATGATTGGAAAGTAGTTATGTCATATATACCCAAAAATCCTACTAGCGATATATTTGAACAGAAATACAGTGAAAAAGATATAAGGTATATATTACTTTATTTTATGTTTTGAATTTATTAAATGTATTCAAATGTAGTGTATTCAAAGTACGCAGCATGTTCTCCTCTCAACTACCAGTGTCAAAAGACAAGGGTCTTTAATTAGTGCGTGTTGCCAGTGATGACTTATGGCTTTGTGAAAAAGCTTGAAGTCGCACAGAGAGCAATGGAAAGGGCCGTGCTCAGGGTTTCCTTACGTGATCGAATCAGGAACGAGTAATTCCGCAAGAGAACGAAGGTCACCGACATAATCCCAAAGATTGCAAGTATCAAGTGGTAATGGGCAGGACACATCGCTCGAAGGACTAATACCCAATAGAGCACCAAAGTCGTCGAATAGTGACCATGTACCGAAAGATGCAGTGTTGGCAGGCACCCCACCAGGTGGTCAAACGATCTGTTGAAGGTTGCGGGAAGCAGCTGGATACGAGCAGCGTATGATCGATCAATGTGGAGATCTTTGAGAGAGGCCTATGTCCAGCAGTAGATGTCTGTCAGCTGATGATGATGATGAGATGTTCAAGTCTTATAATTTTTGTTTGCCGTTATAGGCTTATTGAAAAACAACTCTAAAACCTGACAATTAAGAGTGAAACAAAGTTAGCTCAGAATGTAATGTCACCTCAAAATTGAACTAGATACTCTTGTACAACGCCAGCCATGATATGGTGGTAGAAATGAAGATATTAACCGTATCAAATACTGATTTAATATTTAATAAGACATCTTTAATCTTTACACTATTTGATATACAAATACTTCAATTTCTTTTATAATTTGATAAATAAAACATTATGTTACATTATATGGTTTTTAATTGCATCAATCCTGGTCAAGAATACTTTATCTACAGCACAATTAATATTGTCTAAATTGTTTATAATCATTTTTTTTTCAGATTTTGTGCACAATAATATTAATGTTATAATTATATTGTGCACATCGGACAAATTATCTTCTTTACATATATACAGTATCTTGAATAGTTTGGAGATTACTTTATGTTCAGCTTCACGGAGCTTCCACACACACCAACAATATTTAATCCACTCCTTGAAAGTCTGAAAATAATTGTTTTATTTTATTCAACATGGCTAAAAGGATGACAGATTATGTTTTATATCTTAAATATAAGATAAAACACATGAATAGGTACTATATGATCTTAGCAACTAAGTGTTCGTAAAAATAAAAATGTTAATATTTTTCAAGTACCCTCATGATTTAAATAATTATTCTGTAACACATAATAGTATAATATCCACAAATATAATTTGCCAGCCTGTAACAAAGTGTGACCAGATTAGTTTTGCAACTGCCAAACTTGTTTGAAGAAGGCACCTCATGATGATAATTAACATATTTATATTGCATATTCATTTTTTTTGTTATAAGGCTCTTTACCTTTTAAATTTATATTTAATTAAATCATTTACAATTAACATTTTTGTTTATGCCAGGTTTTGTTTATTGTTAGTTGGTTACATAGTATTTAATTTGTGAATGTAATCCTGCCTGTAAGTGGTACTCATATCAGCCAATTATTTCATGTTTTTTTTTTCAATATTAGGATATGCATGTTGTTGTTGTACCATTTTTAAATAAATAAATAATAATAACAACTGGCCTAGAGAGGACAACAAAAGATCATATTTGTAGCTTGTCACTGGGTCAGGCATAAGAGGACTCATTTCTCTAGAAATTTTACTAACTATAGCATTAGAAATCGGATCATAAAATTTATTCAATACATATATATTATTTATGTTTTGTCTCCAGAAATAGATGCTTTTTAGATGGTCTCCAGCAACAGAGACTTGGTAGTCTCTGTTACTATTACTCATTACCAGGAATAGTCTTAGGTGGTCCTAAGACTATTCCTGGTAATGAGTAATAGTTAACATTTATCAGTTTTTTTTTTATAACAAGTAGATCTCAAACATGAAAATATATATATAATTTGTGCACCTATCAATATTTAGTACAAGCAATTGAATATATAAAAACAAAAAGCTGAGCATTTTTTATCTTGGTTAATAATGTTTAAAGTAAATGGCTAACCTCGTTGTTAACATTTGTGTACAATATTTAGATAAAAGCTATGATCATACAACATTTATTTATTTTTTTATTTTGTTACAATAAAACCTTTAACTGTTAATGACGTTATTTCAAAGAAGGTCACATTGAATATTAATTAATGTTCTTTTTTCTTCCCTCATTAATTTGTCTGTTCTCCTCAGACCTTGTTACATATTTACGTTATTGTGAATTAAATTGAAACAAAATATTGTTACATACCTGTAATATATTATTCAATAGTAAATCACTCGCTGTTTCATTGCAACACAATTCCAAATTATCAATGATAATTGTCAGGAATATGCTTCTATTAACACAGTGTATTTTAAGCATTGTTATCATTGTTCTGGTAATATTAAATAATTCAGCTTTTCTATACAAGTTTGATTCAATTACTAGCTGGTCCAGGGCGCTGTTATATATCTCATCTAGTTTCACTTTCTACAATAAAGAATTTATATCTACTTCAAAACAAAGCATATGAAATCACATAAGTCTCATGACAAGTAGTAGTAACTAGTTTTTTATTGTGCATGAATAATATTTCCATTAAGATTAAATTTATTTTAAAATTTTAAACTTTACAAAGTCAAGACAAAAGTGTACTAATACTATATAGCTAATATTAATAGCTGACATATAAACCAGCGATTTCTAAACAATAAGACGTAAACTTTTATAATTTAGTTTATATAAAAATATCTAATTATTACCTTTATGTTTACTGGGAAAAGGTAGTATAATGTAAATAAACTTTCAAAGCTCAATTTTGTTGCTTCAATATCTTTTTCAGATAAAACCTTTTTAAGGCACAAATATATAACATCATAATAATTGCCTTGTTCAAAATCTTCAACATTCTGAAACATAAAATTAAAAACAATGTAATACTATAATAAACATTTACACACACATTACAACAATAGTGATACCAGTCCCATCTGTTAATCAATGATTTCAAGATGGTGTTGGAAGAATAATGCAATCCATCAGTGTGAGCCTCAGCAAATATGCATGAAGCACTGCACCAGACCAATAATCCCATCATCCTCCTGAATGCAGTATTGTACTAGACATACGAAGCTTATATTATGCTTTCTGCATTTAATAAGCCCACAGACTGTAGGTATAAAAATTTTGACAATATGTCTTAAACAGAATTGTTTTAACATCTTTGTTGCGCAATAAATCAAAGGTCTTATAATTTTAATAATCATTCGCATATAAGCTAAAAGTTGCCTCAAAAGAAAGCAACAGTAAGCAACAAAAAAAAAACAAAATTATTATGGATTTCATATTATTAAGCATCAATTATATCATCACCAAATGGAGCAATGATCTGTGTAAGGCAGCTAGTAGCAATTAGATGTGTGTTGCTGAAGGTCAGGCTAAGTGCTCCTTAGGAGAGCCCTGCGTCCAGCAGAGGACTGCAGCAGGCTGTTGATGATAGTGAAGCATCAATTTAGTTACTATTAAAAATTTAAATTTCTTACCAGACATTTTAATATTGCACGGATACATTTCAATCCTTTAATTTTGTTTTCGAGAATGTAATCATCTGTTAGATATAAAGCAGCAGGAAGTATTCTTGATGGAGTCAGATGTACATTATATTTCTGAATGACATAAAACAATCGTATTATGAATTCGCTTCCTTTTAATTTTACTTAACAATCAATTAAAAACAATAATTTGTAAATATTAAATAATTTCTAATCACTTACTTCTATATCCTTGACTATATTAGAGTATACTTCTATTTGCCCTGGATACTTTTTGAAATCATCTGAAGTAAGTTTCTCATGTAAAATTTCGAAACAATTATCAAAAACTAGTTGATGATCGAACATTTTATTTTCTTTTAATATATCAACGATATTTATTTCATGAAAAACTTGAAAGTAGTAATTTAATTTTTCAGATAATTCGAAACATTTTACTGTATTCCATGTTGTTTTACTTGAAAGTTCATAATATAAAATTATGAGATGAGATACTATATTATATTCAGAAATAATGAAATCTTTTACATTAATTGTTTCAAGTTTTTGTAAAAGTGTATTGAAGTGTTTGTCTAAGTTCTTATCGCGATTCTCAAACTCGTCATGATTTTGACGTTCATCGTAATTTTCACCGAGTTTGGGTATAAAACACGATTCAATAATATCTTTTAAATTTTTCACCTCCATGATCACAGTGTAAGACTTGTGTTGAATGAAGTATGTATTCGGTTAATCGATATTTGTCGTTACAACAGAAAGTCAAAAGGTAGCTACATTTACAGACAAAAAATATTGTTATTATTTAAAACATAATTGGTTATAAAAATATCCTGTATTTTAAGTAATTGAATTCTAAGAATCAACAATTGTCTAGAGCATTCAAAATTTTTTAAATTTACTAAGATTAAAAAAATACAGTAAAAGCTCTTTATTATTCGCGGGGTATATTCTATAAATATGCCGCGAATATAGAAACCGTGAATACGGAATGATAAATTATATGAGATTATAAGGGATACGTTCCTAGATGACAAAATAAAACAAATATATAAAAGAAAAACAATTTAATTGAAGTTTTTGAATATTTTGATTAACTATCTTAAGGCTTAGACAATGGTTTGAAGAATTTTTACAATTATTGCTTCTCAACTTGCATCGGACGTATGCAAAACATTAGCTAGTATGTATGTTACACAAGTAAGAGTAGCTCGCTGGCCTAATGGTTGAAGCGTGCGGCTTTCATTCCGAAGGTCGCAGGTTCGAATCTCAGCATGTGCCAATGACTTTAATATTTAAGTTATGTACATTTGTGAACTTTAGTAACAACAGCGAAATACAAAACGGTGAAGGAAAACATCATGAGGAAACCAACACATGAATTAGAATTTATTCTAAGGTGTCTGTGTACTCACTAACCCGTATTGGGCCAGCGTGTTGACTATGGCTTATCGCCCTCATATTGAGGTTAGGCCTGTGCCCCAGCAATGGGGGCGTAAATTGGCTGTTTTGGGTGTTATACAATATGGAAATTACAAGGGTGTGAAGCACCCCTCCCGTTAAAAACTCTCGTGGTGACTCGTCGGAATACGAGACGCATCACCATATGCACCCCAGGAACCCTCTCCCCCCAAGGGGGGCGCCGGCCCGACGGCCCTTATCGGTCGGGGCGCCAGGTTCCTGCCGAGGAGCCATTCGGCGGTCGTGCGCTCGGTCCGCCTTGCGGCGGTGAGCTGTCGTCGCGCTCCGACCGCGTCCTGTCCCCTCGGCGCCCGCTCACGGATACGTTCGGTCTCCCGCTTCTGCGTCATAACAGAGTCGCAGAATCGGGATACCGCATTCCATGACGCCTCGCCACTGACCATGGTCCGGACCACGGACGGTAGCGAGAGGTCACTCCCTATCGCCGCTACGAGAGCGGCCCTGCCCCCCCCCCCCCCTCGCCCATCGCGGGCAATCGGCCAAGGTGTGGGACGATGTGTCCACCGGGTGGCCACACTCGTCGCACGCCTCGTCCGTCCTACTTGTACAGTTCCACCGGTGCAGGTAGCTCCCGAAGCAACCGTGCCCCGTCAGTACTTGCACTAGGCAGAAACTGAGGACTCCGAAGTCCCGGTCCAACTAATCACCGATGACCGGCCGGACGGCCTCAACGGTAAGGCGACCGTACGACGGTTCAAGGAGTCGCCGCTCCCATCTCCGAAGCACCTCTCGACGCGCCTTTCGGCGCCACCTCTCCACCTCGTCTGGCGACGGAAGCGAACCCTTCCGCTCGAGAGCCCTTTTCCGCCGCCAGTAGAGGCGCGCCAGCGAATCCGCTTCGAGTTCCCGCGGCGGCGTCCCGGCGAGGACGCACGCCACCTCGAAGGAGATGGTACGGTAACCTCGTACGACCCACGCCACGGGACAAGAGGTGTTGCGCCCATATGGGCGCACCGTATAGCGCCATAGAGCGCACCACCCCCGTGTAGAGTCGCCGGCATCCGACGCTCGGCCCGCCCAGATTGGGCAGGAGGCGGCTCCGGGACCCGGCTGCGCGAGTGAGCTTCGGGCCCAGCTGCCGAAAGTGCTCGTCGAACCTCCATCGGCCGTCGAGGACAAGTCCTAAGTACTTTATCGAAGTACTTAGGACACATTGGAAAGTTTTGAGCCTAAGGTTGACATTTAAATGATGACAGTTTCTTTTTTAATTATAATCTGCTGTCTTTTGTTTTTCTTCTGTCAAAATTGCAAAATTTGTGATCGATTTAACAAAAGATGTTCGCGGTTTCCGTAGAAATGGATAAAATAGAACACCGTTCCGTCATAAAATATTTACAAAAAAAAGGATTAACGCTCAAACAAATTTATGAAGATATGTACGAGACTTTGGGGGAAGATGGGTAGCGGATTTCAAACGTGGCAGAGAAGCAGTGCAAGATGAACCTAAGAGTGGTAGGCAACCTAGGTAGAATTAGTAGAAAACATTTGTGGGTAGTAGAGGTGTTTTGTGTGCACTCCGCTAATAATATCTAATAAGTGATAAATATTTGTGATCTAACAGTGAAATATACTGTATCCTATTCCTAAATAAATTATCTATATAGAGATAAATACGATTTTAGTGAAACTAATGTGATATAAACATAAAGTGCATTTACATTTGGGACTGTTATAAACCGGACAATGAAGTGTCACAGTGTACAAAAAATCAACGACCTCTTTAACAAAGGCGTGTTATACGTACTGAGTGTACAACAGAATCACTAAATTTGCCCCGGGTAACGTGACTATACTAGCGCCGTGGTTTTGTGTGCGGTACTCATCGCAATACTTTTTTTTTTTCTCTGATATATTGTCATAGTTTTATAAACAATTTTCTAAAAAACTTCTAATACCAGAAATATTACATACATACATATATATCACGCCTCGTTCCCAGTATATATCACATTACAAAAATAACAAAATGTCAAAGAAAAGTTACTTCTGTGCGGGTTGTATAAAAGTTATCGAGGATAAGCGTTTTTTAACTTGTTTCTTGTGCAAACACAATTTCGACCTGACCTGCGCGAACGTATCCGAGCAGCATTTCTCTAACTCAATGACTTCTGATTTAAAGAAGTCATGAAAGTGCTCATTGTGTATTTGCAACGAATCCAAAAAGTCCACTAACAATTCTTCTTTACGAACCAATGATGGAATAGCGCGATGCCGTAGTGGAACCACTATCAGTCAATCGGTCCAAACCATCAATGGAAAATATCTCACTACCACCAAGCTGTGAAAAAGAGGTAGACACACAGCCCTTTATGTCAACCTTCTACTTTCGAGCAATGATCGAGGAGATGAACTTCAGGGAAGAGATGGCCGTAACCAAGGCGCAAATAACACTTTTCAATAATACCCTCATTAATTTTACACAGAGAGTTGAAAAATGGTTTTTAAATGTCGGGATATTATCTATTACTTGTTTCCATTTTCTCGATATCTTTTTATTGTTGTGATAAGTTCTCTCTTTGTTTTGCAATTGGAACTATGCATTCCATTCATCGTCAATGTCTGTTACCACTATTTCCTAATTATTCGCAATTTCAACGCTGTCTCATTGTGTACTGTAATGGTATATACTATAAACTTTGTCAAATTTAAATACGATTATCAACTAGTTATGTTATATTCCTGCACAAACTCCTGCATTTGTAATTCTTACAGACTTGTATACTCACAGTTAGTAAAATTTACTCTTAATTACAGAAATGCCCTATAAAACAAGATTTCTTAAATTGGGACTTTATAATGCAGGGTCTCACATGGGACAGGACGAATTTTTACATGCAATGGATCGTTTTAGTACAGATATTGTAGCGATTAATAAATCGTGGCTCCGGGCTCGTCAACAAAGCGCTGCTCCAGCAGCTCCGGCTTACCGTTTGATGAGTTCCCTACGTCCATTAAGCATGCGCGTCGGAAGAGGCAGGGGTATAGCGTTTTACATTAATTGCACTATACGTATAAGCAGTATCACCCAGTGGAGTGTAAGAAATAATCTAAAAATCAATCCCTTAAATCTAAATTCATAGCTTTCGACACATAATCACAAGTTGAACATATACGTGAGCAAAATCCAACAGTTACAATAAATAATGAAAATTTAGAGCAGTTATCTGAAATAAAAAACCTAGGTATTAAATGGGACACAAAGTTACGTTACGAAAAGCATATTCAAAATTGTTGTTAAAAATTGTTTTTATCGCCTGAGTTTGATATAAAATTCGCACCTTTCTTTCGTCATAAATTCGTATTGTTCTGTGTGAAACTCTTATTTTGTCTAAACTTAACTATGGCGACATTATGTACGGTCCGCGGCTGCTTTGTAGAACAAAGCGCTTAATACAGCGAGTTCAAAATGCCTGCACCCGTTCTGCTTCGACATTCCTGCGCGGTCTCACATGTCTCCCTACTTAAACAAATCATCAATGTCGAATAGGGAGTCACGCATATATTAGCATATTGCTTGTCTTTTGTTTGGGTTATTAAAATCTAGAACACCGAAATATCTATACTATACTAAGCTGAATCTTTCATCAGCTCAGGATGGATGCAGCGCTAAAAGCACTCGCCCTTGCCTTGTGTTCTATAAACATAAATCTGTGGCTTTTGCAGGTAGTTTCCGTCATCAAGCGACAAAGTGCTGAAATAATGTACCCCACCCCCTTTAAGAAACTTACTTGCAATTGTTCATTTTACATCAAAATTGAAAACACATCTTTTAGAAAAACAAATTAATTCCTAGACTAACACATTATAATTCCAGCACTCGAGCAGATTTATATTTATATTTATTTCTGAATTAACATTTTTACCTGAATTTCACGTCAATAATTTAACTTTAGATCTTTTTCTCTATTCGGCTACATCATGCGCGCAAACAAGCATCTCGAAAATACAGATGCTCTTTAATAAGGTAGTAGCTGAAAATCAGTGTGTTGTTCACTACGTGGCAACAGTTCCATTGAGCTACGGCCATTTTGTACCATTGCAGTACACACGGCAGTATTGATTACCTAAAATATTACTTTGTCAATATATTTTTGTTCATCTGTGTTCTTTGATGTAATGTTTTTGTCTTTTTATAAGTGTTCTGTACTGCGTGGACAAATAAACTAATTTATCTATCTATCTATTTGTTCAACCGAATGTGGAGTTTCGCAAAATACAGCGACTCGTTTCACCTCCCTGTCCTTTATTTCTGGGCGGGGCACTCTCTCTTAGTTTCATAGAGCGCAGCTGCTTCTCTAATTTAAGATCGAGAGGTAGTATTCCAGACAGAACCAAGGCCGAGTTGAGGGAAACGGTTCTGTATGCTTTAATTATCTTTAGTGCAAAGGCTCTTTGTATATTATTCAAATGCTTTTGCACTCCTAATTTTTTTGTTGCACTTGCCCACGCACTAGAGGCATATGTTATTATAGGTTCCACTGTTGCGATATATATTATTCTTATAATCTCTGGGTGTAAACCTCAACTAATTTTGGCAACTCTTCTAAGCTATTTGTATACACTCATTGCTTTTTTACAAATTTCTGTAGTGTGTTTATGAAATGTGAGCTTGTTGTCTCTTGAATCACCATCAAACACTAAAACTACATCATCTGCAAAAGCTCGACAATAGTCACTGCGTTGTTCTAGTCCTTTTAAAAGTTGGTTCAACAGCAAGTTCCAAAGAATTGGACTGCCAATAGATCCCCGCACACACCCTTTAGTAGTATTTGTGGTACAAGTTTTACCGCCATATCTAACATTTACCTTTCTATCTCGTAAGTAACTGTCTAGCACTCTTCTTATGTTTATATGGCAATCTACCTCCGCTCAACGAACTCTAAATGTGAGCCACCACGCATTTTCAAAAACCTCTTCTGCCGCGAAGGGCCGGCCGAAGCGGCCGCTCCAGGTTCGAGCACCGGTTGAGATAACTGGAGCTCATCGGAGCGGCCGGGGGCCCAGGGGCGGCTTTCTGCTTCCTCCTGCGTGAGAGACGGTATAAAACCGCCCATGCAGCCGACGTGGGGTTGCGGACGACGTATCCTCCGCGAACAACCGATGTCGCATCGGCGATGCGGCGGCGGTGGGGCCGCGGGGGAAGAGGAGAGTCGGTATTACGATGCGCCGTTCTCCCTATCCTCCGCGGCCGCTAACGGCTAGCGGCGGGCCCATCATCTGTCTGCCGCGGGGAGCCCGGAGAGGATATCTCCCGGGGCTCCCGTGGTCTCTGGGCGACGGGTTCGGGGGAATCCGTCGTCCGCACAAAGGAGGCCGAGGTAGGGGCGCGCTGCATGTTCCAGCACGCCTTGCAGAGGGGGTTTAACCCTCCCTACCGAGGTGGGGCTGCGCAAGCGGCCAGCGCCGGTCAGGGTCGCGGACGAAAGCACCAAGCCGTACCCGTGACCCTTGACATATGGCGACGAGTCGAGAACATCAAGGGAGTTTTAGTCGGTGCAAATCCCACATAACCCGCCTTGCCCCCGCGAGGACGAGTATGTGTAGGCATTTCCCCCACGTAAAACTAAAAAAAAATGTAGTTATCCTTTCCAGGTTTTCGTAACATCACTACCGTCGCCTCTTTCCAGATAGTGGGAAAATGCTCTAACTCTAGGCACTTATTAACCAGTAAAAGACAAAATTCTGGATCGCAATCTATAACACGCCGGCAGATATTTGCGGTAAAACCGTCCGCGCCTGGAGCCTTATTTGGATTAAAACTCTCAACCGCGCTCTGTACCTCATCCATAGTGATTAGAGGATCCCTGCATTCATCCAAAAACTGACTATTTACACAGTCAGCCCGTACCCTAATGCTCCGATGTTTTGGAGTGTCACCATCGACTGAGTCATCCGGGTAGAGAGTATCCGTGAGGATATCCACTGATTCTTGAAAGTTCACTGTTCTGCTTTTACCTCCACCGGTAAGTCCTCGTGCCGTTTGGAAGTCCTACCAATAATTCTATTATATAAATAGCCTCCCATATGCCTTCCCTGTCTTGTTTGCCACAGAAACTTTTCCAGCTTTTTATTTTTGAATTTTTGGCTTTTTTTTCGTACCTTTCTTTAGTTTGCAAGTAATCGTTGATCACTTTTGCTTTACGGACTGGCGCAGCACAACGGATTCGACGCTTTTTGTTGAGCACTTATTTCTTTAAATCGTGAAGTTGTTTGGACATCCACAGTAAGTTGAGTTTTTCTTTGGATTTCTTTTTCTGAAGAGTATCTTCACAGGCTTCTCTAATAATGCTAGTATATTGCTCCGTTTATACATCCAGGTCATGGAGGAGAAGGAGGAGAATGAGGAGGAGAAAGAGAAAATGTATAAGAATGTAGAACTGCGCAAATTACCAGGGGGTACACTTTGCGAAATTATCAACACCTTGGAAAAAAACAATGATTGGAAAGTAGTTATGTCATATATACCCAAAAATCCTACTAGCGATATATTTGAACAGAAATACAGTGAAAAAGATATAAGGTATATATTACTTTATTTTATGTTTTGAATTTATTAAATGTATTCAAATGTAGTGTATTCAAAGTACGCAGCATGTTCTCCTCTCAACTACCAGTGTCAAAAGACAAGGGTCTTTAATTAGTGCGTGTTGCCAGTGATGACTTATGGCTTTGTGAAAAAGCTTGAAGTCGCACAGAGAGCAATGGAAAGGACCGTGCTCAGGGTTTCCTTACGTGATCGAATCAGGAACGAGTAATTCCGCAAGAGAACGAAGGTCACCGACATAATCCCAAAGATTGCAAGTATCAAGTGGTAATGGGCAGGACACATCGCTCGAAGGACTAATACCCAATAGAGCACCAAAATCGTCGAATAGTGACCATGTACCGAAAGATGCAGTGTTGGCAGGCACCCCACCAGGTGGTCAAACGATCTGTTGAAGGTTGCGGGAAGCAGCTGGATACGAGCAGCGTATGATCGATCAATGTGGAGATCTTTGAGAGAGGCCTATGTCCAGCAGTAGATGTCTGTCAGCTGATGATGATGAAGAGATGTTCAAGTCTTATTGAAAAACAACTCTAAAACCTGACAATTAAGAGTGAAACAAAGTTAGCTCAGAATGTAATGTCACCTCAAAATTGAACTAGATACTCTTGTACAACGCCAGCCATGATATGGTGGTAGAAATGAAGATATTAACAGTATCAAATACTGATTTAATATTTAATAAGACATCTTTAATCTTTACACTATTTGATATACAAATACTTCAATTTCTTTTATAATTTGATAAATAAAACATTATGTTACATTATATGGTTTTTAATAGCATCAATCCTGGTCAAGAATACTTTATCTACAGCACAATTAATATTGTCTAAACTGTTTATAATCATTTTTTTTTCAGATTTAGTGCACAATAATATTAATGTTATAATTATATTGTGCACATCGGACAAATTATCTTCTTTACATATATACAATATCTTGAATAGTTTGGAGATTACTTTATGTTCAGCTTCACGGAGCTTCCACACACACCAACAATATTTAATCCACTCCTTGAAAGTCTGAAAATAATTGTTTTATTTTATTCAACATGGCTAAAAGGATGACAGATTATGTTTTATATCTAAAATATAAGATAAAACACATGAATAGGTACTATATGATCTTAGCAACTAAGTGTTCCTAAAAATAAAAATGTTAATATTTTTCAAGTACCCTCTTAATTTAAATAATCATTCTGTAACACATAATAGTATAATATCCACAAATATAATTTGCTAGCCTGTAACAAAGTGTGACCAGATTAGTTTTGCAACTGCCAAACTTGTTTGAAGAAGGCACCTCATGATGATAATTAACATATTTATATTGCATATTCATTTTTTTTGTTATAAGGCTCTTTACCTTTTAAATTTATATTTAATTAAATCATTTACAATTAACATTTTTGTTTATGCCAGGTTTTGTTTATTGTTAGTTGGTTACATAGTATTTAATTTGTGAATGTAATCCTGTCTGTAAGTGGTACTCATATCAGCCAATTATTTCATGTTTTTTTTTTCAATATTAGGATATGCATGTTGTTGTTGTACCATTTTTAAATAAATAAATAATAATAACAACTGGCCTAGATAAGACGACAAAGATCATATTTGTAGCTTGTCACCGGGTCAGGCATAAGAGGACTCATTTCTCTAGAAATTTTACTAACTATAGCATTAGAAATCGGATCATAAAATTTATTCAATACATATATATTATGTTTTGTCTCCAGAAATAGATACTTTTTAGATGGTCTCCAGCAACAGAGACTACCACCTAAGACTATTCCTGGTAATGAGTAATAGTGAGAGAAATGTGTGAGAGATTGATATATTTAAATACATTATTTTACCATAAAAAAATCTCTTCTGGACATTATTAATATTTATCAGTGGATTTTTTTATATGAAAAGAATTTGTGCACCTATCAATATTTATTAAAAGCAATTGAATATATAAACACAAAAAGCTGAGCATTTTTTTATCTTGGTTAATAATCTTTAAAGTAAATGGCTAAACTCGTTGTTAACATTTGTGTACAATATTTAGATAAAAGCTATGATCATACAACATCTATTTATTTTTTGTTACAATAAAACCTTTAACTGTTAATGATGTTATTTCAAAGAAAGTCACGTTGAAAATTATTTAAGGTTCTCTTTTCTTTCATGAGTTTGTCTGTCTTCCTCAGACCTTGTTACATATTTATGTAATTGTGAATTAAATTGAAACAAAATATTGTTACATACCTGTAATATATTATTCAATAGTAAATCACTCGCTGTTTCATTGCAACACAATTCCAAATTATCAATGATAATTGTCAGGAATATGCTTCTATTAACACAGTGTATTTTAAGCATTGTTATTATTGTTCTGGTAATATTAAATAATTCAGCTTTTCTATACAAGTTTGATTCAAATACTAGCTGGTCCAGGGCATTGTTATATATCTCATCTAGTTTCACTTTCTACAATAAAGAATTTATATCTACTTCAAAATAAAGCATATGAAATCACATAAGTCTCATGACAAGTAGTAGTAACTAGTTTTTTATTGTGCATGAATAATATTTCCATTAAGATTAAATTTATTTTAAAATTTTAAACTTTACAAAGTCAAGACAAAAGTGTACTAATACTATATAGCTAATATTAATAGCTGACATATAAACCAGCGATTTCTAAACAATAACACATAAACTTTTATAATTTAGTTTATATAAAAATATCTAATTATTACCTTTATGTTTACTGGGAAAAGGTAGTATAATCTAAATAAACTTTCAAAGCTCAATTTTGTTGCTTCAATATCTTTTTCAGATAAAACCTTTTTAAGGCACAAATATAAAACATCATAATAATTGCCTTGTTCAAAATCTTCAACATTCTGAAACATAAAATTAAAAACAATATAATAAACATTTATTTCAGGCAGAGTGGCCTATAAATAGGGCAAAATGTAAACAAAAATTCTTGTTACAACAAATATTAGAAATTTAGAAACTAAACATAAATACTTCTATATTTAACATGGATTGAACTGAAGACGAATATAGTGTTACCAGTCCCATCTGTTAATCAATGCTTTCAAGATGGTGTTGGAAGAATTATGCACTCCATCAATGTGAGCCTCGGCAAAGATGCATGTAGCACTGCACCAGACCAATAATCCCATCATCCTCCTGAATGCAGTATTGTACTAGACACATGAATCGTTTTATGCTTCTGCATTTAATAAGCCCACAGACTGTAGGTATAGAAATGTTGGCAATATGTCTTAAACAGAATTGTTTTAACATCTTTGTTGCACAATAAATCAAAGGCCCTATAATTTTAATAATCATTCGCATATAAGCTAAAAGTTGCCTCAAAAGAAAGCAACAGTAAGCAACAAAAAAAACAAAATTATTATGGATTTCAAGTTATTAAGCATCAATTATATCATCACCAAATGGAGCAATGATCTGTGTAAGGCAGCTAGTAGCAATTAGATGTGTGTTGCTGAAGGTCAGGCTAAGTGTTCCTTAGGAGAACCCTATGACCAGCAGAGGACTGCAGCAGGCTGTTGATGATTGTAAAGCATCAATTTAGTTATTATTAAAAATTTAAATTTCTTACCAGACATTTTAATATTGCACGGATACATTTCAATCCTTTAATTTTGTTTTCGAGAATGTAATCATCTGTTAGATATAAAGCAGCAGGAAGTATTCTTGATGGAGTCAGATGAACATTATATTTCTGAATGACATAAAACAATCGTATTATGAATTCGCATTCTATTAATTTTACTTAACAATCAATTAGAAACACTATAATTTGTAAATATTAAATAATTTCTAATCACTTACTTCTATATCCTTGACTATATTAGAGTATACTTCTATTTGCCCTGGATACTTTTTGAAATCATTTGAAGTAAGTTTCTCATGTAAAATTTCGAAACAATTATCAAAAACTAGTTGATGATCGAACATTTTATTTTCTTTTAATATATCAACGATATTTATTTCATGAAAAACTTGAAAGTAGTAATTTAATTTTTCAGATAATTCGAAACATTTCACTGTATTCCATGTTGTTTTACTTGAAAGTTCATAATATAAAATTATGAGATGAGATACTATATTATATTCAGAAATAATGAAATCTTTTACATTAGTTGTTTCAAGTTTTTGTAAAAGTGTATTGAAATGTTTGTCTAAGTTCTTATCGCGATTCTCAAATTCGTCATGATTTTGACGTTCATCGTAATTTTCACCGAGTTTGGGTATAAAACACGATTCAATAATATCTTTTAAATTTTTCACCTCCATGATCACAGTGTAAGACTTGTGTTGAATGAAGTATGTATTCGGTTAATCGATATTTGTCGTTACAACAGAAAGTCAAAAGGTAGGTACATTTACAGACAATAAATATTGTTTTTATTTAAAACATAATTGGTTATAAAAATATCCTGTATTTAAAGTAATTGAATTCTAAGAATTAACAATTTTCTAGAGCATTCAAAATTTTTTAACTTTACTAAGATTAAAAAAATACAGTAAAAGCTCTTTATTCGCGGGGTATATTCTATAAATATGCCGCGAATATAGAAACCGTGAATACGGAATGATAAATTATATACGTTTATAAGGGATACGTTCCTAGATGACAAAATAAAACAAGTATATAAAAAAAAACAATTTAAATGAATTTTTTGAATATTTTGATTAACTATCTTAAGATTTAGGCAATGGTTTGATGAATTTTATAATTATTTCTTGTTTGGCAGTTACTAAAAACTCCTTTAATTCAGACTGATACGCAGCAGTCGCATTAGTAATTTGTCTTTTAACAATAAGACTTCGTTCTATAGATAGATCAATGTTCATATAGAAATCGCGAAGCTCATTTGCCATTCTTAAATCTTCACTAAGATTTTTTAAATTAAATGTCTCGTCTCCGGTGTTTGGTGAAGCCTCTTCTTCAATGGACTGTGAATTTAACATTTATCTAAGTCGGTTTCAGTCAAATCTCCATCTTGCGATTCAAGAAAATTTTGAATGGCACTTGATTCTATCTCTTTAAACCCGTCTTGTCTTATTCCATTCGCGATTTCAGCTGTTGTATGTTTGTAAAAGTTATAAGATCTATTTTATTGTTTTTATTAATTATTTGAATAAATTTCTAATAAGTAATGACTACAAAATTTAACCGTTTAAAAAAAGATTCTATTTAAATTTTATTTCGTTTTATTGGCTGAATTTATGAAAATGTTTTGGTTAAAAATTAAAAGACAAGGAACACTGACAGGAATGATAAACATTACGTAATTTGACAAACTTGTACTTTTATTTTAATACAACACTGAACAAACACCGAATAAACCAAGACAATGTTAAAGTAAATTGATATCGTTTTAAATGTATCTTATATATACTTGTGTTGTCTGTTTAACTTGTATTTTTCTTTTATAGGTTTAGTATTAAATCAGCCGTGTTAGGATCTGCAATATATTACACTGTAGATAAAGGTGTTTGGAAAGACAGTGAAACTACTCGTGAACTATATGATGAATTAGAAAAAGGAATGTCTCCTTATGTTGGTGAATTAAAAAAACAAATTCCATTTGAGGTATTCAAAAATGATTTCACTGCTAAAAACATAACTTTAATGTGTAATAAGTTTAGATGGTATTGGATGTAGTAAAATTATTAATTTGATCTTATGTCAGCAGCTGTTGCCAATGTTTTCTAATTTGATTCTTGTCCTAATGTAGTGTATGCTATACTTGTATTAAGCTTTTTAAAATTTGTGCTTTGTTGAGATATTAAACCTTATATCCACATTCAGATAAGCAACAAAATATTAATCATACTCATAGTTCTAATTTAAAGAATTACCTAGTCAAGATGTTTACTATTTATGATCTCTTTTTAAATTTTATATATGGATTGTATAACTTATGAAATTAAAATTCCTTATTTTGTTTTATACAGGTAATTATAGTTTAAATTGTAATATTGTTTTCATTTCAGCTGCCGCCACTACCATCAACCGACAGAGTGTCCTATTTATTTAAATATTATTGGAACTGTGGTGTCAAAACAACATTTCAATTTATTATAAACCTTCCAACTCATACCAGTGATGCAGTGGCAGTTGCTTATGACAAAATATCTTCATCATTGAATGCAGCTGAACCAGCAAGTAGTCAAGAACAGACTAAATAAGTAAGGTGATGTAAGTGATTCTATTAAAATTAATTTAATTCAATCTGTAAGCTTGGTATGTGACCATGGCAGTAATTATTAATGAAAAAATGTAGTAATAAAGTAATTATTTATTATCTGTTGGTTTATGTTTTATCCCATAAATATAATTTTCTGCTTTCATTATGAAGTTGTTCAATGAAAAAAACTGTTTTAACATTTGTATAGTCAAACATAACCTTTAAGTCCACCCTAATTTTACTTGTGCCAGCTACTTATGAGGTAAGGTCACATAATGTATGTGGCATCTGGGAATGTTATGTCAAAAATACAACATAAAAGGAGTTAATGTGGTATGTAATATAGTTATACACTACACTATTGTTAATCAAGTTCAAATCATACAGGTCTTTGATCATTTGATAATAATAGTAACCCTACCATAATCATGACAATCATCAGTAGATACATGTATACAGATGAATATCCCTCCTTTGGAGACTCCCAACAATGTGAAACAATATTAAATTATCTATTTTGTTTACCAATTCGACTTTTTGATTCGATTGTTAAGCTATTCACATGCACCTAACATCGTGTTAGAAGATATAAATAGCACCATATTATGCTTGTCAAATTAATGTCTCATTACCTTAATGATTTCACCAGCTACAATGCCAAAACATGGTAATGTATGCTACTGTTTGCTGGCAGTAAAAGGATCTGCCTATTGCCAGAGGTACTTGCCTGGGTGCAACAATAGACTTATCAGCAGTGCAATATCATCATCATTTGAACTGATGGATGTCTACTACTGGACAAAGGTGTCTTATAATGTATTCTAAAAAGCAAGAACTTATGGTGTTTGGATCCAGAGGCTCCCAGTAATTATTTAATAGGTAATAAAAAAGACATTATTTATAAAAGATCCACAAATGTGGCAGTTTGATTTATTCTTTCCTCACAAAGTCACAACTTGACAACAGTTTTGATTGTTCTATTAATTAATATTATTTTTTAGTAAATAAAATATCCAGATAAACAAAGTAGTTGACCTAATAAAGTGATTCTGAAAACTGAGAACCAAAAAAATGTTATACATTCTCACTGATATACATATACACATTAACTAAGTTTTTGATTAATCCATAAAAACGGAATACTAAATGTACAGATAAAAAAATTTTTGTGCACTGAAAGATCATTCCCAGATGTAGCATGAATATATTTTTATTTATTATTCTTCCACAAAATGTATGGTTTATAATTTTTTTGTGAGAACAAAAGAAATGTAAGGATCACATTATGCTTTAAATTATTATGGACTAAAAAAAAGATAATAATCTGTATTTTATATAAGATGTGCATTCTATTAATATGGATTAACCATCTCATGAATTCAGATAAGACTTTTCTTTTGCAAAAGTGCAAAAACTATACTTCTGAATGTCCAATATAAGAAAAAGGTTATTGTAAATATGTCTCTAAATGTTAATTTTTTTTTTTAATAATATCTGATTATATTTTTATCTATGTCGAATTCGGAAAACACAAGGAGATTGACTTTAAAACCAAATGCTGCCTGAGAGGCAATTTAAAGAGTGGTAATTTCATATATTGTACTTGATGCTTTGCGAGAAGTGAAATTAGCTTGTAAAATTTTTCAGCAATAAAGTCCTCATTAAGGGTGGAAGTCAGGTCGGCTATGCAGCAGTTTCCACTTCCATTGCTTCTTCTGTCCCAGTTTTCTTTTTCTTCTTCTTGTTGGATTTCGCAGAAGAGTTCAAAAGTGACTGTTGTTATATAGAAAAGGAGAAATTAACAATAGTAAAAATTATTACCTCAAACAATTACATATGTATTATGTATGTTATGTAAAGTATTATATAATAAATTATGTAATGTTAAATGTTGAAATCCTTGAAAAATGTCTGTTAAATGTTGAAGTCCTAGAAAAAAGTCTATGATAAGCTGTGTCTTTCAGCTAATGGTTTTAAGGCAATTAAACATTTATTAAAATTTGATTGGAACACAGCAAAATAAGCAAGAAAGAGTAGAGATAATTCATATCATAATTCCCTCATGTATTTTAAAATCATACATTTCTATTACTGTGAGTAATTATTAAAGTAATGAAAAAAAAAAAATGTTGTAATTGTTCAAACTGAAGTGTGGACCTACACAAATCAGCTCAAAAGAATTACAGATGTTTTACCCTGTGCTTGTTCAAAATAAATTGTGTGGTGATTTATTTTGAAAGATATCAGGGAATATTGTTTAAAATTATTTTAATGAAAAGTTTACTTTTATAATGCTACAATTGCATAATTTATTTATTTAAGACCATCAATTGAGTTTACAATATCTGATATGACTAGTTGGACATATGGCATTCTCATTATACCTTTGATAAAATAAACGAACACACTATGAGAAATATAAAAATTAAATGTTAAGAAATTTATAACCATACCAGAAGACTAATTTTGTAAATTGACATTCTATAACATTAAAGAGAAACTAGAACCTAACAGATATAATATTTACATAACATACTAACATAATACAACTAATTAAAATAAATAACTTTATTAAATTATTAATGAATTTTTTTGAAAAAAATATATATGTTCATAAAACAGTTATTAATAATGGATATTTACATTGAGTTCGGGATCCTTGATAGAGCGATCACTCTTACATAAACTCTTCTCAAAAGGCAATCCAGTGATACGATGAGTGCCACTAGGCAGCAGCAAGGCTGTAAATTTAAACTGTGCCACTAGTTCACCAGGACGTTCATACAGCACCTGCAAAATTTTATGATACAATAATAATGGGAAATTACATAATTTATCAAGATGCTGAAATTGCATCACATTATGCTAAATACTTTGATCGATGATTGATGAGGCTAAATCTTAAATTTTACAGTAACTTTACAAGCAACAAAGGTCTTCAATGCATATTAGATTAGTTAATAGCTTAATATTTCATGGCATAGGAGCTGCAGTAGTACTAATATAAAAACTAATCATGAACATGGTAAGCATACAGACAGTTTTTTTGTTTGGTTTCCTCGTAGAGACCTACTTTAAATGGCAAATACTTTTAATAGGATGCCAATGAAATAATTCTATTATCATTACTATGAAAGAGTAAATTATCATACTCATGTCTAGAACATCATAATACCTGGAAGGGTTCAATTAGCTTGTGGTTAACACATTCAACGACACCAAGCCTTGCACTTGTTTCTTTATCAAAGCTTCGTAAGTTGAATGGCATTGAACCATGTTTGTTGCGAACCTATAAAAAACAAACGTAATCATTATTTATCGTTTTTTATTTGATGAAGCAAAGCGATGAGAAATGTTCACCTGATGGTAAGTGATACACCTGTTTGTAACAAGATTTAAGTACCAGTTAAGATAAGGTACCATTGTACTTACCACCTTGAGATAAGATGTTAAATATCATCCCAGTAATTTCTACTACCAACAAAGCTAATTAATTTTTTATCTATTATAGTTATTAATTGATATTTCTTATTGAACAGTAAAGTATTTAGTTTCCCATAAAGTTTTAATGTAAAAACTGTTTTACTATAACAAATAATATACAGTCCAAGTATATTTTTTTTTTAATATGCTTTATATTTTGTTTGTAGTAATGATTTATACCAATGCATCATAAGCAATTAACACAATGGTTCAAACACATTACACTTATATGCCCTGTTGAGGAGACAAAATTACATTCATGTAATATTGTCTAATAAGTTACATACAAAGGGCTATTTTGTTTTTTTCTTCAAAGTGGTATATCTGAGATGAATTGTCAATCTAGAAAAGAGTTCACTATTACCTCACTATAGAACATTCTTGATGCTTTTAATTTTAGTTGATAAATTTCATCAGTTTTCTTATATATTGTACATCTTGTATCCATTTCACGCCCCTAAAAAGATAACATTTTTAATAAAACATATGATTATAAAATGTATAATAAAACTGAGAATTAAAAGATATATTAAATGTTAGCATTTAAAAACTGAAAAGTATTATTAAATAATAATTCAGAAGAGTTAATGCTATTTCAATTTTCCCTGAGTACTGCCAGTAATGCTACAGAAAACTATCACTGGAAAGAATTCAGGGATACAAATATGATTTTTTAGTGTCTTAAAGTAAATGAAAATTATTTAATGCTTGTTTATGTACCATTCTGGACGCAAGTAGAATGTGAAAAAATATAGTACCTGTTAATTTTTTTGCCATAATTTAAAAATAAAACTTTTCAATATTAATCCAACTCAGTTCATGTAAAAAAATTCACACAGTAATTTAATAAAATTAATAATGAATATGTTTCTAAAACCCTATTTAAAATAATCATAGTTTAAAATTTACAAACATAACTTACCACCCCCTCTCCTGTTGAAACAAGCACATCCATTGCATACACTTCATAAGTTTCCAGTGTAGCCTTTTCATGCTCCTTGCGTTGGGCTTCTGAAGGATTCTGGATTATACTCTTTTCACCATCAATGCGGAATTGCTTTAATTGATGTGAGAGCATTCCTTCAACAGGTTTACATCCATACTCAGCACAAATCTTTTGTACTGCATCTGTTATTGCATGGTTCTGAAAATATTTTTTTTTTAAATAAGTATTTTGCAGACAATGTTCTAGTAAGATGCCACATATTAATGAAGGATTTGCTTTTAGTTACAATCACATAAATGTAAAATGATTTTTAAGGAATGTTGTAAATATTAGTTAAAAATTTTAAATATATTTTAACTAATGTTACAATAATTTTCCCTGAGCTTGTACCATAATTATCTACAAAAGTTAATTTGGAAAGATTCAGGAAGTGCAATTTATTAAAATTAACAATAAAAAAATCTAATCTTCATTGTATTTACATGCTTATTACCTCGTTTCCAGGCCTCAACAATCTCAAGGCGGCTTCACTAGCAAGATATGCAGCAAGAAGTACATCAGCTGCACGACCAGTGACTTCTCCACCACCAACCACCACAGTGTGGGCAACAACCGCAATAAATCCATCTATGTGAGCACCAAGATCGCTAGAGAAACACGAAAATATTAATAGATTAAATTATAAGTATATTGTATATAATGAAGATGCATTTTTGTTTTAGTGTTATGTTAACATTACAAAATTAATAACTGATTTTGTTTGTTTTTTAAGTTACTAAACATTAAATAGTTATTAATATTATTTAATATAATTAATCTCTCGCTTAATTTGTAGTGCATTAAAAGGCAATAACAAATAGTGAATTTATGAACATTATAGCATTTTATACATATATCAAGGTAATATTCCTGAAGTCTCAGTTTGTCATGATGTATAATGATATAAAGTTATATATAATTTAAAAGGCATAGACAAGAGCTTGTGCAAGTTGTTGATACAAAGATCAACGATTAAAAAGCATCTACATAAATATTGTATTATCTTTTTATCAATGTCAATGGAATGAAAAATTTTGATAGTGTCTTTAACTAGATCTAGTTCTAAAGTGTACTCACATCTTAGCAAGATCGCCTTGTTTTAAAATGTAATCCGTTTCACTAGGAATAGGAGAAAAGTGGCATATACAATTGTTCACAGAAACACATGTTGAGAACGCTATACCCTTCTTGGAATCTTTCTCCTTTTTGAATACCTTAGATGTTTCTTCTAATATTAACTTGTCTCCAAATTCACAAATTTCTCTTGCAGATGCATCTGGCACACATTTCGATATTACTTGTTCTAAAACGCCTGGAAATGAGAAACAATTTTAAGTTAACAAATACAATCAGAACCACATGAGGTGCATCAGGTTACAAAATTTGACATAGTTTCAAAGCATCACATTGTCCGCATGGCGATGACACGCGTCCATCAGATACGGAAGCGTACAATAATTTCATAACGAAAAGAGCAATTATTTATTAAATATTTCCTATTTTGTATTACTCACGGTTAACAATTTGACCCGCTAATTTGTACTTGGTCACAACCAAGTCTTCTGCAATAGTTTTTTCGACTTCTTTGTCGTCAGCCATTTCTCTAAACTATAGTTTTACTACAGTTTGGATATATGGGTGCTTGTTTCTGGTTGGCTGATCTGAGAGATTTAGGTCACGTGATAATGACGTCTTTAAGGTGCGTTTAAATTAAAATAGTGGTAGTTATGTTAATTTAAATTATACTAAAATAATAAAATTACCTATGTGAAATTAAAAAAATTGTGAACCTACGGTTTTTAATATACATCAAAATTTTGCAAATATTTGTGAGGAATTTAAATATTTTCAATGAAAATGTATATGAAAATATATTACATACATAACTTTTATTTATTTACGTAATTTTTAAACGATGTAAACGTTTCAGATCATAATAAACAGCTTATCATGAAAATTTATATTTTTAAGTTTTACTATAGAATTTAGAATTAACTTTGACCTCTTTCTTAATTTATTTTTATATGTGGATACATATATATACAAATAATCTTTTATTCTGATTGTTTCTACAATACATTTATAATATTGTATATTTAAAGTAGTAAAAAGAAAAAAGTTAAATAAACTAGGTATTGGAAGGTAAATTCGAATGTACTACAAAATTACGTTATCTAAAAAATTCTGTACGAATATTGTGATATTGCCAGTTGACAGACAACATTGTCGTTTGTTGAATGTCAATGAGTTGTCAAAAATCATTATTAATGAGAAGAACCAAGCTTTATTACACATTTAAAGGTACATTATCTATAACAAATATAAAAGTTCAATTCACTAGACGATGAAATTTTAAATCGAGTACAGAATATATTTGTACCTTTTTAACACTAACATTTTCTGTTTTATTAAAAAAATATTTTCTGCAGGATATTGAACAGTCATGTCAAGCACGAGAATTTAATAGAACATCAAAGAGAAAACAAAATGACTCACTCTATAGAAGAAGTTAGGAAAATGCTTGATGAAAAAATAAAGTTTGGTTCAGAACTTGTTTCACAAATCAGAAATATAGAAAAAATTGATGGTAGTTTAAAATTAAAAAGGAAAATACAACAAGAAATACACTTTTTAAAGAAGGTAAATGTGATTTCCTTCCTAATAATGTTACATATAAGAGTTTTGTTAGTTTCATTATTTCTTTTGCAGTTACAAAAGTCAGAGAAAATTAAAACAGAGCAGTTAGCATGTTCTAACCTTAGGCATTTAAGTGCCTTGGTAGAGTGTGCCTTGAGACCTGGTGCAGTCTCAATATGTAAAATATTTCATATTAATGATGAAAACAAGTTAGTAATTGATGTTGTTAGTGATGAGGGAAAAACATGGAATAAAGGTAAAAATATTTTATTATTTATTATTATTGTCACTTAATAGTTACATAATATAAATGTAAATGATTGTTTTTACAGTAATAGCGCGGAATCCAAAATCACTATCTGCTCTTAGTTCTGGTAATGCATCCTATGGAGCAAGATCTATTGTAGACCAAGCTCAAGATTACATTGAATGTGCAAAGCTCTATCCGTGCATGTACCAAGCACCAAAAGTTAGTTAATATCATACTAGTAAGTTTTCTGTAAAATACAAAGAAATCAGAAAAGGCAATTAAATTTGTTCATTTTTGACAAAAGTAAACAATATATTTTTTATTAAAAAAAACTAATTCTTGTCTTGTTTATAATTGAAATTTAAAATGTATCTTACTTTCAGGTGGTGTTTGAATTTACTAGTGGCATTGAAGAATTATTGGCGAATAAATTAAAATCCCTTGGAGTCATTGTTAAAGGAGAAGTACTGCCTAATTTCAAGTGTGGTGACATTATTGAATCTGATAATTCGTGGGAATCTGATGAAGATGAGGACATCAAAATAAGGTAATTGCAGAAGATATTTGTGTGATAATGATGGTATTACACATTACCACATTACAAGATGATACTGTGTACATACTATAACATTGTTTAAATGTAATATAAAAAATTATAATTAAGTTAAAAAATGTATAACATAATTTTTTTACTACTAAAGAATATGATAACCACTTGTAAGTGCTTAGAAAATGTTTCACTATTTCTACTCTTATTGTCACTTAACACCATATTAAATTGATGATGAGTGTTGCAGATAAAAAAAAGCACTGATTTAAACATAAAATTGATACAATATACTTTTTTTTTAGATTCAGTTATTGTTTTTAAAAACTAATAATTTCTTTTTAGTGAAAAGCAGACTGTTCAAGAAGTTCCAGAATGTCTAGAAAACCAGTTGGAAATAAAAACACTTAATTTGGATGTAACCACAATGATGGCATATGTCAGCAACATGACTAACGGGCATTATAATTATGAGTTCAAACAGGAAGTATTAACACAGCAGGCGGCCTGGGAAGCAAAGAGGCCTGTGAAACCAGTTCTAGAACGATTATTCCAAGGTGTTTAAATAAAGATAAAATATAATCTTACTTCTTCAACCACAACATACTGCTAACATTTATAATTTATTATATAAGTATTGTTATTAATTGACATTACTACAAATTATAAATTTTCAGGAAAAACCTTGGTGTGCTGTAAGACTGCATGGGATGATTTTCAAAAGATTGTAAATACTTTAGGAGGACCATTGGAAAAGAAAAGAACTGCAAACTTAAAAGAAATTATCAAAATCTATCCAGATGATAGTGGTGGTAACAGAATTCTATTATTTTTTTTATTTACACAACAATTTTACTAATATAATTTTTTTGAAATATTTGTAAATGGAATTTACATGGTTTAGCATCCAGAAGGGATTTAGACAGGGATGTGTGGCCTCGCCATGGCTGTTTAACCTATTTTTAGACAATTGCTTGAAAGATAGTGAGTATGGACTATGAATGAATTGACCGTCAAGTGCCTCCTATATGCTGATGATCAAGTTTTATTATCATCATTGGAGAGGGAGTTGCAAGTGATGGTCGACATGGTGCATGGTGCTTTAACAAGCAAAGGAATGAAAGTGAATGTAAGCAAGACGAAAGTAATGGTTTTTGAAAGAGAAGAATGTATGACAAACTGTGACATTATGATTGAGGGACAAAATATGGAACAAGTGAAAGAATTTGTATATCTAGGTTCACAGTTTACGAGAGATGGCAAGTATGATGGTGATATTGAAAGAAGAGTTTTAAAAGGGAATCAAGTCAAACTTCATAACTTTATAAATAGCAGGAACATTTCACAAAGAGCACAACCGGCTGTGCATGGAGGCGTGTTGGTCCCCATACTGATGTATGGTAGTGAATGTTGGGTATGGCAGAAGAAACATGAAAGTAGGATTAATGCTGTGGAGATGAGAAGTCTGAGAAGTATAACTGGAGTGACACGGATGGACAAAGTGAGGAACAGTGTGATAAGGAAGAGGTGTGGCGTGGTTGAAGATGTAGTGACAAGTTTAGAGAAAGGGATGCTTAGATGGTTTGGCCGTGTCGAAAGAATGGATGAAAGAAGATTAACGAAAGAAATATACAAGGTAAGAATGATTGGAAAAATCGGTGCAGGTCGACCTAGGCGGACATATTCCGATCAAATCGGAGATGTCCTAAAGAAAGGCCGGATCAAAAGCACACGCAATAGACGAGCATGCATGAAGACGCTTATGAAAGTGGAGGAAGCGAGAGAGGTGTGCCAGGATCGTAGCAGGTGGAGAGAGGTGGTCTCTGCCTACCCCACTGGGAACGAGGCGTGATATATATATATGTATGTATGTAAATGGAATTCAATGTTATTATTAATAAAAATATTATTAACTAATTATTATAAGGTAACTGACTTAAAATATCTTTAAATGTTTTTCTACAAAAGAACATTCTATGTCTGCATGTATGGTATTATTATTATTTATTTTAGGTGCAGATGATTACCCAAGGCAGAACTTGAAAGTTAGAGGACATGTTCGATTACGTTCCAAGGTGATATTCAATTTTGGACACCGCATCAAAGCTTTGACTCTTTCAGCTAATGAAGGTTTTGTTAGAGCTGCCTTACAACAGGTGATTTAATATTATTCAATATGTAAGCGCTTACCTTTTGAGTCCCAAATATTATTGAAAAAACACTGTTGAAAAATATCAAACAACACTTTGTAAATTTATATTTATTACAGTTTTCTTTAATTACATTAAGAAAAAAAAAATTACTTTCTCTTTCAAAAAAATACCTTTGAAAAAAAAATTACTTTTACTTTCTCTAGTAAATCTACTAACATTAAAAATGTGTTGGGTTTTAACATAAAATCTTGTTTTGAATGATTCTAACGTTTCATTAATACCATCGCATTGTTTTTAAATTGATTTCTTTTAACAGGGTGTAACTTATGCGGCTTTTATTCATGAATCACGTGCTCTCACAGAAGGTAAAGAAGAAACTGCAACTAAAATTACCTTATGATTATTTTTAGCTTGTTATAGTATATTTGTTGTAAATAGGAGCAGTATAAAAAGAATACTCCTTTTTTACTAAAACAATAGACTTGTATTAAAAAGAAATGTCCTCTCTGTTATTGTTTTATTGCAAATAAAAAAAACAATTATAAACCTATACAAATATTTTATGAAAACTATTATATTATTGTAAGAGAAATTAACTTGTTTTAAAAAGATTTTATTTTGTTTGATTTTATTAGATTTCATTATTATAGTTAATGTAATCTTATAATTGCAGTATTTAGATTGTAAATAACCTGAAAATCTTAGAGGTAAAAATATATCTAAATATACACTAAAAATTAATATATATTATTATTTCAATATCCTGGGTTGTGCATCTTATGTAAATGAAATAAATATATATTTTAATGGTGAAGGCTTTAATAAATATTTATTATTAAAATGTATTTTTTTGAATTTCATTTTTCTGAGATAAAATTTCCATGTTATTATGGGCAGGTTTATTATTTGCTGTCAGGTGTACCCCGTACTTCTGTGTGTACTCCGTCGTTGCGTAGATTAAAAAACCACTCGAATTCCAACCAACCATTTAAAATATAAGTCTACAAGGATCTGATAGCAAAAAAAAGTTTAATAATAACGATTTTCATATCGCAACAAAAAAAATGTCATCTGTCAACAGAAATATCAAGGAATTGTTTTTGGTTTGGCTTCAAATTTCCTTTTAAGAGTGGTGAAAATGTCGTAGAAACCTCTTCGATCGCAAGCAAGAAATATTGTTTTCAATGTTTATCCAAGAATACTTGATGAACAAGGTGCAGAACAAACACAATCAACGATGTTGAGCCATTTGCAAGCGTTGACTGATTAGTAGGAATGATAAGTCTTGATACTTTGGTTTATTGCATTTTTCGTGTGTATTATATTATGTATACTAAACGTTTGTTTATTTCAAGGGTTTGTAGTATTAGAATTTATTAGACGATATAATTAGACGAATTCTTGCTGAAAGCAGATCTAACAGAGGCGTATTTATTACGCCCGGTAAAAAGTAGTAAAAAAAGTAAAGGTGGCAAAAGAAATAAAATGAACTTGGATAGTTTTGATTTAAAATTGATCTTAAACAAGATAAATAAGTTTTACACTGTATGAAAAGAAATACCTACTGTCATGAAATTGCTACAAATTCTTCGGGAGGAAATCAATTTCAATGGAGGAAGAGAATCATAAAGGTAACAAAAATGAATTTCATTTTCTTTCAGTTTGAGTATAATTTAAAAACATAGTAATCTAAAAATAACAATCTTATTTTGTCTTCAGACTTATTTTGAAAGACATCTGATTGGAATTTGTGAAGTCTCAATGAAAACGGACTTTTTTAATAGAGCGACATGACATAAAGATACACAGATTCAACTACTTGGAGCGTATGTAAAAGAATCGAGAAGCCGATTATAAGCTACATGTGATGAAACCTACATGGTTCATGTTTAGTGAACAAATGCTGGCAAAATAAAGATATTGGAGGCTCATCTAAAAGTATTTCGGCAGGGCCTAAATGAATCATTCTACATGCTGGTGGAGAAAATGGTTTTGTGCCAAACTGTTTGGTGTATAGGTCGAAGAGTACATCTGCTGACTATCACCATGATATGAATAAAGATAATATTACAAAATGGGTTACGGAGAAATTGATTCCTAACCTTACAAAAGCTTCTCTAACTATCATGGACAAACAAAACGTTGCGGGTAAAAACGTAAATAGAGCTGCAAGTGATATAAAATCATTAACAGAAGAAACTTTCTCTCAAATAGGGATTGATGAATGGTGGAAATCTTGTGAAAATGTAATAAAAATTGAAAATCAGTTCATAGAACAAGATCGATTAATTGAGATGCAGGAGAAAAGGTTTATCATAATTACTGCGTCTTCCACTTCCCATGAAGACATTTTATAGATCTGCAGTGTTTGGAACCATTTTCAAGTTCTGATAGCCTATAATTAATTAATAAACTCATGAACAGAGTAATTGAATCATCCATCCAATCAGCCGGAAGACGTCCACTGCTGGACAAAGGCCTCCCCCAAAGATTTCCACTCAGACCGGTCCTAGGCCACCCGCATCCAATGGTTACCAGCGACCTTGACCAGGTCGTCGGTCCACCTTGTGGGGGGCCTGCCCACGCTACGTCTTCCGGTACGTGGCCGCCACTCGAGAATCTTTCTGCCCCAACGGCCGTCGGTTCTGCGAGCTATGTGCCCTGCCCATTGCCACTTTGCGACGGCGACCCTTCGAGCTATGTCGGTGACCTTGGTTCTCCTGCGGATCTCCTCATTTCTGATTCGATCTCGCAGGGAAACTCCGAGCATAGCTCGCTCCATCGCCCTCTCAGCAATCTTAAGCTTGCGGACAAGGCCCACAGTAAGCGGCCACGTCTCTGCTCCGTATGTCATCACTGGCAACACACACTGGTCAAAGACTTTTGTCTTGAGACACTGCGGTATATTGGACGAGAAGATATTTCTTAGCTTCCCTAATGCTGCCCATCCCAGTTGGATTCGACGAGAGATCTCTTTCTTGAAGTTGGACCTACCTAGTTAGATAGTATATCCGAGGTAAACATATCTGTCAACAACTTCAAGTGTAGAGCTTCCAACTGTTACTGGAGTGGGTACAATATGGACATTTGCCTTGATTTTGGTCTTGTCCATATTCATTTTAAGACCCACTCGTTGTGAAACTCTACAAAGATCATCGAGCATTGTGTTGAGGTCCTTCATGGTCTCAGCCAAAACCGCGATATCGTCGGCAAATCTAAGGTGCGTGATGTACTCGCCGTTGATATTGATGCCATATCCTCCCCAATCCAGAAGCTTGAAGACATCTTCCAATGCAGCGGTGAACAGTTTCAGAGATATGATGTCTCCCTGTCTTACTCCACGCTGCAATCGGATCGGTTTCGAGCTCTGGTCTTCGAGGCGGACTGACATGGTGGCGTTCTCGTACAAGCACCTTAGAACATTGACGTACCGGTGGTCTATTTGGCACCGTTGGAGGGCCTGCAACATGGCCCATATCTCAATCGAATCGAAGGCTTTCTCATAGTCCACAAACGCTAAGCATAGGGGCTGGTTATACTCATGGGACTTCTGTATAACCTGCCGCAGCGTATGAATGTGGTCTATGGTGCTGTAGCCTTTACGGAATCCAGCTTGTTCGGGAGGCTGGAAGTCGTCGAGCCTGATTGTGAGACGATTCGTGATGACTCTGGAAAACAACTTGTAGACATGACTCAAAAGTGAGATGGGTCTATAATTCTTCAACTGGGTTTTATCTCCCTTCTTTAAGAAAAGCACCACCATACCTCCGTGCCATGCCCGAGGCGATCGGCCTTCTACTATGACGGAATTGAACAACTTCTGCAGGACTTCGAGGATCGGCTTTCCACCAGCTCTCAGATATTCAGCTGTTATTTCGTCATCACCAGGTGCCCTGTTGCCTTTAAGCTGATTCAGAGCCACACTAATCTCGTGTAGGCTGACAACCGGGATATCTTCAGAGTAGTGTCGGGCTAGACTAGCTCTTGGATCTGATGCTAGTCCACCAGGAGAACATGAAATCGTGTACAGCTGTCCATAGAACCGCTCAATCTCCTCCAGAACCTCGGCCCTTGACGATACGATCCTACCGTCCTCTGTCTTCAGCCACGTTAACCGGCTTTGCCCGATAGACAGATCTCGTGCGAATACTTTAGAGCCTTTGTTCCGCTCTATTGCCTCTTTAACACTGTCAGTATTAAATCGGCGTATGTCGCGAGTCAGAGACTTAGAAACCTGCCTATTCAGCTGCCGATATTTGGTGGCATCTTCAGGAGACTTCAGGACCAGTTCTCGTCTTTCGGTCATGAGGTTTAATGTGTGGTCAGAGATCGGCTTCTTCTTTCTGGTACGGGGGACTTTAAAAATCTTAAGTCCTGCCGTACGGACAGCATCTACGAACCTGGTGTTGTAATCGTCCACATCAATGCACTCGCCTAAGGATGCAAAGCGATTTCGTAGTTCAAGCTGAAAGCTCTCGGGGTTTTGGAGTTGGATGGGCGCTGGCCGGAGCGTGGACTTCACCAGTCGAAATCGTTCGAGCTTTATGTTGATATTCAAGATGCCTCTCACGATTCGGTGATCGCTGCCCATTTTCAGAGTATTGATCACTGAGACATCCTTGAATATCTGCCTCTTCGTCGACATGATGAAGTCTATCTCATTTTTAGTGGCTCCATCGGGACTAATCCACGTCCATTTACGGCTGGCCCGCTTCTTGAAGAAGGAGTTCATTAAATAGAGGCCCTCCTTCTCCATGAAGTCGGCGAGCATTTGGCCTCGTGGATTTCTCTGTCCATATCCAAATTAATAAGAACAGTGTGATAAGGAAGCGGTGCGGCGTGGTTGAAGATGTAGTGACAAGGATAGAGAAAGGGATGCTTAGATGGTTCGGCCATGTCGAAAGAATGGATGAAAGAAGATTAACGAAAGAAATATACAAGGTAAGAATGATTGGAAAAATAGGTGCAGGTCGACCTAGGCGGACATACTCCGATCAAATCGGAGATGTCCTAAAGAAAGGCCGGATCAAAAGCGCACGCAACAGACGAGTGTGCATGAAGACGCTTATGAAAGTGGAGGAAGCGAGAGAGGTGTGCCAGGACCGTAGCAGGTGGAGAGACGTGGTCTCTGCCTACCGCACTGGGAACGAGGCGTGATATATATATGTATGTATGTATATCCAAATTGCCCCACTTTCAGTTCTCCACTACTTCGCTGCCCTAGTTTTGCATTAAAGTCTCCCATGACAACGGTGTACTGAGTTTTGGAACTGAGTATGGCTTTAGAAATATCCTCATACACAGTTACCACCTCGTCATCAGAGTGTGCCGTAGTCGGTGCGTATACATGTATGACCTTCAGCGAGTAACGTTTGGTAACTCTGAGTATCAGGTACGCTACCCTTGCTGACACACTAACGATGTCGACAACGCTATTCACAAGAGACTTGCGGACGATAAACCCGACGCCACCCTGGGACTGCTGGTCGCCCTCCCGGAAATAGAGCAGGTTGCCTGATTTAAGAGTTATCGTGTCCTCTCCCTCTCTTTGGACATCGGATAACCCTACTATATCCCATCTTAACCTGCTCAATTCCTCCTCCAGCTCAATTATCTTCTCGTCGGTCCGCAGTGTACGCGTGTTGAGTGTTGCCAGGGCCAGATGTCGTTGGGTTTGGTAGCCTGGCCGCTTCCGGAGATTCTTCGCACCCCTTGCCCCGCCCTTACCGTGACCGCTACCGTAGGGGCCGGTTTTTATTTTGGGATCTCATTTCAGTGGGGAATTGCCATAATCGCCACGCTTGGCAGGCGGCTTGGCGATCGCAGTTACGGAGGCCCTATCGTGAAACGCTGCTGCCCGTCCCACGTCCGGGATTTCCCTCCGCTTCCTTGGATGGATATACCGCCATCATTCGGTTGACTGATTGCATTTGATGAAGTGTAAATGAACTCAATAGTCATATACACTTCAGCAAATGGGCGGTGGGGTCGTCACTTCCCGACGCCGGAGTAATTGAAGTTTTCATCTAAATTTCGAACCCCACATTCGCTACAGTAAGATTTTCAAAAATTACCCTTGACCATTGGATAAATTTTTATATTTGCATGTATCATACAAAATCAGCAGCTAGAAGGAAAAAATGTATCAAAACATTTTGCTCCAATATCCCCAGTATTGCTAGCATCAATTTCTTTTTTCCCTTTTTGCTATCAGATCCTAGTAGACCTATACTATGAAAGTTTTTTAAACATTTAATTTTCATAGTTAAAGCTGAGTTATATTTTTTTTTACCAACAATATTAATAAATACAGAAAAAAAATCTGTCAAACACTCATTTTATAAGGATCAAAATGTATTAAAGTATAATATTGTTGCTTATATATGATTTTACGTCAATACATAAGTTTTTTTATCTGTAAATAAATTTTTGTGTCCTAAAATATGTTTGATTGGACGCTACACATACAATTATCAATTAGGACAGTTAAGTTTGTTAATAATATTACGAAAAATTATAACAACCCTTGAATAAAATTGTGAGTGCCTCTTTCTATTTTCTATTTTTTGATATAATTAAAAAAAAACTTAAAACAAAGGCAATTGTTTATAGCACTCTGTGGTTGTGATTTTTTTCATTTGGACAGGTGTGCTGTCACACGTGTCAAAATCAAATTTAAAAATAACTTATGAAATAGAATTTGTAAATACATTTATACTCATTATAATATTAATTAAGTTTCTTTACTTTACTATTTATTAATGAAATACATGGCTACAAATAACGATGTGCTGGATACTCAAATATTAGTAGAAAATGTTTCGTTTCTGGATAAATGCTTTGATAATTCATTTACATTACACAATTCATTAAATACTGTAAAATACTATGTTGCTGATACTAAAGATAATAGTGCAGTAGTTAAGAATTGTAATGCAAAGAGAAATACAAAAAAAAACTTCTCCTTTATTTCCGATTTTAATAATGGTTTCAAAGAAGTTTTAAGCCAACCAAAAAACAATGATAATGTCAGGAAATTGGTAAACTGGGGTCTGCCCTTTGAAATTGTCAAAAAATATGAGACGAAGGGCATTACACAAATGTTTGAATGGCAAGTGTCTTGCCTTAGTAAATCAACAGTTATGTTAGATCACCGAAATTTAGTTTATTCTGCACCTACATCAGCAGGAAAGACCCTGGTAGCAGAAATATTAACAATAAAAACCATTTTGGAACGCCAAAAAAAAGTACTTATTATTTTGCCTTTTGTATCTATAGTGAGAGAAAAAATGTTTTATCTGCAAGACATACTATCAAGTTCAGGTATTAGAGTTGAAGGTTTTATGGGATCACAATCTCCACCTGGTGGTTTGCAAGCTGTGCACATTGCTATCTGTACTATAGAAAAAGCAAACAGTTTAATAAATAGACTTATTGATGAACATACAATTTCTGAATTAGGTGCAGTTGTTGTTGATGAATTACATTTATTAGGTGATCCCCACCGTGGATATATATTGGAGCTTCTTTTAACTAAAATTAAGTATATTTCATTAAAATCAGATGAAGTCAAAATTCAAATTGTAGGAATGTCAGCTACATTACCAAATTTAGAGGTATTGGCAGAATGGCTGGATGCTGACTTGTTTATAACAGATTTTCGACCAATTCCTCTAGAAGAACATTGCTTAGTGGGTAATCAATTTCTTGATAAACATGGACAATATTTAAAATCGATGGAATCATGCACTAAAACTGAGGGAGAAAATGAAAATATATTAAATATATGTTTGGAGACCATTAAAGAGGGATGTTCAGTTCTAATTTTCTGCATGACTAAGAATAGATGTGAAAACTTAGCTCAAAGTATTGCTTCCACTTTCTTTAAGTGGGGATCTAATGAAAATGAAATGGGATTAGTTTTAAGAAGCCAATTGAAACGTGAAAGTATTGTTGAAGTTTTGGAACAACTAAAAAATTGCCCAGTTGGATTAGACAGTCTACTTAAAAACATTATATCATTTGGTGTAGCTTATCACCATGCAGGCCTTACCTTTGATGAAAGAGATATCATTGAAGGTGCATTTAAGTCTGGTGCCATTAGAGTTTTAGTAGCAACATCTACACTGAGCTCTGGAGTTAATTTACCTGCTAGAAGAGTTATTGTAAGAACACCTATGTTCCAAAAGCAACCTCTTAATATTTTAACATATAAGCAAATGATTGGAAGAGCAGGTAGAATGGGTAAAGACATAAAAGGTGAAAGCATATTAGTATGCACTGAAGCTGAGAAGAAGGTAGGTTTGGGGCTTATGGGAGGTATTTTGGATTCTGTCCAAAGTTGTATTGAAAGTGAAGATAAATATATGAGGGCAGTACTTGAAATTATTGCAAGCCAAGTTAAGTGTACAATGGCTGAGTTGGATTTATACATAAAATGTTCATTATTATTTTACCAAGAAGGCCAGTCATTATCACTGATGTTAATACTGAGAAAGACCTTGGAACAGTTACAAAATTTCGAATTGGTTAGAGTGCAGAATACTGATAATGACATTCAATATGTAGCCACATCACTGGGCAAAGCTTGTTTATCATCATCTATGGCCCCTAATGATGGATTATCATTATTTTGTGAACTGCAAAAAGCTCGTCAATGTATTGTGTTAGAGAATGATCTACATCTTATTTACTTGGTGACACCTTATAGTGTAAGCAATCAATGGAATAATATTGACTGGCTACATTTGTTAACATTGTGGGAATCATTGACTAGAGCAATGAAAAAAGTTGGTGAATTGGTTGGGATTCAAGAAAGTTTTATAATACAACGTTTGAGAGGGGCCAGTACATCAAAAGTCTGTCAAAACAAACTTGGCATTCACAAAAGGTGCCAGACAATAAACTTGCAATAAATTGAACTAAACCATACATTGATTTATTGTTTAATATTAGTTTATTACAGGTTTTATACTGCATTGGCTTTGCAAGATTTAGTGAATGAAATACCTCTTTCAGAAGTGGCCGAAAAATTTCAATGTGCCAGAGGTTTTTTACAAGGTCTACAACAAGCTGCTGCAACATTTGCTGGTATATTGCTAAGTTGTGAACTGTTTTCATTATTTTTAAATTTAATTTAAGTTAATAATTCATCTTGGTTGTAGGTATGGTGACGTCATTTTGTCATCAATTAGGATGGAAGAATATGGAATTATTAATTTCCCAATTTCAAGATCGTCTTCATTTTGGTATACAATCTGAATTAATTGAGTTAATGAAATTGTCTTCTTTAAATGGTATAAGAGCTAGAGCCCTGTTTGACAACGGTTTTGAAACAATTACCAGCATTGCATCAAGTAATGTGCATACCATTGAAAACATCCTTTTCAAGGCTGTTCCATTTCAAAGTGAAAAAGAAAGAGATGGTGATGATGAAGGTGATTTGAAGAAACGTAATATAATAAAAAACATTTGGATTACTGGTTTTTGTGGTTTGACAGCAAAAGAGGCAGCCTATAATTTAATCTGCGAAGCAAGGAAATATTTACAACAAGACATTGGTGTTACTGAAATAAAATGGACCAAATTAGATGGCAAAACAGAAGAACATAAATGTAGTCAAAAGAAAATTTGTTATGACGGTGAAAATTTAACTAAAGTAAAACAAGACAAATGTACCAAATTGGGGACTGATTATGAAATAGTTATAGATATTGCTAATTCTAGTAACAACGAACAAGGATTGCCAAATATGATAACATGTAGTAGAAATAGATTCAAAGACGCAAAAGAATTTTATAGTAAGATAGGTCTCAGTAAGAGAATCATAGATAAAAATAATGAAATGAATATGGATGTTGTAGATAATTGTTCAAGTCCTGTTCATGAATGTAATTCTTTGAATAACCAAGACCATAACGACATAATTGTAATTAATGACAGTCCTTTAATTAATAATATTAAGATTTCCAGCAATAAAAGCCCATCAATATTAAATAAAGAAGATGTGATATGGGAGTCTCTCAATTTCACCGCATTGGATAATTTATCGAAATTTCGTACAACACATAATGAATCATCACCAGAGATTAGTTTTGGTGATAATGAACTTGTCTCTGAGAGCACTGAAAACATTAACAATATTAATGTATTAAAAAATGCGTCCGCCAAAGATATTAGCTTGTTTTCTTCCGATGGCAATGATTCAATTTTGTTTGATGAGACTTTGCCCATTGAACTTTTGCCGAATACGTTCACAAACTGTAATGATAGAATGTTGAAAGAAGAAATTTTAAATATTTGCAAAGAAAATGGTACAAATAATGTTACTATTGATTGTAGATCAATATTAAATGCATTCACGTCTTCTATTACAGTCAATGAAGAAGATGAAGATATTAAGCTAGTTTATGAAGAAGATAAAAAAGAAATTAATATTGTCAATTTAAACGCGTCTCAACATATTGAAGTAATAAATTCACAAGTAGCAATACCATCGTTGAACTGCAAGAGCCCTTTAAAACGCCAAATAGTTATGAATGTTCAGCTGTCACATCAACCGCTAGTAAAGAAAGTAAAAAATATCGATAATTGTCAATTAGAACCTAAAGAGCCTTTCCTGAAATGTAAACAATCGAAAAATTTTACAATCGGTATGAATCGACAAGTAGTACAATGTTATATTTTAAGGGAAAGTGACATAACAGATTTTTTTGAAATAATCAAAAGAGAAGACAACATTTCTGTGTATTTAGATATAAGTAAGTCATTGTCAACAAATGAAGTAATAGGAAGTAATATATTTAAAAAATCCGAAAATAATCAAGAAACAAAAGCAACAACACGCAAAGATTTCATTAAAGGTATAGCTGTTTGTTTAAGTAATGATTTCTGTATTTACTTGGATTTTACCTCTATTAGTGACAAGTTACAGCAGGTAAAAGACAAGGTACAAAAACAGTGGTTTGCTAAAAAAACTCTGTACTTGAAGTTGCTATCTTTGAAAACAGTTTATGTACATGTAAAACATAGTTTCGATATAGAACTAAGTTCGCCTTGTTTGGACATATCGCTGACAGAGTGGCTTATACAAAGTGATGAGAAAATACCAGATATCGATTTCTTTGTAAGTATTAACACTATACTAGTACATTTATATTACAATAGGATAACACTCGACTCCTCCCGAATAGGTTGCCGCCTTGTCGTGGCAGTGGGGCTCAGTAGCCGTGGTAGTGGGGCTCATTAGCCGTGGTTTGACTACCCACGGTGAAGCTAAGAGAATCCGGCCACTCGGTCTACTTGAGTCGTGAAGCCGGTCCGGGGTCGTCGCTCTAGGTGAGTTCCGTGAGCTCACTTAGGATGTTTACTGGTGGGGTGCGGGGGCAGATTTGTACTGCCTTTCGCAGTCCAGGTGGAGTCGTAGAGGGAGAGCAGTGTCAGTATTGTGATTCACCGCTTTCTCTACTTTCCGCGACTAAGCGGTGTTGTGCCGCTGATGCGGCGGAGGTGGGAATGCGGGGAGAAAAAGAGTATCGGTATTGCATTTAGCCGCTCTCACTTTCCTCCGCGGACGTATAACGGTCGGTGGTGGAATCCAAGAGCAGATCCGCCGCAGGGAGTCAGCAGAGTTTTATCTCTTGGCTCCTATGGCGCCTGGGTAACAAATTCGCGGGATCCGTTACCTAGGTCTATAAGAGGTCCCGAGGAGGAGGGGTGGGGGCACCGTATGATCTGGCTCGCCCTTACAGAGGTGGAAAAGGGGGGTTCTCCCTCACAAGGCGAGATTGCATGGTGCAGCCCGCGCTGGCGGACTCGTGGAATTGTGCGAAAGTGTTCCCGTAACTCTGCCGTAAAAGCGATGACATAACCTGTCTTTGACCCCGAGAGGGCAGTCATGCGGAGACATTTCACCCACATAAAATAAAAAAAGGTTAACACTCGACTGCAATTTTATATGATATTAAGTGACATCCTGAAATGTGAAGTGTAGGTTATTTATAAAACTTTGATTTTATTCTTTTTAACAACAATATTGCGCATATTAGTAGTAAGAAGGGGAGTAGCTCATATCGCCATCAAATATCACCATTGATGTAATACTGGGTCGAACCAGGAACCTCCAACTTTCGATAAGTACGCATAATACATATTTTGGTATTATAGATACTTCAACTTTATTCATTTATATAGATGACGCTAGTTTCTTATCTAAATATATTTTAACGTGTTTCCAGTCAGTATTCGAAATTTAAACTGAATAAAAACTAAAACTGTTAAAAACAGTGAAACTGTTGTATCTTTATGATATTTTACATTACAAAAGTCAATCAATTATAAGCCGATAGAGCTCCACTGCTGAACAAAGGCTTACCCCAAGGAACAACATATTCGGTCCTACGTTGTCTGCACCGCAACCTTAATTATCATGATTTCAATTACCATCGGGCACTAGAGGTCGACATTAGTAGGCGTTCATACGGGGTGATTTGGGCCACATCCCACCACGCTGGCCTAATGAGGGTTGGTGGCAGTTAGTCTCTTTTGTTGATTAGCAGGGTGCACCACGAGCAGGTAGGGTTGACTTGGATTCCGTAAGTTGTTATGTGGGACACCTTACACCCATTAAAAGTAAAAGTAACTTAAAATTGATATTCCATTCGTAAGTAGTCGTTAAAATGTTTATTTCGATAACAAGTTATAACATGACTTTTTTTTTCATACATATATTGTGAGACGTACTCATTATATATGTATGAAAAAAAAATAGTATCTTTAGTGAAAGATTATTAAAAAACAGTTTTTAATATTATTAAATAAACTGGCTCGCTGACCTAATAGTTAGAGCGTGCGACTTTCATTCCGAAGGTCGTGGGTTCGAATCTCGGCATGTATAAAGATTTAATATTAAAGTTATGTACATTTGTGAACTTTAGTAACAACAGCGAGATACAAACGGAGAATCTTGAGGAAACCCGCACCACACTGAAATCATCTTTGTGTGTGTGTGTGTGTGGTGGCCCCAATAAAGTGACAACAGGCTCGCCCCCTGTTACATGGACCCTGACCTGACCACATCTGGCGAAATGTGGGTGTTTATTCACCTCTGCCTACCCCTACTGGGAAAAAGGCGTGGTAATATAAATAAAATAAACTGTCAAATGTTACTGTAAAGTAGTTTTCAGTTCACGTAGTCATTAGTTATTTTAAATAATTCCACTAATGAATATCGTTTGCTTGGTTTTGTCTATGCTTTTAATATATATTATATATATTTTTTTGTTAATAGATGAATAAATATTGTCACATCGATTTGTCCACTGAGTTATTCAAGATTGGAAATGAAGAGATAAAATTTAAAAATTTCGATTCTGTTACAAAGAAATTATTAAAAGCTTGGTGTATTTGGACAGTAGCTGAGAAGCAGCAGAAGATTTTACTTGAGCAATATCATGGCATCAACGATGTAGCGTGTAAGTATTAATTTTATTAATGTTAAAGTAACACTTGCCAGGAAGCGTCTAGAAGGGTTTTTTTTTTTTTATTCTAAGAAGCGACGCGACGAACGGGACGTTCATCTAATAGTAAGTGATACGACTGCCCATAATATAGTGCTCGTCACCTTGAGATGTAAGATGTTGAGTCTCATTACTCCTGTAATTTCACTAGCTACAGCACCCTTCAAACCGGAACCTAGTAATGTTTGCACTTTTTGTCGGCTGCAATAGGAGTTGCGGTTGTACCTACCTAGACGGTCTCCGGCAATAGAGACCTACCACCGGTAGGTACCACCGCATGTCCTATTTCTGCCGCCAAATAGTAGTGTGCAAACATTACTGTTTCGGATTGAAGGGCGTTGTTGTTAGTAAAATTACGGAAGTAACGAGATTTAATATCTAGTGTTTCAGAGTATATAATATTACAATGTTATTGCAAGATAACGGATATAATACAAATCATTAGCGAAAACCGATCGATGTGGAGATCTTTGTGGGTGGTGTATGTCCAGCAGTGGACGTCTATTGGCTGATGATGATTAGTGTAAAGTTTAAAAGTTTATTTTATAATCTTTTTTTCTTTCAAATTAACCCACTTCTCAATCCAATCAGCCGGAAGACGTCCACTGCTGGACAAAGGCCTCCCCCAAAGATTTCCACTCAGACCGGTCCTGGGCCACCCGCATCCAATGGTTGCCAGCGACCTTGACCAGGTCGTCGGTCCACCTTGTGGGGGGTCTGCCCACGCTACGTCTTCCGGTACGTTGCCGCCACGCGAGAACCTTTCTGCCCCAACGGCCGTCGGTTCTGCGAACTATGTGCCCTGCCCATTGCCACTTTGCGACGGCGACCCTTCGAGCTATGTCGGTGACCTTGGTTCTCCTGCGGATCTCCTCATTTCTGATTCGATCTCGCAGGGAAACTCCGAGCATAGCTCGCTCCATCGCCCTCTCAGCAATCTTAAGCTTGCGGACAAGGCCCACAGTAAGCGGCCACGTCTCTGCTCCGTATGTCATCACTGGCAACACACACTGGTCAAAGACTTTTGTCTTGAGACACTGCGGTATATTGGACGAGAAGATATTTCTTAGCTTCCCTAATGCTGCCCATCCCAGTTGGATTCGACGAGAGATCTCTTTCTTGAAGTTGGACCTACCTAGTTGGATTGTATGTCCGAGGTAGACATATCTGTCAACAACTTCAAGTGTAGAGCTTCCAACTGTTACTGGAGTGGGTACAATATGGACATCTGCCATGATTTTAACCCGCTTCTTATTAAATATTTTTTTCGTGTTTATTAAGAGTGCACTTATAAAATAAAATTAAGTACGAAATGCCAATTATTGTAATTAGCAGTTACCTGTCATAGATTCTTACTATATTTTAAGTCTGAGTTGAAATCGAGTCATTAATATCATTGTTAGGTGGTGGTGCTCCGCATATAAATAAGTATTCCTAATTTATTGATGGTATATTTCAAAATTTAATGTTTATATCGGAATTATATTTAATGGTCGTAAATATTCATTTGAATGGAAATTGTACTCGTAATCATAAAACGTTAAATTTACTTCGCCAAGTAATAATCAAGGAAAGATTGCTGTTTCCGGTCCATTAATAAAAAGTATTAAATTATGTAATTATACGGATATAAAGGTTGAAAACAAGTACTATTGAGGGAGCTAAAGCTAAAAACCTAGAAGCAGAGACATACATAGAAATTTTGGGTAGGGTATGTAAACGACACCCGAAATCTCTGTGCTTATCTGTGCCTAAAGGCAAAGTTACCAATTAAGTCAACTTATCAGCCATTTACCAATTAGTCAAAGCATAGTTGTACACATTTTAAGTAACGGGATATTATTTAGATAGGTTTAGGAGTCAGGGTATGCAGTGCTTAATTGCCTGTATGGAGGGCACGCTATTGCCGGGAAGCGGAAATGAAAAAGTCATAGATGAATCATTATATTGTTAAAGTGTTATGGAAGATCAATTTTGGACGGAGAATGTAATTTTTTTACGCTTTCTCATTTTCACTTTGTACAATATCAAATTTATTTTTAGCTGTCGAAACGCACATTGCGAAGATTCTGGCCGATTGCGAATACCACGGCCTCGCAGTTGACAGGGAGTTGGCGTCCAAACTTTTGATCGATGTGAAAAATTCTCAAGAAATCCTGCAGAAGAAGGCGTATAAATTATGCGGGTACCATTTCAACTTTAACTCGTCAAAGGACGTTGCCAAGGTGAAGATAGATGGTTTTGTTTATCATCGCGTTATTTAATCTGTAATTATTTTTGTTCTGGATCATGTCTTTACCTGATAATCATAATTAGCTTTATTTTGTAATTTAAATTATTAATCATTTGTTAACTTGTATAAAATTTGTAGATTACTTACAACACTGTCTGTTACGTTTATAACGTCGATAGTAGTCAATTAACTATATTTAAAAATTAAACTATTTTCTCATCGTTAACACTTATACACAATCTTAGAGTGAGGCTTTGTGTCATCAAGAGGGAATCAAGGTCTTTCATCCAGCACGCTGACCAAGGGCGGTTTAGTAGACACCATGTGTTCACGAAAGCATTTGTACTTGAAACATCTCGGTTTCTTCACGATGTCTTTCGTCACTAGAAGCACGAGCTCAGTAGGAATCGAACCCACGTCCCGAAACGTACTGCGCCTTATAGACTAATCTGTCATAGTTCCCTAATTTACACATATTAAATTTTATGGTCACTTATACATCATTCTAGCAATACTAGTAAAGTCATTGTGTCGACACTATAGTTCCATTTATATTTCCTCAAACAGACTATCTACGTCCCCTTTTTATAACAATCTAAGTAAATCTTTAAGCGTTTTAGTGCTACTTATAGCTTTTTGTAAATCAATTATCTTTTGCTATACTATGTAGGGGTTCATTTGAAGGCTATACTCAGAGTTTCACTGCACGATCGAATCAGAATTGTGGAGATCCGCAGAAGAACTAAAGTCACCGACGTAGCCCAAAAGATTGCTAGACTCAAGTGGCTATGGGCAGGACACATTGCTCGAAGGACCGACGACCGATGGGGCAGTAAGGTCCTCGAGTGCCTCCCGCTTATCGGCAGATGTGGTGTTGGGAGGCCTCCCACAAGGTGGACCGACGATCTAGTGATCTTTGGAGGAGGATTATGTCCAGTAGTGGATGTCTATCGGCTGATGATAATGATGATACCATGTGTATTTTATAAGATGTATTTCTTGTATTCTCGAATCTTTTTTCTTCTTGAATGAAATGTACATTTCAGGTTTTAGGAATTTACAGAGGTAGAAAAGTTAGTACGAAGAAAAGCGTGTTGACCGCCCACAACAGTCCAATGGCAAGTATTGTTATATATTGGAGGAAGTTAAATGCAATACTGACGAAAACTTTGTATCCATTGACGGAAAAGGCGAGCAACTATGGTACCAACGACAGGTTTGTATTTCAACGGCTTCAATACTACGGCAACCCTCAAACTGTAGTGTGTAAACATTAATTTGTTGATAAGCAGGTTACACCATGAGCAGGTAAGGATGACATGAATCCCGTGAGTTTTTGTGCGGGACTCCTTACACCTCTTCATATCCATGGTGAAGCGTGCTCGTCTAGAATACATTGGTTTTCATATATTAAGAGCCGGAACAGCAATACTATTATAGCCCGTTTAAAATGTCATGGTGGTAACTAACCTGGTGTGTTCCATTAAATATTGCCTCTAGCCAAATTCCATATCACGTGAACCTGAAATCAAATCAAGACCTAAGCATTACAAGATGTTTAGCCACTATTGCAATAAATATATATTTTTTTTTTTTTTCAGAATAAACCCCGCGTACACAATGCAAACATGTACCGGACGTATAACTATGCGCGAGCCGAACTTACAGAATGTACCCCGAACATTCTCCATCCCGTTGAAATATCTGACCTTGACGAGCGAAAATGATCACTGTGCTGACGTGGTAGAGTACAACTGTAGGAAGGTGTTCAAAGCAGCGCCGGGTTGCGTTTTCGTTTCCGCTGATTATTGTCAGCTGGAAATGAGAATACTCACACATTACAGCTGTGACCCCGTTTTGACGGCGATTATGAGGTCTGATGTTGATGTTTTTAAAGCTATAGCAGCTTCGTGGAGCTGCATACGTGAAGATCAGGTGGGTCCTCTATATATCTTGTATCGCATCTTTGAGATATCTTGTTTACCAACAAATAATTCATCATCATCATAGCCGATAGACTGCCGGAAATAGGCCTACCCCAAAGTTCTCCACATCTATCGGTCCTGCGCTGCTCGTATCCAGCGGCTTCCCATCCGCGACATTCACAGTCAGCATGGTCTCCGGTACTGCCGGGCACCAAGGGCCGTTATTTATAGGGGTTCATATGGGTAATTTAAGCCATTACCCACCATACAGGCCCAATATTGGTTGGTGGGAGGACACAACAAAAAAACTCATACTTTGAAATTGACAAAGTATGTTGTAATGTCCTGTTAGCCAAGAACACAATTATCAACAATTTAAGTATAAAATCTTCACATAACGCTCACTTCCCTTCAAAAGGGAGTAGAGATGGGGGATCGGGGGCTTACACAGAAAGTTTCCTCAGAGACCAAAAAAAATTGTGAACATTCGTCTATATTTACGCAACCCTTTAAAGTTTTAATGCGTTCAAGTCCGCGAAGCCCCGATGGTTCAGTTTGGCGGTTGTTGCGCAATCCGTCTCGAAGAAACAAGGGTTCGATTTCCCACAGACGTAGAAACATTTAGAGGGTTTTATATTCAAACTTTTGACTTTATTTGATGAAAACGTAAATCAACCTTCCGAATGTAAATGGTTTTATTGCTGCTACTGTATAACAGCTGTCCAGTCGACTCTGCAAATGTATTATAATATTGTCACAGGTCGATGACGATCTCCGTCAAAAAGCGAAACAACTCTGTTACGGCATACTATATGGAATGGGTAATAGAACCCTCAGTCAACATTTGGACGTGACAGAGGCCGAGGCAGCTGTCTTCATGGACTCCTTCTACAAAACCTACCCCTCAATAAAGGTGTACACGCAATCAATCATAGCCACGTGTAGGGAATTAGGTTACGTGGAAACGTTTAAGAAACGCCGCAGATATTTGCCTGATATCACTAGTCACTTAGCTTTTAAACGAAGTAAGTAAAGTGAAATATCAACGTTTTATTTTATAATTATTTTTAACATTGTAGTCTTTTCGTATTTTAATAATATTATTTTAGATGTTTTGTAAATAGTATTTACACATAAATAATGATTGTATCGCCATACATCACCGCAGTGCTGCCGAACAAACGTACCGGAAGATAACTTGGGGCCGGCGCACCCATCCATAACAATGTCACCCTTTAGTTACGCTGATGTTCACTACACCACATTAAGCTCGTCGTTTTGAGACACTAGGGGATAATTCTCATTACCTCTAGTGATTTTACTAGCTATAGCTTATTTCAAATGTGAACATGGTAATATTTGAATATTACTATTTACTGATAAAAGTAGACGCCGCGAAGATGCCTAATCTACAAGTAAAAATTAAGAAATAGTGATATATTGAAGGATGTATTTAATTTGTATTTTTATGTTGATGTAGGTGCTGCTGAGCGACAAGCGGTGAATACAACGATACAGGGTTCCGCAGCGGACATCGCCAAAGCGGCGATGTGCGCTATAGACAAACAAGCAGAACAGTTGGATTTTAAACCGCGTCTCATTCTGCAAATGCACGACGAGCTCATATATGAAGTGACGGAGAGAGCAATGGATGATTTCTCGAAAGTTCTAAGGCGGGTAATGGAGGACACTGTGTGTTTAAGGGTGCCGCTACCAGTCAAAGTAAGGTCGGGATCAAGTTGGGGCGCTCTTAGGGAAATGAAATGAAAAGTCAATATTGAGTTACATATCACGAGGTCTGTGATATATGAAGTAGTGCTTGCTTTTTTTCAATTATGTATGGATTTTTTTTCTTCAATTATGAAATGTATTTTAAATATTTGATGTATGTATGCAATTTATCAATAAAATTTTGTACCTAAAATAACAGTGTTTTATTAGGAAAGCGATTCCTTTTAGTTTTTTTATCGATAATAAATAGTAGTAGGTAGCTGCAACTTCTGTTTCGGCAGACTAACTATAGTGTGCAAATATTACTGTGTTTCGGTTTGAAGGGAGTTGTAGCTTGTGAAACTACTGGGGTGACCAGACGTATTGTCCTATGTTTGAAGGCGATGAGCGCAATGTGGTGCGGTGTATGCGATCCTAACTAGCGTCACGTTTTTAATGGGCAGACACATGACTTATCATCAGGTGAACCATCTTGTCTATGATATTTGTATCATAAAAACTTCTATCAGTATGTCTATCTCTATTCAAATTATTCTCCTTATCACGGTTGATAATTGCTTTATCATCTTCAATGAACAACAGAACGACGTAAAGACGTATTAGCGGATAGAAATACTACATACTTTACAAATACCCCTCTCCCTATATACCATAAAAAAAATGTTTACCCGTGCATATTATGTATATGTTTACTGTTATTGGCGAATATCAGACCAGCAACAGCTACAATCTGATTGAGTAGAACATGTGGCGCTAATAAGTATGAGCGAAAGGAAAGAATCGAGCGGGACATTCACCCGATTATAAGTGATACGCTGATCTGTAACAATTTGGCGCTAGTTACGATGACATACATACACTATATTGCGCTCGTTGTGTTAGACATGAGATTTTGAGTCTCGTTACTGGGTAATTAAATAAGCTACAGCGCCTTTAAAACCAGAACACAGGAATCTTAGCACAGTACTGTTTATCGTCTGCGATAGGCGGTGCGGTGGGACCTAAACGGTCTACGGCAACAGAGATACTATCACCAGTAATAGTAATAGGCCCTTTAAACCGGATCATAGTAATGTTTGCGCAGTGCTGTTTGTCAGCTGCAATAGGCGCTGCCGTGGTACTAACATAGACGGTCTCTGGCAACAGAGACCTATCATCAGTAAAAGGTCTGGTAAAAGTCGGGCGGAGTTGTGGCCACCAGGTGAATACATGTACAGATTCTTAAGAAGAAGAAGAATTCGTCGGTTAATAATAATGCTGTCCTTAAAGTTATACAAGGAGAGGCAAGAGAAAACATTTTCAATTTTTACTATAGTTTAGAGACGGACATTTTAAAATGTAACTAGACAATTCTAATGGTAATATAATCTAAAAAAAATTCAAAAACACTTTGTATGTAAATGATGTACAAATGTAATTTTCGATCAGAAGCGAAACGAATGCGAATCTTACCCTGTAATCGAATAGAAGAATTCATCGATCAAATATACGAAAGCCTATCGCTCTTCCAAATTCGATATAACTCAATATCCTTTCATATGATCCAATGGTTATTAAAAACTGATTAAAAAATCAATAACAATTTATTCAATATCACAATTTTAAGTTAAATTACTATTATATCAAATATTTGATGGATAAAATGATGTGGCTCGTAGGATATTTAGCTATAGTATTAATGATTTATCCCTTAATATATTATAGTTAATCTAAAGACCCAGCTTTTGTAGACCATATTACAAGATACCCATGACCATCAGTGGACATCCGTCGATTAAAATGATGATGATCATCATAATTTCTAAGCTTTTAGCTAAATTTAGGAGAGTGTAGAAGACTAATCTTGCAGAGGTCGCGAGATTCCACTACTTGAGCAAGCCAAGACCTTTCGGTGTCCTCAGTCAGGCTGCTGGTCTGTGGCGTCCTGGTCTGTGGTCGTCCATTGGGTAATGATGGTGATGGACATGTATATGGAAGAGAAAAATGAATGAAATATTTATATCTTCATATTTCACAAATACTTTCCAGCCTCTCGAAAGCAATAAGGTAATATTTTATCATAAATATAAGTAAAATTTACGTTCGTACTTCTACTTCCATTGAAAATCTGTGCGATTGTTGTGCAAAATGGCGGATAACGACTGCTATTATCCTTCTTAAGATAAAAATAGGAAGCCAGGAGAGCAAAATCTGTGTGAGCGGAACATCATACCATACAACTCAGTAAAAATTCTCATGTATCTTGTATTTTAAGTGTTTTGATACATGACAAATTATAATGCCTATTAAATAACTTTTTTAATGTTATTCTATATACAAATTACTTTATAAATTTATCATTTACCTGCTGGTCCCATTGTTATGAAGGATATATTTTTTATTGGAGAGAAACCTCCAATGATACCCTGCGGTTTTCACCTAAGCGTCTACATAAGTATAACTACAACAATCTAGAAGAAACTAAACAATTCAATGACCTTGAGTTCTTATTTAACATTAGAATTTACTACTAGAGCTTGCCGTTTCCGTAGAAGCTCAAAGTAAGGTAATGTTATTTGAAACATTTCCTGCGTGTTACAGCAGAAAGTTCCTCACTTGATAAGTGAATTCAGTTAAGTGAATAGACAGCTTGGACATACGTAATGGAAGTGAATGTTATCTTTTGGTTGAAATTGTACTAGCGTTAAAATCTTTTCATAAACTTAAACTAATATTTATGGTCCGGAGCGTGGCAGAATCGCATTTAACTATAAATGCACCTCTAAATGTTTAAATATCGTTATGTTGCAAAATTCAGTTTGAATCTAATCTAGGCGCCATCTCCGCGCGGTTTCCGAGGGTTTTCCAATTTTCACGGCAAGCGACGTCAGAGGGCGCAGGGTGCGCTTCGAAGCCCTGCGCACAATCAATATCCTCACCCCGCGCCTTCCGGCGAGCCTTGCTTGTCACCCTGTCAAGACAGCGGAGTGTCCGCCGGCACACAGATACGTTACAACCCCGACTGACAGTGTCGTACTCCAATGCTTCGTATCGGAAAATGTGCTTGCTGAATAAATTTAAAAAAAATCGTTTACTTCATCAGCACAAGGGCACATAACGCGCGCGTATATCCGCTATTTATAATGCATCAAGCCGACCAGGTGTAAGAACTACGTGAAAATGCATCTCCACTTCGAACGTAATGTTAACGCGAAATGCGACTGTACAATACTGTCGCTGTCATGGATGGGGAAAGTGCCCGACGAGTTGCCCGAGGTATGTCTTCAGAATTAACCACATATTAACTGTGACCTTAGTTGCCTTTTATAAATTTATTCTTTATGGTATGAATTGTTATTTTCTTACCCATTTATTAATGCTTCGACGTATTGTTTATGACTACGTCAACATTTAACTAGGTTTTCTTGTGTCAAATTTTATCTTTATGTTCTATTTCAAATTACATTAGTTCAATTTCATCTAATATACTTTTTTCCTTTATATCTAATAATAACATCTCATAAAGTGTATATTTAGTTAAATTAAATAAAATTTTAGTTATGTCAAGATTGAAAATGTATTACTTTAATAAATTATTTTATATGGATTTATTATAATTTCATCCATTATATAATAACTTTTAAGCTATTTGCTCTAACTAATACATGAGTACTTAATATTCATTTGATGTTGTTTATGTAAATACACTTCAAAAATTTCCTATCTTATTTCAAAGACAGCTCTAGATTTGTGCTGGTCACATAACGTTAACAAAATGTTTTTTATTTGCTCAGTAATTTGATCAGATATTAGGTTCCCCTATATGCTCTAATCCTTATTCTTGTCTAAAGGTTCAAAAGCAAAAAAAACTACCTGTAGGTGCCATTGAAGCGCCTATTCAACCTTTATGTAGCAGTGTACACACAATTTTGTTTCAGTTTCAAAGACGTTGAATTTTCATCGTACCGCAATAATTTCTCTGATCTATACTCGTATATTTCACGTTTTAGCATTATGTATACAATTTAATTGCAATTATATTGTTATACATACACCTTATAACCAGGTGATTGTTCTGTTCATGTAGAAAATTAAGCAGGTCATAGAAAAAGAAAATATGAAACTTTTATCGTCATAAATTATTCATCTTTTTAACGTTAAATATATTTTTCATTACAGACAGATAGGAAAATTTAAAAAGATATAGTAATCCATAACGTAACATAGTCGTAATATAGTATACATAAATATAAATACTTTAATTTAACTTAGAATATTATCCGAAAATCATAGAGTACAGTAGAATGTAAAATTTTTATTTTTAAACTAAATATGGAAATTGTGCTACAGAACTAGCACATTAAATTTCCATTATGTTCAGTTTAAATTGAAATCCATTTGATGTCGTCAAAGCAATTTTGTAGGAAAGAATTTGAGGACGATCGCGCGGCAGTCCTTGAGTTTGGGAATTGCGGGCTTCTATTCAATTAACCTTACCTTCGTTTAAAGTCATAGATGCATTTATATCTGCAAAGAATAAAAGACCAAACAAAAACACGCCCTTTACGATGAAGGTATAATATATATAATATAATAGATATAAAAATAGTAATATAGTCTAAGTGATACTTTCCAAATCATTCATGAAGTTTTAAAGTAAGACTATGTTATGTCCCATTCAAAGAAATGTGTCTGAATTACATTTTAATTTTTTTAGCCTATGTATTACATCAAACATGAGATAGGTAAGATGAGTTATTGGTTCCTTGCCGCCGATGTACATAACAGTTTTTTTTATTTGTCGAAGCGAAAATATGTAGAGAACCTTCACCTGATGGTATGGCTACCCATAACAATATGGTTCAAAGATAATATATACAGCTCCACAGTATTTTCGTCGCTTTGAGATATAAATTGTTAAATATTGTTACCCTAGTAATTTTTTTATCATATCACAATACTCTTCATGACGAAACAGTAATGTTCATAGATAATTTTTAGTGGTATAAATACGCGCTGCTGTGGTTTCTAAATAGACGGTCTCCGGCAATGAAGACCTACCACCAATAAGTCAGTTACTTGAGGGTTTTTTTTCTCGGAGACGGCAATGGTTAATTACCGTTCAGTAGTAGTATGCAAGCAATAATGTATGCGGTTTGAAAGACCCTGTAACAGGCGAAACTACGGGAATAACAAGATCATCCAGAGCGAAGGGAGCATTGCGTGACTGTTACATCTAAATAATGCCATATTAGATTAGAGATTTTTAAAGTGTTTTGTAATTATCTTATTAGACTTAAACTTTTATTTGAGTTGTTTTATTTATATGGGCGCCTTTCATTTACTTGGCTCTTAATATTGGTACATAATATTTATTGCTAGATTTTAACGTATATGTCTAATTAAAAGTAATATTAGAAAAAGTAGTATTCGTTGGTTTAAGTTTTTGGTATTCTGCATAGTTCTTTAATAGTAAAACAATATATGTCTAAAAAATTATTTTAAGTGTTTCAAAAGAATTCGATTAGGAAAGGCTCTATCAGACGGAAGTTGATAGGCTAGATAAGGTAACTTAGCTTTAAAATGACTGACATAAACCGTTAACCGCCATCTTGGCGCGTTTAGTATGACGTCGCAGCCTACACTATAAATTTCCTTTTGTATATATTAACAGTAAAATTTACGCAATCGCCATTGTTTACATGGTCTTTTACGTCATTACCTCTATAAATATATATATACTAGCTATTCCCGGCCGCTCTGCTAACCGTAATATAGAATTAGGCTTGAAATTTGTCTGAAATACTCCTTTGGAGTAATCGCAACTGAGACCGGACTCTATACCAACCGCATAAATAATACGAAATTAAAATATTTATAAAACTTAATTAGACATAATATGATGAAGAATCTATGAGATTCAAGAAATAAATACCACTCCCTTGTATCATGTACAAATCATGGCGCCGCGTCGAATGGTCAGGTTCCCATAGCAACACTGGTGGTAGGTCTCTGTTATAGAAGGGCTTTTCTCTTAAAAAGGCTTAAGGGAATTTAAGCCAGAGTGCAAGGGGGTATCGGTGCGTTTCGTAGAAGATCCCGGAGTGCCTCCTAATGTACTGACGGACATCACCGAGGGAGTTTTAATGGGTAGAAGTCTTACATAACCTTGTCTTTTCCCCAGAAGCAGGGTATCTTGTAAAAAGATTTCCCCTTCGACAATTGCAGACCGTCTAGGTAGGTACCACCGCAGCGCCTATTTCTTCCACCAAACAGTAGTGTGTTGAGGTTTAAAAGGCGCTATAGCTAATGTAATTACAGGGGTAATGATACTCAACATCTTATGTCTCAGGCGACGAGCGCAATGCGGTGTAATACATAACATCCTAACTAGCGTCACATTGTTATGGGCGGGCACATCACTTACCATCAGGGGAACGTTCCGCTCCTTTTTTTTGTCTAATCGAATAAAAAAAAACTATTTTCAATATGTATATAGAGAGAGATAGATTTGAGTTCTCAGTCTGTAAATAAAAACTTAAGATTAAAAGGGTATAAAAAAATTAAACCGTAACATTATTTTGTAATGTAAGGTCACAACAACTTACGCGACCCAAACCAACCTCAACTGTTCGTGGCGCCCTTGCTAATCAACGAATGAGGATCTGGCTTCCACCAACTCGGATTGGGTCCGAGTGATGGGAAATGGCCCGAATCCCTCCAAAGGAACCCCTATAAACGACGAACCCTGGTGCCTGGAAGTACCGAAGGCCATGCTGACTGTGGACAACGCAGGATCGATCGATGTGGAGATTGTGGGGAGACTTGTGCCCAGCAGTGGACGTCTATCGGCTCATGATCATGATTTTTTAATAATAGATATCTCTAAGAAATATATTTCTTACTTTAATAATTCATATGCATATCCCTTATGATCGTGATAAAAACAATAATTTTTTTATCGGCCAATTTTTTCTACTGTCATTAGGTGCCTTCTTCAAAATTAAGTTTGGTGATCAGTTATTGCATAATGGACACCATTTATATTTTCCATTTCCGGTTTTCATTTATTAATTGCAGGCGAACGAGTTTGTATAACTAATGACTGCAGCTATATTTACTGCGAGTAATTTGGCTCGACGCTCTTCTGTGGTCATTTACGAATATGTTGGTTCGTGTTTATGTAGAACAATTGAGGTAAAACCCTAAACCATATTGAACTTTTAACAAAGCTCTCAAAACAATGGCATTTAACTATTATACTTTAAATAAAACTTTTATATTCTTATTTTACGAATACATCTGAATACAGCAATTTTATTAAAAAATTCTTTATTAAAATATGTTTTTTAAGTATTTCTACTAAACAGGTCAAAATTAAAAAGCCACGAATGGATTGTAATTTTTTTGAAAAGGTGAAGAAAAAAAATCATCTGAAACGCTTTTAAAATATAAACAGAAAAACTTTATTATTATGTTCAGAAATATAACCACAAAACATTGCTAAAACCATAGTTGTTTTTTTTATTCAATTAAGCAACGAGACGAGCGGTACGTTTTCATGATTGTAAGTGATACACCCGTACATAACGCGGCGCTAGTTAGGATGATATACAGGGTGATAGATAATAGGTCTAAAAGATCTGAAAGAGCTAAAGTATAGTTCTTATCCTGTCTATCTATGTATGGAATACCCTATCCAAGAACAATGGTTCTGGAGTTATTAATTAATTAAATATTTTTCTAACAATTCCCGATTTTCTAGGAAAAAATTCGATCATTTTATTACTTACTTAATCGTACTCAAATTTTAATGTAATTATTATTGTTTAATCTTTGTTTTATTAAATTAAATTAATAATCATCGGTTAGAAGCTAAAACCGTAAATTAGATTCTTTGAAATCCGTGACGGTAAAAAATAAGGCGTCATACTTTTTTATGAAAAGTAGACGCCGCGCCGGCCCTTAATTTGCCCCTTTTGTTTTTGTTGTAACACGTGCGAGCTTGTTATTGTCGTTTTAGATATTGAGTTCTTTGTGCATGTGCAATGTCATTTTTAGGTTATGAGTCAGTGTGACAGTTAAAATTTAACTACTTTCATAGGCGGACGTACATTATCGTTATCATCTTGATTCTGAATAGTTTTTCTTTTCCATACCAAATAAATTTAATATCAATGGCGGATTACGGTAATGAAGAATACGCTGACATTTTCTATTGTTATAGACTTAATGATAGAAATTCTTTACAAGCACGAAGAGAATATCAGCTACGTTTTCCAAATCGTTACCTACCTAGTCATAGTCTTTGTTACGGCGTATCAACGTGTTAGGGAAACTGACAGCGTTCAAGAGAGGCGACATGACGCAGGTAGGTCACGCATCTACGATACTGAAGTAGGAGGTATCACAGTCCATTTTCTTATAGACCCGACTATGTCAACCAGGTTCGTGGCAAGATTGCTGGATACAATAGAAAGTGTGGTTTACTGTGCAAACGGCAAGGCTCTATCCCTACCATTATACATCGGTCCAGGCCCTGGAGGAATGAGACCCTGCAAGGAGGTTAGATTTCTGCCGTTTTAAGCTGCATGAGACTTAGAAAATAATAATTTTCTCACCAAAGTATTGTGGACTGATAAATCGAAGTTTAACAGAGACGGCATAACAAATTGTCATTATAGGTATTATTGAGCTCTGCGAGGTAAAAATTTCCTGCGTGATTAGAGAAGAGAAGATTCTCCGTTTAGGTATGGAGGCCATAAATCATACTCACTTGTTAGACTCAGTCTTTATGCCCAACAATTTAAATGGGAAGACGTACGAAGATCTTCTTCGAAACATTTTTTTAATTATTTGGATGACATACCATTGACAACCAGAAGAGAAATGGTGTTCCAGCATGACGGTTGTTCCGTCCATTTTCGTCTCGGCGTAAGATAGTGGTTAGATATTACTTTATCTCAGCAATAGATTGGCCAAAGCGGACTAATACCGTGGCCCAGCTAGGTGCCTTGATTTAACCCCTTGCGATTATTACTTATGCGGTCACATGAAATCTTTAGTGTACACAACATCAAATAATTCGTTTGAAGATTTAAAATCACGCATCATCGTCGCTGCTGACAAAATAAGAGAACAGCTCACAGGGCGAGTTACTCGATCTGAATTAAGAAAAAGGCTTCATGCTTGTATCAGGAACCGTGGCCGTCAGTTTGAGCAAAGTTTTAATTAATTGTTACTTTAAACTTTCACTCTGAACTCGATACTAAAACGACAACAATAAACTCGCACGTATTACCATAACAACAAAAGGGTCAACGTAAGGGCCGCTGCGGCGTCTACTTTTAGGAGTCTATACAGTTTGGTATCTGCTGGTACTTGGTTTTATTACAAGTGTTTTTTTTCTAAATCTTAGAAACTTTAGGTACTTTCTTATACCTTATTGGATAGGTCTTGAAGTCAGGTATTAAGGATTAAATAAAAATGGAAGTTTTTTTTTTATATTGTCACGCCTTTTTCCCAGTAGGGGTAGGCAGAGGTGAACAAACACCCACATTTCGCCAGATGTGGTCAGATTAGGTCCAGTGTAACAGGGGGCGAGCCTGTTGCCGCTTTATTGGGACCACCCCACACACACACACACACAAAGATGATATCAGTGTGCGGGTTTCCTCACGATGTTTTCCTTCACCGTTTGTATCTCGCTGTTGAAACTAAAGTTCACAAATGTATATAACTTAAATATTAAGTTATTGGTACATGCCGAGGTTTGAACCCGCGACCTTCAGAATGAAAGCCGCACGCTCTAACCATTAGGCCAGCGAACTACTAAAAATGTAAGTATGTCGTGTTATTTTTTACTGTCACGTCTTTCAAAGAACCTAATTTAATAGTTTTAGCCTCTAAGCGATGATTATTAATTTAATAAAACAATGATATAATAAATAAGAAATAAAATAATGGGATTTTTTCCTAGAAAATCGTGAATTTTTTGGAATATTTAAAAAATGAATAAGTCTATAACCATTATTTTTGGATAAGGTATTCCATACATAGATAGATAGGATACGAGCGATTCTTGAGCCCCTCCAGATCTTTTACACCTATTACCTTTCACCCTGTATACTGCACCACATTCCACTCGTCGCCTTAAGACAGGGTGTTAAGTCTCTCTCCCCTACACGTTTCCACCTTGTCGAGGCGTAGGCGCTTAGTAGCCGTTGCTGGGTCGCCTACGCTGAAGCTAAGAGGAACCTACCCGGCCGGCCAGAGGCTTTCGCTCCATATTAGAGCTCCGGTGCTCCGTGAGCTCACCTCGGATGCGTGCCGGTTGGCTGCAGGGGCGGTTTGAAACTGCCCTTTGCAGCCGAGGTGGAGTCGCGGAGGGAGTACTCTCTGCGACTAAGCGATGCCGCAGCGATGATGCAGCGGCGGTGGGGCCGCGGGGGATGAGGAGTGTCGGTATTACGATGCGTCGCTCTTCCTATCCTCCGCGGCCGTCTAACGGATGGCAGCGGGCCCAAGATTGGATCCGCCGCATAAAGTCGAGAGAGTTTTCTCTCTTGGTTACCATGGCGTCTGGTTGACGGGTTTGAGGAACAAGAAGCCGAAGAGGAGGCGCGCTGTGTTCTGGCGTGTCCCTATAGAGGTGGTAAGGAGGGGTACTTCCCTCCCTCTCGAGGTAGAAAGGGGGGGTACTTCCCTCCCTCGCAAGTCCGACATAATCTATTCTTGCCCACGCGAGGACGGGTCTCCGCAGGCATTTTCCCAACGTTAAACAAAAAAAAAGGATGTTACGTTTCGTCACCCTAGTAATTTCACTAGCTACAGATCCCTTCATATCGAAACACAGTAATATTTGGCGCCAGAAATAAGCGCTGCGGTAGTATCTACCTAGACTTTCTTCGCAAGAAAGACCTACCACTAGCATGAAATTAGGAATATATTTATTATATTGTTTGAGTAGATAAGTATTTAGAAATTTTTGTTCTGTCGTTATTTAAAAAACTAATGTCATGACGTTAAAAATTCAATACATCGAAAAAGGGCTTTCGCAGGTAAAAATTAATAAAGCATGTTTTAAAAAATCTAATGAATTGCTCGGAAATTTCTACTTGGAAGTTACTACCCGGGGATTTTCTTACCTATTGTGTACCTAACACTGGCCACCTAGTGCATAACAATAAGAGGGAAACCTGTATTGAATTACGAGCTTTTAGTATAGAGACTATTTAATGTTGTTAAATTTTGTTAAATATTCTGATATTATATTTTAGTTAGTTGCTTGTGTTTAGTACTGTTGTTTGTCAGCTTTCGCCATTTTATAAATCATCTTTTAATTCTTATAGGGACTTGTTTAAGAAATGTTTATTTTTATAATAACTTAACAGTTATGTAAAATGGCGACTAATTTCAACCCTTTTGCTCATCTGTCGAATCACGGAAATCGTTCAGTCATGTCGTCAAGGTCTAATTGAGTGCTTGAGACCTACCGGTAATTGGGTTGGCCGCTTGCCCGATCAGAAAAAAAGCTTTTCACTTCAAGGTTGAGAAGTTACAAGAGTCTTCGTTTTATAAATATACTACGTATGTAATGCACAGTAGATTAAACCCATTAAAAATTAAAACGTTTTTCAAGATTAAGTGTTCTTTAGTCTTACAATAATTTTGTCTTTTAATAATCATTTACTATTAACATTTTGAATAAAAAACCTCGTTTATATTGCTTACTATCTTAGAAATGTCTTTAACATAGATAAGAAGTGTAAATACAGCTAGTCTACCCGAAATAATAAAAAATATTGGTTACAAGTAACTTCATACACAACAATTAATAAAATAATTATTACTTTATACATCTGTACACAATAATATTCTGTGTAATATTTGATAATTAGATAGCATAAGTCTAGAAATAATGATAGAAAAAATATCAATATCCTAATTTGTTAATGAATACGTTGTAAATAGATGTTGTAAATAATAGAATGAACTAAGGCTCTGATTAATAATATCAGAGAAAATTGGAAATAAATGAAATAATATTCATAACATAATGTCTAAAAACTTAAATATCAAATAAATATTTTCTGCAGTAATACATACGGTTGGCTACGAATTACAGTAGCTAACGACTTGCCTCCGGTTAGCTTGCGAAAGTTGATGATTTAAATCCAGGTCCATCCAAACTCCAAAGCATATCTTTAGAGTGTGGATGTTGGTAAAGTTTTTCGGAACGGTTTGGCTAGCCATCACGCTATACGTAATTGTAATAGTAAATTGTACGCATATTGTAATTCTGACTTCATAACGCCATTTCTGAATGAGTGACCCTCATATCAATATATAATATATCATAACTATTCCGTACCTATATATTTTCACAATCTACAGTCTCATTGTCACTTAACACTATATGAAATTGAAGTCAAGTGTTAGCATATTAAAAAGAAATGTTATTGACTTAAAATATATTCAATATTAAAAAAAAAGATACAATATTGTCTATACCATCAATGTATGTAGTTATTTTTATAAGAACTGTTATTGACAGGTTTTTTTTAAATACACAGGTAATATAATAAAGAATACATAATCGTTCCTATTTATATGTTAACATAAAATATATAATAATAGAAAAAAAAAATACGTTTTTTGAATAATTAAACTTTTATAACAGTACATAAAATAGTGTCAAAACAAAGTATTTTAAGATATTTGTTTTCTAATTTTAAAAAGGGTAAAATTGGTTTACTTAGTAGCATATTCGGTTTAATTTATCAGGCAGAGATAGAAGAGTTGATTGATTGATTTTTTTTTTTAATTTTTATGTCACGTACACACGTTAAAGTATTTTTTACGTAAATAAAATAGAATATATAATAAAAAAAAACGAAATGGTATTTTCAGTTCGATGAAACAGAAATATTTTAATTTTGTTGTTTACTGTTGTGATTGCTAACTCTTTAGGCTGATTGTCTAACTGTTAATCTCTTTCGTATTTTATTACGGATTGATTTTTGTTGTATAGCTCAAAGTATTGAAAATATTATAGTATCGATGATACTAATAACTGGCAAAAATAATCATGAGTATGACATGGATGTTTGGCTAAAGTAGTAGCTCGCTGGCCTAATGGTTAGAGCGTGCGGCTTTCATTCTGAAGGTCGCGGGTTCAAACCTCGGCATGTACCATTGACTTAATATTTAAGTTATGTACATTTGTGAACTTTAGTTACAACAGCGAGATACAAAACGGTGAAGGAAAACATCATGAGGAAACCCGCACACTGATATCATCTTTGTGTATGTGCGTGTGGTGGTCCCAATAAAGTGGCAACAGGCTCGCCCCCTGTTACACTGGACCTAGTCTGACCACATCTGGCGAAATATGGGTGTTTATTCACCTCTGCCTACCCCTACTGGAAAAAAGGCGTGACTATATAAAAAAAAAAAAAGTTTGGCTAAAATTCTTTAAATGTTAGAGAATTTTTTCGTAAAGTTTGATTCTGTCGTAATAAACTACATCCAATCTCTAATCTTTAAATATATTAGTAGCTTTTCTTACCGGAGTTGTTTGATAGTTATAATTTTTATTCGTACTTCAATCATAATTTTTATCGTTAAACATTTCATATTGACTTAAATAAATCGAGAACATTCAGTTTGGAAAATATTTATTATGTTAAAATTGCACGAAAACGTATTTGCATGGCTTGTATCACGAGCATTATTAGGTCATGGTCGAGCTTTTGCGCGAGCTATATAAGTCGATACTGGCTATACTAAATGTTTATCGGTGTTATTTACATATTATTGATAAAACAGTCCCGAGGCTGACTTAAATACTGTTTATTTGAATTTAATGAATTTACTATTGGACACTACCACTGTAGAGATCGTCAGTTTCTCAACTAATGTACTCTGCCTACGCATGTAATCTTTAAGCTATAATGTGAAGTCACCAACCCGCATTGGGCCAGTTTGGTGACTATGGTCCAATCGCCCTCATATTAAGGGTAGGCCTGTGCCCCAGCAGTGGGGACGTAAATTGGCTATTATTATAATGTGAAATGAAGCTCTAATAGTAGGCTTCTTTAGTGACTTTAATCCTTTTCATGAGGCTACATGTAAGCAGAGTGAAGTAAGGAGCAATGGTTATCTGCCGTTGTTAATAATTCAAACTGCAATTAAGTAATTATCTTCTATTTTAGGTTACATTACCTTTCGGATATCATTGTACTGAAGTACTCTTACATAAAATACTGTAGCTGAGGGTGGTCCTCAATGTTCTCAATTACGCTGGTATCAGGCGGGATTCGTTTCGTTAATTCGGCCGTCGAACGCCGACAATGAAACCTTTATAATCGCTAACAGCTTTGGGGATCGCTTGTTTAGGTATCATGGGGCGCAACATTGCGATTGTTTATTTACGGATCTTCCCTCCGTTTTCCCTTTTAATTACTTGTATATATTTCCACCGCGCTCAAAATGACTGACGGTTTCTAAATAATAAATTATTTTACATTATTCTTTGAAGTGTTATCTAATAATGTTAATTAAAATAAAAGTAATATCATATGATTGTCGTAGGGTTCTTTGTTTATTCCTTTTCATATCATTTGACCATGTTAAACTGTAAATTTTTTATCCATTTCCCAAAACCTACATATTTTTATTTATATTACAATTTTTACAGCTACTGAATTTGAATTTAATCCTGCAGTTTATTCATGAATATAATTCATTTTATAACAGAGGTAGTAACTGTGGAAATTAATTACGGCACAATTAAAGAGAAGGTAATAAAATAAACATTCAGTGAGAAGCAGATAAAATGAAAATTAATGTTTTTACGTTTTTCACATTAAATTATTACGAACGGGAAATACTGTAAAGTATTTTTTATAGAATGGATATAACATTTTCTCATGGTTATTTTTAATTTATAGAAATTCGTTCAATTAGCGTATCCAGCTTATATTTGTGTTTTTGTTTACAGATATGTATATTTTTTTTCATTCCTGAAAACTTCAATATGCGATAAAAATATTCAGATTTAAAAATTGATCGTATTTTTGGATGTCGACTGTGGCATGGTTCTTAATTGGCAGCTGATGAACGAGGTAATGGAAAAGCCGAGGCCGGATCAGTAATATCTGGCTAATTGGCAATTGCACCTTCGATCTCCGGTCCGTCTGGCATCGTTGAATTTTTGATGACATGAAATATATGAGTTCACATTTCATTTTTAATTGAAACAATCCTTTCGATAATGAAATGGAAGATTGGTTAACTTATTTGCTTATTAAATGTAAAATTTGATAAATGATTACTTTAACTGTGGTTTATCAAATAAATTTTCTAATTTATTTGATGTAGTTTACTTTGAAACTAAGAATGTTATAAGTAAAAATGACCGATAGGGAATTTTGTTACAATTTCCTGTCTTATATATTAGCCATTTCACGACGATCTGCTATTTTTCTTGTTACCTTCTTTAAACAGTGAATTATAATTCCTCTTTTCTCCTCCCTCGCAGTTGTCTACTTACATCAAAAGGCTTGTTAAACGTGCGTAGCCTTTTTAATCAGGAAGGATTGTAAAGAAAGTAATTTAGGCAAAGCAGTAAAACATAATAGCCTGCATCTTCGCAAATAATTGCGCTATACTAAATTGCAACCTCCATTGTTTGTGTCCGCGCACAATGGCCGCCACGGCGACCTTTTGGTCCGAGTGAAATAAGTTGTTCCTACACAAATTTACTTGACCCATGTCGGGTGTAAACATCTTCCCATGTCGACCCATGTAATAATATTTTAAGGAAGATGTTTTTTGTGTGACATACATACATTATTAATTGTATTATTAACAATTTTCAAATGGGTCGTGGTTCTTGTGTGTTGCCTATTTCATTGTATCGTACGTGAAAACAACTGAAATTTGATTCAATTATTTCTATGTTTGAATTGAAAAACCGGCACAGCCTAAGATTTTTTTTTCCGTCGATACTGTTCTTAAATTCTGATATTATATCGCATTCATAGTCTGCTGTACAGACAATGGTTTCATTTCCGTATATATATTATATATATGTGTTTTGACATGTACGTAATAGAAAAAGGTCACTGCTTACTTTACTCCCCAGCCGCATTGCTGGTCGTAATAGTAACCACAACCGCAAATGTTTTTCTATAGCAACCGCATTAATAATACGAAATAGAAATGTGTATAAAAAATTAATTAGAAATAAAATGATGAAAGAACTATGAAATTCTAAAGAAAGAAAATTGCCTATCTACAAAGTATTCCGCGACGAATACTCCTTTTCCCATGTATCACTACATTCAGTAGTTTTTACGTGGTTGGTGAACAAAGAAAATCCATTTTCATTAAATATATATAGATAATTGTGATATTTGACCCTAAAGTTGTCCACCTGAACTACCGTTAGTTAATAACCACACTGACCAAAAGCTTATAAAAGAAATCCCTGTAGCATATTTATATTAGTATATTTTAGTATATATTTGCAGTATAAAAGAAGGTGATTTTCTCGCTCAATCTGAGGATAATAATAGAATACAGGTATTTTGAATTATTTTGAACAACCTTTAAATGATGAATGAAAGTATTTTGAACAACCTTTTGTGATTCTTGAAAACCAATCCATCCGAACTGTAGTGATTTTAACTCGCAACAGATGTATAAAAGTTTTGAAGCATTGAATTATGGAAATTGAGCCATTAAAGATATTACGAAAGATTTTTGTTATATCGATAACAAAAATTTTATCGAGTCTTAAAAGTATCGACTTTATGTACCTTGAAATAAATATTTATAATTATAGTACTATACACACAAAGTGCTGACAATGCTAATATAAAATATCTAGCAAATAAACTTAATATAATCATTTACACTTAAGTTATTGATTTATATTGTAATTAAACCAACACATATTTTTTGTCCAAATAATTCACATATCCAAACTATACATACTTTGTATTTTTTTTAATTAATTTCCTTTGTTACTTACCGAATACCTTGCCATTAGTTTTGCCAAAGTATTTATAAACATTATCAGGAACAAGTTAAATAGCAGTACAATCATAACATATAAATAATAGTTAAGAAGTAATACCAGTATTTTTATATATATAATACATGAATATTTTATTTATATTTATGGATATAATTTAATGCTCTCTGTCGAAATAATAGAAAAAATATGTCCTTTTTAAGTGTTAGTCCGTTAAATGTATATTTGTGTTGTATTGCAAACAAAGACTATCTACTCTGTAGCATTTAAATCAATATAAAAAGAGAGTTCAGATTAAAAAATAATTGAAATAATTAAATCAATTTTATACTCTGGCAAAAAGAGTGTACAATTCAGTTTGTTTTTAATCATTTTGTCTGGCCTTCGACTGGAGATCATATCTGACGGTAAGTGGCAATGTAGTCCAAGGTATTAAAGCTGTTAATGTTATTTCAATAAAGTGGTAAGATGTTGGAAAACATCACGTTATAATCAAAACATAGATATATTTCGCCTTAAATGTAACCCGCGCAACTCACCTCACTCGCAGACGAAGCTTCACTTAACGAGCTTGGTATCAACTCCTTCACATAGCAAGTAGTGACTCGTCTTCTCGACTCGACTTCGTTGTTGTTGTGAGGAAAGTTTGTGTAATTTGAGGCTTTTGTTACAGGAGGAAGGTTGGAAATTGAACAGAAACAATTACTATCAAGAGGGCTGGTTGGCCACGGGCAACGTGCGCGGAGTGGTTGGCGTCACATTTACGTCATCGCACGCGCGTCGCCCGCACGAGCTGCCGCTGCGTACTAACTATAACCTACGCGGCCACAGGTCCGATGTAAGTTATCGCATTTAAAACATAAAATCTAATAAATCAATTGTATTGGGAAATTCATTACGATATTGTAATAAATAACCTCAAGTGGCAATGGGCAGAACACATCGCTCGAAGGACTGACAGCCGATGGGGCACTAAGATCCTCAAATGGCGACGGCGTACCATTAGACGTAGTGTTAGCAGGCCTACCACCATTTGGTCCGACAATCTGGTGAAGGTTGCGGGAAGCAGCTGGATGCGGGCAGCGCAGGATCGATTGATGTGGAGATCTTTGAGGGAGGCCTATGTCCAGCAGTGGACGTCTATCGGCTGATAATGAATGAATGAATTGTAATGATGATGATTATGATAATAGTAATGCTGAAAACTATCATGATGTACAAAGCAGATTAAATTATTGTTTGCATCTTAGACTAAATATAAAATAAAAACAAGTTTAAAAGTTTGATAGTTTATCATATTTAAATCATTATATTATTAAAATGTTATAAAGAAGTTCTTTCTGGAATTCATTTAGATGTTATGATGTTAATAATGATATGACAAACTATATTATTGTATGAATATTTGTTATGATGATTTGATATTACATGAAATGAAATCTTATATAATATAGAGAAAGAAAATTGGTAAACAATTAATCTAATATCAATTGAAAAGATTTCTATTTTATTTGAATTGATTCGATGTATTAAGGCAGCTTTCCATTGGTATGTGATTAAATGATTGAAATTGTAAGTTATTATGAGCAGTGAATATTTTGTAGTACTGAAAAACATTTAGTTAATATTTTAAAAGTCATATATTTTTTTATCGTCAAACGTAACCAAAATTTCACTTGATGTTAAGTGACAATGAGGCCAGAAATGGTGAAGCATATTAACCCAGAATAGCCCATTGCTTAACAATGGACGACAAGGAATGTCAATGCTGTCTTGGCGGCATATTACCAGTAAAAGGATGGTTAAAACGGTGCAAAAAAACCCGGATACCATATCATACCATCCAAAATATAACTGATATATTTTATAATTAAAACACGTCGCAGTTGAACTTTTAAAATATACTTGATATTTAGAAGTTCATATGGTTTTTGACGTTTTTGTACGAAAACTCTACCAAAGTGTAAAAATTTAAAGGGTGATTAAAAGATGAGCTTGACTCATTACGGTTACCTTGCTTTTCAAAGCTCGCCATGAGTTATTAAGTATCACTTTAATTATTTAAGAAAGAAAAATTTTACCTCAGACTTTTCGCTTTAGCATTTTTCTTAGAGATTTAAAATAAATCTCTTATCTGCTATTTAGCTTCTCGAAGAGAAAAAAGTTTCTTGTATATTACAAAGTGTCGTATATATTGCTAATAATAGCAAAATAATATTATAGTTCCGCATTAACAATTACATATATGTATAAGTTTTTACATTCTTACCAGGTCATCCTCGTCAAATGGAACGAGCCTTACCAAAAGCTGGCGTCGTGCGACAGCTCCGGGGTCATCTTCGTGTGGATCAAATATGAGGGCCGCTGGAGCATCGAGCTCATCAACGACCGAAGCACCCCTGTTACCCACTTCTCCTGGTCCCACGATGGGCGTATGGCCCTCATTTGTTATCAGGTACTGCCATCTACAAATATCTTTTAAAGGATCTGTGTATTCATCATCAATTTCATCGTTAATGCCAAAGAAATAAACTTATCGCTACAGTGACCTCGGCTCTTTTGAAGGACGGTAAAAGAATATCAACGTACAATTTTTTTGTTAAAACCTTAATGAAAGTTATAAAGTTTTTATTAAATTATCTAGATTTAAATTTTTATAAATGTTTCTATATTCTAAAAATCCTCGGCGTCGGGAAGTGACGACCCCACCGCCCATTTGCTGAAGTGTATATGACTATTGAGTACATTTACACTTCATCAAATGCAATCAGTCAACCGAACGATGGCGGTATATCCATCCAAGGAAGCGGAGGGAAATCCCGGACGTGGGACGGGCAGCAGCGTTTCACGATAGGGCCTCCGTAACTGCGATCGCCAAGCCGCCTCCCAAGCGTGGCGATTATGGCAATTCCCCCCTTATGATGAGATCCCAAAATAAAAACCGGCCCCTAGTCCCCGGCGGCCCCGCTATTCCCGGCTACGGTAGCGGTCACGGTAACGGCGGGGCAAGGGGTGCGAAGAATCTCCGGAAGCGGCCAGGCTACCAAAACCAACAACATCTGGCCCGGGCAACACTCAACACGCGTACACTGCGGACCGACGAGAAGATAATTGAGCTGGAGGAGGAATTGAGCAGGTTAAGATGGGATATAGTAGGGTTATCCGAAGTCCGAAGAGAGGGGGAGGACACGATAACTCTTAAATCAGGCAACCTGCTCTATTTCCGGGAGGGCGACCAGCAGTCCCAGGGCGGCGTCGGGTTTATCGTCCGCAAGTCTCTTGTGAATAACGTTGTCGACATCGTTAGTGTGTCAGCAAGGGTAGCGTACCTGATACTCAGAGTTACCAAGCGTTACTCGCTGAAGGTCATACAGGTATATGCACCGACTACGGCACACTCTGATGACGAAGTGGTAACTGTGTATGAGGATATTTCTAAAGACATATACAGTTCCAAAACTCAGTACACCGTTGTCATGGGAGACTTTAATGCAAAACTAGGGCAGCGAAGTAGTGGAGAACTGAAAGCGGGGCAATTTGGATATGGACAGAGAAATCCACGAGGTCAAATGCTCGCCGACTTCATGGAGAAGGAGGGCCTCTATATAATGAACTCCTTCTTCAAGAAGCGGGCCAGCCGTAAGTGGATGTAGATTAGTCCTGATGGAGCCACTAAAAATGAGATAGACTTCATCATGTCGACGAAGAGGCAGATATTCAAGGATGTCTCAGTGATCAATGCTCTAAAAATGGGCAGCGATCACCGAATCGTGAGAGGCATCTTGAATATCAACATAAAGCTCGAACGATTTCGACTGGTGAAGTCCACGCTCCGGCCAGCGCCCATCCAACCCCAAAACCCCGAGAGCTTTCAGCTTGAACTACGAAATCGCTTTGCATCCTTAGGCGAGTGCATTGATGTGGACGATTACAACACCAGGTTCGTAGATGCTGTCCGTACGGCAGGACTTAAGATCTTTAAAGACCCCCGTACCAGAAAGAAGAAGCCGATCTCTGACCACACATTAAACCTCATGACCGAAAGACGAGAACTGGTCCTGAAGTCTCCTGAAGATGCCACCAAATATCGGCAGCTGAATAGGCAGGTCTCTAAGTCTCTGACTCGCGACATACGCCGATTTAATACCGACAGTGTTAAAGAGGCAATAGAGCGGAACAAAGGCTCTAAAGTATTCGCACGAGATCTGTCTATCGGGCAAAGCCGGTTGACGTGGCTGAAGACAGAGGACGGCAGGATCGTATCGTCAAGGGCCGAGGTTCTGGAGGAGATTGAGCGGTTCTATGGACAGCTGTACACGACTACATGTTCTCCTGGTGGACTAGCATCAGATCCAAGAGCTAGTCTAGCCCGACACTACTCTGAAGATATCCCGGTTGTCAGCCTACACGAGATTAGTGTGGCTCTGAATCAGCTTAAAGGCAACAGGGCACCTGGTGATAACGAAATAACAGCTGAACTTCTGAGAGCTGGTGGAAAGCCGATCCTCGAAGTCCTACAGAAGTTGTTCAATTCCGTCATACTAGAAGGCCGATCGCCTCGGGCATGGCACGGAGGTGTGGTGGTGCTTTTCTTCAAGAAGGGAGATAACACCCAGTTGAAGAACTATAGACCCATTTCACTTTTGAGTCATGTCTACAAGTTGTTTTCCAGAGTCATCACGAATCGTCTCACAATCAGGCTCGACGACTTCCAGCCTCCCGAACAAGCTGGATTCCGTAAAGGCTACAGCACCATAGACCACATTGATACGCTGCGGCAGGTTATACAGAAGTCCCATGAGTATAACCAGCCCCTATGCTTAGCGTTTGTGGACTATGAGAAAGCCTTCGATTCGATTGAGATATGGGCCGTGTTGCAGGCCCTCCAACGGTGCCAAATAGACCACCGGTACCTCGATGTTCTAAGGTGCTTGTACGAGAACGCCACCATGTCAGTCCGCCTCGAAGACCAGAGCTCGAAACCGATCCGATTGCAGCGTGGAGTAAGACAGGGAGACATCATATCTCCGAAACTGTTCACCGCTGCATTGGAAGATGTCTTCAAGCTTCTGGATTGGGGAGGATATGGCATCAATATCAACGGCGAGTACATCACGCACCTTAGATTTGCCGACGATATCGTGGTTTTGGCTAAGACCATGGAGGACATCAACACAATGCTCGATGATCTCTGTAGAGTTTCACAACGAGTGGGTCTTAAAATGAATATGGACAAGACCAAAATCATGGCAAATGTCCATATTGTACCCACTCCAATAACAGTTGGAAGCTCTACACTTGAAGTTGTTGATAGATATGTCTACCTCGGACATACAATCCAACTAAGTAGGTCCAACTTCAAGAAAGAGATCTCTCGTCGAATCCAACTCGGATGGGCAGCATTCGGGAAGCTAAGACATATCTTCTCGTCCAATATACCGCAGTGTCTCAAGACAAAAGTCTTTGACCAGCGTGTGTTGCCAGCGATGACATACGGAGCAGAGACGTGGCCGCTTACTGTGGGCCTTGTCCGCAAGCTTAAGATTGCCGAGAGGGCGATGGAGCGAGCTATGCTCGGAGTTTCCCTGCGAGATTGAATCAGAAATGAGGAGATCCGCAGGAGAACCAAGGTCACCGACATAGCTCGAAGGGTCGCCGTCGCAAAGTGGCAATGGGCAGGGCACATAGCTCGCAGAACCGACGGCCGTTGGGGCAGAAAGGTTCTCGAGTGGCGGCCACGTACCGGAAGACGTAGCGTGGGCAGACCCCCCACAAGGTGGACCGACGACCTGGTCAAGGTCGCTGGCAACCATTGGATGCGGGTGGCCCAGGACCGGTCTAAGTGGAAATCTTTGGGGGAGGCCTTTGTCCAGCAGTGGACGTCTTCCGGCTGATTGGATTGGATTGGATTGGACTATATTCTAAAACTAGGTGATACTTGAGTCTGTGTTTATCGTAACAGTATGATTTAAAATATTACCGTTAATAATTATTGTTTATAGAGCTTTTAACATTTATTATAAACGTATCATTATTTGTCTTACCTTATTATCATACGGGCATTTCAAGGATTCGTTTGCACGCGCCTTAGTATATGTCAAATGAAATTCCCTCGACAAGATTCAAACTCATAATCAGTAGATCGTAAAACCCACGTCATAACTACTCAGGGTATTTTGACTCTTAATTAAGAGAATAGAATAATGATGAGCGGAGTTTTAACGCTCATAAAACAAAATTATTTAATATGAATAATATTGTTTAATCATCTTTTGAAAAGCGTCTTGTAAAAATATTGTACCAATCCAATCTAACAACATTCGCCGTTTATTTAAAAAGCAGAAGGTGCCTTTGTAATTATGATAAAATTACTTCCTGTTTTCGTTATTTGAAATATAAGCTTACTTAATTATTCTTTTTATGTTTTACTTAAGCAAAATAGCAGGAAAAGCGATCAAATTTTTTTTATTAAGAATGCTGCATTAGTTCTCTTATAATGTCATATATTCTACTACTGAAACTGTTCTGTGCTGAAATGAATCTCTTTTAATATATATCTCAGAAGTATCAAAACGCATAAATAAATAAAAAAAATTGTGCACCAACTTAAATAATTGTTGTGATAAGAGTGTGTGTAGCTAATATTTGATAGGTAAATATAATTTAACCTGATAATAAATAAAATCAAAATTACTAATGATGATCATGTTTTCATTAATATTTCATTATAATTTTTTATGATTGTTACTTAATAATGCTATAAACATTTCAACAGACATGTCCTCAATTTAGTATTTAATTATTTTTTACAACTTTACAGTAAACGACTCTTGTATCGTTATATTTTTTTTTTTTTTTTTTTTTTTTTTTTTTTTTTTTTTTTTTTTTTTTTTATATATAGTCACGCCTTTTTCCCAGTAGGGGTAGGCAGAGGTGAATAAACTACCCACATTTCGCCAGATGTGGTCAGATTAGATCCCATGTAACAGGGGGCGAGCCTGTTGCCACTTTATTGGGACCACCACACACACACACACACAAAGATGATATTAGTGTGCGGGTTTCCTCACGATGTTTTCCTTCACCGTTTTTGTATCTCGCTGTTGTAACTAAAGTTCACAAATGTACATAACTTAAATATTAAATCATTGGTACATGCCGAGGTTTGAACCCGCGACCTTCGGAATGAAAGCCGCACGCTCTAACCATTAGGCCAGCGAGCTACTTTATAACATTCCAAAAACGTAGGTACATTACACCCCGAGGCTCTTTTCGCTTTTATATGGTGAAAGGGCAGCTGTCTTCTTATTAAATTGTCTAACTTTAATGTTCAAAGAGAACCTTTGTTTATAAACTATTACAAAGCTAACAAATGTATCTTTGGACATCTATTCCATTAAATTATAAATGTTTTACTTATTGTAAAGATTCTAAAATATAATAATACTAGCTAATAAAATTAATTAGCATTACGTTTTAGCATTAACAAGTAATAAAAAATCTGAAAATAAACAAAGCAGTAAGGAATCTCAAAATATTACATTGTTATCTTACCGTAGCAACAGGATAGACGTACTCTGTATTTAGTCCCTTACTCTTAAAAATGGGACTATGGTGTACTACGAATTCTTGTCGTAGTAGGCGACTAAACCGGCCTTCGGATTTAAAGTTTCAGCAAATATGAAGGCTAATAATGGTACGATCCTAAGTAGAATCCCGGCCCCACATAATTCATCTGTAAAAACTGAGATAGAGTAGAATATCACATCATTCTCTCTTCCTTCAGAACAATAATCCCAGGAGACAGTTTTGCAAAAAAACGTGAAATGCATGTACTTCGCTCCCCTTCAGATATGATATCATATGAAAAAACTCAGAATACGATCACAGCAAAGATGGAAAGGGATCAAAATGCCATCAACAAATTGCACGTTTTATCCTTTTTCCTCAATAAAAATAAAACCTTTCGTTATTTACGGATTATATATATATTGTATACAATATATATTATATCGATTTGGTAAAATAAGAAATAAGTTACTCACATGAGTTATTATGCATTCATTCCTGAAAGCATATTTTTGAGCTCCGTCTGATACTAAAATATATTGTTTAATGATAAAGGGTGTTTGGCAGCAGATTTATATTTTAAAAAACGAATATCTCAATAAGTTATAAACAGTGCGGGGGAAGGTGGTGTCATTAGAATCACCGATCGTGCGGATTTCTTAGTCACGATGTCGCAGTGGTCGGGTGAGCATCGCGCGTTCGCTATTGAAGCATTTTTCAAGAGTAACGATTCTTACGTACTCGCTCGCCGACAGTTTTGTTCACATTTCAATATTCGACGGATAGGCGATGGGACGAGTGTGAATTTAATTCGTTCGTGGGTGGAGAGTTTCCGCGCAACTGCTTCGGCTATGAACACACCACGGCCAGGACCTAGTCGATCGTCAAGGACCCCCGAAAACATTGAACTGGTTGAACGCAGTTTACGTGAAAATGCACGACTTTCGATACGGAAAAGGGCAGCTTCACTGGGACTTCCAAGAGCAATTGTGCATGAAATTTTGAAAAAAGATATGAAGTTTCATCCTTTTAAAATTCAAATAATTCAAGAATAGAAAAAAAATGACTTTGCGTCACGCAATTTTTTTTGTGAAACCATGTTGGAGGGTTTCGCACTGTGAATTCCATTTTTTGGAGCGACGAGGCTCGTTTTCATTTAAACGGACACGTAAACAAGCAAAATTGCCGTTACTGGGCTCTTAAAAACTCGCAATCCTCGACTGAAGCACCAAAAACCATTACATTGCCCAAGGGTAACTGTTTGGTGCGCTTTATCCACGAATGGGATAATCGGACCATTTTATTTGAAAATGTACGGGGCCAAGCGACGAATGTCAATGGTGAGAATTATCGGCTCATGATTTCGAATTTCTTTTTGCCGTGCTACGAGGTTTGCCGTACTATATGCTACGAGGCTCCGTTTCGAACAGTGTGTGCAACAGGATGGAAGACATTTGGATGACATTATCTTTAAAAAATGAAATCCGCATTTGTACTCTATCTTTGAATACTTTTAGTAAAATTATATGTCAAACATATTATTATTTACTTAAATTTAAAAACATAAATCTGCCACCAGACACTCTGTATATAAGGTGTAATTAGGAAATATAGGAAATATTTATTGTTTTAAAGACCTTTACTTTGTTATTATAAACTTCGACAACAAGATTGAATAGTTTTTCGTGAAACAAATTGTTTTTCCAAAAGTTAAAACAAGAGTAAATGCAACAGTTCCCTTAATATATGTAATAATCGGACAGAATGTTATTGAGGCAACTGATTAACATATCAGTAAAGACGTTTCAAGACAAGCATATCCTTCTGTAATCGAGAGCACAAGAGAAAACAAAATGTAATAAGCGAAAGGACAATCCGATAGGTATGTCCTTAGAATTGTCCTTTCCATTACTAGTCTTTGTAATTTATGAAAGGCTTATTGAAAACATCTATCAAAGTTATATGAAACCATTGAAAACGTCCCCAACAAATACGTTATGTAATAATACATTATTAACTAATTAGTGTACAATAAATAATATATATTTTTTGAAATACAACGATAATAGCAATGTTGTGTATTAACATAATTTACTTTTCTTTAAATATCTTCTTGGATTCGAATGTAATGTTAATGATAACTCCTGTGTTAAGATATGATCTTGTGTAATTAATATTAGATATGGATTAAAACTACTAAAATCAATAAGTATTATTAAATAGAAATATAAATAATGTTATTTGATATAAATTATAATATAAATAATTATTAAATTATTAAGCCTCAGATTAAATCTTCCAACATTGCGGCGCAGTAAGCGCTCCATTTATTTAACAATGTTAACAAAGCTTTTACTATAGAACAACTTGTGTTCGCCGCTACAAAATGAAAAGTTTTGCTTCACAAACATTGCACTTAAATTACATTTTCATTTTAATAAAAGACAACGCTTTCGCGTTTTAATACTGTTAAGGTATCCTTCAGAGACTATGAAAAATTTTGTAACAAAGAAATCTTTGACTTTTATAGAGAAATTTTCCTTTGTTATGCATAACTAATGAGAACAATAGCAAGAAAAGCTCTGTTTGCTCACAGAGCCTGTATTTTAGGACTTCGCCTAATTATAATTACAAATATGTCAATTTTCTGAGTGTAATTATTGTAGTAATAAGATTTTACACCTGATCTCTCGTACCATAAGCGCAATATAGTGTTGAATATGTGTATATTTTAAATAACTAACAGTCCATTGTACCCATCAACTTTTAATGGCGGAAATGGCAGAGAAAATTGAATTCACATCATCTAAAATCCTACGATGTTCCATCTTCGCAGCTTTCTATCAGGGCGACCGATAATATGATGTACATTTTTCACGGAAGAGGTCACTACTTCGGACGGCAACCGAACTTCTTGTAGCCTCCAAACTCTTGCTCAGAAACCAGGGATTAAGAGAGAAAGCCGTACCATCATCTAGCGGCACTTTTACCCTTGGATTTCGTAAACATCTAAAACTGATGTGTTAATATAATATTTTTATGCTTATTGAAAATAATATCAATTATTAACGCAGGACGGATTCGTGCTAGTGGGTTCAGTTGCTGGGCAGCGTTACTGGTCTTCGATGTTGTCTCTGGATGCAAGAATCACTTGTGGCTGCTGGACTCCCGACGATACTCAAGTGTACTTAGGCACTGCCTCGGCACAACTTGTTGTTATGGATGTACATGGAGCTATGGTTTCACAGGTAGGTAGACAGAACAGGCTTAGGTAACTAAACTCACGAACGTGAGTGCTTTAATTGGTGACTGTATCAAAGTACGAAGTTGTTATTGTTCAGTTCTATATTGATTAGACTTGTCGGCCTCATATTAAGTTTAAATAATGTTATTATTATTATATATACTAGATATGATATTAAATCTTTGCGAGTTAGAAGTTTTGGGTTTCGTTCTCGTTCAAAAATACAAAAAGTAACTTCAGAAACCGCATTAGATAACAGAATTTCAATATTGATATCGAAGTTGAATATTCCGTTTGAAGCTTTTATTAGTTTTTCGTTCTGTTTTTATAACCCTCTTTGAAAGCTAAAATCGATAGAGCTACACAGCGATTGCCCTTTAAAAAGCCAATAGTTTTTGCAAGCCACCCTTTTCATATCGTCCTTTACCTGAGCGCCTTAAGACATTTTAATTAACTTTCGGCATGAATACTAATTACATACCTGTGTTTGCTCTATAATATGTTGTGCTACCAATCGATATAGTAAATTATACTACTTATAAATTATGGAAATGAGATATGTTATTTTAATTGAAAGTTATATATGCACTATCAATTCTCAACGTTTTTTATATTACATAAGTAACAAAACAGATGTAGTATCAAAAAAAAAAAAACGATTACTATTTTTACAAACTTTTAAGTTAACTAATTTTTAATTGAATAAACTCTTCCAGAGTTTGAAGTAAACTAGTTCTCATTTATGACTAGCTCTCAATTTCATCAGACTAATTAAAACGTCTGGCTTACACAGTTAGAAGAATATTTTTCGTTTATTATTTTTCAATCCTCTTTTTATGATTAGTGTCAACGATAAAGTTATATTTCTGATCGGCGAGGTTAATTCTTTTTGAATTTTGCTCTCTCTTCTCGTTACCACTTTAAATTATTTTTAAGACACGAGGTCATCTCATATTTTCGTAGCATTTATATAGAAACGAAATTACCCCGTGTTCTTTTTTAATGACAAACAAACTCAAAGTACAGTGTAATTTATATCCTTGTCAACAGGTCCAACTTGTGGCTGAAGGCGGTATAACGTCGATGGCTTGGTCTTGCGAGAAATTCAAAATGGAGGAAGGTGAAGAAGGTGCTGAGACCAATATCGGCCATGTCCTCGCTGTTGCATTGGGTAACGGGGAGATAGTGCTACTGAATGGGCACGATGACGTCAGTCCGGTGCGCGTGTCCACTGGCTTGAGAGGGAGCACTCTGGCCATGGAGTGGGCGAACTCCCGGGAACTGTTAGCTGTCGCAGGAACCCTTAACACAGGTAGGTTCTGAAAAATTCTCCCTTAAATCACGACTAAATAAAAACTATTTAATATATGTATTAATAAATAAATTAACTTCTGTCGTTATAAAAATATTTCCTATTATTAACGGCCATGTAGCCTGACTCATATATGGCATACTTATTTCTTTTTTATTTATAAATATGCTAGTATAACTTTTCCACAGTATATCGTTCTTGATTTTTTATATAAGCTTGTGAAAAACTTTTATAAAGAGTATAGGCCACGCATGACGATTTGTCTAGATATACCAGTGATAACAAGAAAAATTTTACTTTGGTAAGTTTTATGTTTCTTGCGATGTCGTCGTCGTTATTGAAATAGCGCCCCTTTTATACTTCAAATGTAAAGAACCCTCACGCGGCTCCAATATCAGGTGAGGGATTACTCCTTTAAATTTACTTCCTACTTGAATGCTTCCTTCGTGTTATAAAATCACGCGAGACACTCGTTACTCGTGCACGTTGAGATTTCTAAAACCATTTGTGACACCCTAGACGTATACTTTATTTCATGAATTGTGAAAAAGTGTGTGCGTACTTGTCTGAAAGGAGGGGAAAAATCGTTGAAACGAATAGTTCTTGCTCCCATCTAAGGCTCTGCTGGTTCTTTTCGAAAAGGGTATGAATAATGGATGTGTTGAAAGCAACTATTTATAACAGTGATAAACGATCGACGTTGGCAGATTTGTCCAAAAGAAACTTTTGCGAAGGATCAAATTCTATATAACCACACTAATTATTTAAAAATATTGTATCTTTAGCTGCTCGTAAAGTTTAAGTGTAAGTAAATCGTAAAGCTTATAGAATTCATACGACTGCAAATATTATGTTTCAAAGTTATAGTAAGTGGAAAATAATCCTCATTCGCAAGTCCATTAAGCATTTTTTCTTAACTACCATCTTTGTTTTATTATTTTTAGTGTAAACCCAATTTTAACAAAAAATATAGTATATATAAAAATTTATCCAAAAATAGTATAAAGAGTATTTCTAAATATATGGGATCTGGTAGCCCTGATAATGACAGGGCACGTTGGGGCGAGCGAGGACGGTTTTTCAATCTGTATAGAAAATTTACGACCATGGCTCATGGGCTCGTAAATTCGACGTAGTTTTATGTCTTAGTAGCAAGTGTGTTGCCAAGTACAATAGTATGACTTTGCGTTGTCCGTTACGTGTATATATTTCGTAATAAACGACAGAAAAAATTTACGCATTGTGTAAAACTAGTCAGTCGTATAACATACTTAAGTCAACTTTATTTCTTAGAACTTTAGTTCTTATCTACTTCTTAATAATGTACGTATAATATGATGTGGATTAATATTATGGAACTTGGTTTGTATTCTTTGTTTCCAATTCACATAAATATTTTATTATTATTCACTTTTAATTATTTTAATTTTATTATTAATACAACATTTATGCATTCAAAAAAAGTAACGTTTCCATTTAACAACAGTTTCTATTTAACATTGTGAGTTTACGTCAAAAACATTTTCATCCATACACAAACCTGAAAAGTTAAAAAACAAACTTATTGTTACTTTGATAGCTACTACTTACACTTATAATTTTTTTTTTATTTAATAAACTTTGGAGTTAAATAATTCTTTATTACTTTAGAATCCAACGAGCCAGTCGAAACGCCTCCTTTCAAAAATGTGGTCAAGTTTTATTCGGATACGGGAGCACTTATTTACACTGTTCCTGTTCCATACACGCAGGTAAAAACCTCTTTGAATCTAAAAACTTAACAAGCACAGAAACAACTTTATTTAAAATGATACGAGTTCTACTTCTCTTGCGACATAGATTGTAACGTTGTACTTACATTCTTCAGCCTATTATTTTATAATCTATCTATTAACTGTCTCTGTGACGCAATAGCTATGCGCTTGTATCTACCCAGATATCTATAGTTTTAATGCGGGGTCATTAGTTGTGGGGTTTGATTGGTGGAAGGGTTTATATATATACCTGTCTAGCCGTTCTCATCTTGTAAATCTGCCACCATAATATTGCCGTGTTCTGGCTTTCTACATAAGGATACTCTTAAACACCAAAATTTTGAGTACTGTACAGCAAAAAAGGAAATCATAAATGATTCCAAATATATCTTATTTAATTTTATAGTTATTAAAAGTTTAATGGGGCAGAATTTCAGAAAATTTTGTAACAAGTGTAATAATTTCATGAATTAATATTTTATTATACAACACTATAATTGCAATAGAACACATAAAAGTGTTCACCGTTTTTTGCTTATTTTACTGTAATGGCGCATATGCCATTTGAGCCCAGAAGTAACGATATAATAAAATAATATACTCTCTGTGAGCTCAAATTGGATTCCAATATTATCTCTGTTTTAATTTTGCCTTTTGGTTGACCTGTTGAATTAAGTACGACATTAATCTGTAGATTATTTTATATATTATAGACTATAGATAGAATAGACTGATTTAATAACTTACATTTAATAGATAATAATATTGAACTAAATAGACGAATAGAATTGTTAAGTGTAAACAATACTGGGCAGGCACGCGTAACAGCCCTGACATGGGGTCACGCGGCGCGGCGCTTGTTCGTCGGCGTGGGCGGGGCGGTGTGCACGGCGCGTGTCTGGCGCGTTGTGGCACCCCTACAACTGCTGGCGAGAGTGAGGGCGGCGCAGGCCCTGAGGGAACCGCGCCTTGCTGCCAAGTTGCCTCTACCGCCGCGGCTGCAGCCCGCCCTGGCCAGCTTATTCGCGCACACAATTCGGGTATGATTTACTGCTTCTCAAACACATTTCACAATTATATTAGGTTGTAAGACTCACTTGGTCGAAAGCACTCATTTGTAGAGATCATTTCTTCAGTATCAATTTTTTATTTGCAATAGTTTACTCCTAATTACATAGTGTTGTTCAACAACGAAGTCACTCTCAGTGTTGTTTAGTTTTTATAATTTATAACTGAAATAGCAATTGTGACGGAGAATTTACTACATGAGGGTTGTAGCCGATTGTCGATTGGTAAAAACCCACTCGTCAAACTCCACAAAATGATTGTTACGTACAAGTGTACTTACCAGGTTATTGTTATGTTCATCGATCCATTATGTTATATTAAAGCATACAACTGTATATGTAAAGTGTATTATAACAGATAAAATACTTTTATAGTCAATAATTTAACGATGAATTATGTAACATTTTGTATCGTAGTGTAACGTCCCTGAAGTTAACGAGCTTCGGAGATTTGTTTCCCGGCCGCCTCTCTCCGGAGGTAGGCTGCACTGCACTATGCTGCGGCATGATGACGAAGAGGCAGGCGCCTACACTTTGTACTTAGAGCACCTAGGCGGACTAGTGCCACTGCTAAAGGGACGCAGGACCAGCAAAATACGACCAGAGTTTGTGATTTTTGATCCACAGGGAGAAGGTATTAGTTTGCAAATCTAGTATTTTATTTATTTATTTATTTATTTATTTATTTACTTTATACACCTTGTGCAAAGGCGGACTTAATGCCATAGGCATTGAGTTGAGTTTTATAGCTGAATAAGAAATTTAATGTCTCATACTGAGCTTTTGAAATGAATACATAGAAAGTTATAGCGCTACCACTACAACTATGTGGCCACTTGGATGTACCATTAATAAACGTCCTTCTCATTTTGTCACTCCAAGAATAAAAATCTTGCTCTTCAGGTAGAAACCAATATTTTAAACTTTTTTTAATACCTCAAACTGTTGTCTGTAAGTTATAAGTTTCATTAGCCGTTCTGTAAAAAAAACTAATTTATTCCTGTCCTATAAATAGTTTCTTTTGTTTTTATATGAACCTGCATCTGAATTAAATTTAAGATGTAATAAAATAGTACAGGCAATAGTACTCTATTACGTTTAGTTTTAAGAACATTGTGTTGTAAACACTCTATAGGCATGCATAGTGCTACAGGCGTAGTGAGCAGCAGCAGTAGCAGTAGCAGCGGGGCGGGATCCAGCGGCAGCAGTTTGGGTGGTAGCATTGGCAGCGGAGCCCTATCCCCCGCGCCTCGAACACCGCGCCCCGCCCGAAGACAACGAAATTTGCCGACACAAAATTCCTCGGGCTCTTCCGACAGCGAGAAAGAAGACGGTGAGTGTACTAGCAAACAGTAATTAAGTAAAATAATCTCTCAAATTAAAAAAAAATCAATGCAACGTGAAAATTAAATTTGTGGAAGACACCAGAAAATAACGCATTCTTAGTTAAAACTAGACAAAAAGTTTACTAAGTATTAAAACTAGCCAAAAAAGAAGTACTGAATTGATGAAGTGACTTAAGTGAGTTAGAACTTTTAATAGGTAATTATGAAGTGTTAAAGTTAATTGATTTCAAATATTTAACGCATATTTGTCCCGATTATATAATTGTATCTTTATTTTATTACGTCGAAGATTAGGTGATGTTCAGATCCAGTATTTAAAAGTGTAATGTCTATGGCATGCAAAGAATACTGAAATTTAACACATGGCCATAATAACTAGAATTTTGTACAATGAAGGTTTATAGAAAACCTCCAGAAAAATACTTGACCTTGATCCTGATGTTCTGTAGGTTGTACAGGATCTCCCAGGCTTCAGAGGCGACGACGTGCGCGCGAGAGACGTAAAGCCCGAAAGAACGGTGAAAAAGATGACGTGCCAGATGAGCTGGCGTACATCGATTCATTACCCGAGGTACATTAACTATGGACAAAAAAGTTAAATCTACTCTTTGTTACTTTTTTTTTAATATGTGATAAAGGGCACGATAAAATAAAACATCATTCCCTTCTTAACTATTAAAGATGATGTTTTATTTTCCCTTCTTAAGATAAATAGGCAATAAGTTTTTATATATCAACTATGGTTGACTCGACTATGATGCTGTGCGGTTAGTGGCGTGGCAATAAAGCTCATAGAATAATATTTCGATTATAAACAATAGATTATTCTGCAAAGTAACGACAAACGGGACGTTTACCTGGTGGTAAATAATTCGCTCGCCAATAACATTATCAAGCCAATTGGATGGTATATACTGCAGTATAATGTGATCGTTGTCTCTAGATATAAAATATAAATAATAGATAAACTCTAGATATAAATATAAGTAAATGCCCAAGAAATTTCACTAGCTAAACGCCTTTCAAAACAAAGCAAAGTAATATTTGTACAACAATCTATCTAGACAGTGTGCGGTAACAGAAATCTACCACCAGTAAAGTTTATATATACAAAGTATATTTTGATGTTTCGTATGTATTTTTATCTAACACTTAATTATTAATCGGTTGCAGGATATTCGTTTAGTCGAAGTTACATCGAACATTTGGGGAACGAAATTCAAAATGCACGGGTTGGCTAAAAATGTACCCGCTAATTTAGGTCAAGTTACTTACAAAACTTCATTGTTACATTTGCAGCCAAGGCAAATGACACTCATGATAACTGAACTAAGAGATGATTACCCAGTTGGGCCGGACCCAAATTTTAACCCCAATATATTTTCGGAAGACGAAGAAGAAGTATTTCAATCAAACGATTCAAGTTCACCATCACACATAAATAATAACATTAGAAGGCAATTAACGATCAACGAACGTATTAATAACGCTAATAATATAATGATACAAAATGATACTTTTTCTAGCAATAATAACAATTCTAATCCGTCTATAGCGAGAGCCGAATCTTATGATGAATTTCCTTATATAGATACTAATGATTCGGTTAACAATGTAACAGACAGTATTTACTCTACGCCAATACGCCATCCATCGCAAACGCCTGAAAGAAGAGTTAACAACACAGCTGGTGTACCAAATCGTCACGCTATATCGCCTTTAAGATGTGAAAGTTCCGTTCCAACATTGCAATCACCTAAAAATGCTGTTGCACCGACTGATATAATTTTTGAGAGGCCATCCCCTCAAACTGTCACTTGCGGAGGTCGGGGTGATTTTTGTGGTGGTAGGACAGATTACAGCGTTCGAGGGGATAATATTTCTTTAAAAAGCAACATACCTAACATCGACCAACAATCGTTTAATTTAAATCTTAGTATAGAACCGAGCAGACAAGTTACTATCAAAAAATGTGATAATCATGTCACAGACAACTGTCTATCGAAATTACGGAAAAATATTTGTAGCAGAGGTGAGTCTGCTTCTTATGAAATGAACACTAGAATCCTGAAATCTTTATGTAATAAAAATTTTGAACATGAGGTTCATCCGGATGCAATGACTAGACGCTCTGATAATTTAAAAAATCTACAAAAAAGTGAAGATCTCAAGTTTATCGACGAGGAAACTTCCATTGAAAGCACAATAAATAATTTGTCTGAAAGACCTAGAGAGATGAGAGTCCAAAGAACCACAACCGTGGTGCCAATTAGTCCTGTATGTGCTAGTGTGCCCGTTTATGATACAATGACTCGTAGCTGCAGCGTAGGCTACCTAGATCTCGTCGATCCCCAAGTACTTCGAGCTCATAGCTTAACTACACTTCGTGGGGATCATCCTCGTCGTTTAGTATTAGTTAATAACAAACGTCACCGACGAGCGAAGCGACATTATAAAACAAATGACATCAAACATATAGAATCAAAAACTCCGAGCTTGAAGAAATGTGGAAAATCCAGGAGTCTCGACTCAGGCGAACTGTCAATAACTATGGAGAAGTGCAAGCGACAGTCACGTTCTGATATTAATCAAAAAAATGATACAGTATCAGCAAACTCCAGTAGTAGGTGTAACAGTACAGGGGAAGATAATAGTGGTAATAGTACAGAAGAATGCGGAAGGATAGGCCTTAGAACTCGTAGGGATTACCCAGTATGCACTAAGTGCAGGTTGGTATCGCCGTACGACCTGCGGGACGTCGACGCGGCTACTTACGTGTGCGTCGCGTGCAGCACGCGGACGGTTCCTGTGCCTCTGCCCTTACCAATAGCCATCGCTACCGACAGCGACTCCGACTACAGCAAGTATTATAGTTAGTACAATAGTAGATGCTTCTTCACCTGCCGTCCCTTATGTCATACTACTGTCGGTGAGGTCCCTAAGTTTTAATTCGAATAAACGCTAGATGCCTTATATTTACACGAGACCTGTGCTTGGCAATCACGCATGGTTAGCATTGACAACTGAAATTGAATCAGCGTTGATTGTGATTTTGGCAAGCTTGTACTTGAATCTTGTTAGTGCAGGGAAAAGGAATTTTGGCATGATTATAGCAATTTTACTTTCTTTTAAAAGGCGAAAACGCTAAAATTCTTTTATATGAACTCTTCCGATTAACTATTTTCCAGGTGCACGCAATAGGACTATTGAGCAACAATAAAATTATCTGTAGTGAATTCTCGAACATGTATAATGAATTGCCTAGCTCGTTTTAGTATGACAATAGTTAAAAATTGCTTTTTGGGCACGAGAAAGAAAATAGCAGTCTGATCGTTGAACATAACAAATTAAAATCGATTCGGCTATTAATTTCTTTCGAATAACAAAGGCACAGTATTAAACATTTTTGTGCTTCTTCAACTGGCGATTGTTTAATAACTCGAGTAACCCTTCCTGACCCTTGATATTTTGAAGTATTACGTAATTTCAAAGTGAATTTATAATATGCTTTACAAAAATTTATATAGGAAACTATAATTAAATGAAAAGGAATTTTTATAGTCATTCGCTTTGAAATTATAGGATAGTATTAATAATTAACGGACTCATTGGTATCCCTTAATATTTTTATTGAATTAGGTTCTCTGGAGCAGCTGGCTCTGCGTCTGCTGGCTGCCAAAGGACGCAGCGCGGCACGCGAAGTGAGCTCCGCGCCTGTCTCGCCGCGGCCCAAGCGCTCTCAACCCGCATCCTCCGCCTGCCCCGACTCGCCGTCGCACCCTCGACGACAAAGATACCCTTCAGCATCGCCAATACGGTACACTAATTTAAAAAAAAATATATATGCAACGTACATTGTATATAAAGCGGTTTTAATCACAAAACGAAATATTTTGCCAGTTGACCAATAGTTTGCCATTGAGCATAAATCAATGTGTATGAAATCGAATTAAAAGAAAAATTTACGAATTTATTACCGATTAAGAAAAATATATAATACAATTTATAACTTTTCTCATTATCCGAATGTATGCAAAGTTTCAGTATTTTTGATTTTTTAAATTTGTGTTGATTATAATGCTCTTTATTTCATCTAAAGGCAACTTCTAAACTCGCCGCTGCTAAATCGTAGACGGAATAAGAAGCCATCGGAGAGCTCGGACGATGAGTACATCAACGGTGGATACAGTGAGGTTAATGGCAAAAACTATAGAGACCTCGAAAGCTTCCAAAAAGCGCAACTTAAGAACAAGGTAATTTATAAAAAAAAAATATTTATTAATCAACTTACAGTAATTAAACTAAACGATGTATATTCTATTTGAAGTGTATATACTTTGTTGTCGAAGAACGCATATGGAGGAGCCATTGCAGCTCCTGTTTCTGCTGTCAAACAATAGCAAGAAACCGTTACCGTGTTCCGTATTGAAGGACGTTGTAGTTAGTGAAATTACTGTGGTAAATAAGCGGAGAGAGGATTTTGTCAATAATCTTATGTCTCAAAGCGACACAGTGCTATATCACTTACTATCCGGTGGATAACTCGCTCGACTTATCACTTCGTAAAATAGTAAACGCGTAATTTAAGTATATCTACCAACCCGCACTTGGCCAGGAGTGGGTATGTGGCATTCACTCTCTCCTGGTGAGAAATGGCCCACAGTTGTAATAGTAGAAACATTAAAAAATCATTTATAATAATGATATAATTTTGAAAAAAGTTGAAGCGCGCGGGAGGCGTGACGTCTGCAACTAGCGGAGAGTCACGCTCTGGCAGCCCCCTCGTTCGCCGCCAACTCCTCATGCACAATAAGGCGCCAATGTGGAATGAAAATAGCCAAGTATACCAACTCGACTTCGGCGGCCGGGTCACCCAGGAGTCCGCCAAAAATTTCCAGATAGAGTACCACGGAAAGCAGGTGACCATTGTATTCCATACTTGTTTGATATCATTAAATTTTTTATATATTTTCTGTTCTGATGTGAACACGGATATTTGTTAAAATTTATGCAAAATTTTAAATTACGCATATATTTTTTATATTTGATTAGCTTTCTTTTGCTGCAGGTCATGCAATTTGGAAGAATCGATGGCAACGCATACACACTGGACTTCCAATATCCGTTCTCGGCGCTGCAGGCGTTTGCGGTAGCCCTGGCCAATGTAACGCAACGATTGAAATAAATTATTCCTAGGTATTAGGTTAAGAATCAACAGTAATGATAAGAAATAAAACTAGAAAGTAGATTAAGCGAACCTCCTGTTGGCGCTTACACAGAAAAAAAAATTTAAATAATAAAAAAAAAACAGCAGCAAACTGTCCTCTCACTTATAATATTTGTTACAGTAAATAAAAAGCTTATATAGCTTTTATTCATATTGCAGAATTTATTTTAAAATTCACAAGCTTCATTGTTTATGTAATGAAGTATTTCTTTTTAAACTACAAAGCTACGAAACAAGCAATACGTTCACCTGAAGGTAAGTGATACGCCTGCCCATGACAATGTGGGTTTAATTAGGTCGATATACACTGCAAGACAGCGCTTGTTGCCATGACACACGATGTCTCATTACCTCAATAGTTTCACTTGTTACAGCGCCTTTTAAACAGGAATACAATAACATTTGCTTTGTACCCACAATTTCTCTGGCCATCGGAGACCAGTTTAGTACTAAAGGATAGCGCCACAGGTCGTTTACCGTTAACAATCTATTACACATAATACATTATTGAAACGTGCTTTACAGTCGTAATAAACGACAACCACCCATCCAAGTATTTTTACACAAGCTTTAGATAGGTAGCTTTGTAAGATATTCAATTCAATGATCATAAACTCAATAACAAACGGACATAAATATTACATACAATTCATTGGGTCCACCATCATTTATAAAACGACGTGTCTTAATATCCATTTTACCATGTAAGTATATAAAAAAAAGTTGTAAATGTTGGATATTTTCACATTAGTGATGGAAATGTAAACATGTAATAAATTACAGGCAAAATAATTCAAAGCCCATTAATAAAAAAATACGAACGTATTTTCGGAAAGATGTATGAATAGTCACTTTTATACAACATTTGGCCATGATTTTTTATCTGTGTAGTAGTATATTTCACAATGTTGCCATAATTTCATAGTAAAAAAGATATCTTTTTTTGTTAAACTGCTTAGTGAGTGTTCCATATCTTCTGTGATTTTCAAATGCAGAGGATGACCACCGAGCTGGTTTTAATGGGTAATTTTCACATAACCCTGAGGTAGAATATCTTTTCGATGATTTCCTTCTTGTACCAAATAAAATGCTCCATGTTACTTGGGCTATTAGTTAAAAGGTGATCGTTTTAAATAAATTTAAAAATGTGCATTTTTAATGTTAGAGTTAATCGATGTAACGTGGTTTTGTATGTTTCCCTCTTATACATGGTTGCGTATGTGTTGATTGAAGCTTAATTAATACTGTTGATCAACATGGCTGTTGTTAAAACTAATGTTTTCTGTTTTTATTTAAGGCACAGTATTGGCCATAACTACCATTTTTCGTGCACGTTAATTAAAAATAGCTTATTACTATACGAGTTTCTAATAATTTTGCCTTCTAAAGTAGTAAATTTTAAAGAATGAATGGGATTATAATTTTCAAAAGATGAACGTTTAAGAACATTTTCTCCTTAAGGAAATGAAAAAAAAGAGCAAAATTATAAATGTTAATTTGGCTCTGTGGATTCCATTCCTTTTCTTTTTCTGCTAAGATTGAAGAGATAACCAAACACTAAACGTATTTATTTTGAGTACGTTTTATGTTAAGAAATCTAAAATCAGTCCATGCCTTAAAAGCTCACTTGGTTAAACGTGTATAAAGTCTGAAGAATCTAATTGGGAATTTTGTCGTATTATTTGGCAAATTGAAAGACAGTTAATTTTTGGATTAATGTACTAGTACTATTGAAAAATTTAAGATCTTTGAACTGATGTTATATTACATTGAAAATTTAGGTATTTCGGGGGACTAGAAAATGTATTTTAGGGTATAGAAACTGATTTTAAAGTTAGATCTTCTAAATGTTGTTACGATATTGATTAGTGGCCTTTATTGTTAAAATCGTACAGATTCTTATCAAGGAAGACTATCACAGGCTACTTTTGTATTTGATAGTGAATGTTGTCACGTGCTAAATATTTATCCTTTTTCGAAACCTCTTTTTTACTTTTAATACTGTTAAAACCTTTACGTTATATACAGATTAAAATTCTCTTTTATAACCTGTATAAATTATGTTTGCTTATATTGGTAGTTTTAATTATCATAACAAACAAAAAACATGACTCCGTTCATATCATGTAATATAAAATAAAACTTTAATTTTCCAAACTGAGTAATAAAAATAATATGCTCCATACTGTACTTGTCTTAAATGTAAATAAAACTATTTTTTTTTTTTAAATAATTTACTTGAAGTATTAAAGATTTAAAATTATAAATAGGCTTGTCCTTACAAATATACCAGGAGACGAGCAGGGCGTTCGCCTAACACGCCTGCCCATAACAACGTGGCGCTAGTTAGGATGATGCTGCACTCGGCACCATATCGTGCTGCAGCAAGTGCTAATAAAATTGTCAATCTCATTTCTTTTTAATAAGGTAATACATAAAGGATATTATATGTTATTTATTTTCTAACAACTTAGCTAGTCTAAGTCATATTACGATATATAACTCTATAAAAAACAAATACCATTTTTTTTTAATAGACTGGATTCTCTATTAAATTATAAGTCCTATCTATAAATTTGCATTTTTAATGAAATTAGTTTAAGTGCAGCTGCAAAACCGAAACAATACCAAAAATATAACATGTTTGGTATAGTTTTAATATTAATCCCAAAATTTAAAGTAGATTTTATTTCACTCGTCGCCCATTAAATTAATCATTTACAAACTAAGTCATAGCAAAAGATGTTTTAAGTGAGTATAAATTATTTGATTAGTAAATATTACTTGCAAATCCTAAAAATTATTTCGTTAAGCGCTAGACGAGTAACTTTTTATGTATTATATTTGTTTTTTTTTTTTTTATTAGCTGTGATAACTCGTAGTGATGTAAAATAGCATGTGCTATACTACTTTAGGAGGTGAGGACTCGTTTTATTTTTGGCTTCAGCTTTCGAAAACCTCAATAACAATAGCTTTCTAAAATATGCGACATTCGTCAATTCTCTCCTTGTGATGTATGCTCTGAATCCCAACAGTGGGAACATAATGTGTGATGTTTACATTAGAAAATGAACTCGCCGAATACACTGGTAATATTATTAAATTGTTGTTGTGTTGTGCATCGTTTGTAATAGTTGCAATATAAAAAATTATACTATGAGGTACCTTTAAATTCAAAATTTGGATAGCCACTGGTTGTGTGATGATTCAAATTTTCTTTTTCAAAATTTTATGAACTGCAATATACAATGCAATAAGACATTGCAAAACAGAACTTTGTATGTGTATTTGCACTGGTTTGAAATATTATACATATCTTGGATTAATACTAGATGATGTTTAGATATTTTATTAGCCCTAATTTTTCTACCTTTTGTTTTAAGATTGCACTTGTAGTTATGTTTTGTAATATTGTATTTTTTTAATTGTTCAAACATATTGTTTTGTCAATCAGTAGGATTCGTTTTGTTTGCGACTGTTGTTTTGATTAATGTTACAACCAATTTGCTTTTTTTTTATTAAAGAACTTAATTGTTAGTTGTAAATACATATTTATTAGTGAAATGGTGTAAATAAAACTATTCTCCAAAGAAAAACGATTTTTTTTTATTTCGGTATATATCCTTTCTGATACGTGAGTAAAAGCTTTTTAACAGGTAGTTAAATTGCAAAGTGATTGCAAAACAATTTTTTTTATTGTTACATGTACATATCCAACAAATAAATAAATACCTGTGAACCAAATCTAGTATAGGAAAGAATACAATTGAATATACTTATTCAAAGACATAACAGTAAAGTAATTTTTATCTGTACTGTTTCTCTATATGATACATTGACACAAATATTACTGAGTTCTAGTATGAGAAATTGTAGTTAGTGAAACTATTGCAGTAATAAGATATTGTATGCCCCATGGCAATAAAAACAATGTGGTGTAAATACCCCAACTAGTTCCTAATTGTTATAGGCAAGCATATAGTTTTATATTACATTAATATACAACTTACCTTTTGCTTTATTATATAAAATAAAATATATATGCAGTGTTTAATTTTTCAGAAGTCCAACTTCAGTATTGGAGTACAAGTACTTTACTTTCATGGTCTTGCATAATGTTATCAAACAAGTCAAGCTGCTTGTCATAACCGATGCACACATACACATAAGTTGTCTTTATCACTGGCGCTCACATATGTAGCGCATTCTCTTTCGCTAATCACTGTCACTACCGCTCTCACCGGGTACATAGTCCTCATCATACTCATCGTCTGAAATCTCCAAATCATCCAAGTCTTGAAACAAAGACTCATCAACTTTGACTGCATCACCTGTAAACAGAACATGAAAAGTTAACTTAAAGTAAAATTGTTAAAAAGATAACCTAATCAGAAACTTATGGATATCTTTTATAAGGTCATTGATCCACTAAGCTTGCCAAGGGTGGGTTGGTGGATATTAATGTTTACAAAAGATGTCATTCTTAGAACCCCTAACTCTGAGATATATATCACAGGAGCCAGCTTACAAAATAAACTTTCACAGCTTTATATTTTAATTATGTGTAATAACCCTTTGGCCTATAACCATAAATCTGACTTGTGGTGAAAAAATTGTGCCATAAGAAAAAACCATGAATCTCACTTGTGTTAAAGAATTTGTGCCATAGATATAAGATATGACTATTGATGGCTATTATGGTACATAAGATGTACCAATTCCTATATAAGATTCTATACAGTAGAAGACAATTAATTTTTATTCATTTAACTAAGTATTCATTTATAAATTGCTATTCATTCAGTATCTACTTTGAAATAATAAATTATTTTTGTCAACTGATCAATTAACCATAACTGTTTGCAACCTAGACTTCTTAAAATAACTATGTGTAATTAAACACTGTTTATTATTTTACAATTTCTTTTTGTTGCACAGAAATATTTATGTCACGAAAGCTACACATTTTACGCCAGTTCAGATACATGGCTGAACAGTTTAATGGCATGGTGTGTGACCTTTTTCTTGTTTACTATAGCTCGCACAATTGGATTCACAGAAATCGAGTAGGCCAAGGGATTAATGTACATTACTGAACAAGATCTTTCCAAAATTAGAATTAGTCATACTCAACATGCTAGGCATGAGGTTTAGTAAGCATAGTACATTGGTAAAATTTAAAAGTAATGCTATTGAGAATAGTGTCAGCAGAGTACTTACACCAGCAGACAAAGGTATAAATGCACATATCACTCACCATCATCCAGAAATTTAAGATCAGACTCATTAAGAGTTGTGTCTCTCAAGAATAATTCTTTCCCTGTGAGTTTGTTTTTATCTTTTCCTTCTCTCTCTCTTTTGGCTGGAATTCCCATGTCATTTTCAAATTGTTTCCGCCATGCCAAAAAAGATTCAACTGTCACCCTTGTACCTTCAAATCTTTTCTGTGAAAGAAATTTTGTACTGCACAACTTTGCATTTACAACTTAAAATTTATAAAAACCCTTAGACAATAATTCCTATTGCATAGTTTACTTTATCAAGATAAAAAAAAAAAAATTATTAAGATAAAATTAGAAATGTATTATTTATAAAGAAAGCTAATTGTCAATCATAATGTAAAGACAATAAAAATTTTGCAGCTCTTGTTTGGAAATTAAGAACTTGGTTTGTAACTACTACATGAAAACCTTTGCAGTAACATGAAAAGAGCAACTCTTAGAGAGTATGAAAAAAAGGAATAAAACAGGGTATTTAAAAATGTTATATATAGTGTGTGAAACTGATAAACTTGATTACCATCTTAATTTTTAAGAATACATTTATTACTTTTTTAAAAGATTAATTTGAAAGTCTGTATTAACATTCTCAAGCAAATTTTTATGATAATCTTTTTTATTATAATTCTACCTGCTCAGCTTCCTCATCAGCTTTCAATTTAGCCAGGACCCTTTCTTCCTTTTCTTTTTTAATGCTGTCCCATTTTTCATTAAGCCACTCTTGTCCTGCTGACACAAGTGTAAAAACCATAACCATACCAAGATTTTGGTTCCCCTGTAAATCACAATATGTAATGCAAAAGTGTCTTTACTTAAACAAAATTAAGGATATTAATAAATACTACCACTTAAGATTAAATTGCAAATATTCCAAAAATATGTAATGCAATAATTTAACACATTCACCTGTTCAATTAAATGTTCTAAGAGTTGCATTTTATCAACATCTCCGAAATTTTCTTCATTATCAATTTCTACTATTGGTAATTCATCAGGGTATTTGGATGTATAAGTGAAGGTAAGTTGGCACGCAAGTCCCTCGTCGGAACTTTCATAACCCTCAGACATAATCGGTATGCAAAATTTGTGAAAAGGTTCCGTCTCTACAACTATAATGAAATAGATCAGTAAAAATAAAATGTTTAACCTAAAATAATATTAAGTTATATGAAACATGTTTACTTTTCATTTCTCCATAATATATAGAGTCCAATGCTTCTACCTCACTAGTCTGTTCGTAGTGATAATCCATTGCAAGAAAACACTAAAATAATTTCGATTATTCGTCTCTCAGGAATCAAAATAAGCTAACATTTCCTAATACCTGCAAGTGCGAAACGTCACTTCTGACTAGAGGTGAGGTTAGGAGTGAAGCGAATTTATCATAACACGTATAAATCACAAGTATTCGAAGATAACAGATAACAGTTGTTCTTGTGATGTCGTTATATTTTTTAATAAATATCATTTATAATTCACCACACTGAAGTTATTCATTCACTATCAATAATCAATATTTTTAGTATACAATAACTGCCGGTCACTAACAGTAACATAGCTTGAAATAATAGAACAGGCAATAGGCAATATAAATGAAACAACTATTCCAGTCTTTGTCTTTTGTATAATATTGTCATAAGCTAATACTAACCATACCTAGTAAATTTTTGAAATAAACCAAAATTGTAGTAAGTCATTTCATAAGAAGAAATTCTCTATGAAAAGTGAATTCTTAGTGTTATCTGTTATTTGGTTGATTAATCTATCTCGCTCACACCCTTTTGATAGAACGTTGTTAAAACGAGAAGCACCTAGTATTATAACCCGAAAAATTGGAATTGTTATCATACAAGAAGATAATTATCCTCGAAACATCCTTAATTAGTTCACGTTAACTGTTATTTCCTTTGTAATTTATCTCGCTCACACCCATTGTATATACTGTAACTAAAACGAGATACATTTATATTAACCGAAAAATACATATTGTAAAAATATAACACTTATTATTTAATAACAGCAATTGGCATCTGTGGTTTATGCGTAACAGTAATAACAGATATTTTGTTTGTCCTGTTATGACCCACGTTTAGGTGAAATTAGACCCATTTTTGTTAAATAAACTGGTATTGTTAGAAAGTTATATGTTGAGCAAAATAATAAAATATTTTAATAAAAGATACATATTTTTGCTTAGAATTAAAATACATACTTATTAGTTTATGAATAATATATATCGTGTATTGTATGAGTTTCGTAAAAGAAGAATTGAAAACTAAATTATTACATAGGTTCATTAGTTTTTTGAAATTACTAGACAATAGAATTTCCTTTATAACTTAATTATAAACAAGGGTACAGAATATTCTTTATTAACAAGCAACTACAAGAGATAGTCACATCGTTTAACTAAAACATTATAGAATAACAAATTTATTGGATAAAACTTTATTTAATTATCCATCTGTAAAAAAAAATATATAATAGTTAGAATTTTTAATTTAGTAAAGTTTTCATTAATATTATTAACTAGTTGTTTCCTTCCCGCTTTGCAGACAGTAATATGGAATTATATTTAAAATTTAGACTTGAAATTTGAGAGATATATTCCCGCCCTGCGACAAATCGCTGTCTCTCGGGCCTCGTCCTCTTATTAACAGTCCCGCAACTACCTTTGGGAAATGAAATTTGTAAATTCCATCTTTCGTTGACCTTTACATAGCAATGGCAATATGTCTCCCAAATTTTGAGGGTTTACATCTAAAAGTTTCAGAAATCTCATGATGATTCAGTGGATCTTTTGATACTGCTATACATATAGATTTTTATTAATATTTTTTCCTGAAATTAAGATTTTTTTAATGTCAAACAAGATTACATTATACGTTCTATTTATAGGCCTGGTTGGTATCGTCTTAACTAAAAATAAAGGTTGAAAAATGGTATTGTGGGTTATCCCTAAGAGATAGACATATACCATCACGGAATTTTTTGTAGACAGGTATATATAGATTATAGATTATAGGTTATAGGTGTATAATACTGTAGTATATTATTTTGATTTATTTTGTAAGGTTCAACCATCGTTCACAATGTAAGCGCAAAAAATGTGTTTATTTACGACATCACATTACAAACCTCTAAAATGTATTTGTGTTTGTATTTCTATAATGTTATATGTATTTCTCTACTATATTATTCATATAATCCTTCCTCTTGAATCACTCTATCTGTTAAAAACTATCAAAATCCGTTGCGTAGTTTTAAAGATATAAGCATATATAGAGACAGACAGCGGAAAGCGACTTTGTTAAAGTAGCGTAGAAGTTGTGAAAAAAGCGAAATAATTAAAGTAAAATATTACATAAAACAATATTTTTTAAATACTAGGGCTTGAAACATTTTATATATAACGACAATTCTTTACTCGACTCGGATTCTTATTTTCTTGATTTTGACTTCCACTTGTTATACTGTAATATTTTGTATCTTTATTAACGGTAAACAGCAAAGACATTGTAAAAAGTACGTGATTATATAGATTTTTTTTTTTATAAATGATTGTGTCTGGTTAAACAATAGAGAAACCATAAAGTACTTTTTAAATACTTGAAATTTTCTTGAACGTACTTGTACTTGGACGCTAATCTTCTTCTTATATTGGCTCTTCATTCTTTGGGGATTAGCAGGCTAATTTGACATTTAATGTTAAATTGGTGATACTCGCACTGTAATACAAATATTTAGTTTTAAAACATGGTCGCGTAAATATGTCATCCCTGATACATAACTATTAATGACAGTGACAGTTAAATCAGCTATACGAATACTGAGAATGTTATGACTTTAAAATAGATTTGGTATTTCGCTAGTATTTTTCTATAAAACAGTATCTAAAATGTATTCTCCTGATATATTGTCTTCGTGCAACTCAAACGTTGCCGATTCAAACGATTCTGGGTTAATATTTCTTGCATATTTTTATAATACTTTTGGAGCATGTTTAATCATCCTATATTTTTATTTATTGCAGAAACGCACGTCAACAATGTCAAACTCGTGATAATTATACCGAACTACGAGACCAAGCCATAAGAAATTTTCAAAAACCTAACTTGCCCAACGTTAATGTTCCCGAAAAAATTATTATTTGTTTAGATATTTGTTATGATAATGAAAATTCCTTATATCGTTTGGGTGATGGCACAACATTTACCCCAGTTAATATGTTAAAGAGAGTTTTAGATTTCTTTATACATTCGAAAAATGCAATTAATAATAGAACAGAATTTGCCCTACTCATACTAAAAGACAATGAACCATGTTGGTTACAAAACTTCACAAATAATTTAAAAGATATTACCAGTGTTATAGATTACTTAAATCCAGAAGAAAGTACATTGGATACATTTGATTTTCAGAAAATATTTCAAATTTTAAAACATGAATTACAAGTACCAGAGTATTCTCCAACAGATTGCATTTTGCCCCCTCCATATGTGGTGCGAATGTTAGTTTTGTATGGGAGATCTAACTGTGTACCTGAAATTCCTCAAGACGATCCTTATTTCATATATCTTAAAAAACATTTTTATTTCTATATTGATATTTTATTAGCCCATGAAGAAGATTGTGCTTTGTATAAATGTGAAGAAATATATGACACATTACAAGATTTAGACAATGGATATTCCTATGTGTATGAAGTATCAAGGAATGCTACTAAAATTCATGATTGTATAGCTAAACTTCTTGCGCATCCTCTACAGAGACCATTACAAAAGAACACTGATTACTCGTTTGGAAGTAGATATTAAGATTAACAATTGAATATATTAATAGAAATGATGTCTTTTTAATTCCACATGGGCCACTTATGAAGGTATAAGATTACTACTAGAATACTGTCATATTATTAAAGAGACATTGAATTAAAAATACATTGGATCTTTATTTAAAAATGTGTTTCAATATTTCCTTTCTCATAATATTACTTTTGTTAAATGATTCTGATCCTTAAAATAGTACATACTTGAATTAGCAAATTTCAGTAAACATTTACTTGTGGCATTATATAAATCATCTAATAATAGTCAATAGTGTAGATATAAACATGGAAACATGTGATAGCTGTTCATGAGCATCATTAGGAAAAGTATTATAGTTTATCTTAGACAATTTAATATGAAAAAGTAGTGTACTATATTTTGTTTTTCTCCATTTAAATCGCTTCATTATATAGTGTTTGAAAACTAATTAATAAATCAAAAACACAGAGCACAAACTTTTTATTTAACACAAAATTAATCAAGCTATACAGTTCTGTAAATTATAAAAAATAAGTGTAATATGTAAATAAAATGTAAAAAATTATCTATATACACATAATTAATTTCTGTTTAAAAAGATCCCAGAAATCAATGCATTTTTAACATATTCTGTAGCAAATGACAACATATTACAAAAAATATCTATTGAACATTTTAAAATTTATATGTAACGGCAAAATTGTAAAACCTGAAAGTAATGCATACCATAAAACTTAGTATAGAATTTTAACACAGTAATCAGTTGTTGGCAACATCTTGAAATTAATTAAAAGAGCTTTCGTAACATGAGCACAGAAATTTTAAGACCATTTTTTGGCAATTTGTTAACCCATATTGTGTAGTCTGATTATTATAGCATGATCTCTCCATTAAATATTACCTTAGAAATAATTTATATAAAACTATTTAATATATAATTACCTGCTCGTTGCGTAGTTGTCTTAATTTATACTTTGACATATATAAAAATTTCAAAGGTAAGATAATTTTGGAGTACAATTAGATTAAAATTGTGACATAGTGCTATATGATGTACATACAGCATTCTGCATTATGGGTTGTATAAAAACTATAATTTTCATAGTCATGTTTTTGTATCCCCCCACCAGTAGATGCAGCATCCTGTTTATAGGTCACCATAGTTTGCTTATGCTCATTACACATTAAAACTGTTTTTTAATATCTAAACATCTTACATATACATGTAATTCAATATTATTACTGCCCTATAACATAGAGAGGTACTTGGTGATTCTACACTAATTATGAATGAATGGTAAAGATCGTGCTATGAGAACAGATAGGGTTAATATAATGATAAAGGCAATATTAAATATATTTTTTTAAATAATGATAAAGAAATCACAATAATATGATTGAGGAGTCTAATATCACTTTACTGGCACTATCGGCTAAACTACACACTATAGTTTTATAGAATGTTACAGATATAAAGCCCCACTCTTTCTATGTTCCCAGTGCTAATGAAGTTTGACTCGTACATTATAACAACTAACTTCTCAGACATTATAATAAATATACATTTGCATCTGCGATTGCAAGTGCTACACGACCTAACTTTTGACACTGGTTGATTTACAAACAAAATAAATAACTTCACTTATCAGTCTCAACACTATAAAATCTATATACATTTTTTTAGAAATCAAGCCTTTGTCAAATTAATCTGTATATGAAATACATGGGGGAAACTACCATTGATGGCATATAAAAACTTGTGTATCTGCTTTAGTTTTAATCACGCCGTTGGAATGGTATAAATTAAATATAATACACAAATAAACGAATACTTTAAAATAAGAAAAAAAAAATGATTAAAGCGTATAACCATCAGCTGGACTAGCGGCACCAAAATAAAACATAACAATACCTACATTTAACAATATTCATATAGATTTACAAAAAAAGCAATACTGCCCCCCATTTCATTTATTCAAAGCCTATTAAGTCAGCAGCAAATAATAAGAGGCTTTTTATATTTAATAATAACACAAGGAATACTACAATAAAAATATTGTTACAAGAAACACATCCCAGCCGTGTCCTAAGAAAATTCAAGTAAAAACCCTTTGTTACTGTACTTTATATTTACATTTGAACTTCTCTTACACGTCCATCACCACCCAAACTAATGAATAGAAGGGGGCCATGTTGACCATAAATATTAAAAATCAATAATATGTGTTGCCAGGAAGACAAGACTAGATGATAATTTTTTTTTGATACATTATCGCCATCACAATTACGCCGCACTCGTGTCTATGCTCGGAACTTTTTACTAATATTGACAATGGAATGTTGTTTGAGTATCTTATTCAGTCTTTTCGGCGGAGTTCACGTAACGCGATGTATAGTAGATGTCCGAGGCAGCCCGCTATATAGTTCCGCACAATCTGACCGTCCGCCATCTTTACATTCGTAATTAAGTTACCTTACAATTAGATACTTAGACCTTTTAAATCGTAGTCAACTAGAGCTAGAAATGTTAATGATAGTTCGTATCGAATAACCTATAATCAATAATCTGAATATTTTTTTTATTTTATATAACTGTAATGGATTTTGTTAATAGTTACTTAATAAATTTTTTGTCTACAATGGGCGAACAGTTGGCCTCATTTTCACACGGTGTTAAGTGACAGTGAGGCCGTGGATAATGAAGTGTGCTCGCCTAGAATACTCCAGCTCTCACACATTGGCAGCTACGACACAGCCAAGCTGCTATGGAGTGTTCTCAGATAAGCCTACCACCAACTGTACACCAAAAATTTGTGCCCCGGTATCAAACAGAGGACCTCCGTATTGTGAGGCAAGTGCTTAGCCATTTCGAGCCATGGAGAACTTAAACTTAGACAATGATTAATATATTTTCTAAATACTTTTTAAGTGTACAGTAAACTTCTATGCTGATATTCTAGCAGCATCTTTTGTAAGTAAATATGAAATATTAAAGTTATCTTTTAACATTTACAGTTGAAAGGTAATGAAACATGTAAGACTCAAATGCTAAAGTAGTACAGATGTGCACAAAAATATTTTGCTTTTTTAAGAGCAAATTAAGGTATTTAAGGCCAATAGATAGGTTGATGTCGAGGTAACATAAATTGGTCCGCTGTAAATTATACGAACAAAAAAAAAGTAGGCAAAAAATTATTTTTCTTTCAATGCAAGAAATATTCTAGCCTTGTTTCATTTAAAAATGTACAGACATGAATTCGATATTATAATGATTAATCAAAGACAGTCGTACGTGACACTTTTGAAGTAAGAAAATTGTGTATACCACAACATGCGTGCATATAGATTACGTCAATGTTTTCGTTTTAAAGGTTGAACTTAATTTATACACTACATTAACATCTCATTCTCAATGTGGATATTAACTTTAAAGGTTCATAAAAAGGGGCCTTATATTTTGCTTTGTCACGGCAAGATGGGCAAGGAATTATGAAACGACGGTGGTGTACGAAAGTATCTAACAGTAGCGGCACCGCAGCGGTAGAGTGGCGAGCGCGGCTAGAAGGGCGTGGAGTCACAGGACGCAGGCGGCGAACACCGCCATGGCGCGTCAGGGTGGCGGGTGCGGATGGGGGTGCGGGCGCTCTGGTAGCGCAGGCGCTGCGTCCTCCGCACCGGCGCCGCCCGCGCGCGCGCGCATCACGTACGCGTACGTGCGGTACCTCTTTATCTATAAACAAACAGAGGACTTTAAATATCTCAACTTTGACGCTCTCATTTCTGCGGACTAAATAGTTTAGTGTGCAAGCATATATGTGTCCAAAATTCTATGTATCCAGGGTAATATTTGGAGTAATGAGATTTAATATCTTGTGCCTTAAAGCGATGAGTCCATTGTGGTGCAGTGTTTATCATTGTAACCATCGCTACATGGGCAGGAAAATCCTACGTTTATGTGAATGCTCTGCTCTTCTTGTCGGTTCGTTGAATAAAAAGTATCATCATCATATACGTCTGATAGACGTCCACTGCTGGACAGAGGCCTCCCCCAAAGATCAACCCTTACTAATTAATATTATAAATAAAAATATACGTAGTATTAAATCTATCAAAGTACCTTACCGAATGAGCAAGCAATAATGCGATAATATTTAGCCAGTTTGAAGATTGCTGTTACTAGCGAAATACTTAGATTAACGAAGTTTATCAATTTACATCTTAAGACATTGTGCCGCTTTGTAATAATTTTAACTAGTACTTTTCTTTTATGGATAACGATACGCTCGTCGCTCCATCGAATGAAAAATTTACAAATAACTCGATAAGAAAGTGATATACAAGAAAAGCATTTCTAATAGTACCTCGTGCACGAGGTAGTGGTCCTTGTCGCGCGCGTGTGCATGGTGTGCGTGTGTATGCGTGCCGTCGCGAGAACTACGCAATGACGCCAGCTCCTCCTCCAGCCGCGCGGCACGCTCCTCATGATCGGTCAACTGCTCCCGCTAGGTCATACATATAATAGTTGTTTTCAACATAAGTGATTTTACTCATTAGCACATGTAACATGATTTTATTTCTTAAGCAAGTCGTATTGAGTACCAATTTAATATAATCAAAACTCACAAACTGTCCGTTTATTATACCATTTGCACTAACTACAGTTCCCATATTGTAAATCTACCGTTGTAAGAACGTTACTGTGTTCTGGCAGTCAACAGATAAGATTTAGAAAGTCTGAGTGAGCACATTTCACTATATACGATCCACTTGTCACTTAACGCCATGCGACGTTGAAAACAAATGAGACACTGTAGAAAATACATAAGATTTCCTGTATAAAGCCTAGTATAAATGTATATCTTTTAAAAATCAGCGATATTTTAGTGGCATTATCTTTAAAATATGAAATCATTTAATTTGTAAATAAACAGTAGTTTAATTCAGTAAATGTATATGAAATTCAAGTTAAACACTTATTGTGCAGTCTTTGAGGCTCACCATGGCGAGTTTAGTATGTGTACAGGGCAGCAGGGGCCTCTGGAACTTTCGCTGGGAGCCAACAGCGCCGGCCAAGGGAGGCGCCGAGTATGCGGCACAAACAAAGTTTATCGTTTCTACCCACGAACACAGCTCCTTTGAGTCACTGTACACAAATAATTTACTTTGCTATATATACATATTTTTTCACTTATATGTTGCACTTCATTATTCAATTAACTTGTCTCAATTTCGAATTTTTTTCTTCAAGACTGATAATTATTATAATTTTTATACTATATTTTATACGTAATGTATTTTAAAATTATGTATAATAATGACGAAACATTTTCACCTAGTTTGGAATAAATATTCAGCTTGATCCGCCGTCTGCAATCTGAATACATGTTGCTTTTTCGTATAATCGGTTGCTTTTGTAGCGAGCGCATGGTGTATCCTATAAAAATTAGTAAACAACCATAAGTTACTAGTGACAAGTTTATAAGCAATATTAAGCAACAACATTTTTAATGTCCTGCGACGTGTCGAGAAAAGAAGGATGTTGAAATAGTTGGTTGACGCGTAACAGTAACCACAGAGTAAGCATGACCTTCAGTCATGAAGTGCACGAAGGAGAAAAAGAAGAAGTAGCTAGTGAAATTACGATTATAAATGTGGAGCTGTATAACTCATCCTAACAAGCATCGTTTTGTTATAAAAGGAGTATCATTTATCATCAGGTGAACGTGTAAGTCGTCTTGTCGTTTCGTAGAATAAAAAAAGCTCTGTTTGTAAACTGGTCGTAAGATGCGGATTCGATGCTTCCTGAGATTAACCTTCCGGTCTAGAAAACAGCGTGAGAAAAACATGTTTCATAGAAGAGCAGTTCTCATTGTAATGAAATATTCACTAATATGCATTTAGCTAGTGGTTTTGGGTGGTTGATAGTCGGCTTTGACTTTTTCCCTATGGCTCAAGTCACAACAGTAGGAACATTAAGAGAGTTGTTTTTTTTAATTATTTATTTTTACCTAATGGCATTGTGCAAGTTGTCGGACATCTGACTTCGTCTGAAACCATGCTCATCCTTGTGCAGATACAGTACCAGGTCCCTTAGTGTGCAGTAGAACATTTTCCAACCGCGTCGACCGAATGGAGCTAGTAAAGAGTATATACTGTTCATTAAAAAGTTTTATTTCGTGTCATGATATGGCATATATGTTTTAAGTACACTGATAAAAATCTACAACGTTTTATCTACTCTTAATACAAGTAACATCATCATGAGGTGACTTTTCTAAACTGAACTTTATTGGTTAGACTGAAAAAACTATTCTGTATTTCAGTTGTAAAGAATCATTTTATAATACACCTAATAAAGATTGATATAATCAATAACCGTATTGTTATATCTACAGTTGATATCGTACTACTACTGTACTATTTTATAATAAATTATTTATCTAAATCTCTGGGTTATAAAAAGATTCGATAAAAGAATTTATAATTATGGGTTTAGATTCCGAGCACGTTTAGGAACCCAAAAAAAAACGACTTTTTTCTATCTTCAGCAATGATTTCTGATATTTTGTCAGTTATTTCAGTACTTGTCAATTATAATTTAGAGAAATTTAGGTTCCTTTCATCTTTTTGATAAAAATAATTTTGGACTTCTTCACGGGGATAATTTAGTAACACGGAGGTTTTTGGTTTGATCGGGGGCCTAATACTTAGACGCTTTAGTCCATAAAAAACTTACTTTTTTTCCCGTTAGCATCGACACAGCACTTTCGCATAACGTAACCTTTCTTATATTCAACCGCCCGACTTTGGTCCGGTACGTCGAGGAAAGGGTTGCTGCCAACAGGTGTGCTGCGTGCCTCCGTTGTGGCAGCTTGATTTGCTTCCGCGTCACTATATCGATTATTATAAACCAGGATAATAAAATAAACCTAGAACAAGTAATCCTATACTCTTAAATTTTAGAACTTTTAAATATAAAAACAATAGTTAAAAAAGAATCATTATAAACAATAAACAAATTGTCAATAAATATGTAGAATAGATGTTTTTTTTTTACTCGTTCCCTCCCGGGCATTTTTGGGCCTGGGCTTGTAGTGCTATTCCTTTATTTATTACCTTTATTCGAGAATAGATGTTTAATAGATACATCTCAGTGATATCACACATTTTTTTTTTAAATAACAAGTAGTTCCGGGATGCTTTCCAAAGTTGGACTGACAGTCTGATGAAGATCGTAAGAACTCTAGATGAGGAATGAGCAGAACCGATCAGTGTGGACATACTTGAGAGACCCATAAGCAGACATCTATAGGCTCATGATAATGATAATATCAGCAAAAGTATATTAAACTTCTGACTATTTTCTCTTTTATGATTTTAATTCATAGAGCGGATAACTCACAGCGCCCACTGCAGCGGCTGCGTGCGTATCGCGTGGTACAGGTGCTTGAGTGTGTCGCGCGGGAAATTCTCGCCGTCGTTGAGGTCTGCGAGATTATCAATGAACTCCGAGCATGTCATGCGCCGGAACGCGCCGCCAGCGCTCCCGCTACCGTGCAGGTCAGTGTTCAGGAGCATAATGGCGCAGGTCAACGTGTGCACCGCGTCTGCCAACACAATAAGTTAATTATTTTGATTGTCATTATTTTGTGATATATACGTATGTATGTATGTCATTATTTTTCAATCAAAATTTACGAGTGGTAGGTGCCTGTTGTAGTGGTAGGTCTCTGTTGGTACCACCATTCGTAAGTACCACTGCAGCTCATACTTCTGTCACCAAACTGTAGCGTGCAAACACTGTGTTCCGGATTGAAAAGAGTTGTAACTAGTGAAATTACTAGGGTAAAAAATCAATAAAGTGTTAAAATTAGAATATTCACTTCATGGTAAGTCTTACGCGCGCTCATAACAAAGTTCTCCTAATTAAGTTTATATACACTGCACCCAACTGAGATACATGGTGTTATATCACGCACCTCAGTAATTTCACCACTAGTTACAACGTCATTTAAATTAGAATATTGTTTGCACTTAACTGTTTGACTGCTGAAAAAGGCATTAGTGCATAGATCGCTTGTACGTGCTGATCAATAATTAATTACCTTGAGAATTGAAGGAGCCCGGATTGCACTCGAGGTATCGGCGCGAGAAATGTACGAGCACTCGTTCCCTCTCCTGCGTCTCGCCGCTGAGCGCGAACCGGGCGAGGAACGCGCGCAGCGCCTCGTCTAGCGTTGCGCCGCTGAACTCAAAATGTTTCACATACTCTTCGGCCACGGCGCGCGAGAACTCGTTGCTGTTAAACAAAAAAACTTTATGCTATTGTATCATACCAAGGGCGCCAAAATTGCAGAACTTTGGTTGTCATTACTATAGTTTAAAGTTGAAGCTTATGAGTACATATTTGAATAAAACAGTGGGCATTTTTCATTTTCTGAGTAAATTCATATTCTTTGATTCATTTCATTCACTAATGATTTATTACTTTTTTGTAACTGTTATTCCTTTTGCTTTATCTCTTGACATTTAATTTTTAAGACACAAGTATTGTTAGTTCTCTTTTTTGCCTTTATATTAAATTTTACCTAAATTTGATCAGTGGTTTCCACATCAAAATATAACTGACAGAGACTTGTATATATTCTGTAGTATCATATTTCAAAATATAAATATACAAACAAAATTATGCATGTTTAGTTGGTAAACATACTTTTTACTTAAATGTCTAGACACATCAGACTTTTTAAAGCCGTCGAGGTGATATAATCTCTTGGCGAGTCGCTCCGCAGAAGGTATATCCACAGCCTTGGGACTATAATGGAAGGAGTGCAAGGAGTCTCCATCTGAACCCTCATCTGACCCTCCATCCGATCCACTACCTAATTCCTAGAAAAAGAGAATGTATCAAATTAAACACTTAATTATTAGTAAATAATTGTTTTAAAAACTTGGCATTATTGCGTAAAGTGTCAATTTATAGAGCAAAATTAATGTGGTGCTGTGTATACCACTCAAACTAGCGCCATGTTGTTATGGGCAGGCGTAACACTAATCAAGGGGTGTAAGGGGTCCCGCACAACTCACAGGACCCAAGCCAACTTCATCTGCTCGCGGTGCACCCTACTAAAAACTAACCAAGCTCTGGCTCCCACCAATCCGTATGAGGCCAGCGTGGTGCGAGGTGACCCAAATCTCCCCATATGAAACCTTACAAACGATGGCCCCTGGTCCAGTAGTGGACGTCTATCGGCTGATGATGATATCACTTATCATCAGGTGAACAACCAACTCGTTTCGTCACTTAATGAAAAAAATAATTATATCATATAGAATTAGGTGGTGATAGGCATATTGATAGGACTGACAGGTGATGAGGTAGCAATGTTTTCAAGTGCAGCATTGTATAGTGAATGTTTCAGAGAGGTTATTGGCTATGTACTGATCAGTGTGGATATTTTGGGTGAAGGCTTATGCGAAGTACTGATGATAATTGTGATCTAATGTGAACTTATCAGTGAAAACTTAGCCCAAAAAAAGGCCATGTTACACTTTAACAAATATCAGAGTAGGCAAAATCAAAAAACTTACTTGATAACCTTGATTTTCAGGGGTGTTACACCCATTCTCTTTACCATTTTGTGTAAAGTTACTATTGTTATTATTATTATTTACACTATCACTTCCGTTGACACTTTGTTTTTCGGGTCCTTTCACTTGTATCACTATTCTATAATCTTTATTATGTTCCCCATTGAGTGTAACGTCACTGTCTTGATCGTTGGAGTATGAAGAGTTTGACTTAGCTCGTTTGTGACACGGCTCCGAGACCAATATGGTGGAATCGGAGTCAGATGGATCAGAGAGCTCCATCCGAGGACACTCGCGACCTGTGTCAAACATGTCGTCCTGGTCTTGGTAATCTGGACTAGATATATTCGATATAGCCTCTGATAAACTCATATCACCTGAAAATTTAATTTACTTAATAATTATTTCAACCTTTTATTTTATTAAAAGATTATTTAAGTATATATTCAATTTATGAGAAACAATAATTATAACAGTTAACATCTAAGAGGAACGACCATATGTTGTATGAAGGGACCTTAAACTCCTGTTACACAAAGAAATATTAGAACTGCTTCCTTACTTTAGAGTGTTTGCTGGCTTCTGAATGGCTGAACTGTTTTTATTGGCCGATTGCAATCCTCGGTTATTATTCGAAAGCCAGATCAAAACAAAAAAAATACTTTCTGTTTGCAGAAAGTTTACAGATAATTTTTTAAGTTTTGCTTAAAATAAATAATGTTTTCTTGTATTATCTTCCTCATATATACTACATGCTACTCTAACGATATATATAAATATGTATGACGAGTTTCCATTGTTCACAAATCACGTGAAAAGATGTGAACGTATCGACTTCGGAACATGACTATTCGTCGCGGAATGATTACTAGATGATTATAAGCTTTATATTTTTCGAATTTTATAGATCCTTCTTTATTTTATTTCTAATTAACTTTTATAAACATTTTCATTCCGTATCATTCACACGGTAGCTTTAGCAATTCATTTGCGGTCTAATTTTATATTACGGACACAGTAAAGCAGGTGGAGAACGGCTGGTATTACATATAACTACTTACCATTTAGAGGGCGATGGGAGTGCTGCGAGTGTTGCGAGGTGGATAGTAGGTGAGGTGCGCGGTGCGTGGGCGTCGCGCGCGACGACATCACCGAAGAGGACACTGATGTTGGAGACGCGGGCGAGGACGACCTGCGGCATAACATAATGCACGTAAGTTTTCGTTTTTTATGGGAAATAGTTTATTCTTTTTAATAAAGGGCATACCATATGTAAAAAATGTACATAATTTTTCATGACAATATCGCGCAAATCTTCATAATTTGTTAATGTAATGAAGTCTTGTACAAACTTGCAATCCGACAACTTCTTTAATAATTCCAATGGGTTATTGGAAAAAAGATTTGGTTTTTTAAATTAACAAAGAGGAAAGAATAGAATAAATGTGATAATGAATATGAATCAGTACCGTTGCGACATGCCGTCGGAAATGGATGTGGAGTTGGAGGTGGCGCCCGAGCCGTTGCAGTGTGTTCGTTCCGATGCGCATGACACAGGTGCGTTGTATGTCCACACGATTCTGTCAAATACATAGACGGTTGTATTAGTATGAAATGACTACGGTAATAATATGCAGGAATTAATTATTATATGTCGTAACTGCCCCTATGTCGATTTCGGATTAAAAAATTCGATTGCTAGGGCTGCTGGTAACTTTTCGGTGTAGCTATCCATCCTCACATTGAACATCTACTTCCATTACAGCATCGCTCTACCCATCCTCACGTTGAACATATACTTCCATTCTAGAGAACAACTAGAACATCGCTGTTCTGGTTGTTCTCACGTGAAAGCCAGTGCATTATTTTCGAGCATGCTTCACTGTATTCAGCCAAATTATCACTATATCACTAACATGTGAATCCGAGGTCAGGTATTTCCATATGAGCCCATTGTAAATACAAACGATTTCTAAGTGTCGGAGCACAGTTTACCTGTCCCTTTCTAAGTCAGAATCGGACCTCGGACCAGGTGTAGCCGAGTCAGGCCGCGCATCGAGGAGTGTGTTCAAAGATGATGTAACATCCTCTTCCATATCAACTGCAACCGCACTCAGCGAGGACTCCTTCTGAAGTATATATATATATGCACATATTAATTCATAGATGTAATACTTTGCACACATATTTTTTATCATATTTAAAATTAAGACTAAAAAACCCTATGTATAAAAGAGTGTTTTAATAAGAAAATATACAAAATCAATTCGATACTTCTGGCCTTAAAAGGTGTAACCACCAAAGTTTTTTAAAATTCTATTGGACTCGTAAGTTTTTTGTTAAAATATAAAACAATCTTTTAAGTTTTGATTTGATCAAGTTAAGCGACACAAAAAAGTAGGCGTACAAACAATTTGCTAATTTCGTAATTTATAAAGATCCCGAACGATACAGCGCGAAATACTTAGTAAGACTGCATTTAAGTAATTTTCGCATTTTTAAGAGTCCAGAGGTATCGATATCTTGAATCATACCTGAAGGTGATCCTCCGAACGCGAGGTTCGCACGACGTGTTGCGCGCGTGACGTCATTTCGCTGCCGGCCTGCCCGCCGCCCGCGGGAGAAGCAGGCTGCGAGATGAACCTAAAGATTCCACATAAATTTATATAAAAAAAAATTGCTTTTCTATTGTTTCCCACCACAGTCATATCAAACATATTCACATCATGGTCATTAAATAAAAATGTTTACGAATCATCCACTGCTATGATGAGATGAGACCTATCGAACAGCATAAAATCGTATAATGTTAGAATAAATAAACTAAGCTTATTAATATTGGCGTAAGGATAACAGTTTTATATATCAATGCTATTCGTACTTCACTCGTTCGTATGCCTTGATAAGCAACCAAATGACGCTAACATGTTAAAATGTCAAACTCGAATTAAAGTTATGACTAACTCTATAACGAATTTTGCATGAACATGTTTCTATCGAAATTTCATTGCAATACTTAACCTACTTTTAGAAATGAGTAGTTTATTTATCCTAATAAAGTTGACGTCTCTAACGGTAGTGACGTCAGACGCTCTTTTTTTTTCAAAAATGTTTTTAGTATTTCGCACACCTAAATAACTTTATCAACTCTCCTCACTTTAAAATACATCTACCAGGCATACAAACTGTGTATTTCGAAATAAATTATTACTAAATATACATCGAAAGGATAAGAAAATATTTGCTTTACAGAAAATGTAGATATTTTAAGATGCAAAAAAGGACATACATTTTGTTTGCATGATCTGAGACCAGGCCAGTGTCGGGTGAAGAGTTATGCCTCTGGGTGAGCTCCACGCGAGCAGCCAGCCGGTTCTCGCTCGGCGACGCCGGTGTTGAATTATATCTGTGATATTTTCATATATTTTTATTAAATTTGATTGATTCTATGTGTATATTAATAGTATTCTACTCTACTTTATGTTAAACCAGATTTTTCAGTAATTTGATCAATATATAATATAGTTTATGTACTGCGATTGCATTGAACGACATCAACGATACTATTACAAATGAATATTAAAAAAACTAAAAAATATGGTTTTAATCTTTTCAAATAACGGTAAGAATAATACAGACATATCGATTAACAAATTATTATTAAAATTTCATTATCTTTTAGGAAATTGACTTGAAAATAATAAAAATCTAACAAATTCAAATGTACCACTCTGACTTATAGTCTTATAAGCCCCCTACAATATATATAAAAAGTAAATTTATGGTGTAATATGGAGGTCACAGCACCACATTGCACACGTTACTCCAAAACATTAGATGTATTATCCTTGTTCTAGTAATTCCACTACATATTATACCGGGCGATGTCATTTGTGTCCAAGTGCTAGAGATGATCAGCAGAGTCATTTGTATAATAAAATAAATTTCACGTATAAAACAGTTCCGAATATGGCGTATCTAAAATTGAAAAAAAAAAAGCATTCATACCTATGATAATGTGTTCGGTGTGTCGGTACGTGATGATTGTGATGTGGGTGTTCCACCCTCGACAAGTTGAGCATCAAATCGCCCGTCATCATATACGCTTCGAATTTAGGCTGACTGATCCTTCCCCTCCTAACCCTGTCTTCCGTGAGCAAAGCCTCACAGCTGTCACCAGACTGCACACCCGATCCGTTGCTGGACGAGTTACTCGACGAATTGCTGTTAGAATTACTGTTGGAATTACTCGATGGAGGTGAGTTCGACCTGAGAGAAAGCAAAACATATTAATAAATAAATAAGATACTACTGTTTGACCAGTCAACAAATTTAATCATCAATAAACGTGTGTAAATTTAAAAAAATTCTATTTTTCTACTCTGTTTGTTTTTTTTCTTATCGTTAAGAAATAGAAAACCTGTAATCGATAATTCAGAAAAAAGTTTTACGTGATTACTGAAAAAATGGGACTGAAACAGTGATAAGCGAAAAAATCGCTTAGAGAACCTGTTTGTCGTCAACACGCAATTAATTGTAACAGTATGTAAATATATAAAGCAAAAAGTGATATCTTTCCCACGCGATGTGTTTGTGGTTAATTGTGACGATGATTTGCGATAATGACGCTCGCTACGCATATAAATGATCAATCACAATCACGTTAATGAATACGTAGTGAAGCGTATAAAGTTTCAATTGTACAATCCTCACCATGAGGCTTTTAATTAAAACTTATAACGTTGGATGTATTTTGATTTTTTTTTATGAATTCGTTATATATACACATGTTAAGTCGTAATGAGGCTGTTGATGGCAAAATATGTTCGGCTGATTACTCAGGTCCTGATGTCTAACAGCTGGAACGCATCTATGCTGTTATGGCGGGGTCGAGCAAACATAGCATCAACCAAATTCCAAAGATATTTCGATATCGCTCCAGGAACCTCGATGTCAGTAGGTTATCGATTAACAACGGAAGTAGTCAAAACTTAATTTTTGTTTTATCCGAAGAAGAGACGAAACCGGCGAGAGGTTCATATGATGTGACACGCCTGCCCATAACAATGTGGCGCTATTTAGGGTGATTTACACAGCAGAACATCGTGCTCGTCGGCTTGAGACTTAATATGTTGTCTCGTTATCCCAGTAATTACACTACCTACAATGCCTTTCTAATCGGAACTGAGTAATGTTTGCCCACTACCGTTTGGTAGCAGGAATAAGAGCTCTAGTGGTGTATCTATCCAGACGATTTGCAGCAACAGACCTACCGTCAGTATCACCATATGCGATTATATTATATATAAAACAAAGATACATAATAAAAAGAGAGATATGCAAATAAAAGGCCGGACAATCAGTTCGCATTGTTTTCGTTCCGAACGACGTAGTTTCCCGAAACGGCTTAGAGAAACTTTCGCTGCCAACTTTCCTACACATTGGGGCAATAATAAAAGTGCATTGTTATAGTTATTATAGTTAAAATGATCATTTGGAAATATTTGAAATATATATACCGAGATGTTCTACTTTCCCGCAATTTAATCTAATTTTACGTCACCATATAAAAGAAATTGTTATTTTTCTTACAATAAATTAGTCAAAGATATATAGTTTTTTAATAGCCTTTATATGTATATATACACTTTAAAATAATATCAGGGTTAGTAATAATGTTACACCTATAAAAATATTATATTTGCGAATTAATACTTTTTACGGGACATTACTGCTATGTAGTGACCTGTCTTTATTCATTAATTAAGCTATGCCAAATATTTACTTGTCATATAATTAATATAAACATATCTTAATTGGTTTAATAACAATTTATTACTTGAAATGAATAGTTTTGCGAACAAAATTAATTGCATCATCCTGTGGTACAATACGATATTGTGGTCCTACCGGTATCTCCTGCGGTGAGATTTTTAATTGGATAAACCATTAAGGCGCTATTTCAGAGTCCCTCGTAATAAACGTCACATTACTTTTGTTTCTGTGAGGCTATTTTGGTTCCGTTCTCTAGTAAGATAAGTTAGTCCCTCTGGTAGACGCCAGTAATTTTATTAAGTAAACAGGGTTATGCGTTTTAAATTACAGTTTTTACTTCAATTTACTATAACGAAGTTTTTATGAATTACCTGTTTTACGATTGATGAACTTTAATAGATGTTATTATGAGAATTTCTTTTTAATCGATAAAGCTACGAGAGGGATGGTTATCGCATAGTGTTTCAAATGTCCATGAATATCGATAACTGCAATTCAACGTGTTCAACGTTTTGGGACACATGATGTTAGGTTTCATTACCTCAGTAATTTCACTAGCTAAAACGCCCTCCACAGTGAGCTTTGTTACTTGTTTGTTTACAGAAATAGACGCTGCGGTATTATTTACATAGACGGTCTTATGAGGTATCATATTATTACTTACGGCAATGAATCACAGTAAACTAAGTAATTTCTAATTTCTCCCATATATGGAAAAAAAATTGAATTAAGTTTTACAACAAACACATGGCTTTAGTTAAAGTAAGCGGCTGGTATTGTTTAGATGCGTCACATTTGTAATGTTGTGACGTGTGGAGGGCGAGGGGTGGCGCCCCAGTCTACGGCGCATATGGTTCCGGCTATCGCTTATCGCCGTCGGGTATCGCCTGTCTAAGGGCTGACTCCCGTTACAACCGATGGGGAGCTAAAAATAAATTCGTGTACGAAAATAGATTGATGTCAAATAAGACGCATTTCCCATTTTTGTATTACCTACAATACGTCGTCATATTGCAGAAACATACAGAATGTAAAACCTAACTTAAATATAACAGGCTATAAAAATATCTTCATGTATGTGTAAATAAATGAAATAGGTTTTCAATGTAAATCTAAGACACACAAACAGCAATATGGTCGAACGTTTTCATTCTGTTCAGGTTGTTTAATATCTGTTTTATGATGTTTGACCTACAACTGTTACTATACTGGTGGTGGGAATCGCTACCAGACACCGTCTTAGTAAATATCATCGCGGTGGTTATTTCTGCTGCTAAACAGTTCTGTGAAATACCGTGTAACAATGCAAAAGGCGTTGTAGTTTATGAAATAACTGAGGTTACGAGACCTAAAATTAGTCAAGTTGACAAGTATAATGTGGTTCAAAGTTTATCATACTAACGAGTGCCACATTGTTTTGGAAATGAATGTCATTTACTTTACAGTAAACCTACGCTTCTCCTCTTTTTTTGGTTGAGAATAAATCAATCATAAGCTTTTAATTACAGACCGATATAAAGGTTTACATTTGTGGAAATAATATTCGTAGGATGCAATATAAAAACAACTTGTTTGTGTTTACTCACTTATCGCGCTTTATACGCGCTGCGGCGGCTCGTCGCTCAGCCGCTGCCGATATGTAGCGTTTCACATTCGCCTTGATCTCCGGATCTGTGACGTATTCATTAATATCATTAGACATAATTACAAGAAATAAAAAGGAAGTCCCAAACCGACACGAAAAAATATTCATTGGTTTTGGACTATTTTAACTGTCACATTCTGTTCAAAAATAGACACAATAACTAATGTTTCTTGCTATGTGATAAATAAATGAAATAAACCGCTGGATACAAAGTTAATATGATAGATTTTTACCGAATTTGAAACTATGTTTTGCATCAGAAAAATCCACTTCATAATACTTTATCAGTCATAGCCAAGCTTACCAACTATGAGTGAAATGAAAGAGCAACTATTTTAGATATTTAAAACTAAAATGTCTACGAAAACAGGTTATTTTTCTAAAACCTTTAAATTATGTTGATACACATTCTCATGCGAAAGACTTTTAAAAGTTGTTTATGAAACTAGAAAGTTTAAAAAGTGTATTATAACTTTGTGATAAGACGGAACGTATAGGTATAGAAACAAGATAATGCTAACGATTTGATGCTTTTGAAAATGGTTATCTACTTAGATATACACGTATAAAAAACGTACAACTATATAAACACTAGTAACGGAATAAAACAAATGACCATATTATAAAGCAAGCGATTGCTCCTGCGCTACTGAAGCAAATAACAACAGTAAATAGTCGTAACAAATATATAATATTTTACATTAATAAAGTATTAAATTTCGTTGCGGAGTACATGTAACCTCTTGATAACGAGGTATGAAAAAATATAATAACAATTTTGTACTTTGTCGGCAAAAGCAAATAGGGACTGATTCCAATCAGTCTGCGTTCCCAAAGCTAACAATAAAATAACCAAGCGTACAATTTTACTTCGAGACACTCTCCGTAAACTCAAGTGGACCATTTGGGAATAAACGAATTTTATTACTCACTGCGATACGCCGCCTCGCCCGCCAGAATGTCATAGTTCATTCAACAAATTGCTTGATAACTTATACATTAAAACGAGAAACTAAAGGCAATAAGACTCACCCTTTTTTAGCCTCAAAGTGACGGGATCGGACGAAAGTCGCAAGCATTTTAAAACTGAAACAAAGCAGAACAACGCATTGTGATATGACATTGTATTGAACATGTAACATCTAAAACACGCTATTTATTTGCCTGTTAGTAACTTATTTACATCTTTAACGCGAACATTCAAATTATACTACTTCTAATACTGAACCCTTTCCGTAACCATTACCTACTATCTCATTAAAAAATTATTATTTGTAATATTGTAACAAATCGTTGACATATCAAAGTAAATCAATTAAATTATTTACTTCCCCGTGTGATAGATTGGTTCGGATATGGCATTGCCGTTCTACCCTTGGCATGAGTAAATCCAAGAGGAACCAAAACTGTAGCAGCTTTTTCCCGTGACCTTTGCCATATGTACTGCATTAATAAACGCGCACACTAAAGGACAAATACGACAGTTACCTCTAAAATTGTCGAGGAATATGTTCAGCAGTGGACACATATAGGCACAAGTAATGATATTGTTTCAAGTAAATAATTTTTGTTACAGTAGTAATTACAGCGTTAAAAATTTTAATTTGTATAAATATCAAAAGGAAAACGACAAGTATTCGACGTAACGAGCTATCTCGATGGCTTATGAATTTTGATACGTTTTACGATGAACGCATTTCTAGAACCATCGCTAATCAGGAGTTTCTCTAGAGATGATAGTACCTTCTCAAAATATTTAATTTAATAAAAAGTTTTAATATTAATGATATGAACTTCGTACTAGTTAAATCTTATTGATATTCTCAAACACATCATATCATCAATCGCGTTTATATCCCTTTGAAGAGACCTATATTCAATAGAGAAATGATGATAATCATTATGTCATCATTAACACAAAATCGTGAAATATTTTAATATTAGTGACAAGTCTGTTGCGGAGGACTGTCTAATTAGGTACCACTGCAATTCCTATTTCTGTCGCCAAACAGTAGTATGCAAATATTAGTTAGCGATTTGAAAAGAGCTGTAGTTAGTCAAATTATTGAAATAACGAGATTTAATAACTTGTATCTCAAGACGACGAACACAGTGTAGTGTAAATCATCTTAACTAACGCCACTTTGTTATGGGTAGGCGAATCGCTTGCCACCCAGCTGAAGGTATCGCTCGTACCGTCGCTTCGAAGAAAAAATTACACAGTTCTGTCAACCTTATTTGCGATATCGGCTGTCCACTGTGAATATCCGAACACTCACCTCACACAAATCACTCTTCAGAAGAGTACGCGTGAAACACGATTACAGGCTCGCGTGTTTCACACGGATCTGGTATAACGCGATCATTGAATTAACGTTATTAACTTCACGCGGCCGGCGCACATCAAATCTTAATAGGCGAACAAAACTCGTCAACGGTATACTGCGGGCCTGCATTCACTTTTAACCTAACCTAACTTTGCGACTCAATTCAGATAGACTCCAAGAAATAGAGACCCCAGTTGCAACCTCACAAGTAGTATTAAATGTGTGAATATCACCCCGTTTAAAAACTACACAGACGGGTGCACTAAGCTGACATATGTTTTACTTACTTAAACCTGTTACTATAGTACCGTTAATCAATTATAAAGTTCAATATAACTATATCTATATCTATACTACGTAATTTACACCGCTTCAATAAAATTTGATCAATCAAGTTAACAATTGACCAGAAAATACTTCTTGTGTAAGATAGAGAAGAACACCATTGAGAAAGTAATTAATATAGGTTATATAGAATTTAAATTCTAAGCCCAAAAATATTATATTAGTTACTTATCCTTAATAATCAGTGAAAACTATTATAGGAGTACGACAGTTGATGAAACGTCACAAAGCTCGAATGAAAGAGAAAGTAGTCGAAAGGAGTAGTAATAATATTTGATCCTCAACAATAGTGTTTGTGTTGGATTTATCATTTCAAACAAAAAGACGACTTGGTAGCTTCTAGTTAGGGACTTCCAAAGATAAGCGTATATGCATCTGGCAGTTGGCGGGTTCCTTACCTTCTCTGGTTGTGAACCGGTTTACGTCAGTCCCATTAACCTTGAGCAGTACGTCTCCAGCCTCGACCTGTAATTGAACATACGTATCAAGTTTAAGACGAATTCCGAAAAAACTAAACGTTTAATAAGACCGCGTTGTATAATACCTGTTCCTCTACCAATGTTCTTGAATTAAAACGTCATTACTCACAATACAGGTTAATTCTTACAGTTTAGGGCAAAAAATTATTTTTAAATTATAGCTTCGTTAAAGAAACGCAAAATTAACTTAACTCCTTGACCTTTATCGAGCGGATCGTTCACCATGGTAATGACCTGCTGATAACAAGTAGTGTTGCTAAATGGAGCTAGTTAGGACGGCTTATTCTGCTCCACATTACGCTCGTCGCCAGAGACATATAATGTTGAGTCTCGTTCCCGCAGTAATTACATTAGCTACCGGAACACAGTAATATTTGCACACTGTTTGGCAGCAGAAATGGGCGCTGAGGCGGTAACTACCTAGGTCTCCGGCTACAGATATCTACCACCTGTGGACATATACACCTATGTCGCTAACAAGTCTGTCCATAGTTCTACACAAACCTTTACATTACAAATATTCATGTATGATCAGATGTAACTTGTTTCACATGATAACAACTAACACAGCACTAACTGCACGCGTTAAACAGCTAACTAAAAATTTTGTGTAATAAGAGATGAGTTATTTAGTAGTTCAAATAAATCATTTGTTAAGTAAATAAATGTAAGATTCATTAATACTGCACAGATAAGATACTATCTTCTCAAGTTAATGTTGCAGAATTCATTATCACTTCCTCTTTAACAATATCACCAAACATTGTTGGTTAGATATTGTTGTAGTGTTATTTGTAATTTTTGAAAATAAATTGAATATAAAACATTAATAACTAATTTAGTACAATTTGATAATATATTTACAGATTTTTTATTGTTGTAAATAAATTAAACTCGAAAATATCCTTAAACACATTGCGTCAAAGACTTGAATATTTCGCTGGTCCGCAGAAAAATGTAGAATAAACTTACTCATCACTTTAAGTTTTTAGATGCATTGAAACATAATTGTTTCATTTTATTACTTAGATAAGATATAACAAAGAAAGTAATGAGAATAAACATGGATGGTTATAAGAGTGGAAGAAGACAAGAAAGTGTGGATGGATTGTGTGAAAGGTGACAAGTGTAAGAAGAGTGCGAATTCAGATACGACGGCTGATAGAGGGATATGGAAGAGAAGTACATACTGTGCCGACCCCACATAGTGGGGGAAATAGCAGAAGAGAGAATTAGATAAAATTTTATATGTACTTAAAACATATTCTTTTAATATATATATGATAGTGGTCCGCAGGATTTAAATTTTTAAATTCCTAGTCCATGAGGTCAAAGAGTTTGTCGATCACCGACTCGAAGCATTGTTTTAAAATGGAAAAATAAATTTTAGTGTTTCTTTGCTGGTAACCGTTTCTATACATGATTTTATAAAACATTGGATACGAGCAGGTGGCAACGTTTCCTATGTTGTGTTTGTGTACAAAAGATGGAAACCCGTTCTGCACTGACTGGTAATGGCGTTACAGTTGTCCCTATCAATTACGTCTAGGCTTATCACCCAGCGAGCCTATAACCGCTACACGATTGGCCTCCGATCTCATATTAAGTTTCCGCCATACTACTATGATTAATCGACCGAAATGTCCTTTAAGTCAATCACTATCCAATGAAACATTCCTTCTGGTGGTTTTGTACAATATTATATTAATAATAAAAATGATGGAATTACATTGGTCTCTTAGAGTACGGAGTAACGAATATATTCATGACACAAGGTTTAGTAATTGGCACTAATTAGTTTATTTAGTTATAACCGGATACAACACTTTATCCAACAAAAACTATAGGTAGCAAAGTAATATTTTAAGACGTTTCCTTGTACAATGTTAGCATTATTCAGTTTTTTTTATATACAATAATATATATGACGTATAGACGACATCCCTAAATGTATGATTTATGTTTTGTACACATGATTTTCCCCCTTTTTGTTTATGCTACTTCATTGTTTTTTTCTAAGTTTATTAATTCTCATTATTTCTTACAGTTACCGTTATAATGCTTAATGGAGATAATACAAAATAAAGAAACGATGATCGGTAAGATACAGACGATACATCCAATATTTACAATGACAAAAGCAATTATTTATGGAAAATGTTTTTTACCTTTTACTTCTTTTAATTGTAATCATCACAGGACGATTTTAAATTTATATGAAATACAGGAACATGTCGCTAAATGTAGGAGGACAAAGCAGACAAATAATGACCGTTATTAAACTTATCGGAGACACTCAGCGCGGAATAAACAATTCGTATCACTACAGAGAACTGCTAACGAACCACTCGTTCCATACAAATAATTAATCACACAAACAGTTCGAAAACTATTATAAAAACAATAAATTTTAACAAAGCTCACTCTTAACTAGGTTAAATAGAAGTACGAAAAATAAAAAAAAAACTATGTCACAAAACACACTGTGTCACTAAAATCCGGAATAAAGAGCCGCAGTCGAAAACAAAGCTTTAAAGTCACTTTTAATTTTGACACTCCACATAGATGAAACGTTCGGAGTTGTTTACTCAATTGTTGATGTATTTTCGTTTGAAGTATTTTACCACTTTATAGTTCATGAGGTGGTGGGGTTCGTCTCGTCGCGGTGAGTGTTGGAGGATGTTCACGTAGCGCTCGATCGAGTTGTAAGAGCGTTGTGGCGTGCGTACGCGTCCGTCCCGCGCTCAGTCGACCGTTATCGCGCGGGGGTCCGCTAATGGATCCCAGCTAAGGAGATAAATTTGATCAAACCCCGACGGAAGGGCACGGCGGAAATGTGAATCAGCCGGCAGCGTGCCACCAGTGCCACAACTACCATGTCAAAGGTGAAAGAAAGTTCGGTGCGACGAGGTAAGTAAATTAATTGTTGCCGGCAATAACTTACCACTCGGTCAATACATCTCGAACATTGTCTGTCTTAATGCATTGTTTTTTTAACACTAACTTGTTATATGGTAACCCTTGATTTTTAAACATTACGGATTTTATTTATAGAAAAAGTAAAACATCACATTTACTAATTGGTTGTATGTAACTTCATACAAAAAAGGATCCCTTAAAGGAAATAATCAACAAACCATGACGGCTCTTCAACCTTTAATTTTATTATACTATTTATAGCAAATTTAATATCGATAACTTATTTATTAACCTTCCATTACACAAAGAAAAATAATATATTCACAAATGACCAATGGTTTGACTTTTTTTTTTTATACTGTCACGCCTTTTTCCCAGTAGGGGTAGGCAGAGGTGAATAAACACCCACATTTCGCCAGATGTGGTCAGATTAGGTCCCATGTAACAGGGGGCGAGCCTGTTGCCACTTTATTGAGGCCAACACACACACACACACACGCACACAAAGATGATTTCAGTGTGCGGGTTTCCTCACGATGTTTTCGTTCACCGTTTGTATCTCGCTGTTGTAACTAAAGTTCACAAATGTACATAACTTAAATATTAAGTCATCGGTACATGCCGAGATTCGAACTCGCGACCTTCGGAATGAAAGCCGCACGCTCTAACCTTTAGGCCAGCGAGCTACCTTTTAACTATTATATATATTTAACTATTATTAAAAATACGTTAACTATTATAACATGAAAATATGAAATGTTTAGTTATATAGCTATGAAAGGAGTTAAAGGAATATTTTTTTATTGATAAAAAATCTCATTTTCACCTGATATTAAGTGGCAATGGGGTCAAACATGAGGAAGTATGTCTTCCCAAAAATACTCAAAGAGCTCTTCTTGGTTCTAGCGGTAGGATTACATGAGGATAGTATTAGTTCGAAAAACCTTTCCACTATATAAACTCCTTAACATACGACTCAGGAATCGAACTAAGGATTTCCGTGTTATACAAATGATTAGCTGCTACGTTACAAAGGCAATGAAAGAACTTCCATAAAGTATATAGCAATAGGTTAAATAAATATCTTTTTTACTTCACATTACAGACTCATTCACATAGAACCACGGTGATTAGTTAACATTCACAAGAACGGACATTGGAATTCATAGACTCGGGACAAAAAAATTGTACCGAACGTAAAGAGCGTGAGTCAACTAAATTATTAACGTAGTACATTTATATTGGCATGTACACAGTGAGTGTTCACATAAGTAAAACCAAGTGAAACATAACTAGGCCTTTGATATTTCGCATTAACCGTGACTTGACTTTACGGGACAATACCATAAGCATATAACGATAAGGCGCTTTTCTTAGTAAGTAATGTTTTTTAATACTGTTGTACATCTGAAACATTTAAGGGATGTTTTTACGAGATATATTTTACTGGTGGTAGGTTTCCGTTGCCGAAGACCGTCTAAGTATCGTCGCAGTATCAATGCGGTGTAGTATATAGCATTCTAATGAGGGCCACGTTATATACAGACAAATCACTTACCATCAGGTATATGTCTTGCTCATCTCGTTGGTTAGTGGAATAAAAAAAAATGTTCATTGGAGGTAGCTCGCTGGCCTAATGGTTAGAGTGTGCGGCCTTCATTCCGAAGGTCGCGGGTTCGAATCTCAGCATGTACCAATGACTTTAATATTTAAGTTATGTACATTTGTGAACTTTAGTTACAACAGCGAAATACAAACGGTGAAGGGAAACATCGTGAGGAATCCTGCACATGACTTAGAATTTATTCTAAGGTGTGTGCGAAGTCACCAACCCGCATTGGGCCAGCGTGGTGACTATGGCCCAATCGCCCTCATATTGAGGGTAGACTTGTGTCCCAGCAGTGGGGACGTAAATTGGCTGTTATGGTTCATCGGAGGTCGCACAATAAAGGCGGGCCTCTACAGATTCTCATGAAAATTTCACGGGACAGCAAAACAATTGGGATATACTTACTCATCAATCTAAGTTATGTTTTAAGATGTAATGTAATTCAATTTATAACAATACCTTATATAGTTATAAACACTTAGTGTTCTTAGGTCATATTTTCTTGTAAATATATTTAACACTGTTGGTGTACGATAGTAGTCGACTTTCGTGCGAATCATGATATGACCCTGATTACATATCTATTTATTCATTGAGGGTTCATGGTCTTCTGAATGATAGATCAAAATATAACAAAAATCCGATGGAATTGATCATCAAACTAACATAATAGGTTAGCAAATATCTCCCTTCCGCCTTTTTTCTTTTGAATTTCGCGGCTATGTACAAAGCGCTACAGAGCTCGTATCTGGCAATACTATACATAGTTTGAAAGGTCTTGACATAACCTACAAAACGACGCTATGCATAATTAGTTTGGATATTGCGTTCAACAGTTATAGACGTGTAAACATGCGAGTTCACTAACGCCGAATTTGCGCTATTTTAAAGTTTTCCTTCGTTAAAGGCAAATCCGCTAGAGAAACGTTCCGTGAGATTAATGGTGTTTTGGGGGATGGTACTCTATCACTTCGAACCGCGGAGGAATGGTTTCGACGATTCAGAGCCGGTGAAAACGACACCATGGATAAGCCAGCCGGCGGAAGACCTGTGACGACAAATACCGATCAAATCATGGACTACATCGAGTTAGACCGGCATGTGGCATCTCGTGACATCGCCCAGGAGATGGGAGTTAGTCACCAAACCATTTTAAACCATCTGCAGAAGGCTGGATACAAAAAAAAGCTTGATGTTTGGGTGCCGCATGATTTGACGCAAAAAAACCTTCTGGACCGAATCAACGCCTGCGATATGCTGCTGAAACGGAACGAATTCGACCCATTCTTGAAGCGGATGGTGACTGGCGACCAAAAATGGATCACATACGACAATATCAAGCGAAAACGGTCGTGGTCGAAGGCCGGTGAATCGTCCCAAACAGTGGCCAAGCCGGGATTGACGGCCAGGAAGGTTTTGCTGTGTGTTTGGTGGAATTGGAAGGGAATCATCCACTATGAGCTGCTCCCATATGGCCAGACGCTTAATTCTACCATCTACTGCGAACAACTGGACCGCTTGAAGCAGGCGATCGACCAGAAGCGTCCAGAATTGGCCAACAGGAAGGGTGTAGTGTTCCACCAGGACAACGCCAGAACACACACTTCGTTGATGACTCGTCAGAAGCTACGGGAGCTCGGATGGGAGGTTTTATCGCATCCACCATATAGCCCGGACATAGCGCCAAGTGATTACCACCTGTTCCTGTCCATGGTGAACGCCCTTGGTGGTGTAAAGTTGAACTCAAAAGAGGCTTGTGAAAAGTGGCTGTCCGAGTTCTTCGCAAATAAGGAGGGGGGCTTCTACGATGGAGGTATTATGAAGTTGCCGTCTAGATGGAAATAGATTATCGAACAAAACGGCGCATATTTGAACTAAATCCGATCACTGTAACACTTTTTATAAAGCATTGACGAAAGAGCAAAAAAGCGGAAGGGAGATATTTGGCAACCTTATATTAGGGGGACCGGAAAGTAATGTCGTTTTCTTACGCTAAATACAAACACATACATTTTTAACGAGTCTTTATTTTTAATCAATGATGTATTCCCCATCATTGTCAATAACCTTTTGCCATCTAGTGAGTAAATTTTCAATCCCTGATCGATAAAAATTAATTGGTTTTTCGGCAAAATATCTAGAGATGGCATTTTGGATATCATCCAAATTTGCAAATGTTTTGCCACTTAAAAAGTGTTGCAGCGCTCGGAATAAGTGGAAATCCGATGGTGCAACATCGGGCGAATATGGTGGATGAGGCAGCACCTCCCACCCCAATTCATTAATTTTTTCTAGAGTTCGCCTTGCGCAGTGCGGTCTTGCATTGTCATGTTGGAGAATGACGCCTTTTCGGTTGACAATCGCTGACCACTTTTCAATTAAAGATTGATTGACTCGCTGCAATTGTTCGCTGTAGAGGTCTGCAGTAACAGTTTCTCCAGGTTTCAGTAATTCAAAATGAACAATGCCGCGAATACTCCACCAAACACACAAAGCGCTTTTTTGGGGTGTAAACCTGGCTTAGCAGTACTCCGAGGACTGCCTGCCTGCCTTTTGCGTTTTGGGTTATCATACAGGACCCATTTCTCATCTCCTGTGATCAAGCGATCAAAAAACGCTTCTGTGTTGTGTCGTTGAAGCAATAAGTTGCATGTGATTGATCGGTTAGCCTTATTCTGTTCGGACAGATTATGCGGGACCCAAACACCTGCTCTGCTTACTTTTCCAATCTGCTTCAAATGTTCTTGGATGGTCGACCAAGGTTTGTTGAGACTGTTTGACAATTCCTCGATCGTCTGACACGGATTTGCTTCCACTTCCGCCCTTAACACGTCGTTGTCTAACGCTGATGGTCTTCCTGATCGATACGAGTCGGAAAGATCAAAATTACCCGATTTGAACTTGGAAAACCACCTTTGGCATTTACGAATGTCCAGTGCATTTGGATAAACATCGCAAATGTTTTTGGTAGCAACTGTTGCGTTATTTCCCTTGCGAAACTCAAAGAGCATGCAATGCCGGATGTGTACCTCTTCTGGTATTTGGCTGGCCATTTTACCCAAAATTACAAAAAAAAATTGTAATTCAATTGTCTATAAGTAAAGAAATCACTATAACCTCACAATGTCTTTGGTACGCCTCTGAACAAAACAATGAGCTGACAAATGACAATCAAGTATTGGCATGCGCAGAAACGACATTACTTTCCGGTCCCCCTATTATTATGACTCAGCTAGAGACTCTACATCACATATTCTGCGTAAGTGAACACATCTGGTAGTGGCGATAAAAGAACTTTACTGTACTCTTACAACAACAATTTTATTACTGAATGTAGTAACTTTATAAATAGCTAAAATATTAACTTTACGTTTAATTGTTATTATACAAAATAAAACAGAGTTTAAAACATAAAAATCTGTTATAATACGTCACAGTAATCAATGTAGAGCATTAATCATTCTGTAAGACTTTTAATATCGTCAACCTAGTTACTTTGGTAACACAATATTATATAATGATATTAGCTATATGTAAGGTTGCCTAGAAATTTTGAATCATATCTTTTAATATTTAATATTGGCTTACGGGATTATTTACATTGTTAGCAGTCATCATCATCAGCCGATAGACGTCCACAGCTGGACATAGACCTACCACAAAGATATACACATCGAACGGTCACGAGTTGCTCATATCCAATGGGTTCCAGCGATTCTTTGTAATATTAACTTAAAATTAAGATATTTTTTAACAAGTTATTGTACCTGTTTGCTGTGCCATTAAAAAAAATACAATAGCAATTAGAAAATCACAATTGATAATATACATTTTTGGAGTTAAATCATAATGTTTATACGAAAGATATATAACCAATGTAATCCCCTTTTTCACGCTTCATGTTAAGATCTAAGTTCGATAACAGTATGGTGTTTAATTTCGAAAACATCTGTCTTAACGTATGTCTTTTGTGCCTCGTGTAGACATGTTAAAATATTTCTACTGCTAACCTGTGATTATCAAGTCGTAAAAGACGACTGAGATAGTAATCATTTCAGTAAAACGGGAGCCACATTATGTAAGTCAACTCACATGCCATCTTATGACGGCGTGCCTCCCTTTTTAGGAGACATGTTCAGTGGATACCAAGAGATCGAAATGATGACGTCAGTCTTAAATTGGTTGTAGGTCCTTTGCCAGCGACCGTCTGGTTAGGTACCACCGCAGCTGCTTTTTCTACCGCCAAACAGCAATGTTCCGATTTGAAGGGTGTTGTTGCTAATACAATTACTGAGGTATCGTGATTACATCTTATGTCTTCAGGCGACGAGCATGTGTTGTATGATTTATTGTTAAGTAACCCGTCTCACTGGTGCCGTCGCTTTATGTAATATAATAAAAACGCAATATAAAGCGGACCCATAAAATATTCCCTTACGTTCACAATTTTAATTTCTGTACCGATGTAGGTGTTATTTGGTACGTCTGTCTTTCTGATTAATAATTACAAACGTCGGCAACCCTAGCTGTGTTATGAATCTTATACAACGTGCATTCACAGTCACACAGCAGGTGGTTTAACAGTATACATACGAAAGGGTAGGGATAGTGTTATGCAAGTACTGTAGTACTACAGATGGTGAGCGACAACACGAGTTATCGTTGTGGAAAGCGACCTCAGAAGACCTAAAGGTGAGAACCAAACAGGTCCGATGGTTAAATTGAAATTCTCTATCAAAAATTATTGAAATGTTAAGTTGGAGTCCACTTGAAGATAAAGGCGTTTAAGAGTGGACTACGCATCTTTTTATAATTTATATATCTATTTCTCTTTTTTGAAATTAAGACAGATAATAAATGTATTTACAATGTTTGATTGGATAATCGTTAATGTAGTGAGAGTTCAACTTTATCGTTATAGTAGTATATGGGAACGCCTACCGCACCCACACGGCTCATGTCGATTTCGTCCTATTGCGCCTACCTTACCTACGCGATGTTTGCTTTCTTTTATGTTACTAGTAGACAAACAAGCTGACTGACACCAGGGGAAAGTGGCCGCATGCATTTTATATTTTCTAATCAATACGATAAATGTACTTTGATATTCATTAAATATAAAACCAGAAAAATAAATATAGTAAGAAAAAAACACATTTTAGTTAAACATTTTAAAGGTCATTAATCATCACTGTTACAGTTACTTCTATGATATTGATAAGAGATACCGATAAAAAAATAACCCTTCGTCAGTTTTTACTGGTGGCAGGTTTCTGCTGCCAAGGACGGTCCAGGTAGGTACCACCATTCTCCTATTTCGGCCGCCGAACAGTAGTTTGCAAACATTACTGTGTTCCAGTTTGAAAGGCGTTGTAGCAAGTGAAATTACTGGAATAACGGGACTTAAAAGTCTTACTGTCCTCAGGTAAACGAGCTAGATTTTGGGATTGTGTATACTTATTGAGAAACGTTAGTAAATTAAATAACAAATATAATGAAATTTGTATAATTATGTATATACTGTTATAATTTAATTCATTTGCTATTTAAGAACGAAACATGTTAAAAACCCCAAACGCTGTAAATACTTTAAGGTATTTTCCCATAAACAGATATGAGGAAATACGTGAACGAGCTCTTGATATCCGGTAAAAATAGGTCCTTAACAATACTTGCACGTTGGAACGGTCAAGTACCATTGGTCCTAAACAGAATGACCATGGCGTATACTGACGTAATGTACTCGTGAACGTAAAGTGAGTAACCGTGCTGAGTGGGTAACCTGTCTGTGTGTACCTTGATTATCTATTCGCCGTGGCTGGCAGATAGCCCCCTAGAGGAGTCACATATAACAAGTCAACTAGTATTGTGACAGATTGAATTGATTGTAACAACGTTGTAACTTAGTATAATATTTATATCTGAAATTAATATTTATCGTAACAGGATACATGTGTGAATTTATATAACATATTGTTTTTATTCTCATGATAACAATTCAAATAAGAGTCTAATCGGTTAGTACTTGATGTAATATCATTATTTTAAATTAAATGATCTTATATAATTTACTGGTTAAATATTGAGAGATGATGATTTACGTATATACGATTTGTAGATTATATAAAATAATCAAAACCAAGTTGATTATACTTCATCATTACAACAGATCTTCCTTAAAACCTTACTGTTTACTATTTAACACAGGAACAGACACTTTATATCCCTTGCTGTTGAACAAATTACACAAAAACTCTAATCAGTATTGTAATATTCACAATAAATTATTAGTAAATGTTGGTAATTTTTTTAAAAGAAACGTTATTAGGGAGCTCTGTAGTAGTAATAAATAATTATAACTGTTATAATATTTAGTTGATACTATACGTATTATATACGGGCGACATAGGCCTATTAGATTAATTTTTTTTTTTGTTATATATTTTTTTATTCTACGAAGCGACGGACTTGATGGTAAGTGACGACACGCCCACACATAACACGGTGGCGGTAGTTAAGATGATATATAGTGCACCACATTATGCTTGTCGTTTTGGCACATAAGATGATAAATCTCTTTACCCCAGTAATTTAGGTAGCTTGAGTGACCTTCAAATAGGAACACATTAATGTTTGTCTGCAGTAATAGGACCTGCGGTGCTATCTGGACAGTCGGCAACAGATACTAATATATTGTGTTTATTTATTGGCTGTTTGTTACCTTAATTAAATCAATAAATATATGCCCTATACAGCAGGACACGACAAAGTATAAGTAGAGTTACTATCCTGCCTAGGTTGTAAACATCCCTTCATCTATGTTGTAAACATACCTAGTTCGCGAACAGAACTTTAACCTCTTTTTTTAGAGAAGAGCAGTAAAGGAGTAGAATAATTTGCTGTCGTCTGTATTCCCATCCAAAGAAAAGTGAATAAGTTGTTACTAGTTTAGTGCGCCTTACGACCAGAAACCGTATCACCATTTAACACCAGATGGGATGGTGATTAAGCTTTTTTAAATTAAAAAAATATTAATTCTAGTTATTATTTGACAATCATCAAACCTATTTAATTTGCTTACACTAGTGCTTGAATATTCCCACCTGATAGTAATCGAAAAAGAATTATTTCATACTAAAGCGCACTAGTCTATATACTCTACGACTTGCTACCTACCACAATAAGTAAATAGCCAAATTGAATATTATTATTAAACATAAAAACAAAAAAAGCTGGAGTACACATTGTAAAGTTCAAATATCACTTAATAAAAAAAAACTGTATTGGTGTAGGATAATAAATGAATACTTTCAACTCCTTATATAAATTCCTAAGTTATTCCCATTTATTAAAACTGCTGATATTTTGTAAATAATTGTCTCATTGAACATGACACGTAACATCTATAAATAAACACGTTAACTTATCACATTACAAAGTAATATTACTAATTTATCATGGTTATAACTGTACTTCCTCTTCATACCTCCTTCATTAACACAATAGTTTAGTTTAGAATATCATCGTAAGATCATCGCAATTACATTTATATACTATATCACTTAAATATTTTTTTTTTCTATGAATACAATTAGAAAAAAAAAGGATTTTCTAAGGTTACAATTGGGGTGTGGGACCCTTGCACGACTACTCTCGGGATCTAAGCCAACCTCACCTGCTCGTGGTGCATTCTGCCAATCAACAATCGAGGCTCTGGTTTCCACCAACCCGCATTGGGCTAGTGTGGTGGGAAATAGCCGATATCCCTCATATGAATCCCCACCTGATCAATATGGGAATCTTCGGAGTCGCCTATGTCCAGCAGTGAACGTCTATCGGCTGATGATGATGATGAAGGATACAAATACTTTTGTTGCGCATTACAATGAACAGTAATAAGTTAAATAATCTAAATCAATAAAGATAACATTGAAACTTTTGCTCTCTAAAGTCACATAAAGACATGGTAATGAGCATGTCACGCTTTAAAACCATATGTTATGTGTGATAAGAATTGTTTTGGTAATGATAAAACATTATTTACAACTCTGCTTAAAATTTGCGCTGATGTCATCGAGATTTTTTTTTAAAACTACATAAAACTGAATGTTGCATTAAAAGAGGTTTACACGTTCCATCCAAAACGAAAACCAGTATGTAACCGTGCGTAATCTCTGTACGAGGTAATGCCAAACTACTTTGGGTAAGAGACCCCTTTTACAAAACGAACTGATGCCTCAGACCTAGCCAAACTACTGTAAAATTCCTACTTAATTTTTTTCCTATGGATACAAAATACTAATACCAATTAACGAGAATGAACATGGATGGTTATAAGGATACAGGGAGACCGAAAAAAGTGTGGATGATTTGTGTGAAAGATGACATGTGTAAGAGTGTAAATTCCGATATGACGGCTGATAGAGGGATATGGAAAAGAAGTGCATACTGTGCCGACCCCACATAGCTAGGAAAAGGGCAGGAAGAAGAGAGAATACAAAAATTAATATAATAAAAAAAATTACTTTAAACTTAAAATTCAATAAATGTCAAGTATTATAAATATTTTTTCCAAAGGCATAAACAGTTCCTTTGGGTAAACGGTTTCGACCCCGAGGTGGTCAATATCGAGCAAATTGGGAATCCCTGCATAGATTTGTTTAAAATATGTCAAACCATGGATTAAAGGACCAATAATTGAAATAAATCAAAAAAATTGGAAAAGTTAGTTATTTGAAAATTATAATTTTTCTTGTTCCTCTACGTTATAAAATAAAGGCAGTCTTCAATATTTGTTTTATTCTATAATATTTAAATAAATATAGTCATATGTATATTCGCGGGAGACAGAAGTCGAGATAGCTAAGTGTAGATACAAAAGATATGTAAAACTGCAATCTCCAGAAGCTATGTCGGGAATAGAAGGAATCAGGGCTAAGGCAAACATTGCCATAAGATAGTTACTCATGTGTACTAAGGATTTTGAATCAAACAGTTTCTTTAACTTTACTTATTTGTATAAATCTGCATAAAAGAGGACAGATCCGCCGCGTAAGGGAACAAGGCAAAGGAAACCAATCGCGAGGTAAATGAAGACGTTGTTTGCACCGGATGGAGAATCTTCCGATATCTCTAACAATAGGAGGGCTGCAATCGCAAAGTAGGCTTTACAGAAAACAAAGAGAACAATATATGTGTTAATATGTGTGTACAACAAAAGGAAATATTAAAATACTCTGGTATCTACTTGTACTCAGATAACTATGTCCTGACTAAGAAGAATACAAAAATTATACTTTTAGAGGAATTACAACAATATTTATTTATTTTAAATCTTCAAGGTAATATTTTGTTAATAAGTCAGATTTAAGGTCAAATGGATTTATATGAATGTTATCATCACTATCATTCGCCTGCGGCAGTATTTTTGGCTATGGTCATCCAGCTGTTAACCTTCTTGCGAAGACCGTTGCTTCAGCTCGTTGCGCCTCGTCTACATTATTATAATTGATAAAAAAAAACATTAATCTTATTGTACTATATTCACCAACTCGCGCTTGGCTTGCATAGTAGCCATGACTCGTTCCTTCTGAAAGAATTCCGCTAGTCCCAGCAGTGGGACGATAAGAGGACTGTTAATATTGTATTATTATAGATACTTATAAAACCCCCATGATATGTAAAAATGTAAAATGCTCACCTACCCACTACATCTTTCCACGTCCCTTTTTTTCTTGGTTTCGGGGAGGAAATCTTCAAAAAATAACCTGCTTCTGGTGAGAAGTCAAGGTTATATAAGACTATAAAACCCACTCGGTGGTTTGCATCAGTGCATTCGGAGAGGCTCTGGGATCTCCTATAAAACGCACAAGTGCCCCTTTACACTTTGTATCACGTCTCTGAGGAGGAACCTAACCACCTTAGGCACTATCGCTGAGCCATATGCTGTCCCACGCAGGTTCGCTTATTGAATGATAAGGGCCCCCGCCCTCAAGACCCGCGAAACTCCTAGACGCTTTTAGTCACCTTCTTCGACAGGCAGGGTTTACCTTAGTCCTATTCTCACTAGCACGAGACACAGAGCTGACATCCTTCCACGTCCTAAGTCGACAGGTAGAGGATGTCCATAGGTATTAAGTCCTATTACAGCCTAATTTTAGTTCTTTTAATAAACATTTTAAATAAACGTGGTTAGAGATTAAATATCGACATTCCGCTTGTTACGAAATTGAACAACTATGAGGCTATTCGTACCAACACGGAACTAGATTTATGAATAGTATTGTATAATTAATTTTTAATGAGATTCATATATACATCGTACGTAATAAATAAAACAATAGGTGCATTGGTCACACAATATACAAATAGATTGAAAAAATTAATGTACCATGTCTATTTCATTAAAATATATCTTTTGCCAATTTAGTTGGTTTTGTGTAAACATTTCATGGTTTAGATATATAATAATTGCTCTTGTGTGTTCATCATCATCAGCGATAAACATTCACCGCCGGACATAGTGATTATTTCAATATTAGAGATAGGAAGGAATCTAGGAAACATGACCCATCAAAACTTTCAGGTAAATTAATAGGGGGACCGGAAAATAATGTCGTTTCTGCGCATGCCAATACTTGATTGTCATTTGTCAGCTCATTGTTTTGTTCAGAGGCGTACCAAAGACATTGTGAGGTTATAGTGATTTCTTTACTTATAGACAATTGAATTACAATTTTTTTTTGTAATTTTGGGTAAAATGGCCAGCCAAATACCAGAAGAGGTACACATCCGGCATTGCATGCTCTTTGAGTTTCGCAAGGGAAATAACGCAACAGTTGCTACCAAAAACATTTGCGATGTTTATCCAAATGCACTGGACATTCGTAAATGCCAAAGGTGGTTTTCCAAGTTCAAATCGGGTAATTTTGATCTTTCCGACTCGTATCGATCAGGAAGACCATCAGCGTTAGACAACGACGTGTTAAGGGCGGAAGTGGAAGCAAATCCGTGTCAGACGATCGAGGAATTGTCAAACAGTCTCAACAAACCTTGGTCGACCATCCAAGAACATTTGAAGCAGATTGGAAAAGTAAGCAGAGCAGGTGTTTGGGTCCCGCATAATCTGTCCGAACAGAATAAGGCTAACCGATCAATCACATGCAACTTATTGCTTCAACGACACAACACAGAAGCGTTTTTTGATCGCTTGATCACAGGAGATGAGAAATGGGTCCTGTATGATAACCCAAAACGCAAAAGGCAGTGGCTCTCTCTAAATGAAATCCCTCGGAGTACTGCTAAGCCAGGTTTACACCCCAAAAAAGCGCTTTTGTGTGTTTGGTGGAGTATTTGCGGCATTGTTCATTTTGAATTACTGAAACCTGGAGAAACTGTTACTGCAGACCTCTACAGCGAACAATTGCAGCGAGTCAATCAATCTTTAATTGAAAAGTGGCCAGCGATTGTCAACCGAAAAGGCGTCATTCTCCAACATGACAATGCAAGACCGCACTGCGCAAGGCGAACTCTAGAAAAAATTAATGAATTGGGGTGGGAGGTGCTGCCTCATCCACCATATTCGCCCGATGTTGCACCATCGGATTTCCACTTATTCCGAGCGCTGCAACACTTTTTAAGTGGCAAAACATTTGCAAATTTGGATGATATCCAAAATGCCATCTCTAGATATTTTGCCGAAAAACCAATTAATTTTTATCGATCAGGTATTGAAAATTTACTCACTAGATGGCAAAAGGTTATTGACAATGATGGGGAATACATCATTGATTAAAAATAAAGACTCGTTAAAAATGTATGTTTGTATTTAGCGTAAGAAAACGACATTACTTTCCGGTCCCCCTAATATAAGTATAGGTGACTTGTAAGTACTTTGTATAATAAAACATCTTTAAAAATGTACTAGTATATTAAAGTTATATATACACATTAAAAATCAATTTCGATACGATTTGATTATACGAATATTTTTGATCTCATATAAGAAGGCAACTACGACATCATTACTTTAATACCATTCGTTCTTAAGAGTATTATAATAGTCATAACATGGTTTAAACTAAGTTCAAAACTAACGTATCATATATAATAAAGTATCAGCAGCGCATTTCTATTTTAAATCAACGAGTTTTGTTGGAATAAAACTGATGAGAGTTTTGTTAGACACTATATATCTATATTGCATATATTCCTGTTATCCCGAAAATTTTATGGTTTATATAAATAGCAAACAAAGCAATCTTACTAGCATTATTTTACTTTCCATCGAGAATGTTCTACGTATCTGTGATCCAATTGGGTTATTAAAATAATCCGCCTTTAAACTGAATACCTCGACACAATTTAATGCGCACCGAAATCATATTTCGTATGTTATTTCACCAGTCATCGTTCTAATATCGAAAGTTATTTAGGTCGGATATTAAGGACTAATTGGTGATCTTATTATTAGATATTACATTGAGGCACTTACTTCGACAATGACGCACTAGCACATATGTCGCTAACTTCACTATAAAGTGAAATACTACAATGAGGTCTATTTATTGAAAACAATGAGAGAACCTTATAAATGTTATTTAAACTTCGCGTGTCGATCGGACATCGTTAAGTTTTTTTCTAGACCACACGACCAACGCTGACCCGTAAACCATTTTTTTTTGTTCAACTTTCTGATGGACGCGATTTTATATTTGATTCAACTTTTCTCTTAAGTCTTATGTATTGGAAGAAAAAATATGTAGTTTATATTAAATACTTTCTGTCACGATTCGATAAACAAATTTAAGCAAACTCGGCAACCTGCTTGTGTTTTGACAGTTACAGTGCCGATTTTAAAACCGACAATTTAGTTTAAAAATTACTTCAGTTTGAAATCAGTATAATAATATAAAAATTAGATGGGAAAATTTCTGTATAAATGTAAATATATAATGTCGATCTAGTAGAGCTGATTGATTTTGAAATTGATTTCCACCATTCGTGGCATGCAAATTGGAATGTAAACCTGCTGTTTTCTCCTTTTACCACATAGTCACCTTTTATGACAATCCAAGGGTAGAGTAGTGGCAGAGATATTAAAGTGATTTCACACATGGAGAATATTGCAATGTGAACCAAAATCAATAAATCATAATTGGTTACCCTCAACATTTTAGCAAAGTTAAAAATGGATACATCACATAACTTTTATTATGTCGGTGTACATTTCATTATTTGAGCCTGTACTGCAGATTTGAGATAAGCGGTAATTTTTGTAGGTACTCTGTGATAACTATGACATCAAAACATCTGTCACCTTTATCCTCTGATGATCATATGGTACTGCAGAGCACTTGAATGCCAGATAATACATTTTTAAGGTTTTATCATGTAATATAAATATAAATTTAAGGAATCAAAACCTACTTTTCAATATACATCAATTATTACTAAAAAAATTATAGATTTTATTTAAATACAAATGCTTAGATAGCTATTGTAGAACTATCAGTTTATTTGTCAGATTAATTAAAGTCAATTATGATTCAACGCTAGTGTCACATTTTATGAATTGTGTCAGGAACAATAAATTTAAATTAAAAATGATCTCATTCTTGATTAAAAATCTGTCTCACAATTTATTTAAAACTATAAACTAACAAATAAATTTACATTAAATATATATGTTTACCTATTGTATGGTATGAAATAATTCTTAAGTACTTTACTTATACTTAACTAAAAGCATATATAAGAGTGAACGGTAATTATTAGATTATATCTCCATGTTTTAAAGTGTAGATAGTAAAAGGTAACTAGTTAATTTTTGGAATCAATTTACTATATTTAAGTTCTTTCTTCATGAAATTAAAAAAATTTAATAGCACAATATAATATTTTTTTGTTAAACCAACCATGTAATGTTATATCAATCTAAAAGATGTTTTCAAGATTAATACTATGTAAAACATCCAATCAAAAATGCACAATTCTCTTAATAAACTCCTTAGATACAATTTAATAAAAATTTAACATCTCAAAAGTGATGGTTCATGATAAAGCTTCATTTGACGTTCAATTATGTCGATTATATATTATATCAATATAGCAGAAATCGTATGCACAACATACGACTAATAATAAATGAGAAAGGCGTAACAAACAAAAACGAAACCTTAAAAAGGGTAAAAAATAAAGATTAATTTATTTTAAGCCTTTAGATTCCTTAAATTAAAATTTACTATTAAAGTCTATAACAATTATCTTATAGTATTCTTTATTAAAAACACTAAAATCTGGTGAATATAAAATACATATTATAAATCTTAATTAAGACAAAAAAAATTGTTACCTCACCGCTGCGAGCTGCTGGAGAGTTTTCTTCAATTTGGTAAATAATGTGTGGCAAACCGGCTTCGCCAAGCAAAGAAAATCCGAATCCTAAGTTGTCACTACGATTCAGGATCACTAGCCTTTCGTCAGCCATATTCAGTAAAAAGCTGCATTGGTTAACACCCTCATCTGAGTGTCACTATTATCACTTATAAACACTTCATAAAAGAGAGCGGTTACGAATATTACTCAAAAAATTTTTGTAAAGAAAAACTCATAATTACAACGTACGACAAGCAAGCGCACCCAGCCAAAGCGACGACAAGTACATAGATAATCTACTGTATAATGCAGACAGGCACAGAATTTAGTTGATGATTTTTTAAAATATGAGACAAAGTTGAATATTACAAATAAAAAAAAAAAACATAATAGAGATAATTAATATGTTAAAGTTTAGAAATCCCTTATTAATAAAAGATTTTTATGTGATATCATTCTTTGTAAATTTTATACATAAATTTCTTTAAGACATTATATCATATAGAATGCATTTATATAATTTTAAACACTTATATTTTAAAAAACAAATCAAGTTATTGTTAATTTTAAAAAATGATTCTACTTATTTAAGGAGAAGATTCTTTTCCAATATTTTTAACAAATTTAAATGATTTTTTTTAAAATATAGAATAGCCTAGTGCTTATGATTTTGATATGGTCATATAACATGGACGTTTAGTACATTATTTATATTAATTTTGTCAAAAAATATTGGATTACTGGCAGCAATTTCTTTGAATCAGAATATTTACATGAAAGTACGTCTTCACTTATAACATAATTAGCCTATATAAGACTACTGTGAAACAGTAAAGTATCCACGCCGATGAGTGCTGAACTGCCCGCATCTATCTAGTAGTTTCTTGCAACCTCTACCAAATGTTTAATACATTATGTTCCCATACTGGTCTTCCAGCACTACATCTCTCCGTACGCAGAAACCAAATTAAAATTTGATATATGGCGTATATTTTAAATTATGTTTAAAAGAACTCGATTAATCTATAGATCGATCTTAAGAATGTTCCAGTTTAATATATCCAATGTTTTAAAAGACAGTAAATTGATAGAAGTATTATTAATATTAATAAACAATACATACAATATAAAATGGTTACAACCGCAGCTAATATTAGAGGGGCTATAAAGAAGCGAGAATCCAAATTCATAGGGTTATAATCGATATATGTAATATCTGTTTTTGCGCTCTACGCAGGTATAATACGAAATATACTCATCGTGAATCTGAAAAAAAATGGTGGCTTCTTAATTAAGTTTTTATTAAGACAATAGTAATAAAAACTTTGTCCATAGAATTTTTCTAAGATTCAAAGGACGAGTGATAAACGTTCAAAGGATGACAACATTCAAAATTTATTGGATAAAGTTAGATAGTGTAAGCGATAGGTAGTATTTAATGTGATAACTTATAGAAATATAAGCAACGATTCACGAATAACTATTTTAAAAATAAGGGAAACGTGATCGAGCATAATCGACTAACTTGAAATTGACAGCGATTGTAACTGTCATTTTGTATATAGAGCAAGTGACATGTCGCTATCGTAGTCGTACTCAGACACTATCGCAATCTCAAAGCAAATCATCAGATCATATAACTAACTTCGCACGGTACGTTACAAATTAATCGTGTTGTGTAATAAAAATATAAATTTTTGCACGAATTTTTTTATATTTAACTATTGCAACATGTATTTGGTTTCCAATGTAATCAAAGTTACCATTCCTAATTACTTGGCAAGTTTGCCAATTCCAGATTCATTCGGTGGTTGGTTTCGGCTTGGAGGTAAGAACTATTTCCTTATGAGTGGTACAAGAGATTTTCTGTGTGATATCACAGTTTTATTAAAGTATTTCATTTAGTTTTATTTTTATATTAGTCACATCTAGTCTAGTATCAATAGACATTCTCTTTACATCGAGTAAGATGTGTCCTTGACACGGTACCTATTTTCCCTGTCATGTAAATAGCACACAAAGTTATCGGTATTTTTTATAATAATTTATGAGTAGTATAATTGAAGTATGTTTTATTTATTTCTTAGGATTTATAATGATGATGACCTATTTTACTAATAAAAACGTTTTGTTAGTAACTCTAATTATATCGACATGGTGAGGGTTGAAAACACTATGATATAAAAACATTTTATGAAACCATAATCTTATTAAATACTTATTTGTTCATTGTATGCTGTGTACTTTCACTATTTACTTTCTCAAAGTGGATTGGTGTTATGCAGTATTAAAACTTTGTTATAATGAGACTATTATAAAATGATGGTAATGTAAATACCTGGATTCAAACAGTGCCAGACTCTGGTTTGTGGAACACATTACAAGAGACCTAGCAATGGATGACTATCGGTTGAAATGATGATGAATATAAGGGAATAACATAAAAGTCTATTTGTATTTTAAGACTCCCTAAATTGTGCAGTATATTAGTAAGGGTTTATGTTTATTAATGTACCAACTCTTTTTTAAAAGTGAATATTTATAATTGAATAATAATTTTTAAAGTAAAATCTGGATAGGTTCAATTTATAGTAATGAATGAAAAATTGCTAATGAATGTATTCATTCATGACAACAAAATAATTACCCATTGTGATCTGTGAAGGTCTTTTAATCATCTGCTGTACATGAATCATTACATAATTTTTTTAGTTATTAAAAGATATAAAGACTTAATTTTGCTGTAACAATTTTGTGTAGTTATCTTTTAGGTGATAAAACATTATCTTACTCTATGGAAGCAAATGTGTTATGGATTTGAATAAATATTTCCTCTTTTATATTACATTTTTCAGTTAAAGATTGGCTTGCTTTACTGCCACCAACTCTTGCTGTGGGTGGTATCTCATACTACTCATATCAAACTATTAAGAAAGCAAAAGAAGCAGGCAGTGGTCAAATCAATCCATGCATTAGAAAGGACATCAATAAAGTGGTAGATTTCATTGATATTGAAGATATAACAGACAAAGCATCTTTCTGCAGGTGTTGGAGAAGTAAAAATGTAAGTTTGAATTATCAATCTTAAAGAATGGTTGTGTTGTGCATGGTCATTTATTTTATGAGGAATTTTAATCACTTTTTTATTTTACAAACATTATTGTTCTTCCTGTGTAGTAGCTCGCTGGCCTAATGGTTACAGCGTGTGGCTTTCATTCCGAAGGTCGCGGGTTCAAACCTCGGCATGTACCAATAACTTAATATTTAAGTTATGTACATTTGTGGACTTTAGTTACAACAGCGAGATACAAACGGTGAAGGAAAACATTGTGAGGAAACCCATACATGACTTAGAATTTATTCTAAGGTGTGTGTGAAGTCACCAACCCGCATTGGGCCAGCGTGGTGACTATGGCCCAATCGCCCTCATATTTAGGGTAGGCCTGTGTCCCAGCAGTGGGGACGTAAATGGGCAGTTATTACTTATTACTATTGTTCTTCCAACCATTATTTTCTTTATGACACCAAGATGTAAGTGAATGTTGTCAACAATAAAGGATAATGGAAGAAAACAACAAAACCAATGTTCTACATTGCTTAAGAAATTGAAATAAGTTTTATTTATGAAATTGTTTTTCTTATATTTCAGTGGCCCTACTGTGACGGAGCACATGGAGCTCACAATAGAGCTACCGGCGACAACACTGGTCCTGTTGTTGTGAGACATAAGGAAAATAATTAATACCATGTATTGCTTTACACTGATATTGAGTATGTCAACAATAAGTGATAAACATGTGATTTTGTCAGATAAGGCCACTTGACACTTTGATAAATTTAATTCCGATGAAGAATTGCATTTGATATGCATTTTGCAAAGTACTTTAAAATTTTAATACATAAAATTTGATTTTAAAATTATATCACATCATATGGTCCTTTAAAGTGCAAAGTGTGTCTATAGCATAAGCGCAATTGTAATGTTTGAACAAAGTTACCAAAATGCATTGTTTATAATCTTTATTCAGCATATTAGATATTACATTTTTTCAAATACATTAAACTTAATACATTGTTTGAAATAATTATTGTTTACTAATTAAAGGCAATCAAATGTACAATCTGTTTACAATAAATTATGAAATAATGTGTTTTTTTTTTAAAACATAAAAAGTTGTTTATTTCTACATTAAGAAAATAATAACCTATATTTATCAAATCACAGACTTAATCCTTAAAATAAAAGTTTATAATTTATAAAAACCTGATATCGCTTTTTAAACAAATTTATCTATGGATAAAATGAATAAACTACATATGATGTTATTAATATGGCACAAAACTGTGTTCAAATAAATATCTTCTACTTGCTATATAAAAGGCAAGAATATTTAAAAAAGTTTCTATCACTATATGAATATAATATCAAGATTATTATTGAAAAGAATACTAAGAATGTTAGATTATTAACATACGTAAAAAAAACTAAATTCAGTCTTTTGTCTGAGAATGTGTGGAAAAGATTTACTGCACATGATATTAAAAATGTATAAGAATGACCTCATTGAATGATCCGTTTAGTAGACAAGAAATATCCGCCAGAGATTACGATCATTATCTTGAAGATTTTACAACTGTAACAAAAAAAATATATATTAAGTTTATAACTTGGCATCATAGCATTCATTTACTTTATTATGTACTGGGCGTAATAAATTAAAAATATAATGAGGTTATCAGTGAAAACAAATATTAAAGATAATATGGAGCTAGTATACATTTACATAACATACATACAAAAAATAAACCAATTAAAAGTAATGTAAAGTAATTAAGATCTAACCAATGACATTGTTTTTTTAATTTCCTTTCTTCTACATAATTATAAAGAAAATAGTTGTTGTGAATATGGAAATAAAAATCGTTGCAATTCATACTGTTTCGTCATTGGTTGTACACTGATATTATTGTCTTCTTAAATTAAATTTCCACGAAATTTAGTCTGCGGTATATACACTATAATACTATTGCTAAGCGGTTTGTTCACCACTTTTTGTGTTACGAATTTTTCTAATCTTGCTATTAATTACCATTATATTTTTCTGACGAAAAAGGTAAAATCTAAGTACAAAATGTTGCTCTCAGTTAAAGTCTCATTTTGAGCTCTGTTATTCCCATCACTAGTAAAATACTTTTGAGTAATATTTATTTAAAAGTATTTTACTAGTGATGGGGAATCTATTAGCGGAGACCGTCCAGTTAAGTTGCTAAAAACAATAACATAACAACATTGCGTATCCCGGTTCAAACCATTTAGTTAAATTACTGCGGTAAGTTTACTTTTCATAACACGTTTCGAGGTTGTGTTTATCATTTCTTCTTCTTATTAGTTTATCATTATATATATAGTATATCATTCTTATGAAAAGAATCTTATTAGCTAATGAACGCCCATCTTCTTTTGTTGCTTTGTCGAATTTAAAAACAAACAATATTTAAAGAACAGATATTGCGTGCAGTTGACATAAAAGGGGCATATCAGGCTAAACTGAGAATGATACTATACATTAACTAGATTATCACGGAGTCAACTTCCTGTTGCCGTAGTGTTATAATGCACACCCATTATCATATTCAGTTTGGTTTGTTGTTGTTTTTAATAGTTTTAAATTCAATCAAGAAAACGCTTATGCGCTAGGTTATATAGTTTAAATTGTAATAATAAGTAACTAACTTCTTTTTATACTTACTTCAATTCTTGTTTCTGCTATAGCCTCTTCATTTCGTAAAAGTTCGTGTTTGAGGCCATTTCTTTTTCTGGAAATTATTATAATATGATAGTTATATCGTTCTTTATTCCATGTTTAGTTATATAAATTTCGTCATGTTTTAGGTACGTCCTGTTTTTTATAATATTTTAATAAAGAACATATAAATTAAAGTATTTTCAAGTACCCAGAGTGAATGTAATTTTGATTGGATCTAAAGATTTTTTAATTAAATTCAAACAAAGTTACATTGTTATGGATGTTAATGTTAATATTTTATACATGAGAAAGCTTTCGCTTCATAAAAAAAAATAAACAAAAAACCTTCACGAAGCGTGTAACTTGTTCCTTTAACAGGTTTTACAGTGCAGTTTCCGTCCCACTCGGACGCTTCCTACGCAGCAGTGCATTGGGAAGAGACATATTAAGTTACCCCCACACAATGGTCTACTCACATTACCCGGGAAGCCACAAATAAAGCCAGTGTGAACCTACTAGCATTGATATGGAAACCATAGTGTGAATAGACAAGAAATTTATGTGTCATGCACGCCCATGTCGTATGCCTCCGAGTTATAGAAATGCTTAATTTTATACAGTAGTTGGTAAAATTAGTGTCATAAACGTAATGGTAAATAATGTGTATGTTCTAGTTCTTTTATGATAACTACAAAATAAAAATGAAAGTTTATAGGCCATTCCCGTAATAAGAAAATTGTAGGTAGTGTTGAATATGTAAATAATCCGAGATCCAGTAGAACAGTTACTCTTTCCTAACGAACAAGTCAGTTGTGGTTAAAATATTGCATGTACAACTACTTACAAATATATTCTTCTCCAAACTACAAGAGCAGTGTAGGCGAGGCACATGATAGAGCAGGTGATCACCACCATTATTCCAGCGGCTGCGCCGATCGGCTCACCCCGGGCACCTGCGTATCGTAATCTCTGTGAGTCCTTACGCACTGTTTCATCCGGAACTATAAATATAAAATTATGTTGATAACGTATAGCTTTTGTCACTGTAAAAGAAAAATTTACTGAAAATAAACTGTACAGTTATATTCATCTTTCGAAATCAATGATGGAATCCGGACTCGTGCTTTCGACGTCTTGGCCAGAATATGGGTTCAATGCTGAGGCTGGTGAAGCAGCGCCGCCCAGAATACTCTAACTATTATGTGGCCGTAAAACACAGTAATGTTGTTAACAGCAAGTCAATTACCGAAAACCTTAATGTGGCCTCAGAATAAACAGTGAGTACATTCTACAAGTCAAGTCGATAAACGTTCCATCACGGAAACAGTTACCATGTAAATTAAAAGTAAGAAATTGCCATGGATTTTGAGATAAGAGCGAATATAGATAAAAGAATTAACATCTGTGTATACTAGTTAAGAGGAAAAGAAATCTTTATTAATTCTTGTAATAGGATTCACTGAATAAGTTACTAAGTTATTCATACAATATACATCTATTATAAATCTTCCAGAATATCTAAAGTTATGTCGTCACTAGATACAAAATCTTTACTAAGGCTGTTAAAGCGAACCGCTTGATTTGTATGCAGACATTGATTTTATATTTGCAGAATATAAAATCAATGACTATGTCAGAATATGTTATTACCATTAAAACAGGAAAGACATAACGTGTTTTAATAAGAGACATGTTAAATGAAACATATTCTGAATTATTTATCAAGCTCTTGCAACACCTGGTTTCTTATTATATTGGGATTGATACGTTTAAGGCGTGATAAATAATAAATTTGCATCGACACGCTACTATTTAAATAAACTATTAAATACTAACTTTGCAAGAATTCAGCGTCCGAGTCGGGTATCGCCGTGACGTCTAAACGAACGTCTTCCAAGTCCTCTGGAAAGGTAGGGAGGTCGATGTGCTGTTCATTGTCGTCCCGGGAATGAAGCATGTCGAAAACTTCAGAACTAGACAACACGTTAAATCTATTTAAATATTTGTGTCATTCGTATCATTCATTGAAAATGAAATGTTTTACTAAGATTAAGCGAAAAAAATTAAAGTTTTAAGTTTGCGTAGATAACATTTAAATTAGAAATTTGTTAAAATGTACCTTAAATTAAAAAATGGTAGAAAATACAAGCTTTTGAAAATTTTTAACTTCGTTTATTTCAAAGAATTATCTATATGATTAGTGCAGTTATTGTATTATAGATTTAATACACCTTTTCCTTTCCAGGTACTGAATATTTCTGTAGTCCATTATTACTTATTGAATATGTGCACAAAGAATTCTTATTTATTTATCAGTATAATGAAATTATGATCTAATAAATTGTAATGTACTCGTAAGAGTAAATAAAGAATACAAAATATTACTGTCGAAATACTTAGATTATCTTAAAATGTACTTATTTTACAGTTTTAAGCCATGAGCCTAAACTAGGTTACACTAACTACAATGTTATTATGAACATTCTGGAATTTCTTAATAACGGATATTTCTTAAATATTCTTTATGTACAATGCTTCTGTATAATTATCCTTTTCATGTAAAGTGACTGAGGATTTATGTCGGATCAATGTTTATCCTTTAAATGGTTAACAACTTTTGTTGATAACTCTAACATGTCGATCTAATTAATTCAAGTTCATAGCCATGGCTATTGTTGAGCAAGAAAAGTACCGATTATTGGAATAACTTCTTATTTTTTTTACAATTGCCATCGGAAGAATCTACTTTGCATATAATAATTGACAGACAATTCTCTGTTTGTTATTGTAATTAATCTGCTGATCAAAGAATCAAGTTCAATTTTAGCGATAGAATATTAGCATGCTTAATAGCGACTATGAATGCATAATTAAGTTTAATTAAACTAATAGTTCTATTCATTATACAAGTGCTCTTAGTAAGCGCAGTGTTTCAAGGTGGTGATGGACTTTGCAATCATTAACCAACTCGTTTATTGAGTTTCCGATGGGAAACATCTGCTCTTTTATCAACTTAGTAATAACCTTCTACTTCCAGTCTTAGCCTGTAGTAATTGTCTCCAATATTTTTTTTTATGGTAATGTTTTTTTAATAACTTTAAATCGATTTTTGTATCGAGTACATGTACTGATTAACTTGTTTTGAAATATTTTTATAAGACATTTAAAATAAAACAATCGAATTTTTGGTTTGTTTTTCTCTTCCATGCCTTTTGTGGTTATGGTTAACTATTTATATACCACGACAACGTGAATTATCAAACGTTATCAGTACGTAAAAAGATTACCTGCTGACTCCGTCTTTATCATTAACCAGGAGCTTTAAAAGTGTCGCATTGGCCTCGAAGGTTTTGTATCGACTGTTGTCTTCAACTTCTTTCATTATGCTGGTTACAGTGCTATCTCTTGGTTGTGCATCTTCACTCGTAATTGTATCGAAACCTACAACGTTAAAAAGGTATAATATTAAACAACAAGAAGTTGAAACACTGGCTTAATGTATTATTCAAAACAAATTACAGAGCTGAACTATCACAGCTTATAGAAAAACTTGTTTGAAATTAATTTACATCAATGCGGTAGACGGTCGAATTGTTAGAAGGTATATTTAAGATAAATTAAAAACTATAAAGAAGTGGAATCTAGTACCACCACAGTCATTATGTATTTACGTAATATGCTTGTGAGTCAAATGTTTTTAAATATGTCACACATGCCACGAGGAAAATCACTTAGCTTATCCAAATGTAAACATTACCACTGAAGATTTCACTTAGTGGGCCAGGCGAAGCGTAAACTTAATTGTATGCTTAACGGGCTTTAAAACCGGGTTAGAGGTAGACTAGAAAAAAACCTTAAAATTTTAAAACTATTACACTTACACTTCTAAGATTTTTTTCGTTTAGCTCTGTATTGAAGTTAGGCAATGCATCTTTTTTTAATATATGAATAAATGGTGATATTATGGATATATATGGAAAGATCTTGAAAGTGAGAAGAATACAAAGAAACTTTCCTGAAATTTAGAGCTTATATTAACTGAAAGGTTCAAAGAGCCGAATGTAGGTAATTGTCAGTATTGTAGTATTTGTGTTTATGATGACTCAACGCTTCAAACTGTTGCAGTGAAATTCCACTAACCTCGTAATTCAAAGTGAAAGTACAAGAAGAAATATCAATGACTCGCGTTATCGTCTTATTTACAACTGCTTTCTTTGTTCTTGGGTATAATAAAATATTGGAGAACCGTGTTGCTTATGCAAAGAATGCTGTAAAAGCACAGTTAAATTACATTGATGACCTGATGGGAAAGGATTAAAACTAAATAATTTTGGTATTGGTATGTTTTATAACGTGGTTTTGTTGATTGGTGAATTGGTCTCTCCCTGAGTCATTAAATATCATTGCGGTATTTAATTCGTCAAGCATAATTTTAAATATGATTGTAATCTGTACTGTATTTGTAATGCCAGGCTTATATCACTTACTTCTAGGTCTAGCTTCCCTTGCCACTTTAATGTACTTGCTAGTATTGCTTCGACCTTTTATACGAGATTTACGAGTCTGAATTCATTTAGTAGTTGTACCTTGTCATTGTATTGTAAACTTATATATATTTATTACTATATTATTTAGAGTTTCTTGACCGTATAAAGAGCCTTATCTTATCCTTAATACTTACCGTTCGTTATGTCGTTAAGACATCATTTCCGTTCGTAATTATCAAACGTTGAGTTATTTACTTTGTTATAGATTCGTCTCATACGTATTTATCTTTGAACATCCGCTGCTCAAGACCGTCCATTCCAATGAAGAAAAAACCGTGTTATAATGTGATAAAAGTAGCTTGGTTGCTATTCCAATACATATTATACTAGCTGTTCCCCGCCCGTTTTGCTGGCCGTAATATAATATTAGACCGCAAATGACTATCGATAGCAACCATTACTATAGCAACCACATAAACTATACGAAATGAAAATATTTACAAATGTTAATAAAAAATAAAATGATGAAACATCAAATCATTCCGCGTCAAAATGTCATATCCCCGTATCGATACCACAGGTTTTCACGTGACTAGCGAATAAAGAAAAGCCATTTCCTTAATATATATATACACATATACTTAGAAATAATAAAAATCAAATTGTATTTGGTTCGTCCAAAAACGAGGTTTCATTTGTTGATATTCTACATTGTTTGAGTATGATTAATGTATTAGGAATACACATACACAAACAGATTATTCAGAGAAATCCAATATTACAATCATTTCCAATATACAATACTTAACATTCCTTGTCATTTATTTTATATCACAACAGACAGACTATACAAAAAGCTTTTTTTTTCTCGTCAATTTAATACCTTCAAATATCCCTTCCTGTACATTACTAGCAACTCTGAATGTATTTAATCCGCTTAATCAAACAAAACTTTGTATTCCGGTAGCTGATGGCTGCTAATTGAATAACAAATATAATGTTGTCGGATTTACTGTTGTGTGCTGTTCGATTCTATAATGTATGAGTATGCGTAAACAAACATGTTAATATGTAAACACCTTAGGCAGTAAATGCATACACACAATGAACACTATGATAAAAATTTATTAACATACGTAGAAGGTACTACTACTGCTGGTAGGTCTCTGTTGCCGGAGACTCAAGGCAGGTATCATCGCACAGCCTATTTCTGCCGCCAAACAGTACTGTGCAAACATTACTGTGTTCCGGATTAAAGTGCGCTGTAGCTAGTGTGAATACTAGAATAGCGGACTTAACATCTTATAACTTAAGCGACGAGCGCAGTGTGGTACAGTGTATATCATTCTAATGCCACGTTGTTATGAGCAGGCGTATCATTTACTACCAGGTGAACGTCCCACTGGTCTCGTCTCTTAATTGAATTAAAAAAAAATTGTCCCTTTCGTCGAAATCTACATAGGCCGACTTTTTCCTAACACTAACATTAGTGTACAATGATTACTGTGTTCCGGTTTACAAAGCGTTGTAGTTAGTCAAATTACTGGGGTAATAAGACTTAATATCTTTATCTCAAAGCGTTGAGCGAGCAGTGTATATGATTTTAACTAGCACCACATTGTTCTGTTATTTAAATGACTGGTCAATATTACACCAAAATTTAAATTTCAGCTTAACCGTCATTTGAATGAAGCTCATAAGTAGATATTTAGTTGTTGCTAAAAATATTCACAATCGCAAAGCCATTAACCGTAAAGGGTTATTTTTAATTTAAGTATAAATATACCACGAATAGAGTCTGCGTTCTGGTACCAACAGCATGTTTAAAAGGATAAATAACATTAATTGCTAAATTACAAAGCCACGATGTATCACTTTAATAATTTTAATTACGTTAACGTGACTGCTACAAAATTTTCTGTCTATTATAAGTTTATATTTTTCACAGTTAAACGGTAATTAAGTAAGCAATTTATGTTAACAACATATTTCTTGGTTAATCTTGCTAGTGAACGTTGAAGGACGCTTCTCCTAAGTTTGTCTGTTTTAAAAAACATAAAATCATAAGGCCTACTTGCGTTCAGCATTGGACAACTAAAATTATGATGATTAGGTACATAAAAATGGCACAAAATTTAATATTATTTACTTATTTAACATCAGGTGATGATGATCCTCACGACGAATAATCCTTGGAGAAAAAGACTTAAATTAAAAACGCCATGTGTTAAAATTACTGTTTAATGAACAAACGTCGTTATGTTTGTTTACCAAATGCTATTGCTTTATCTACCATTAATCGTTATCAATGGTAGACAAAGCAATATTATTTGTTAAGAAAGGATATTAAATTTGTTTAAGGCTAGCGGTTGTGCCGAGAATCGTCTTTTTCCGGTAGTGAATTGGTAAATGTATCTCTGCACAAATAGCCTTAGGGTTACCATTGGATATAACACTTCTGGACATAATTGGATTCTAGTAAATAAAAAATCGTTACGGTCTTTTATTTATTGTTACATCAAATAAATGCTTATTTGTGTATGAAGCGTAAATAGATTTGAAGAAACTTTTTCTTTGTAAAAATGTACCGATTTCTGTTTAAATATGGTTTGTTGCAGGTTGGAGAAAGCTTGTCTTATTTATTGTACTAATTCAATTTGTTTGCGACCAACAGTTTAAAATATTTACGACTCTAATTAATTATATTTCATCAATATAAATAATAAAATGACATTACAGGAGGAAACTAATATGACAGTTGTAAATTTTACGTTCTGTACAGATAAGCGGTGCTTTATTTCCGTTGCTAGAGATTAATGTCTAATCGATTCATACTATTAAAACTATTTTTATTCACTAATGTTTAATATTATTGTTCTAAAACTTTTGGGCATATATGGGATCAGCAAAAACGCGAATCGAAAACCTGTTCAGTTCAGTTCAGCCTGTTATAAAATATATGCTGTATGTATCGAAAGTGGCCAAGAATTCCACCGGATCCAGTTTTTTTACCATGACGATTTTAAAACTCAATTTTAAAAGATCACTAATTAGAATGCTTGGTGTTTAAATTGTTGAAAGTATTTTGTTTGACATATTACAATGATCCATTAACGTAAGTAACTTATCTATACAACGAGTTAATTGGTTCGTGAATAATTATTATGAACTAATTTTATTTCTTTCATAATTTAAAATTCTTATTCAAAGAGATTAAGATCTTAAAAGACGTGAGCTATCCGCAAGGTGTCCATGCCTATGATAAGATTATTTAAATATTAACATCATTTCAAGTTGAATCTTTATAAGCTCTTACCATTTCCTTATCACGTGAAACTGTATTTTATAACGAAATTTAGATTTCTACGGAATGTGAACAGTTCCTCGTACATTTACGATTAACAACCTTATTTCGATAATAAACTATTAAGATTTAAAGATCGAAGTGGGAATTTTAAGTAATGAAGACACTTCGGTACTCATAAAGGTTTCAGTTCATCCGCAACCGTGTTGCTTGCATTCACATTTATATAAAATACGTTTTCATGCTTCTTAAGGTAAAATGATCTGTAGACAACAGCGTTAAAGGTCAGCAAGTAAGGTAAATGAGATTTTTATCTTACTCATTGACGGTCCATAGAACAGAGCTATGAATCATGCGGTTACTTAAAAAAATACTCATTACACGACAAACGTTACGTTAATACCGTTTGCACAAAAAATACAGGTTTTATTAGCATATTAGTTATTACGTGTAGTATATACGTAATACGTGTCCCGTTTCGCTATATTTTATTGGTTCCAGTAGTTAATTTAGCGTTTCTTTGTGTACATGTTTCTCACCACACTTACACGTTCTTGTGTTAGTCATAATGGTTGAAGTAATAAGGACATATGGGCACACGAAAATGCTTGCCGCTGTTAATGTTTCCATCCAGATGTGATGTTAGGATTTTTAAGAGAAGAATGAATTATTCTCTTCTAGCCTAATGTGCGTTATAGTCATAGACTTTACCGCCGCTACACATGTCGTGGGATTGTGGACAATGACCAAAATCTCGAATACATTTATTATTAAGGTGGTAAAATAAATTATTTTCACACGAAAAATGTTTCCGAGTCCTTTGAGTAAACTTTTTTTCTATGGGATAGATTTCGGGTGTAACCTTCAACCTTAAAAGTATCATGTAAAAAGAACGAAAAATATAATAAAGATGTCGAACTGAGAATTTCACTTTTGTCGGATAATAAACATTCGACAATTGCAATGTAGTCTCATTTTATAAGGGATTGATAGAGAGAATGATATTATACATTTTAGCTTTCGTTGAAGTAGTTTTTATGTTTATAAATCTGTCACAAACATGTATACATACATTTTCTTTTCTTGTTAATTCTTCTACAAAAGAATCTAATTTACATGTGAAGTGTATTCGTCTATTTTGTGATGTTTGGCGCCGTTAACTTTTTATACTTTTATCTTTCATCGAACTCGTGGCTCATGGCTCGTCTAATTGTGGGATCCAAATTTATATAGCGTATCGACGTAGATTGTAATACATTCTATAAAGCTATTGACATATATTATTTTATTGTAAATATAGTCAACATATTGTGATTAAAAATAATTATATCGTTATAACATTAAAATAAGTGATGTCCATCAACGACTCTAATTACTATAATTTATGTACACATCATTAAAGTCTTTGTTAAGATACCCCTAATGATGGGTTTTTTATGTATCAGTCTTTAGGTTTGATGATAAGTCTAGTAGAACGGAAAGATTTTCAAAGTGTGAGTCACCTCTTCGCGTGAAAAATCGTTTGATTCTCAGAACGAGCGTCGAGGAAACGGCTTCAAGCATTTAATTGTAATAAGATTGACAAAATGACTCGTGATGATAAATGTTTGCACTCACGTCTTGAACCTTATTGATTATTATTCTGTTCAATTTAATCTTTAAGTTAAAGTGATCCGAGAAGCTATTAATTTACTTTATTTTTGGGTAATAGATCAACATCGATTTAAGGGCCATGTGGCATGAGGTGAAAGTCTTGTGACATTTTGTTTTTATGAAGCAAAACTCACATATTTTAAGGAGACGCATGCATTTCAATAATTTTTATTATCAATTACATGTATAAAAAAAATCACAGTGAAGATCCGTTACGATTTTTAATACAATTTTTTTATAAACTACACTTCTGATTTTTTGTCAGTTCTTCTTAGAGAAGGACCAGTTGTTGCAAACGGACATGAATTTGAAAGTGATTGTAATCCAATTTAAAGAAATTCACGGTTTGAAACAATATGTTAGTACACTTGCAAAATCTACCTTTATCTTTATCTACTTAACAAATTATTTTATTTTCTCTTACCTAACGTGACGACGACAAACAAACATAGGAACTGGAATCGCGCCATTTCACAACACGAAAACTGTAAAGTAAAGGACGTTTGTTTTATTTATACATACCATTAATTATACTAAAATTAAATATTTGGTCTCAACAAAAGTAGCGATTGCGATATTTAGTATTTTTTTAAATTAAGCTATGATAAGCTGTTTTGAGTGGAGTATAAGAAAGCTTAAAATTAATAAACTGCTGAGAGTTTTTATAAGTCGAAATGGTGCTGCTATAGTTTAATAACATCCTTCAACAAAATTTCTATCTTTCGTATTAAATTAAAGTAATATTAAATAAATATTATTTACGTAACAATGTAACTTGTTCTAAAGGCATAATAGAATACTTAGGAACTATTGATAACAACATGAACTCGATAATATTAAAAACATAAACAATACGTGTTTATGTTGTCACATATCAATTGATAAAACAAAATTGCATTGTCGTTATTCATTAGTCTTGGAGTATTTTAATTGTTACTTAATAAATTAAATTCACACATGAGTTATTGTTATAGTTTAGCAATTAAGAATACATTAGTTATAATTAAATAAAGTATATATAACAGTTGACTTAGCGATGGAAAACAAGAAAACCAGTTCCGAACCCAGATAGCGAGAGATCTAAAAATACCGGGGTGCCTTTCGGGAGCAAATCCGCGGCGATGTTCACACTAAGTTTAATGCACTGGCTACTCAATTACAGCACTCGCTTTTTTCGCGAACTGTGGCAGAACAGCCGTGAATGCGTGCGCGTCGGCCGGTTGCATACGGTATTCTGCGCATTCGACGGGTCCGCGCGGTAGCGCCGAATGCCGCTGACCCCTCCGATGCGGGAAGTCTCACTAGACTGCTACACGGTAATGGATGCGGCATCGAAGATACCAATTCTTAACGATGGAACATTTGCGGTGATAATGATTCATGAGTCATTTGGTGTCATCATCAAATTATTACAAGCGTAAATAATTTATAAACAGCACCTGACAGCTTTTCAAGAAAGACTCATTATAACATTATAAGTAATTGTCGTAAAATAATTATATGCAATTAATTTACAAATGGTTACTTACCAATCTATACTATGACTTGTAGACTTAGCTAGCACTACAAAATTTTCATATGACAAAACTTCACGGCGTAATCCATTGCATTTTATACCTATTGAAATATTAATTAATAATATAGCAGTATGCATCCATCGGTTGAAATGATGATGATGATTACATTATTTCTTAATACAAATGTGTTTACATGAGCAACTTGGTATTATAAAACTAAGCTCTTTAGTTTAGTGCTTAATTGAAAAAGTATGTTCAAATTTAATAGTGGTTCTTATTTACAGTCTCTGGGAAGTACTATAATAATCTCCGCGGTCAATTTAATTTTATTCACTTTCAAAGACTATTTATCCATGTAACCATTAATATATATGATAAGTCAATAAATTATTTATTTAAATCCACATTAAAAAATAAACTATAGCAAAAAAGGCAGTAATGAATGTTTAATTAAATTTTGGTTCACCACAATGTCTATTCTTCGATTATATTACTTTTCAGTTATCTACAAAAATAATTATCGATAATAAAATAAATTCAAATATTTTCTTTATTTAACCTGGTTTTTTACTCTTCACTCAAAAATATGCTAAGTTCATAGAAGACATATTTTTTCTCTTTTGTTTAAATATATCTTCAAAATTTATCTCAGTTATATACGTATGACGCTAAAATTTGTTAGAGTAATTTACAATTTCTTTAAAAACATAAAAAAGGTGATAATTTATCTTTTTTTTATTCAAAACACGAGATGATCCTACTAAACCTAAAAAGAACAATATCTCGAATAAAAATTTATTTCATTATTACTTGATTTATATTATATTTAAGTAAGCATGCAGCTGATATGAACGTATTTGGCTAAATTATTTTAAATAATAATTGTTATAATATTCTTGAATATAAAATATTTATTCTACTTTAGTTTATGCTCGATGGCATGAGTCATTTCATTACTTCACGGCTGTGACCTCAAGAATCGAACTCCGCCCCCTGCCGTAGCGACTTCATCTGCTCCTTTACTTCCTTAAAGCTTGCGGCGTTGAGGTCCGGTTAATTTTTGCTTTTATTGCGATCCTGCGTCTGGTTTCTTAGAATTGTTTTAGTGAGTAATCTTATAGTAAAATGAATTTTCCATAAAAAAATATGAGTATATATTTCTATATGCTTATTATTTAAAATTTTACACTGCATAACTTGTAATGGCGAATACGATAACAAAAAAGTTTTTCTTTCAGTTCTTCTAAGAAATGGGAATGATGAAAACTAAATTTTAATAATAAACTTTTGATCAATTAAAAATGGTTGGAGAAATTCAATCTATTAAGGAAATTTTTAATATAATAAAATTAATATAATAATTACTTATATAAATATTTCATTTAAGTAATTTGTTCAAATGAACAAAAACTTTGGGGCATTTATGTAAGTATTGTTATTAATATATTCCAAAAACGCAAGTGTTTTTATCTGATTGTTCATTTTGATCAAAATCGCATCATAGCAGTTTGCTCCCTTTGCTTTTTTTTCTTTAATTCTCTATGCTTTAATAGTTACAGCTCTTTCATTTTGGCATTTCGAGATTTTTTCTTTTACGTTTTACTTTGACGTTTTTTTATACATTTTTTACATGATAAGCGATTGGGCTTTATATGTATTTTGTGATTCCTATGATATGTTGCGAAGCCAAAAATATTTCCTATATTAATCACTTATAAAAATGGACGGAGATACCGGTAACCTATTTCATACACATATAGATAACTATGGAGATGCCAACGGAGAACGTTTGGTTAGAAACAGATTTAGAGGGCCAGAAGAAAAAACGCATAATGACTTTTCTTGCATTGTAAGGGAGGGCAAAAATATTTATGATACTGACATCATTTATCTATCCCCTAAGTTTTACATCAAATCAGATGTGAAGTTACCAGAAAAAATAGGTAAATTACCATTTGGTTACTAATTAATATAGAATCCGCGCCTGTCAGCTCAGTGTGTTACAAATGGCGACTAAACAGAATTCCAGAGAGAAGGCAATAGCTTTTTCGGTGAACGTTACCTTTGTGCAGCGCTCCCCACGCCGCATATAAAGTGTAACGAGTATACAAATAGCCACAAATTAGGAAGTCTATCTCCAGCAGCGGTCGTGCAAATTATGATTAAAAGAAAAAAGGATAAGGTGTAAATGAAAATGACTTACGTAGAGATAACTTTGATTTTATATTAAATTGTACAGCACCGTTGAGGCATTTTTCGCTGCGGTAAAAGGCCCTATTATAGTGTAATTTACTACGTTAAAAGTTTTCTGATTCATGTTCTGTTGAACATTGTATATTTAATCCTAGGGGGTTTTTAAATTAAGCATTTTTTTGTTTTAAATGACATGCTACCATATGCTGTTAAACCTTGTGTTTTTTTCAGCTAGAGTGCAGAAAAGACGTATACGAAAAAGTTCTGTTGATTTTAAAATTTTGCAAAATAAAATATCCGCATACAGTGTTATCAATAAATGTAAAATAAGGGAAAAATTTCCTGCGCTTAATCATACAAGCGCTTTAAACATCCATGAATTATGTAATAAACCTAACAATGATGTTAAAGTGTTATATGAACGTGAAACTGGACAAAGAGGACGCAAAAATCATATAAAATTGAAAGATTCTGACACAAGAGACACAAAAAAAAGTCAGTCATCTGATCTTTTTGGGTTTCAGCGTTGTATGCAGCGAAAACGTAATATACATTACAATCTAAACGTGATTTACAAATTCTTACGAAAAGATGGAAAACTTAAGGATCATAATGTATTACGCTGTAAGCATTATTCATTTGAAGATATTAATCAGAAAAAATGCAAGAAAATAGCTTCAGTTATAAAATTTGAAAGTGACATTCCTACTCACTACAATTTAGTTGATTTCACACAATGCAGTAGTGTATCCAATATATATCTGTTAAAACCTAAAGATATCAATCAAGGAGAATCAATAAAAAAATGCAATAAACATCAATCAACAATGAAAGTCAATAAACGAAGACATATTTTGAACAAATCTGATAGTCAAGATAGCGCTAATACACAAACATTACAAATAAAAAGTAAACAAAAAAAAGTTTCCACTTGTACTTGCCCTTCTTCAAAGTTATTTTCATGGCGTACCACAGCTGTTAATATTTGTCAACCTTCTCGATGGTTATGCAAACATTTAAAACAGCCTCTAGGATTGGAATCCGATGTTTCCAATAAACAAACAATAAGTAACAAAGTATCTTCTGATCCTTTGAACGTTTTCAAAGCTACATTTAAATATTTTCTATGTGCGATTGCTATTATTATATGGTTACCATGTATATTAGTAATGGGTCTGCTATGGTTAATTTCATATCCTTTAAGACCTCATCAAGATGCGAAATATACAGAAAACACTAGAAAAAAAAATAAAAGGAACAATACAAAACTTTCTAAAATACTTTGTAAATGTAAAAAAAACAAACAGAAAAGCAAGAGGAATAAACGTAAAGCAAAAGGTAAAGACTCACTTACAAATGACAAATTACAACAAAAGTCATCCAAATTAAGCCGTAAAAAGATTTCACGCAATTCTAAAAGAAAATACAATAAAAGACATGGAAAATGGTCAAAAAAGTCTCCAGGAGATACGAAAAAGTCTTTAAAAAAAAATAAAAAATACGGTGAAAAAAAAAAAATGAAGACTTTAGGAAAATCTAAAACCGGATTTACACTTTCTGGTCGTACTACAAAAATAACAGCATTCCCAAGTGAGGTATCTAGACGATCAAAAGACAAAAAAAAGCAAAAAAATGTTACTTTTAAGCAGCCTATAGAAAAAGCTTTTGATAAAAAACCGTCCAAAAAAACTAAAAAAAAACAATGTTTATGTAGTGAGTCACTCCGAAGTCGAAATCCAAAAGATGACAAATATAAAACTCAGCAGTTAAAAGAATTAAAAAGAAACGAGAAGAAGTTGCGTTCATATAAAATAGATCCTAGCGAATGCCAGCAACTTATGTTAAAAAAACATCGAACAGTCAAATCAAAACGAAAAAAAATTAGAGTGTGTGTCCCAAAAACTCTTTCAAAATTGCTTCAAATTCTCCGTCACACTTGTTCTACTACTAATGATATTGCAAATTTTCAGAAACGCTCTAAAGTTAAAAGATGTTCTAAAACAAATATATTGCCTGAATGTGTCGAGTTAATGAAATCTCAAAACTTTGATACACTAAAAAAAAAAAATCGAAGAAAAAAATGTAAATCGTATTGTTGTATAAAAGGGTGCTCTGGCGCAAGACTCCCTAAAAGTTCTAATAAAAGTGAGTTCTCACCCAAAAGTTCTGTAATTCACAAAGAAAATCCTAAAAAAAATGTTAAAGTAGCTACTAAAAAATCCAATTCTATCGTAAAATTTTTTCCGTCTCCGAGAAAGCAAATCCAACAACCTTCACCTGTTATAAAATATTTTCCATCAACAAATCAACAAACTAACTCTAAAATTCTACCAGTTAAAGAAGATCACAAAAGTGACTCTTCCGGCGGGGATACAAAGCCTATCCATCAGGCATCTCAAGAAATAAAAAGTCACACAACAAGAGATAAGAAAGTTACAAAAAAAGGATCAAAAGTGAAGCCAACTACTGTTGTAAAATTTTTTCGTCCTCCTAGTTCTCCCAAAGACGAATGTGAAACCGATAGAACGGAAGAAGTTTTACCGAAGAGCTCTTCAAAAACGAAAGGCTTGACCACATCGCGCCTACCCGCTCATACTACATCAACAAATACAGATCCAGCTAATCTTACACCTACACGTAAAATTTTCTACACACCTCGAAAAAAAACTCAAACGGTATCCAGTAGTACGTCTATACCTGAAACTTCTTCTCAAAACAATCCCGTAAAATCGTTTCGCCGCAATACGAGTTCTAAAGCAAGCGTTACAAATCCACGTACACCTACATCCGTTATCAAATATTTACCTGTATGTTGTCCGCGTAAATGTTCTGCTGCTAGTAATACTTCTGCACAAAAACCTAGGGGAAGCGGTTCTGAACGTGCAAAAACAACCACTGTTGTAAAATTCTTTCCCCCTCCACAACAACGTCAAATCAATACAGCTATTAATACTACAGAATCAAAAGCATCGCCTTTAAAAATTTTTTTGACTAGTCTTCGTTGCTCCAAACGGACTCGGTCTATTGGAAGTGATGCTCACTTAGAAAAACGCACTTCAGTTTTTAAATTTCTCCCACCACTCAGACATGAAACACGAACTTTAGCTGTTAATGCTGTTAAAACACCTTCTGTTTTAAGTAATGTGTCCACTCAATCTAATCCAAGAGATAAAATACCTGGGGATAGATTTCAAGCCAAGCCACCTTCCAACAAAAAAATCTTAATGTCTTCACAAAATTCTAAAATTACGTCGAGTAGTCATATGGATAAAGCCCCCAAAAATACGCTTTCTACACCACCACCATCCCAGTTAAGTAAAAAACGATCAAGGGGAGTAACTACAAAAAGACCTTCACAAGTAGTGAAATTTTTTCCAAAGCAGCAATATAATACTAGATCTTTTGCTGTTAGTGCACGTCCCTCTGACAAAAGTAACGAAAGAATTCGCACAGCTAATAAACCTGTCTCCACACCGAAAGGAAATATTTCTGTTATTAAATTTTATCCCCATCCACATATCGGAACCCAAACAATTGGCACTAATACTTTTCTAAGAACATTTGACAAAAAGTGTGATGCTTCTAAACTGACAAATATTATAAAATTTTATCCGAGTCCCAAAAAGGCAACAACTAACCGAGGAACTGTACCTCTAAAATTTAAGAACCAAAATCTTGAAAAACTCCAGCCAGGCACAAATTCTCAAGATTCAAAAGCTGATGTTAATAAAAAAGAAGTTCAGCCTTGCTTTACACGTTTCGCGAATGGTTTACGTAAATTAACTGAATGTCAAACAATGCGTATATTAGGGCGGCCAACTAAAGCTTCGAGTACGGAAAAGCTATCTTCTGATGCTCAAACCCTAACCGGAGGAAAGGTTAAGCAAAAAAGCAGACTTGTACAGTCGCCATGTCAACCGGATTGTAAAGGAGTCCAAGTAAATACAAAAAGTTTATTTGACTCAAAAGTATTTCAAATACAAAACAGGAGCAATGTGGGTGGAGGTATACAAGGAAAAGTATATCAAACAATGAGACGAGATCCGAGAGAGACCAGAAAAGATCCGAGAGAGACTAGAAAAGATCCGAGAGAGACTAGAAAAGATCCTAGGGAGACTAGAAAAGATTCGAGAGATACTAGAAATAATCCGCGAGAGACTAGAAAAGATCCGAGAGAGACTAGAAGAGACCCGAAAGAAACTAGAAGAAATCCGGGAGAGACGAAAACATCTCAACGCGTTAATTTTGGTTCAAAGTATTCAAAACTGGCATCAAGCTCAGCCAAGCACGAGGAAAGTAGAAAACGTCCCCCAGGAAAATTTAAAAGAATATTAGCGAATATATATAAAGACGAAGAAATAGATTGTACGGAATTAATGATGAAATCGAGTGACAGACCGTGTGCCTGGATTTATAAACACTGGCCTTCTGCTTACCCGGCATTTATGGTTTTATATAAAATATATAATAACCTGATTCACATATTTTTCTTTTTTTTTGCAGCGTGCATATGGTGTCCTTTGTTTTGTTGGTGTTTTATATTCTACTTCTTTGTTGTCAAAAAATTGTTCTGTTGAGTATAATATTTTGTAATATGTGCACTGTAATAAATGTATGTTTTACTGAAAATCAAAGTCTTCTCCTTATAACATTTCTCATCCTTACCATTTCGTCGTTCAGATTAATAGTTATTTAATGCAAGTATGAAATGTACACTCTATATTTGTTTTTACTCTCATGTCCCAATTTATCATCTTAATAATTCTCATTTCGTTTTATATAAAAAAATTCAGCATGCCTATTTTATTTTAAAATTTATTTTCATTTTGTGTATTTTTCTCTTATTGTATTTATTTTAGTTTCATTTGGTATTTCTGAAAACAATTTTAATATACTATTTTGAATTTGTGTTTAATAACCTTCATCATCATCATCATCAGCCGATAGTGTTTAATAACCTTAATAAAAGTAAATACAACACTGTTGTTATGAAGCCAGATGATGACCCTCAACTCATGACTACGTTGTTTAAAATTTTGTTGATAATTTAAATAGAAAAAAAATATTGGTATTTTATTGTCAATTTTACAATGTTGGCTTAGAATATTTTTTTTTTATTACTGTGGTTTTTTATTATATCTATCAAGATAAACTGACAATGTCACATCGTCTTATGACATATATAAATAATTAAACAATTTGTTTATTTGTTGACTGTACCACTTTTTATCGTTTATTTGTAGAATCATTTTTTAAATTAAATTGTCATGCCTGATAAACGTATGCGACAAAATACAGATCTGGCTGCATTAGAACCAGCTGTAAGAGTTAAGCAGTTAGCACATTATGGGACAATGGTTGAAGTGGACTCTAACGTTCCACCAAGAAGGCGAGTATTTTTGTTGGGTGTCCGTTCTTTCTTTCTTCTTTGTATCATATGTATTTTTATTTATCCAGATGCTTTAATGATTATGGTTTACAAAAATGTAATAAAAAGATAACTTTTGTTTTCTAGGTATTACAGGTCTGGTTTAGAAATGGTGAGAATGGCTAATGTTTATTTGGCAGAGGGCAGTCTAGAAAATGCTTATATATTATACATGAAGTTCATGACATTATTTCTTGAAAAAATAAGAAAGCACCCAGAATATAATTCAGTTCCTGCAGATGTGAAATCAGTTAATCAAGTCAAATTAAAAGAAGTTATGCCAAAGGCAGAGAAATTAAAACAAAAACTATTAGAACAATATAGTCAAGAGCATAAACAATATAAGGAGAATGAGGTAAATAAGTGATTGAATTTGATGTCTACAACTTCAAGTAATAAATTTATATCAGTCACAAAAAAACATTTAACTTAAGTTGATTCTCATTTATTTATATCATTTGAGATTGCTCACTTCATTTGTATGTTAAGTAACGTAATATAAATAATTACTTGAAATTTTATTTAGAATTTTATTGTTTTTAATTACATGTTTTTACTTTTGTTTAATAATGAGTAATTGTAAACACTAATACAAAACATTTATTCTTTTATTATTATAAAAATACATACAGTTTCTGTTAATTTTGCTTTTATACCAAATTATAAAACAAAAACATGAGTAATATAAACTCAGTCCAAATGTTTCTTGATAATTAACAATCATTTAGGTCAAAGTATAGAATGTCTGTCTTTTATTTTTAGAAGAAAAGACTAATAGCAGAAGAAGCAAAAAAAAGGCAAGAGCAAGAAGATGCTAGACTGGCTGAACGTCTACAAGCTGATGAAAATAAACATGATGCAAATATAACTACCCCACATTTACTCCATGCGGTATGAAACTAAATTACTTGTTATTGGTTTTTATTTCAAAAAACTTAATAATAAAACGGCACTCAATGGTGGTAGGTGTCTGTTGCTAGATACTGTCCAGGTAGGTTTACACTGTTCATGTTTAAGTGGGTGTAAAATAAATGTAAAAAGTGATACAGTAATACCCTGAAAAGTTGCAATAATCGAACTCCATATAAATATAAAGCAATATTTCTACACAAAACTGTTTAATGATCTGTGGCAAAGCTTTATTAATATCTAGGAATAAGTACTTATGAAGCTGACTTTTAAATTAGAATTTATTAGTAATTTTTAGGTTAATGATTATTAATAAGTAATTTTTTCAAAACTGCATCCATTGGATGTTGCTGTTCCTTGCACCCACAATGTGTTGCAACCACAAGAATAAAAATGTTGATTCACAGTGATGCTGTTATTTATATGAATGAAAATTTATGGTTTATATTTATTCCTATTAAATTTATTATGTTAATTTAAGAAATAAACAATCAAATAAACCTTTTGCTTTTGGTTACAAGAAATAAAAATAACTAAGGATACCTGATTACACCATTTAACTACTAAGTATCATTGTTAGATAAAATATTTCAGAGACAGGCATATTTGATGATAAAAAGGCTAATCCTGTTATTGTTCTTGAATACTTTATTAAATTAATTACTGACTTTATTGATATATGAGTTTTGTCTGTGGTTAAATGTAGCACAAGGTCTATATAAAATGTGATAAAGATGATGTACTTAAGATAGGATTGGAATGTTCAAAGCACAGGGACAGCTGGCACGATCTTGGACAATATTTAGTAAAAACAATATCTGCTATATGAAGTCAAGTATGTAGTAGGAGAATATGAAAATGTGCATATAAATATTCATTGCATAAAATTTGGCAGTTTATATTTTGAGTGTATAATGTCAGGTTTACAATATGAGAGTGATAGTCAAATTGAGTCAGAAAAAGTGTACTATTGACCATATTCCACAACATAATCTTGGAAACAAACCATGGCTCTTTCTGTTACTAGCTGAGCACTTAGCCACTGAGACATTGGAGTATATTATTGTAGGCTCAAATGTGAATATACTGCTTTCTCTTTGCTTTGTCTTATAAGTTAAAAAAATTATAGGAAGAATGGGCGGTGACACCAACAGCGCCGCCGGTTGACGGAGTTTTGTATCCAGATGATTTTGCATCGGAAACGCCACGGCCGCCAGCGCACCATTATCAACCTGTGCCGCCGCTGATACCTCCTTCACGACCGCATCAGTAATTATCCTGATTATTGCTTTTTAATATGTTCTGTATATACTTATAATTGAGAAATTATTTACTTTTCATAAGTTCTTAAATATTATACTAACTCAACATTGTAATGGTTATCCTGATAGTCTTTATTTATCTCTACGTCGTTTCCTCAGTGCTGAGAATGATGACTCCGCAGTGATGACCATTTTCTTATAATGTTACAATTGTTCTATAATCGTTGTTTTATAATATTTTACTAGACCGATTGGAGTAGACATCTTTTTTGAGGGTCTACGCTCAGCTGTGGGCGTCTATCAACTGATGATGATGTTTTCCATAATCCCTTTTAATCTTTATGAATAGTTTACATATTTATAATGCGGATTTTTAATTGTGTAGTGAAATGGAAGAAGCGCTGCCGCCGTTGTCCGCAGGGCGTAGACTTCGTACGGTGCTGGTGCCTGCGACACTGCTAACGCGCTTTCAAGCGCTCGCTGCTGCGAATACTGCACGCAACATTGAACTCTGCGGGATACTTGCTGGCATACTGGTACAATTAGTTTTATTTCATGAATCAATGAGAATATCCTTCTTTTAATGCGCCTACTCAAAACGAGAGAGGGGTGTGAGGTGTTCCGCACAAAAACTCATGGGACCCAAGCCAACCTGCTCATGGTGCATCATCATCGTCGTTATTAGCCTTTGTTTATTCACTGTTGGATATAGGCCTTCCTCAATGGTCATTGCAAAATGCCCACCCTGCTAATCAACAAATGAGGCTCTGGCTACCACCAACCTGCATGGCCATTTGGTGGGAAATGGCCCATGTGAACCCCCATAAATGTGGAGATCTTTGGAGAACGCCTTTGTTCATGTCTATCGGCTGATGATGATGACTCATAACAGTTGGAGCACTGGATAGAATGATATACTGCTCCATGTAGTGCTTGTCGCTCTTAGACACCAAACATTAAGTCTTATTACTCCAGTAATTCCATTAGCTATAGTCCTTTAAACCAGAAAACAACCAAGCAAAAAAAAGCAACATTCAAGCTACTTTTTGGTTGCAAATATGGGTGCTTTGTTGGATCCTTTTAGACAATATCCAACAAAGGATTATTTCATATTGTAGTCGAATCTTCATGATTAAAAAATTCATTAGAAACTATATGATTATATTACGAATTTTTTTAACTTATTATTCAACAGGAACGTGATCAGCTCAAAATTACTCATGTGATAGTACCCAAACAGACTGGCACTGCTGACTCTTGCAGTACTAACAATGAGGAGGAGATTTTTCACTATCAGGATCAACATAACCTTATTACATTAGGTTGGATCCATGTAAGTGGCTTTAGTTTTGATTAAAAATATACTGAGATATATTATACAAATAATTACAAAGACAGGATAAAGTTAATTATCATTTGGTCGTTGAGGCCGATTGCTGAAGTATATTTAAAAAAAAAGCATTTTTAGTACTCATTACACATATTGTGATGATTAATAGTGAAATACGCTTCTCTTTTACTAAAATTAATTTCTCTTTATCCTCCTAAAACGGCACTAAGGTTCGGATATTTTAACCAGTTATCATTAGATATTATAATTAGCAAACTAATAAAAATATATTCTTGCGGTGTTTCAACTATTAAAAATTGATAACCAACTGGAATATATGTTTCAGACGCATCCAACGCAAACAGCTTTCTTGTCATCTGTAGACTTACATACACAGTGTTCGTATCAGCTGATGATGCCTGAAGCAATAGCTATAGTCTGCGCTCCTAAATACAATGAGTAAGTTTTTTCGTAGTTATAAGAACTCCATGCTTTTATATTTTTATCTACAATGTCTCTATTAAACCTATCTATATATGTCTATTTTTAACCACAATTTGCCATGGTGTTAAATAAAAATGAGAATGTGATTGGTGAACTGTGATCACCCAGAAATTAGCTCTCATATTATATATTCGCTGGAATGAAGTAATTTTTTATGATGCTTGATTTATGGTATGACGGTGGTAGTTAGTCAGACAGGTTTTTTTTTTAAATTGTTCCTCCTGTGTATGTTGGGTCAGGGCCTTTAATTACTTTGCATCATTTACCATCTTAATCGTTATTACTATCTTAGTTCTATTTCTATTTTTACATTTCCTTATTTTCCTATTTCTCTCTTTACCTTACTTTTATTACTACTTACTATTTACATAAGTATCCTCTTTCATTCCAGTTCTTATCATTCATTCTGCATTTCCTTTCTTCTGTCATTTCTCCTCTCCGTCAGAAGTGAAGACCTCCATCGCCTTTTGGACTTATTTCTGGATAAAAGGGGGGACCCTGGAATAGAATCATCCCCTGTAGCATTCTCTTCTTGGTTCTTCCTCCTTCATTTTCTTCATTTAAATATTTTACTTTTTTACACTTTTACACTTTTTAGTCCGACCTCTCTCTCCCAAATAAGGCATAGAAAGTCAGGATGTGCACCACTGTCTAGTCCATCTCCAAGTCACAGAGGCACGCGGAACTCTCCTTGAGCTTAAATCTGTGAAGGTACTCGGAGAATCCCCCATGCCCAGTGAACATCTGTAGTCAGATAGGTTGGAAACAACTGCCACTAACCAAAATCATTACTTAACCCCAGAATGAGATCTCAGGATTGCAAGACAAGTCAATCCACTGTGGCACATAAAGCACACTCTTCAGTTCTAAAGCAATATAAGAACACTCATATTCATTCTTCATTTTAAAGAAAACATTATAAATCTAAAAATTAAACTGAATTAAAAATTAATTAGAACTTTTTTCTTTTAGAATCGGTTATTATGCACTAACACCAGAGTATGGAATGCAGTTCATTGCTAACTGCAGGCAAAGCGGCTTCCACCCACATCCCAATGATCCACCTCTTTTCTATGTAAGTAGTTATTTTTCGATAATTCATACACAATTAACAAATCTAATAGTGCAAATATTAAAAAGGTTCTATATAAGTATGCAAGATGATGCTAAACAAATTTGTTACTTGCAATAAATATTAATCTTTTTACAAAGGCAAAATATTTTAATGGCATAGAATCATTTCTAAATACAAATAATTATGCTAAATAATGTGTTGTTATATTTTGTTTTTTGTTTTCAGTCTGTAACTCATATACGTCTGGAAAATGCCGCACCTGTGGAAATGATAGATCTAAGAAGATGAACATCACAGTAATAATTGTTTATCCATTGCATTTAACCCACATCATTGCAAAGCTTTATAAAACTTTGCACATACTATTACGCTAAAGCAAGGCTGTCAAGGTAAAACCTTATCAAAGCTATGTTATCCTAGTACAATACTATGAAACACATCAACCAAGTCATTTAAAAAAACAAAATCTAAAGTAGAAAAAAAACTCGTCGATCAGATTTTTCTCAAATTCTGACAAACACTCAAAATGATATTTCTTTTTCGAAGAATTTTTTTTTACAAATATCATTAAAAATCATATAAATAGATCATCATCATAATCATCCAAAACGTAAAAATGCTCTTGGTGAAGATATGGTCAATGATCAATTACACATCCAGCAGTCGGGCACTGTTACTACACTAAAGCAAGTCTTATAATCATTAAGATAATACTTCGATAGTTATGTTATCCTAGTACAATACTTCGAAATACCTAATTTTTTTTTTTTAAAATACTACTTACTACTATCACAGAAGCAAAGTAAAAATACTAAAGTATTTTTTTTTTTACATATATTTATTTTGAACTATCTGGCCCCCGACCGCTTGCCGGCTGTGATATAAAATTAGACTTGAAATTTGTCTTCTTTGATAGCTACCGCAACCGCAAATTTCTTTCTATAGCAACCGTTACTATAGCAACCGCGTAAATAACACCGAAAGAAAATGTTTATAAAAGTTAATTAGAAATAGAATGATGAAGGTTCTATGAGAAATAATTAATCTATAACCATCTACAAATGATTCCGCGTCGAAGGGCCATGTTCCCATGTCGATACGTTCACTAATTTTCACGTGATTGGCGAAAAAATAATATCCATTTTCATTATAGATAGATAAAGATTTTATTCATGCTATAAAAAAAAACTATTAAATTTAGTTGGTTTTTTTTTTTTAAGTCTGTACTTAAAGTCAAATTAATAGCTAGTTTAAAAATATTATTCAGACCTTAACCAGTCCAGTTGCAACTTCTATTTTTTTATTAAAATTATCTTTATTATTTTCTTAATTAATGCAAAATATTATTGTTATAATTTTTTCAAAGTTTATTATGATTTGAAGTTTTGTTAAATTAAACACAAAACATTAAAATCTCCCATTTAATTAAATACTTAAAGTATTAACTTTCTTAACAATTGTTTTTTAACAATATACTTTAGTCTTATAAAGACTTTTAAAATAACCCAAAGGGCAAGGGCGAGGGCCATGCTCGGAGTTTTTCCGCGCGATCGAACTAGAAATGTGGAGATCCGCAGAAGAACTAAGGTCACCGGCATAGCCCAATAGATTGCTAGACTTTGCCAGTAGGCTGGCCGTATTGCTCGAAGGACTAACAGCCGATTGGGCAATCAGATTCCCGAGTAACGGCCGCGTACCGGTTAACGTAGTGTTAGGAGGCCTTTCGCAAGGTAGACCGACGATCTGGTGAAAGTCGCAGGAGGTCACTGAACGGGAGCAACACACCCTGCTAATCAACGAACGAGGCTCTGGCTCCCACCAACCCGTATTGGGCCAGCGGAGTGAGAAATGGTCCAAATCACCTTTATGAATCCCAACAAACGACGGTTCCAAGTATCCGGCGGCACCGGAGGTCATGCTAACTGTGACGGGAGTTGGCAAGGCGGCGGAACCACGGCACAGGACTAATCGATGTGGATTTCTTTGGGGGAGGCCTAGGTCCAGCAGTGAACATTTGTTACAGCAAACTAAACCTGTAAAGTGTGACCATCTTTAAACAAAAAATAACTATCTTGAACATGTCATACTTGCTTTTATTATATTTATCTTTTATTTTTTTAATAATTGATTGGCATAACCATTACTGATTCTCTTTAAACAATTTTGTGTTCTTTTTTAACGATCAAATATGTATATGGTCACATCGTTTCTTGATTTATAACTCAAAAAAAAATCACAAATTAAGCTTTTCTTTGTGCCTGTAAGGTTATCCAAAGAAAATCTGACATTTTGATTTATAAGGGCTCTTGTATGTATGGTATGAAGCTTCAGCATTGTTCGCTATGATCATAGACCATAAGACTGAGCGTATCATTAACTAGGGTTATATTAAAGTATTCAAAAGTATTTGTATTATAAAAGTGATATCGATATGATTGTGATGTTTAGTGTTGCCAGGTATAGCGTTATTATATGGTTAATGTAAAATAGTTGTGTGTTGCCACAAAACATATTTATCATGTATGAAATACTTTTGTTATTGGTGGAAAGATCAAATGCCAGGTGAACAATTGGATGAATGTTGATGATATCGATGAAATGTATAAGCAATCAGTGAACTCATATAATATTACATCACAAAGATATAATGCTCTTTTTATATAAAATAATAATTGTAAAAAAAAGTGGTAACCATTTGGAAATAATTCAACTGTCTCGGAGGCTTAGTGAGTAAAAGTTATACTAGTGACATAGTGTCTAGTTGGATTCTGAGACCATTTGTTGTGGTGTTTGGTTGGTGGTGAGGTCTTTTGGCCGGGATGGGGTCATCATAATGTAAATCTGCCGCCATAACAGTATTCCTGGTTCGGCTGTCAACATATAATTATGTTTGTTATAGTATTGCGGAAGAGCATGATACACCATCGACGGCTTTTTTAGCTCATTATAGATAAAAAAAATTATCTGATTACATTATATTTGTAAATAACATAATTTTAAAATTTACTTCGTTTATATAACACATCGCACAGTAAATGTGTATTTCGTTATATTGTTACTTTTTAGTGCACTTTGTTTTGTTACATTATTTAATATCAGTGCACCTTTTGTTTGGCGTTCCTTAGCATCCATTTTGTTGTATTATATCAATTATTTATTGTATAATAAATCAAAGAAAATGTTAATTGTGTTTGATTTATGTTTGTTTAAAAATATTACATGTTATTATTGGTCTTGAAGAATATTTATTTTTAAATGATATTATGTTTGTATTATCACAACACAATCAAGTCGAGTATAAATAATTCATAAATATATTTATTTATTTAAATACGTTTGTGATACGTTAAACTATAAATTTTCTTTTATTTAATTTATTGTTAAAAGGACTTGTACTGCTTTAATGCTCCATTAGTGTTGCCGTTTAAATAACAAAGCCTTTAATTTAATCTATATTAAAAAAATATTCTGTATATTAAAATTTATTATTGCAGCAAAACTGTTTAAAAATGTACTCCCTTGTTAATAAAAATACTGATGATGGCATATATTTATGCTTATGTTCTTAAATAAACAATTTTGTAAGAAAATATCTCATTGTTTGATCTAGTATGGACCAATGTAAATAAAACAATATTTAATACACACCTAGATGTTTTATTGCACTTTAATTGATATGTAGTAATATTATAACCGTAATAACATAAAGCCTGTTTCAATTAAGTATAACAATCACTTGTGTACAATGAAATCTTGAAAATTGTGTTATTATATGACAAACATGCGTTTTTGAACAAGAATTTTAGTCCCGCTAGACCAGTACCATTTAACGCCTCATGGTCTCCTAGCCCTACTTTTAGTAAAACGCGATTAAAACGGTTTTCCATTTCGTGGGTTTTGAGGTAGGCATCATTGGCCGCTAAGCGAGCACGGGGTGAACAACAGGTATGGGATGCTGTCGTACTTGTCGAGAAAGTTACGGTACTCCCCGGGACGTATTCAGGGAAATGCAGAGGCACTGGTGTGTTCCGTAGTTCCCGATTAGTTCTTATTTCAAAGCACTAAGGATGATCACCTAGGGAGTTTTAGTGGATTCAAATCCCATATAACCCTATCGTCCTCTCCAGACGCAGGGTATCTCTTGAAGATTTCTCCCAGAGGTCAGTATCATATCAACTATATCTGTTATTGATTTTTGCAAGGCGTTGCTAGCAAAAAAACTTAACTATCACAACTTGATATTTTTTCTCAAAGCCACGGGAACTATATGGTTCTGTTTGAATTTTTACCTAAACCAAATTGTTATGGACAGGCGTTTAATTTTTCTATAGGTGAATGTCAATATTGTCGCTTTTTGAATATAAATAATATTAAAATATTATTTTTCCACTTTACTATTAAAAAAGATTTAAGGTTATAGTGTGGATATGTTATCCTTAATTCAAACAAACGTTATGACAAAATGGCAGTGATATATAAGCTTTTAAACGTTCTTACCATTTGTAATCTACATTGTGCTATATGTACATTAAGAGTTATCGATAGTAAACGTTTAAACAACAACAAGAATAAACGTGTAGTTATACTTCTGCATTGGTTATGATCTCCTGGTCGATTTCATACGAATATAAACAAACCGAACGATTACACAACAGCCCGCGTCAATGCGATAAACAAAAATGTTTATTACATACATACATAGTTTTTACTCTAGCGAATATTTGATCATAACAAACGAACATTTAAGTCATAGTATTTTTTTTAAACGATGAGATGGGTCAAAACGTTCACTTGATAGCAAGTGATACGCCTGCCCATAACAACGTGGCGCTAGATAGGGTGATATACACTGCACCGCATTGCGCTCACCGCCTGAGACAAGGTGTTGAGGTTCGTTACCCCCGTAATTAAGTGTAATTAGCTAGTGAGCTACAGCGCCCTTCAAACCGGATTACAGTATTGTTCGCACAGTACTGTTTGATATAGCAATAGCCTCTGCGATGCTACCTATCTAGACGGTCTCCGGCAATAGCGACCTACCTCCATTATAGTGGTTAACTTTTACTTAATAACAAACTAATATTTTTTTTATTTATTACAATTTAATTAAGAAATTAACATCTACTGTTCAATCGAAGAACTAATTATCCAATAACACGCATAAATATTTTTTTTATTCGCTATAGTCTAACTCGAATTCCACATGGTGTTAAGTGATAACGAAGCCCTGGGAGGTGAAGCATGCTGGTCTAGAATATTCTGGCTCTCATATATTGATAGAGGGTGTTATTGCGACAGATTTACCACACAAAGGTGGTATTATCACCAAGCTCCACAACATGCCGTTCACGAATCGAACCACCGACCTCCGTGATACAAGATTAATACGAGTACTTAGCCACAGCACAACAAAAGCCGTTAAAATCAGTAAGTTAGATAATATAGTTAACTTTAACTCGAATATAATTGTTTACTTACTACACTAATAATACTTCTAAGCTTTTTACATACTACAGTTTTAATAAGGCACTTTGTGCGTGAAAATTGCTCTTTACATATTAAACAATAAGTAATAATTTATTTAATAATGTTATAAAAAAATTAATAAACAGCTTCCTTAATGTTACGGCAGCTAAGATGTGGAGCCTCTTCTCATAAGAAAAGACCCAAGTCTTGATATCTATCATGGTGGTGAGAATGTCAACATATCCATGAAAGCTGCTATTATTTGTACATGGTAACTTCATGATGGTTTCGTCAACCGGAAGCTGAAGTCTAGTAGGTCCATTGATTCCCGCCTCTTCGACATGTACAGCCCGTACAACAGCTTTACAAACTCAGCTAATTCACAATTGAGTTAGATCCATGAAATTTAAGTTATTTTATCATCAATAATAATAAAAAATCTATAAATCTAATTATTAGTTATGTAGTAATAATTAATTTTAAGGTTTAGATTTAGATTTTTAGATTATGTGTGATTTATTTCTAAGCGTGCGATAGAGTAGATCTGTGCATAGATTTCCACGGAAGTACTGGTTCTTGTGGCTCCTAGTACACATAAAGACTACTTATTCTAAACATGTTTAAAACTAAGATTATAGTTAGTAATTTTTATCTATTTTCTTATTAGATGTAAGTAATTATCTACTTTTATAAAAGAGAAAAACTACCGCTATTGTGATTTTATCTACTTTAAACTATTATATGCGATGAGGCTTTTGCCTTAATTTTACTTGAAGGTATTATAAAAAAGTTCTTACAAAATCTATTTTTGTATTAAGCATAAAAGAATTCGGGAGGTAAATATAAATCTTATGTATATTAAAAACATGGGATAAAAGTTTCGTGTCATTAGATAATAAGGGATGTAGTGTAATTAATTCATGCTTCTTTCATTGCTATGTTCTCATGTTTATAATACATTGCGTAAAAACATTGCGTTGATACATAAAATGAGGTAGAACACCACAGTTGATATCTCACATCCGATGTTAACAGAACTGGTTAATTTCTTTGCTTTGGATGGCGGTTCGATTTGTATGGTTTTGTTCATCATCCAATAGTAAACGTCCGTGAGGCCCTGATCGTTCAGTTCCGGACCGACCGTCTTCCGGATCCGTTCGTTGTACGCGTTCAGCCAGTTTATCTGCACAATTGTTTAACATTTGATAATTTTATAAGAAATATTTTAATTGATAAGCTAAAAATATCACTTTTCAAGTACGCTACACTTCTAAGTACGAAATAAAGTCAACCTAAAATAAATTTAATTCCTCCTGATAATTAAACATTCTGCATACCTCGTAATCAGTTAACAAATTGCGATCGATGAGTTTCGGTTCAAAAGGCAACAATGTTGCTTCACGGAAGCCCAAATATCCATTAGCTTTAGCGACTACCTCCAAAACATTGCCCAATTTTATACCAAACTTCCTAGCTTCATACCATGCAGGCTCTAAAAAAATTAAGTATAAATATTATATTTAAAATAGTTAAAAATCGACATGATGCTACAAGTTCTTACCGCTTGTGACAAAGTAACCTTCTCTGAATGTATGTAAGTTCGTATCTTGTCTGTAGTCTATAACTACAGGATCTAGAAAAACAAAATAAATTAATAAAGATCTAAGATTTTTTTGATAGTAATTTAAAAAAAGTAAAGAAGACTTAAGAAAAATTAGGAAAGAAGAGTTCTCTTTCAACGAACTTCACTCACAGGACATGCTAAGTATACAGACGGCCCAAGACGATAATTACTGATCGATTAGGTAACGTAATTCTTAAAGTGGTACTTAGACAATAATGATCTCTGATCTGGGTAAATATAAGTTATAAAAACTCCTTATGCTAATTGATTAATAATAAATTAGTGATTCATGACAATGGAGTTCAATCGTACCGTAACAACAAAAAAGCTATTTGTGCTGTTTATCGTTTAAATGATGTGTGGATGAAGTACCATGAAGATCGTTTTTTTTTCACTGTTTGTTAAATAGCAAACCTAAGTAACATAATAATATTTAAACTAGGTATACTGTCTAAAGCACATCGTGTAACATTAGTCTCAAACCTTCGCGTCGATTGAGCGCTGCACCAACGCCGTGTCCTGTTAATGATGGATAATCCTGCTTTGCAGCCCAGAGCGGTGCCCTGGCTACAGGATCGGCGTGAGCGGCTGGTAGCGTACTGGGTGTATGCAACATGCTTAGCGCTGCTAGGGACCGCAGGGTGGTAGTGTACGCCTTCCTCTCCTCACGAGATGGTACGCCGTAGTGCACGGTACGTGTTACTACTGTGGTACCCTCTGTTACATAAATAATGTTAGACACTATTTTGCATCAACAGAAATGCTTCAAAAACAGAAAACGAATCCACAAAATGTGGATGATGTTGACATAGATTTGTAGATATACTTAATTGTAGGTAAACATATTCTAGTAACATTATAAATTAGACCTTGATTATATTCGGTGGACATTTAAAGAGTTGCACGTATAAAACAAAACTATAAAGGGAAAGATTCTATGTAGAGACCCATCATAATAATTACGGAACCATAAGGCCTAGAGATTTGGAAGACATTTTCTTTTAACTGAGTATAGATCAGCTAAGAACCGATTTCACAAAATTCCTTTCACAAAGAGAGTTGTGAGGATGTTACGGCCAGCAAAGGAGATGGCGAATAGCTAGTTCTATCCATATCGTACCAGGGAAGGCCTTGCCCGTCGATTGTTCAAACTTAGTCGAAGTGATAAGGTACTTCAGTGCGATCTATAGATCAAGATGCCTTTCGTAACGTACTGAAGAAAATCATTGAAGGTGTTTACATATTATATATTTCTTAAAAAATCATTTTATGTACCTTCATACTGTCCTCCAGACTGTATGACGAGCGTGGAGTTTGTGAATATGCGCCTGCTTGTGACGTTGGTAGCGCGATAGTCCGGCTCAGCGGCGTTTGGCCCGTAGGAGGCTCGAGTGCGCATTGACAGCCCCACGTATCCGGCCTGCGTCGCCCGAGTCACATCAACCTTCATAGCCACAGACAGCTCGTTCAAACCAGTCTTTCCCTGTTAATGAAGCCACTCTCAAGCACCACAATCAGCCGCCGGCAATCAATCATTGCACTATAATTAGAAAAATATTAGAAAAACATTCATGTTCGCTTATCAAAGCTCACTTACCATGCTCTCTATATAACTTAAAACAGTGCACATCGCTACGGCATCACGTAAGTGCGCCTTCCTCATACCCTTAATTTCAGCCTCATTTTTCTGGGCTTTAAAGTATATTATAGGCGATGATTGAAACAGTCTTTTGGACTGCGGAACGCTTTGGGCAATAGCAGCCGACGCTCCTCGCTGGAATGTGTCTCCAGTTGGAATAAGGATCTTCGCCTCAGACGCTCGCCTGAGATCCGAGTAAATAGTCGTGTAGTCGTTTACCCTGAAAGACGTTGTTGTAGGTGAAAAAAAAAGTTGTTATTAAATATACGTTTAATGTAATTAAGTGTATGGTTACATTCCACAAATGGGGTTTCGATATATCACCTTTGTTTATCCACTGCTGGATATAGGCCTTCCCCAATTGGGGAATGTATGGTTCAATGGTATGAATTCAATTGAAAGGATTTTTGATTGAGGAATTGGCGTATCGTTATTTGTGTCTCAAATATTTCGTGTTGCCTTAACAAACATCATTTTTTAATATATTTTTTTTATTCTTTATTGTATTCCATTTTCTTTAAAAGATATGGAATACATACTGTGTATTAGGAGACCACTTTTGAAAACGAATACAGACGATAGTACTAATGGTAGCTTTGATGATGGGACGGAAAAACTCGATCCTGATTAAAAAAAATATATATTTTTAAAACGTTCCACTAGCATTATTTACGCTCAACCATGGTAGTATAGCTAAATGAAACGATAGTTTCATAAAAAATTCATTACTTTACTAAAAATTTGGTATGACACATCTTAATGCTCTGTGGCCCTATGAAATAAGGTTCAAATTGAAGCCAAATATATCTCGTAGCGTAAATAATCAATAAAACCTTTTTAAAATATGTTTTTTATATCACGATCGATTTCTTTTCCGTTCCATCATCAAAGGTGTCATTAATACTATCGTCTGTCTTCTTTTTCGGATGCGGTCTCCTAACACCCAGTATACAAACATAAAGGTACACTTAATGCTCAGAAAGCAATTTATACTAGACAACCCATCATTTTTTCTGTTATAAATTATCTTAGTCTTATCCAAATTATTGGGCATTGCTCTCACGTGATCACGATCTGTGATCAGTAATGTTTCTACGGTCTTTTGATAGAGACTACACAGATTTTCCCTGTTCGTATTAAAAATTCAGATATGAACGACGCCATTTTACTTTGTGATTAGGATAAAGCATATGAACAAAATTAATAATTTTTTTCACATACCTAGTACAATTATTAGAGGAAGTGTAGCAGTTGTAGACGGCTAGAGCCTCGCGGACCGGCATGGACAGTTTGCCAGGCGGCGCGTACACGCGAACGTCCTTCATGCTGATGACGACGAATGCTTTCAGGAGTGGTGCGTAGGGAACATCTCGTCCTCTAACATTAAGCAGCCAGGCTACTTCGTCCAAGGCTGTCACAACCATGGCATCCGCGGTAAGCTCCCTCAGTTCAGCTCTTATTGCTGCTACTTTATCGCGCCATGTCATACCTGCTTGGCAATGATATGATACTTAATAAATTTACTTGTAATGTTTTTAGGTTTCAAGATCTGATTTTTACAGAAAACTTATAAAATTACATATTAATTTACGATGTATAATAACAATATACTATATGTGTTACGTAAAGTAGAACGAACCGGTGTATTCCAGGTGATGCAAATTGGCAACGATACGCGAGAACTCGGGCCTGCGAAGTGCAATGTTGGGCTCCTCGGCCCACAGCTGGTCGAGCAGCGTAGGCACGTGAATAAGCTGCATTCCCTCACTTTGCAGGTTACTGGACAATCTTTGCCACTCTACAACGGAAGTCAACCTTGCGTCGCCCCCCACTCTTCCGTTGCGGCCAGGTCGCTCCTGAGAAAAATACTTGAGATACTCATTGAGAAAATAAAAAATGTTTGAATGATTGACATCATTAAACTATTATATTGAGAAGACACAGAATAAAAACTAAATGTATTTCTTTCTCTTATTTCGCAGAGACAATCCACTTATTAATAATTATTAGTAACAAACGGTATATATAAATAATTTAATCTTACATAACAATCGAACAACATACTACATAGTATATATCCTCAGTGTAATATATAATAGAAATAGTTTGGTTTGCATTGAAATGAAAGAATCCATTCTTTATCAACATTTAGCAACTTTTTATGATGCAATTTGTTACTTTCTCCTAAACATATGAACGTATTGGTCTACGACTCCTTGTGTTGTAAATAGATACAACCATTATATTATATTTCCTATGGAGATCCATAGGATATATAATTTCAATTGTTTAACTTAAGTTTAATACATTTTTGAATTATAATAATTTTATAGTATACAAACGCTTTCAATCACTCTTGTTTTGCTATGTTGGTAGCATTGCATATAAAGAAAGTATGCAAATCCCATTAGCATGTTTGTATGTTGTAAAAGTAACGTGGGTTGTTGAGCAATTCGACGTTTCTATGGTTACCGCTATCCACTCGGTGATCGTCGGCTGGCTGGGATCGTTCTCGTCGATAACCAGCCAGGCGCAGGAGACGGCGGCGCGCGCCCTCCTCACGTCGCCGCTGGGTACCCACAGGGCGGCGCCGCCCTCTGCGACCACCGCGCCCGTGCCCACGCCCTCCCACCCGCTGATGTACTGCAGACGGCGCTCTTCTGCTGAAGGCTCTTCGCTCTACATAATAAATTTAATAATAAAATATTTTATTTGCAACTGCAAGTGATTGCAGACAGGCACAATAGTTCCATCTTCTGGATTTTAAATAACAGAAGTAAGACCTGTAAGACCTCTTTAGACATTAAGTACTAATATAGACCTAAGTTGTGCGTTGTATTACTAACAATCTGGTGAAGGACTTAGTAGTCTGTACTAAAATAAATAAATTTGGTGGCTATAATGTAAAATCCATTCTTAGGTGACCTTCGAGTGGCAGAAGCAGTAATTTTACCAAATTTTGAGCCTGCGTCCAAAAGTTTCAAAAACTTCGAGATTTTTATTGATTATGTAATTTATTAACGCGTTCAGATGCTTTTAACTATTTGCTTTAAATATCATGTATAAATATAATAACTGTAATGAGTAATGTGTTATTATTATATAAACGTCGTATAAAAATGAAGTATCATAAAACTGCATATTTCTTATATTATTAAAAATATTAATTTGCTTTAATGTTTAGTACTATATTCTGCGACATGTTGTGGTAGTAACGCTAAGTATATTAAATGTCAAGTTAATTACAATTAACGATCACTTACTTTAGTCTGCACAGTAATAAAATAATACTTTATTAATAATATAATTTTCATTAAAAACATAATGCTCTTTTTTTCATTTTCCTTACTAAATGCTCATCACTGTAGAAGACCAGAAATGCGTCAAAGAATGCGTTCATCTGCGTGTAACTGGTGTTCCTCATGGCGCTGCGCAGTCTTCCCAGAGGGTTGTTGGTGTTAGCAGCATCCGAGCAGATGGATTGGGGCGCTGTTGGTAGCTCCTGCACGATTGTGAGCGGATCCGGCAAACGAGACACCATCGTTGGCAAAGTAGTAGTGGTGGAAGTCGTTTGCGGCAAGAGCTGAGGATTGCGTACGCAATGGCATCCTGAAATAGGACATAGTTTTTCAATAAAAAAGTCCTAAGAATTGAGCAATTAATGTAATGTTTTATACAAACGCTATGTTTCAAGTAATACGCAACATCATAACGTAATTTTATTACTAGAAAGATCTATTTTAGTGAAATAAAGTTATGGATTAAATACATCATACCCATTCGAACTTTTGACATACGAAAGGGTAATATTAATAAATAATACATAATAATAAACTTTTTTTTTAAATATATAAATTACCATCATTAAAATCACCGTCATTACATGACAAACGGTTTTAGTATTTATGTCATGTAGGCGATGTAATTTACAAAACTTACCGCCAAAAATTCTTGCAAATATTCTAGTATCTTCTTTCATATTAGAATTCATTTATATAGTATATATACATCCTTTAACTCTACAGTATTTTTCCTTTTATTATTGATAATTTAAACAATATAATAACACAAAAGCCGCTACGTCTGTTTCACCTATTCCCCTTTTCTTTTTAGCAAGCTTTAAAAGCAAGGCAAGTGACAAAAGAGCTGTTCGCGCCTCGCTCACGGTACGCAAAGTTTCATCCGGTAGGGAGAAAGCGGCTAGCGACAGCAACGTCAGTGGCGCGGGAATGTACCAGGGTAGCATGTCCTACATAGAGGTTTAATTAGAACGAGCTTCCCTAAAAGCTTTCTGGTGTGACAGGGATAACAACAATTCATCATGACACCCTCCCTTTTTTACACGTTCATAATTCCTGTCAAGGGGCGGGCTTTCATGTTGTCTGTCGTTTTTAATGGATCCGATGCCAAAATAAAACATTGAAGACAGCATTTAAAGCAATAATAAGTTAGTGATATTTTTATAATAGTAATGATATCACTGCAAGTAATTATATAAGATAAATGATAAAAGGCGAGTAAAGAAAAAAAAATATTCATGATTTTCAAATTTGAATTTAATCTTAAAAATATAAATAAATAAAACTCACTTTATTGCCTTACATTATTATTACATATACATTTATATATATATATATATATATATATATATATATATATATATATATATATATATATATATCAAAAGATCTTTATTGGATATAATGAATCTATATAATCCAATGAGGGATAATTCCATATTTATTCTTTGAGATAAACTTAAATCCATTAATCATTGTAAAGGAAGAGGTAAATTAGCTTTTATAAACATTGTCAGAACGGTTTAAAACCCTGTCAAATAATAAAAGAAACATCGTCGTAATGAAAAGTATTACAAAACAAACATAAACATGCATATTTATTTTTTTTAAAACCTCTCCACACAATCATTTTCGAAAAGGCAAAAGATTCGATGCGTGGATCCCTTAGGATTGTTAGCACGCATTCCCAAAGGGACAAAATATCCTGCGATTTACCAGAGCAACATAATAATATAAGAAGTTTAAATGACGCACCGTCCTGCGCAAGGATATGCGCTCAAGGATAACAGGCAACGGCCGGAGGCAAAGTGCAACGGCCGTTCGCTCCGACTGCACTTCAATGCAAGCCAGATAACAAGCAACATGGCGGAGTTGTAAATGTTCGAATGCATATATAAATGTTTAACAGCCACTGTGACGTAGCGGCTAACCGCTTACCTGGCAACACGGAGGTCCTCCAGTCGATTCCAGAGCTATGTGTTGTGGATTTTTTTTATTCTATAAAACGGCGAACCGAGTGAAATGTTCACCTTGTGGTGAGGCGTATGCCTCACCATATCAAAGTGTCTAGGATGTTATACACAGCATCACATTGCGCCCGTCGCTTTGAGACTAGATGTTGAGTCTAATTACCCCTATAATTGCGCTACAGCACCCTTCAAACCGAAACATAATAATGTTTGCACACAATTGATCGGTGGTAAAAATAAGCTCTGCGGTGGTACGTACCCAGACGGTCTCCGGTATCAGAGATCTATCAACATTGAATTTAGTTGATATTATGATTTGGGGAAATCTCTAGTCCATTTATTGGTTTATAATGATTATGATGATCAGTAATATTAATAACGATAAAAAAGGCATGCAAATTATTTAAATTACATATAATATATAAGTTATATGTAATTTAAATAATTTTCAACAGAAGTAATTATTATGTATTTTTTTGGGTTTATGGAAATAATTATCCCAACATTTGTGGTGGTTCGCAATAATAATTAATGTAATAAATACGTAATTTTACTAAAAAATAATATCAGAAACCATTATTAGCGTTCGTTAAATACTTTTTTACTTAAACTGATATAAATTGAAAAGTTATTAAAAAATATAATCAATGTTTATCAGCAACTAATACAACAACGCAAAGCTTCAATAGACAAAAGCTCAAACTCATTGATTTTTTTTTATATTTTCTATTATATAAAAAAAATGATAAACTAATTTTGTTGTATTCTTTATCCAACAAAATGAGAATCATCATCATGTTTATTATATTCTCATCATCGGCCAATGAAAAGTAGCAAAACGAACGCCTTCTGTTAATGCCATAACCATTTTATTTGTATGACGTGTTCGTTCCACGTCGTCCAAAAAACGATAGAGATGGCCCCTAACTGGAAACAATGCCCTGCCCCCTTTTTATACCAGGAACATATAGCTTCAATGAAGGTCATTCCTGTTACGAGGGGAAACGATTGTTACAAAGTCAAAGGGACGGTCGTGAACCAGTTACTAAGCCACACCCATGACATGGCGATATTGAGCAACACTTTTAGTTAAATATTTGTATTTAGTATGACAATTGATAAAATAAATGTCATTAAATTAATGTTTTACTGAAATAAATTTATATTTAAGTATAAAAATCATACCGGCGAAAAACTAGGTGTATATTAAATTACTAAAAGAGAAAAAATATATATCTTATGTCATATGTCATACCTTATATAGCTTTATTTTTAGTTAGTTATTATTGAAAATACATATTATCTAAGTACCAATTTTATTCGGCAGTGACACGATAAACTACACTACATCACTTATTACCCATCGCCTTGAGATATTAATTATTAATTGTTAAGCTTCGTAACCCCAGTAATATAACTAGCTGCAGCGGTCTTCAAAACGGGCCATAGTAATATTTGGTCACTACTAATACAGAAATAAGTCCTGTGGTGATAAGAACGTAAACGGTCACCGGAAACATCCACCAGTAAGAAATGCTTTAAACATTTTTTAAATACCTTTGCAAGATCCAATGACATATCGTGTTGATACATATTTTCTGACGTGTATTACGATATGTTTTATTTTTTCTGTTTATTATATGACCGTCCCAACATACAAAGGAAATAATGCCAATAAATAACGAATATTAGGAGGAACACCTTTATTCCATCTATCCTTGTCGTGCAATACGGAATTCATTCAGAAGTGAACGGACCAAAGCTGTGGTCTTATTATAGTTGCACACTGTACCATCAAATAGCTCCTTGCTTTACTGCGACTCTGGTGCAACGGTCGGTTTTGACGCATGTCACTGCGTCATGGGGGCGTGTGCAGCTCCCTCCGATATTGTAATTTGTTGGTACGTAATTTTTCACCGGTGTTGTTTTTTTTTTCAATGATCGCAATAATTTATAAAATAATAATCGTTAAATCGTAAATATTTTTTGTTAAAAATTTATTAATTTCGAAGCATTGATAATAAAATCAGGAATACATCTTAAGTCAATGAAGAATATTTAAAAAAAAAATAGTGTTAGCTCGTCTTTATACGTGTGACGGATTAAGCGTGTTCAAAGGGTTGAACATGCGAGTTACATGTACCAGGTTTACAGAAATGTAAAAGAGAACTTATGTCACATATGGGGTTAGGGCGTGTACAACCCCCTGGAAAGGGGCTATTGCTCCGTTACGTGATTTTGTTTGCGTTTATACAAAGAGAAATATGAACGAGTACATACATACAAATGGTTGCACTGATTATTAATGTATTTTCGTTGTACGTGTTTTATTCGGTTTAATTTACAGTGTATATTGTGTAGAGGAGGAATTATTATTTATTGATTTTATTCTTTGGGGGAGGCCTTTGTCCAGCAGTGGACGTCTTCCGGCTGATTGGATGGATGGATGATTGTGTAGAATATAATCAGGTAGGCAAATTTAATTCATAGAGCACGTAAAATATTTTAGTAAACTCAAATTAACTTTATATAAGAATTGTTACACTATACATAAAGGCATAGTGCATATCCCTCAAGGGATAATGATATATATATAGTGATATACGACACTAGTGTTTATATTAGTTCTATTAAAAATAAATCGTTATTTTTACGTTTCATTAGGTTCTAAACTTGAACTCGTTGGAATTCCAGTCAAATGCTTTCAGTTTCTGTTTGCCTGGTTATAATATTCGAGTGAGGCCATCTTGGACGAAACTTCATTCCTCATCGCCATAGCGCCGCCATTTTTAATTTCAAAATTGAAATTTTTTATTGTTATCGATAACTCACTAAGTAGTGTGTGTAATAATAAAATCTATATGACGATATATATATATAACTTCAATTGATATTATTATTAATAATATTTATAATAAATTTCAGCAAAGTCTGTAGTTCTGTAGCTCCACAGTGTTTTTTTAATATTATCCAAAAATATATATTTAAGCGCCATCTATTATTTAAGTAAGTAAAAGACAATATTTAATTAAAATAATCAGTCTGCAATATATGCAAGCAAAATATATACAAGCTGAAAAGTAAAAACAATGTTATAAATAACATTATAATACAAATAAAATAAATAAAACTATTAATACTATAAATATTTTATTAACCACGCAATCTTATTCATTGTGAAAGCCCTTTTGCTCGGCGCTTCTTTTTGATTTATGTTACCCTAGTATATAAAGTCATTGGTAGTGACATAACCGTCGTTACAATTACGGACGCTGTTTGAAAGAGAAAAAAAAAAGAAGCAACATAATTAAACTTTTTTGTAACCTTGGCCTTATAAAAAAAATCATTTAAGATTTTTGAAGTTTTAAATAATACAGGGAGAGGAGTTATATATATATATATTATATATATATATATACATAAAACTGTGAATAAATATATTAAATATAAGTGAGGGGTAGGTAGAAGGGATGGTTGGAAATATTTTGTGTTTTTATTGTAAAAGGGTAAGTACCTAAATAAAATGACCACCGGCAAATAAATTATGAGAGTAACAACAACATCGTTGTTTATATTGGAGCCCTTTAAATTATTTATAATAAAATACGGTTTACCAGGAACGCAGAAAGTGCGTGGAAGTGGAAAGGGCTGCGTGAAGGGCCCGTCGAAATTCAAGGTATGTTTACGCAATGGGCGTGGTTTCTTCGGCCAATCGTAAGAAAGCATCTTACGCAAGCCGGAGAAGTTTACGCATTCTGGCCGCCGGCCCTTGCTCGCAGAGCACGTGCGTAGAGGCAGCTCGTTACTTGTCCAATGTACTATCTAAATTATTTAACTGTTATAAAAATTCTACATTAAACGTAATGATTTCGTAAAAGTTTATTTGGCAAATATTTGAATGCTTGCCGCACATAACAAAACACAAAAAAATACCTTCAAATAAATAACTACAAAGCTAAACAAATCCTTTATCGTCACGGCCCTTTTTAATTTCGGGTATATTCATAATTTTTTTACATCATTTTATGGAAGAAAATCATCATCATCATCATTTTCACCAAATGATGATGATTTCACGGCAGAAACTCTTTTATTTAGTCCTAATAACGTCATATATTTTTGAAACAGTAAATTAATTAAACAGATGATTTTTTCTCTTTAATTTTGTTATTTACGAAGGGTCTGTTCGCCGTAAATCGAACCAAACCCCTGTATTAACTTTATTTAAGGCCAATTAACCTTATTAGACCTTTAAAATCAAATATTACATCACCTGTATAATAAATGGTAATATAACTATTTTCTTTATTCGAATTAAAAACATACAATTTTTTTTTAATTATAATATGTGTGTGTAATGTATGTATGTATCTACGGTTATGATGAAGGGCAAAAAGAAACAATGGACCGTACCGGCTACCAAATATTTGTACTACTGACTGGGCTACAAGGAGAGCATGCAGCAAGAAATTACCCAATTGTAATAGGATAACAGAAATATAAATCTAGATTTACTTTAAATAATCATAGAATCCACCATTTCCTGACTTTTTTGAATGGCAGAGATTTTAAATACGTGTTTATTTTTCTAAGCTCAAGTCGGTTATCGTGACACGTGATCAATTTCTTTTACAAAAATCAAAAAAATAAAGTACACACACCCACCGACGTTTTCATTGGAAATCTATCGGCGATTGCTGATAATGTCGGACTGTTCGGAAAATACCAAGGCTACATGATGCAGAGAAGATAAGGTGAACAGAAATCGATATCCCATGATATAATACGAGTTCGGCAATAGGGAGAGGAGAGAGCACGCGCTCACAGGTGCTGGTCGAACAGATAGGATTATCTGAAATTAGTATAGTTGATGGGATATTGGTGTTTAAAGGAATGAAGGGATTGGAAGAGGCAGGTATAATCAATCAATCAATTAATGGCAATACAATAAAATGCATCGATTATATTTGAAAACTGCTTTGAATTTTCTAACACATGAACGAGTATAGAAGTTTTTCCAACCTCTAAACTCCCACACGTTCTATAATACCACACACGCGCACATAATAAATAAACAAACAATTGGATGCTGCCAGGAAAAAATAATAATGATATGCGTAATTAGATCGAAGAAGTATCAGGGTAACATATTCTGAGAGAGTAACTCATAAGGGCAAGAGCCGGTAGGGATCGGACCGACCGCGACGTAGGGATGCGGTGTTTGCGTACATCCCTCCCTCCCCCCTACGGAGCGTATTTTGTTTTGCTTGGTATGCACTACTCGATTGCGCGTTGTTCTCATCCTGAAAGCTTACAATCTGCTGTGACCAGGTTTGCATAACAACAACGTACTTCACGTACGGTGCTTTGTACGCATTATTATCATTCTCCCTTCCGCGGAAAGAGGCGGAGAGAATTCCGGTGCGCGTGGGTGTTGCTATGGAGACAGTGTTGCCCACTACTACCAGAGTATAATGAGCGTTAAAGAGCTTCAAGTGTACTTTGATGAAGTTCAGTTAGGTCTATCAGTTAACAATTTTTTTTTGCAAAAAGTGGCGGAAAGAGTTTTTTATAGCAGCCAAAACTGTTTTAATTAAAAATATTTTAATTATTTAATTTGCATTAAAAATAATTATGAGAATTTTGTTTTAAATTTTTTTTTTTGCGTAAATTTTAAAGAAGTGACGCATTGACTAAGCGCTTGTTTAGTAATACGAATGTCTCTAGTTCGATTCCGGGGTCCATGTGGGTTCCATGAACGTGGTTGCTATTAGGGTTTTTTGAAATTCCAAAAAATATTGAGCATATGAATGCCAGAGTATGGGACGAACACGCTCACTCTCTACTAATACTATGTGATATAGATAATAAAGCTTAAGTAACTAATAAGTTACATTGTTTGTTGTAATAATTGTATTGTAGTAGTAGTTTTTCGTTTTAATCGGTGAACACCGATCGATTAAATCCATTTTAGCAGTATTCATTAGAATCCCTTACTAGATGATATTTTATCATTATTACCATTAATTTTATTTATTTTTTTATAAAACGTTTAAAATAAAATATTAATGTAATAAAATTATAATGATAACGTTGTATGAAACGGAACGGGCGTTGAGAGAATTTCGTCGTTTTTTAGGGTTTGAAAAAAAAACTCTAAACATATTTTTTAATTTCCGAATCGGTCCCCGTTGTCAAGTGGCTGGCGCGACGGGCCTGTACGCGCGGCTTTGCTACCAGGCGAGCAGCCGACAGAAGCGGTGAGCGAGTGCATTCGTCTCTCCCTCCCACTAACCTAACGCGCCTACGTGCATTTTGAAAACAATGCAGCTGCACTGCTCCCTCGAGTCCAGTGCACTCTGCACGCTTGCGGTTCGCGGTTTGTTTGACATTCGTGTGTCGGTTAAATATTTTTGTAACACGTTAATTATTTGTAACATATGTGACAAAAATATTTACCAATAATTAAATGAGGTCATTAATATTGAAGATACAATTCGCCTTAAAGATATTTGATAACTTTAAAAGTTTCTTTTTTATTTACAAATCAGCTAACATTTGATTTGATGCCATGGTTGGGCAACAGTGCTCGCCCAGAATACACAAGCTCTAATTTATTGATGGCTACGGTCGCTCCAGTCCGTCAGACATGTAGTTTCGGGCTATTAAGAATAGGACTAAGGTATTCCTTGACTGTCGTAAAAGGCGACTAAAAGGGTCCTCGGGTTCGTGAGCTTTGAGGGTGGGGGCCCTCAGAGCTCAATAAGCGAGCCTTAGGAGGACGGCGAATGCATGGTGGTCTTGTATTTGACGTAGCATAGCGTGGGTACTAAGGAGGGCTTTGACCTTCCGTGGGATGTTTTAGCCAGAGTGCAGGGGGGCATCGATGCGTTTCGTAGGACCCTACCTAATGCACTGTGGGAGACCGCCGCAGCGCCTATTGCTGCCGCCAAACAGTAGTGTGCAAACGGTACTGTTCCGGTTCAAATGGCGCTGTAGCTAAGTAAAATTACTTAGGTAACGAGACTGAACATCTAATATCTCAAGGCGACGAGCACAATGTGGTGCTGAATATATAATCCAACAAAAAAAGCAGATTTGTATATACAAATGTATACAACATAACCAAAAAAAAAAAAGTATAAAGCCGCACCATTTATTTAACCTATCAATCGCTGAGGCCTCTACTAATAAAGACAATGGCCATCATTTGTCAACGGGGCTCACACGCAATAGCTGACCCTTCACATTTTACATTGCCACAACCACCACCCTCGCCCTATTTCTCTTCATTAAACTATCTACAACTGAGATAGTGTAAGTTTGTTGCCTTCCACGTTTCTGTGAACGTTGAAACAGTATCAGACAGGAACATGTGGTGAGGGAGTGGGATTAGGATTAGTTAGATTTTTATGTTATTTATTATACATTTATATCCTTATATCCGATTTAAATCTACTTGATGATAATCGATATAAGTAAATTAATTATATTATCTAATCAGCAATGACAATATAAAAAAACAGTTTTTAGCCTTTTTACAATTTACAACGCTTAAAAAAACAAGGAGAAAAGTGATTTTTTGTGTTATGTGACGTTATCAACATTATCAATGAGAACCTATAGTATAACCTAACTTTGTATCGAATAGAGCTTAGGACATTATAAGTGTATGCAATAATTCATTGACTGAAATTGTTGTTTTGTTGTAAAGTGTTGACAAAGGTTCTAAAGATTTATTTAAATATTGAATTATAAATATATTTAATAACATGCTTAAAAACTGTCAATATATACAGTGGTAATATTGAAAGGGATGTTTACTTAGTGTTAGGGATTAAGGAGCATTGATCTGTACTCTCGGACTATTAGAATAGGACTTAAGTAAGCCCTGCATATCGCGTGAGGCAACCAGAATGGTTTTTCGGTTCATGGGCTTTGAAGGTGAGGGCCTTCATTGTCCACTAAGCAAACCTAAAATGAACGACAAGTACGAGATGGTCTAGTGCTTGTCGAACCAAAGCTAGGGTGTTAAGGAGAGCCGGGAGCCATCGGTCCGTTCCGTAGGAGATTCTCGGGCCTCCCACAACGCATTGAGAATGACCACCGAGAGGATATTAGTGGGTAGAATCTTCACAACCTAATCTTCTACCTAAAAGCAGGATATATTTTTAAAAGATTTCCCTCACTGATAACAAAAAAAGAGGTATTAAGCAGCAATATTCTAATGACTATTAAGTTTAATGTGTCACGTATAAAGTAGTATCGTTCAAGTAAGTCGTGTATGTTTGTTAAGGTGGATACTTCAACGCTGTAATGTAAACTATAACATTATTTTATACAGATAATAAAGCGGCGATAAACGGGTTAGTGGGGCGTGGAGCCAGCTGAGCGGGACGGGGTGATGGGGCGACGGGGGCGCGCCGAGGCCTTTACTAAAGCGAGCCTTCTTGTCTATGCTTCCCTGGTAGATATTTATTTTTATGGGCTTGGGATAAATGTCAGGGGAGTGCCGGCGGGCGGCGCCTTGCGGGCGCGCGTCCATCTTTTTTCATAACCTCATTTGTATATAATACAATATTCTTTTTTTTAAGGTAAGCGATACGCCTGCTCATTACAAAATGGCGCTAGTTAGGATAGACATACTGCACCGCATTGCGCTCATCGCCTGAGACATATGTTAAGTCTCGTTACCCGAGTAATTTACACTAGCTACAGTGCCCTTTAAACTGGAACACAGTAATATTTGCACATTACTGTACAGATGCTGCGATCCTACCTTTATGGTCTCCGCCAATAAAGATCTACCACCAGTAAACTCTTCAACAAATTGTTGTACACGTAATTTATTGTTGTCGTAATTTTTTATTTTTTAAAATATGGTTTCCTCAACATATTTTAAACACGGCGCTCTTAAAGTTGAGAGTCGAGAGAGATTCGGGTACCATGGAGAATCAAAGACATATATTTACCATTTTAGTCAAGTGAGGATTTCTCGTGTCCACGGAACATGTTCTTGGATTTTGCCGGTTTCCTCCATGTGTTTCCTTTACCGGAAGATCAAGATAAACGTGGTAAGACTCTGCGATTTTTCGAGACCCAAAGCCTGATACAAACTAACCTATCACAAGCAGACACGAGATTATTAGGAGCTAAAATATATGTAGTGTAAATTTTCTCTGATCGTTAACGGGTCATTGCCATTTTCTAAATATTCGATAATTTTTTATTATACTGTAATTAAAAAAAAAACAATAAATTTTATAGAAATAATAAACAATCAAAAAAGCGAGTTTTTTCTTTTTTTCTATACTGTTAAACGTATTGTTGGTGGTGGGTCTCCGTTGCCGGAAACTGTCTTGGTAAGTACCACCGCAACGCTTATGCAGTGCAAACATTACTGTGTACCGGTTTGAAGGGCGCTGTAGATAGTGTAATATTTAATAGATACAAAATCTTATGCCTCAGGCAAGGAGCGCAATGTGGTGCAATAGATATCATCTTAACCAGCGCCATGTTGTTACAGGCCCGCGTATCACTTATCGTCCGGTGAACGTTCAGCTCGTGTCGTCGTTGAATTGAATAAAAAAAATCGAGAATAATGAATAAACGTAATTCACGCAACATCTCCTAGTTTATGTTCTCCCAATACTCGAAGAATATCAAGCATCCCATATTTCTCACGCTGGACCGTGGGAATGTTTATTGCTCTCTCATTCTTTCCTATTACACGACGACATCGCTCTAACTCTTTTTTATTTTCTTGATCTTAAGAAAAAAGGGGACACGATTGGAAATATTTTAATTATCAATTTGAATAACAAGTTTATAAATTTTAATTAATTTATTCGAAATAAACTACTTTTAATATTATTAATGGCGTTAAAGATGATCTTGATAGTAGAATTTTTAATAACTGGTGGTATTTAGTAATAAGTTTGTAGGAATCATTACGAACTATGATTAATAGTTTTTTTTATAGTTGTAGTATTTATAATCTCAATATTTCTGCATATTAAAAAAACTTCCTTTTTATCTACAAATCTATATTTTTTATTTAACATGTAAGACACGAGAATCAAATTAATACTTAAATGAAGCAATATCTTATTGTAATACAATATTTTTTGTATTTACACAGATACTGTAAGAAAATATTTAAAATTTAATTACAATTAAAAAGAAGTTAATTTAAAAAAACTGTTATTTAACGCCATCTAGTTTTATTTGCTTAAACTAGATATTTTTTAGTTTCGCTAAATTAATTTATATTTAACTAAATGTTACATTAACGTTTTTTTATACAATTTAGCGACTAGACGAGCGGTACCTCATGGTAAGTGACGTCTTGTTTAATTACTAATTTTCTATAATACAAAAGTTAGAGTAACTATATTTTATTAAACCGGGGGTCATCGAAACAATTATCTGTAAGATATAAACAGAAAATATAATTTTTTTTCTTCAACGAAGCGACGAGACGAATGGGACCTTCACCTGATGATAAGCGATACTTCCACCCATAAAAATGCGCGCTAGTTAGGATAACGAGACGTAGCACCACATTGCGCTCGTCGCTTGAGACGTAAGATGTTGAGTCTCATTACCCCAGTAGCTTCAACTCCTTTCAAACACAGTAATGTTTGGCTGCAAAAATAGGCGCTGCGGTGGTACCTATCTAGACAGTCTCTGGCTACTGAGACCTACTACCAGTTAAAAAATAAACAAACCGATATTATATTATTGCCGTAAAACATATTAAAATCTTTGAAAACTATGTGATGGTGTCTAACTAGTAAATGTAAGTAAACTAAATAATAAAGATAATTACAGTGTTTCATTTCAAATAATAATCATGTTTATTGTCGGATGTAGATAACACTGTTCGTGTTGATCGATTACTTTTAAACGAAACTGCAACCGGAAGCGTTTCGCGCGCTGCCTGCCATCGCTTTTGGGTCATTTCCTGTTAGTGTCAGACATGCATCCGTTTGAACACAAAATAAACATTGAAATATTCTTTGTGCTCTGATGTAAAATGCATGTTAAAGTAAATTATTAATCTACACACACAAATAAATTATATTGGAGTCAGTGTTACGTTATATAAACATATTTGTTTTTAACTTGATATACAATAAAGATAAGAAAAATTAAATAAAAAATAATTTTATGCATGTCTCCTTTTTTTAAAACAAACAGATAGATAAAGGAAAATTTTTGCCTGCTTGTTTGTCCCGGGTAAGGTCAGAAACGATTGAGCTGATACTAACAAGACTATCACTAGTATGTGGTCGATATTATTAAGAGGAACTAGACCGCTCTTATTAAGAAATATTATGTATACAAAAATAAATAGTTTAAGGTGAATTATTTAACTTTTTATGACAAATCTTAGTGTTCTATGAAACGCAAAGTAATTTGATTACCAAAATTCCAAACACTTTTATAACCATTGTGGTTAAACTAAAGTAACAAATAACTACATATACTATGTAAGCGAACAGAAAATATGTTGTTTAAATAATTGTGAAAGAATGCAGAAATTAATATAAAATAGTATTTTTTAAGCAACAGAGATAGGAAACACGTATTTTGCATCTAAATCTCGGTGAAGTAAGAACAAATACGAAAAACCGTAAGTGTTAATTTATGTTTAGTAAACTTTATCGTCTTATAATATCACATGGATTCGTATCGTAAAAATTAATTTATTTAATAGTTCACATCTTACCTGTTAAAAAGGCTGTAAACACGATGAGTTGGAAGGTCTTCAGGAACTTCATGATATTGTCTTAGAGGAAGATCCACTTGTACTTTATATATTTACCAGAATATTACAAATACGTCTATAAGTTGTTATCTATTTAAAACTGTGTAAAGGCTATCAGTAATACGACATTAAATTTGATTAAGGAAACGATATAAGCAAACTTTGTTTTGCGTTAAAATGTATATAAAATCTAAGTAAAATTCTGATAGTTATTCTAAAATAAATTCATTGTGGTATATTAAAATTTCTATCGGAAAGTAGACGAGGAAATCTCGTTCAGAGAGCGCGCGCTCGCCACTGTCGGGTGAGGTTTTCAGTCATCCCGAAGGTAAAGCTCGCTTTTGCGCCCCACGCAACCCCACCACCCTTTGCTTGGTAGTGGTGCGCTAGAATGGGGACAGGGAGCGTCCCGGGGCCCATAAAGAAAATTGTCTTCATTGCGCCACTAATTGAACGAACGGTGTTTGTTCAGTATACGGGCGAGATTTAAGGTGTACGGTTACGATGGAAGCGGTGATTATCAGGTGGTAGGGTGATTAATATTGCGTCTCGTTTGCTTTATTGATTGACCAATAAACAATATTTATGTACTTAAAGTTCGAAATTATATTACATTAACATTTTTAAGTAGCCTCTACACAAATCCAAATTACAATAGAATGAGATGATTAACTTTAAAGGGCTTAGCAATTATATTATTACTAACAGGATACAGTCTTACCATTTTTATTATAATTGGTGGAAGGTTATTGTTAGATATCGTAGATATGATAAACTAAGATGTTAGAGACAAAGGAATTCATAAGTTTAATTTTTTTTCTTAAATTTGAAGAGAATACTTACCTCATGGTCAGAAACAAAATATCAGATAGGATAGTAATAGGTCAAGTTACAGGAAACGTTGAATGGGAACACTGTAAAGTTTCTCGTAAAGACAAAATTCTCTTCTCTTTCTCATATTGCATGAAGTTTTGATCGATAGATATGGTAATATTCTTATGTCTACTTAATCATCTTTGATTAAGTAGTATTTATAAAGACTGGGATTCGAACATATAGACATGCGATGCGGTTATGTTGTATGGAGTATATGATGGTGAGAATGCCGCATTAGATTTTATGTTGAAGTCAAGGTCGTGTCATAAAGATAGTAAATCTGTGTCGGTCCCGCCCTGTACAGGCAATAAAGTTGGCTGAAATTAGCTATTTTATGTGTTAATTATAAACCTTTTAGTTACATTTTATTTATGTGCGCATGTGATAAAATAATATCTAATTTTTTATTCCTATTGGTGGTTCACGCTTAACCTCGACTTCACATGGTGGTAAGTGAGAAAGAAGCCGTGGCTACTGAAGTATGCTACTACAGAATAACTACCTTTCCTATATTGTTAGAAAGAACTCAGTAATACAGATATAGCGGCAGATTCACAATTTAAAGTATGCTGGGTTCACTTAATACCACTCAATGTAACCCCAACATCCAATCAGACTTGGCTGTCTTATAAAAGGTAAAGTTTATATAAGATAATAACAAAACATGTACTTATAAAATTTAATTAAAAAAACATAAAGGTCTAAGGAATTTTTGAATTCGCCCTGCTCTGTATATCTTATCTTCCACCAATGAGAATCCAAAATTTAACCAGCGACTTCTATGTTATAAAAAGAATTTATGTAGCAACAAATACGTTATTTTCAAGATGTTTGAAAACAACTGAAAAGAAAATTATAAAACAGAAATGATCCGTGCATTATTTCATCATCATCATCATCAGCCGATACACGTCCACTGCAAGACATAAGTCAAGATCTCCACGTTGATGGGTCCCGCGTTGCTACTCACCTACTCTCTTGTATACTTACTATTTACTTATAATCTACTTTATATGAGACGAAAAATTATAAAAGTATATCATGTTATAATAAAAAAGTTATAGTTAAAGTATATCATCAAAAAGTTATAGGTATAATATAATTTTTAAGGAGTTATAACTGATCAAAAGTCATGACCTTTTGGCGGTGCGAATCGATGGGATTGACATAAGTACGAAAGAGAGACTCCCCTCCCAATGACGCCCTAATTGGATGGCCTGGGGCTGCAAATGTTAGCCTACAGACAATCATGCCGCGACATTTACTCGCCGCTTATGGCCTTCGACGCGGGCCCTTTATGGCCGCCAGGTTCCTAACACGCAGCTAATGAAATATATTTCTATTCCTTTTACGAGAATATTTTTTATGTGTCTGTCTACAGTTTTCACTTCAATATAAAATTTAACTCAAGAAATAAATGATTGCATAAGCTATAAGAGAAAAAAATATAAATAAAAAAGGTAGCATGGATTTATCATATTTTATAAGGAATTTTTCATAATCAAAATTTCAATTGATGGACGTCCACCGCTGGACATAGGTCTTTATATTGTGTCCATAGGTACAACAACCACGGTTTTGCTCTGTTAATATGTTAAGAAACTGTTAAAATGATCGATGTATAATTTTGCGTATGTGTTCGTTTACCAATTTTGTGTTAAGCTTATTGTATGTCTATGAATGTGACTTATACATACAAATATATATTTATACGTTTGTTCGGAATGTTAGAAAACTATTTAAAAATTACTTTTTCTTATAAACTTAATAATAACAAAAATCTCTATAATGAGCGGGAAAAGAGATCTGTGGTGTGGGGGTGTCAGTCCCCCCCCAAAATAAGTTCCTGCCTTGTCATGGCGGTGGGGCGCAGCAACCGTGGCTTAGTCACTCACGGTGAAGTTAAGAGGGACCTACCCGGCCAGCCCAGTGACCGCTGCAGGTCAGCTAACCTCGGATATGTTTTTTTTTTTTTGATGGTGATGTTCTCGCCGCAGTTTTATTAACAACTATAGCGGCTTCATCGGACTCAGGGCTCGCGGATCCGGTATCCGCGAGCTAAACTCGGATATGTGCTGGTTGGCATCAGATTTATTTTGCCCTTCACAGCCGTGATGGTCGTGGAGGGAGAAGGTCTCCCTACCTTACAAGACTAAGTGGTGGCACACCGCTGATATGGCGGTGGTGGGGCTACATGAAAGGAGGAGTGAGCCTCTGTAGACGTATAACGGTTGGCGGCGGAGCCCAAGACCATATCCGCCGGAGGAAGTCGGGAATTTCCTCTCTTGATTCCCATGCCTCTGCGTGATAGGTTCTGAGATCTCTGTTCAACAGATGACGGTGAGTCCGAGAAGAAGAGGTCGCACTGTATGTTTCGGCGCGTCCTTTAAGGGGCGGAAAGGAGAGGGAGCGTCCTGCTCCCAACGGAAAACAAAAAAAAGGGTCAGTCCGATCGAGTTTATCGCAGACTTGCTTCCAGTAAAATCGTAGTGTAGAAAGTCTAGTTAACGAGAGAACAGTCTTAACAATAACATAGAGCAGAATTAGTCTCTAAAATGTTTATTAGGTGAGAAATTAAAATACGACACTTTTGTAAACATATTTTATTATTGAACGAAAATTTTACATTACTCATTTACAAGGCTAAAACTTCATAAATACGTAATATAACAAGCAGTGGGCGAGTGTTGGTAAACGGTTGCGTGTACAGCTACATAGCTATGTAATGTCTGGTAGCTACTGAATATATGTAGTCAATAGTCTTAGAATACCGGCCATTTTTTTTATTGTTACGTTTTCTAAAACCCTTCTAATATCTGCCCTGTTATAAGATCAGGTTATGTCGGACTTGCATTAGAACTACCATAGAAGCAGGTTGACAATCTTCTTCCTTTTATTAATGCCCTCTCTTAGGATGCTCCTCTAAAAGGACTCATAGACCTTGTCAATATATTAAGAACCAAACGCAACTGTTTAACAACACCTCAACCAACACAACAACAACACTGATCTTAAAGGTTGAGCATCCGATGAACAATATATTTTGAATTTGTGTTGCTGAATTATTTATTAATATTATATATTTGTTTCATGGCATCTAACTTTATTCCAACATAATCCAACATGGAAAACTTAATAATCTGGCAAATGTGAATGCTTTGAAAACTTATAAATTTGTTTCAAACCTTTGATCCGGATAAGTGATGTACGAAGTTCTGCATTAAACTATTTAACTAACAAACCGGTATAAATATGTTTAAGGGATTAAATTTAACATATCATATATTAATATCTGTGTGGTCAAAACTATTTAAATAAATACATCAGTCAAAATTCATAGATAAATATGGATTAAAGCAATGTACTGGGTAAATAATAATGTTTTAATTCCAAATGACGTATAATTAAGAGAAAGTATAAGATTTCATTCTTTTATAATATTAATAATGAGAATTGTATAAGTATAATTAAGTGTTATAACACTTGCGTTACTTTATATACTCGCTCAGTTTTTTATGCAATTATATTGGGGGTTGATCGTGAAGATATTATATACAAAAGAAAATCTATCGGGTCACAATTATATGTAAAGCATTGCGGTTGTCTAACGAGCGCCAGAGATGGAGCGACTTTACTAAGACAGACGACACAACTGTTAGTGACCAATACATTTATTCTATAGAGCGATAAATAAAGCAGAACGTTCACTTGATGGTGAGTGATATGCTACATAAAAATATGATACTAAAATGATAAATACTAGATTAAAATTGTACAGGTCGCTTTTGAGATATTATAATATATTTCAGTACTGTCTATGTTGTTTTTTATTCTAAGCGACGAGACCAGCGAGACGTTCATCTTATAGTAATTGCATCAGGTGAACGTCCCGCTCGTCTCGTCTATTCATTGAATAAAAAAAAAATTGTTGTCCTGCTCTAAATATGAAAAACTGTTATAATTAGTCATCACGTGGTATAACTACCGTGACTTTTGACAATTTATTTAAAACTGCAACATATTCATATAGTATATAAAGTAGTCGCGGCAGATGTTAATCAAAATAGCACATACACACCGACCCCGCCGCACAAGATACACTACATGAAACTATTCGACTACACACAGAGTCTCTATTAGCTAATTTTACACATAACTACGGTTATATCATATATATACACAATGTACAACACCTAATTCACCTACAGCACAGCTAATCTCAGTAATACACCTATTGGATGTCTGTCTGTTGCATTGCGTCGACGTTTCTATGAAACTATTATATCTTACATGCTCACTTTAACAGGTGCATCAAACAATTGTAATAATAATGATGATAAAAACAATAATATATTCACCTTCAAAAGTTATTTCTATCACAAACGAAATTAATAAATACCAATCTCGAATAACAAAATTTTCAAATAATTCACAACTTTTGCACAGTTTATATGTTGTATGTAGGCAAAGGACTAAAAACCATATTAGGTTATTGAAATATTAAAATTAGTATACAAAAGTATGTGAAAGCTCTAATTCAATTTAATTATAAATACAAGAGAGGAAGGAAGAATTTTTTTTTGAAAAAAGTATGCATGTTTTAATTTCAATTATTATTATTACTAAAATTGTTATTTTTTTTTATAGTGATTATACGTGAAGTATGATTAAAGTAAAAGAAAAGAAAGATTAAGTTCAGTTTGTATTACTATTGGATTTATATTACTTAGAATTAAATTGTCAAGTTGCTTCACGAAAAACTTATTTTGATTAAATTAAGTGATGACTTTAAAAATAGTTATAGATAAAATAAATTTTCATGGATCTACATTTAATTATTATTTTCATATTTTCTCGAATACTATTACAGTAGTTGGCGAAGTCTATGAACAGCATTTAAACTGTCAAGTAATGATATGGTCAATAGGCCTGTGAGCATATAAATATGTATTCATCTATTTAGGTAATATTTACCCTATACAGGCGTACTACATTACAAATTTAGATATGTTCGCTAACCACACTAGAGTAAATAAATAAACGGGAAACAGTTTAAGAAAATTTCAACATTTTAAGAAATACCGAGATCTTTCAGGGAATTTTTAAAAATCACATTAATGTTATACAACATACAATAAATCCAAATAAAAAATATTTTTTTTTTTCATTCTAATCTATACGGAATTCATTATTACTATTCAGTTAAAATTACATTATTATAAATTTATGCTACGTTAAATTTGTATATTTAAAAACATAAAACAAGACATTAGTGTCTATATATACATATATAGACATGTAATATGTATTTGTTTGAATAATTTGTGCATAATATTTATAATAATGTTCGAGTGCCAAATTGAAATGTATATAAAGACCTAAAATAAATTAATAGGTGAACGAGCTTCTGGAAGAGAAAAGAGCCGTACACACTTTGTATGAACGACGCGATATTGATTGTAGCATTCTAACTGAAACATTAGACTTTGCTAGTGTTGAGTGAATTCTGGAAGTAGACCTTTTCCAGACGCGGATTAAAATAAAAAAATGTATACATTAGAATTATTTTCGTCCTAATTTATTTATTTTTATTCGGAATTGCAGCATTGCAGTAGAAATCATCAAATGTGTTAGTAACCCGTTGTCACAGGTTGTCGGTGTCAACCACTGATTATACTATCAGGTCAAACAAAATTTGTTCTTTAAATTTTTGAAGGATATTCAGGTATTTTGCCGCTTATATCTTGTTCGAACCGGATACATTTTTGACATCATTTTTCATACATACATACATATATATCACGCCTCGTTCCCACTCAGTTTAAATGTCAGATGTAGATATATATATATACACGTAACAACACCGTCTGTATGTTAAAATCCATACTTGAATAAATGTATTAAAACTTAAATACACCATTAATTTTAAAATCTTTAGTTACTAATGTCAAAGTGTATGAATAAACAGGTCTCTTAATGTTCCCATCACTGGAGCCTTCTTTCATAAGGTGAGAGTCAAGGCCACATATCCACCATGTAAGCTGGTGTTCTTGGAACATGTCAGTTTCCACGAGATGGTTCCTTTCACCGGAAGTTTAAGCGCGGTCGCGATCGAGCCAGCGCCTTTTTGAGATGTATAGGGCGTATGATCGCCTCAGAAACTGAGATGTTATGGATTCTTACATTATATATATATTTGAGGTATTATATATGTTCAGATTTTCTTATTAATTGACTCAAACATTAACATATCTTTGTTAACGCGACTGCTATTTAAAGTGTTCAAGTACAAAGAAATTTACATCAAAACCAATAATTTTATAATAATTTTACTAGAAAACAATCACTACTTTATTTTTAATAAAATAACAAGAAACTTGTACATTACTATGGTATTATAAATAGTAGAAAGAGTATTATGTAATAAAAAAATTGTTTAAAAACCTAGTATGTCATAGTAATTGTAGGGAATGGTTCATAAATTATTAAAACTTTTTTTTTTCTGCATACCTTTAAAACTTTATATGCTATCGAAGCCTATCGCTTAAAATGTAGGAACATGATCTAATTATAATTAACTAGGTTTAAAATTTTAATAATTATTAAGAAATTATGAGTACTGTTCCATTAATTTCACAACATCCTACCATAAACAAATTTTATTATTTCTAAACGTTAATAAAGGCATAGACAATATATTTAGATTGTTCGTCCATAGTGCACTAGCATATCCAATAATTAAAAACTTTAAAAAAAATTGTCAGCTCAAATTTTTCTTTATACTTAATGTGAGAAGTACAAATAGGGAGGGGTGAGGGGTTAGATTAGAGGCGATAAATGCAAGATAAATTCATACAGGTTAAGCGATTAATTGTGATGGACACTTTGTATAAAAGTTAAAACATTTAGTTACTAATTACCACTCAGGTTACTGGCAATACATTACACATGAACCCACATTTAACCTAAGGGGCAGTGTAAACAGTGATTACTCATTCATATCGTAGTGAACGCGACGAGCCTAGACTTGATTCTCGTCTTTGGTGAGCACTGGCTTCTGGACGCCGCGGTAAAACGAGTTTTTGCCCTTTATCGGGAACGGGTGCGCCTCGGTGCTGAACACCCACTCGTCGAGCGGCAGCAGGTTGTCATCGGAAAACAGCAGGTATAAGTACTGAAACAAATATGATACATCATTATTTTAAGTCAGCGAGTCCTGATGAGGCTGTTAAAGTCGCCAATGAGACTAACTGTACTAACTTCATAATACAGTTTAGACATAGTCTAATACATTATAGCACAGACCATTTAGTACTATTTTTTATCAGCAAACTTTGTTACAACAGATATCATCATCATGTCAGATGAGCGCTGCTGGACATAAGTCATTCCCAAAGGCCTCCACACCAATTTGGTGAACTTCAAATAATTCATTAAATATAAAGTGTTATTGTTTGTATCAATTATTCTCTGGAGTTGATTGGATTTGGCCGGATATCCTATTTTTCAAGGAAGTTTATATGCTAAAACTAGCATGATACTCATAAAGATGAGATCATCAAGATTTAGTAAAATAGCTGGTGAAACGTGATACAGCTGGTCGTTATATAAGTGATCATTTTTGATATATTAGTCGAATTATTTCTTTTTTTATAGGTTAAAGTAACTTCGTTAGCACCTTCAGGGTCTCTGCGAGGAAGAAGCTCTGCTGCACGTCGTCGCCCTGTGGCTTCTGGTGATAAACGTTCACCAGACCCGTGTATCCGCCGTCCACGCGGCAGTGTTTCTCCAAAGCCTGAAAATTCCGTACATTCGTCAATTTTTAATATTTTCTGCTTTTATTGAAGATTCTTGGAGTAGACAACATGGAAACGTATATTTTGGTCAACCTAATGCATGACGACGAAAATGCAAGTTAATTTATAAAATAATGATAAGTTATGTTTGTATACTTCTATGTACTAGGGATTGTCGTTTTAGTAACTTACAAAGAGATTATTCAACTTGTACTTGCGCAATAATTTCCACACCCATTCATACCACCAGAGACATACTACCAGGAGATCTACCAGAAGAATCTGTCCCTTTTTGACGTATCTTTTTTTTTAATTTTTAATAGCCTAACAAATCATAACTATAATAAATTATGTGAACTGACCTGCACCGCCTCCCAGCCCCAGTCGCGATACTTCTGCTCCTTGGTAAGCCGCCACATGATAAAGTAGCTCTCAAAAGTTTCCGGTCTCAGCAGGTACACCTTCTCGTTGCTTTTCTGTGCGCGTGCTTCTACTGCACCAGAGAACCTAAAAAGTATTTTATTAATTTTTACTCATTACAGAATAACCGATATTCAATGATAATGTGGATGAAGATGGTAAATGAACGCCTTGAATATTACTTATGGCTCGAGGTGTTCTATAGTATATATTTCGGAGAGTGTGCGCTGGTATTACATGATATAATTTCACTATCCCCTTTTCATCACCGGATAACCTGACTGACGAGTCACCATCCTTATGTTGTGGGTATCGCCAGGTTGCAAACAAAAAGGTTCAATTCCTCGTTCTTCATAAGAACTGTAAAGGTGTACAACAACTTTCCAGCGTCGGGTAAATAGGGTGTTACTTGGTTACTGCACTTAACATCAAGTGGGATCTTGGTTAAGCACTAATTATGTCGATTTAAAAAAAAAAACTCTTAATGATGTTTAGAGAAATGTAGTAATGAAATGACAGTACGTATCATTATTTAGCTATCAGCTTTGATGGGGAGCCGTGTGTTACGTATGCACTCACTTGAAGGCCTCTGGACCGAGCTTGGTGTCCGAGCGCACGTAGCTCTCGTGGCAGGTATGCGTCAGCCGTCGCGCGACGTCCATGTAGCGCTCCGACAGCGAGTTGTCAAGAGTTATCGACGCAAGTGCGAACATACCCCCTGCATGACCAAAGTTATCGCAAATGAACCCTACTAATGTTCCCACAGCTGGGACTCGAGATTTTCTCTTACAAGAAGAGAGTAAAAACAATTTATCCCCCACTCTATTCAAGTGCGGATTGGTTATATTTTGTATATTGATGGAATACGAAAGTACCTTATTTTATTATTTTAATAAAACTACATCATCATCATCGTCATCATCCAATTCACTGCTGGACTTAGGCGTCCCCCAAATTGATGGGTCCTGAGCTGCTCGCATCGCCAGGCACCAGGGGCCCTCGTTTACAGGGATTCGTACTGGAGGATTAGGGTCATTTCTCACCACGCTGGTCATTATATACGTTTTCTTAACATATGTTTTGAGTGTTATGATAATCATTTTGTGTGAGGCTTTTACCTTATCCAACTTAAGAATGATTACACAACACAAGCCGATGATATTATATGTAACTTTTGTTACACTAGTAATAGTTCTTACAGCTTCATTCAAATAATAACATTTGTCTACGAGTTGATTTTATTACACTCTCATAATGCTTATTCATACGTGTAACGCTAATGCAATTTCTTTTAAGATTTTTTAAATAGAACACAATTGGCCTTTTACCGGAGAAACACGAAAGATGGTCCATCTTCTCTTCGAGTATCCGTCCGTATTTGAGCTCGGCGAGGTAGGACAGCCCGTTGGGCGATATGCGCAGCATCTTATCGAGTGCGGCCTGCATCGCGACGTCGAACATCTCGCGAGCGTGTACGTCCTCGCGACCGGAAACGAGCCAAGCCTTCAGCAGGTACTCGTAGAAAGAATCGCCGAGCGCTCCAAGCGACATATGCCCTGATAATAAATCAGATAACAGCAAATTTAAGAAAACTGGTTACATCTTCTCAATTTTTTTACAATAACGACTGAGTGTAGATCATATGAAACCGTTGAATGTAGCTCGCAGTATACTGGTCGGGATGGAAATCGGTTAGTAAGACCTATATTTAACAGTGGACATAAATAGGATGAAATTATGATAATGATTAAAAAATGTAGTTGTACATACAATTTTTTTTTACAATATTTGAAGGAGCCTTACAACAACGAAAAACTAGATCCGAATTCTTTAGCAATTGTTATTACAAATACTTTGAACTTGTTGCTATTACTTTAATGGTGATAAAAATAAAACAATCAAGCTGGTGAAGATCAAGAATGGTAATAAAATAGACTTGTTCACATGGATAATATCTAATCACATACTAATTGTGATGTACTGTGCATTATTGGATAGTATAGACCTTATATCATACTCACTCTGTCCCCATTGGCCGGTTCGCGGGTTGATGAAATTGGGATACAGGTCACCGGGCTTCTCTATATTGTTTAGGACATCGCGGATTCGATCAACTTTCTTCTTGTAAACTGTCCAAAGTAATTAACAATATAACATTAGTTGTAATTAAACTTAACGTTTTACAATATGCATCAATGTTCTATCAAATTTTTATTGTATAGAAATTAACGTGAAGTAAATTCTCAATACTGGAGGTGATAAGATAAACAAGTCGATATAGTTCTAGTTAGGACGATATACATTGTAGCATTGATGAAGGATATCTTGGTAGTAAGCCAGCAGTGGACGCTTATCGGTTGATGATGGTGATCTTGACTATGCACCACATTGTACTCGTCATCTCAAAAAATATAGGTTTAGGCACAATAATAAAATTAGCGCCATTCAAACGGAAATACAGTAACATTTGTACACTGTTTAGCGGTTGAAGTGGAAACTATAGCAGTGCCTAGGTACTCTCCAACAAGAGACCTATGATTAGTACCAATAGTTAAAGTAATAAACGCAATATTATCATACCATCGCGTCCAGTGACATCACTGAGATAAGTAAACTCCAAGTGCAGGGTTCCTATTTCCGAGAGAATGCTGTTAGGTCCTGCCCAGTGATACTGACGACTCGCCTGCGATAAATTAGAATGTTATTATTTGTTCAATAATGTCGCTTCGGATTAGATAGTACTGGAGCTTAGCTAGCAATTGCTAAGACAAAAAAATCGCAAGTAATAGTTTGACAAAGCTTGCGGTTATAGTTGAAACGAACAAAAGCGCTAGTTCGTGCTTCCGATTTGATCAGATAACGGACGAAGTGCTTTGCATGAATTCTATAAAAAATCGACACAATCAATTGCCTTCACTAAGAAAGCTCGATGTCTTTATAATTTGATTTCTTTCATCTTAACCATTCTTAACAACAAGGTCAATAGTGTTGATATTTGCTTACAAATAGTTATTTTTTTTCCAACAGATCGAAAACCTTAGAAAGAAGTTTGACTTTAGCAATTTGTTCGTTTAATAAAGCGTTGTGCTCTCCTCTATGAAATCAATGTCAAAATTAGACGTAGGAAATATTTTCAGTTTTATGATTGAAGCATTAGTAAATTATTAATAGTTATTAATATTGTAAGTATCATGGCGGTCTCTAGTTTTATTTCTGGGTCACAAATATGGTGGAGTTTGAATGGTCGTAGAATTTATCGAAATGCCTAATCTGGCTGGCTATCACCATCATAATAGAAGTGGTGTGTTTCATATATCATTTGAGCAATAGTATTACGGGCATGCCCTATCAGCTTCAGCTTTATATTACTTAATATCATATGACATCGAGGTCAAGTTATCGCTGATAAAAAAAAATATTAGTCCAGTTAGTAGTTTACGTCTGGATCTTAACCGTATCATCATTATACAAAGGAATATTACTTTAGCTAACTAAAAACGGAATGTAATATTCGCTGAACCAGTTGAGACATACAAAAATAATTGATGCCTGCCTATCAAATTTTAACGAGGAATTTTGAATCTAATCAACAGCGTATAAATTTGCATTAATGACAGACAGATCTCACGTGATCAGGTAAGCTAAAAACCTCACTACAGTCGAAAAAGCCGATAAAGTTATCGCTTCAAAGCCGCCAGAAAGTTTGCTTAGTTATCATTCCGGTCGTCTCTCCAATTAGCGGGTGCCCGCCGATGTCAAAACACTGTGCGCCTATCTAAAGGTCCAGGGCCACCAACCGCTATGATGGACCCATTGAGAGCGCAAAGTAATTAGTATTGGTGTTTCGAAATTGTAGATTTGAGGCGCCGGGAACAAAGTTACACTAACTAATCCGACTACAGGTCTCACTGACTGAGATTTGTTTTATTATTTCCTAGGATATTGCTCTGAAATATATTTGTAAATATGTTAGTAAAATAATATTTAACTGGTTTATGTTTAAATGGTTTTTATTACACATCTCCTATACAATTTATTTGAGCATAAATTACTTCATGAATGAATTTGTCATTACTTTTTCAATACAGACCTCGCTTAACTCAAATATATTCTTGTATTTCTATTGTACTATAAATAAAGTATAAATTGAATTTCTTATACTAAATGGAGTCTATCTGTAACAGAAGATGTATATCTCATCATTGAAAAAAAGATAAGTATATCAAAATTGATATTTTTTCTATTTATACTGATTTGAACAGAAGTGGTTATTGCATTAGATTTACTTTAGCTGTTTTATTTAAAATGACGGTATCTACTATCTATATATATATCTATACATGTAGTTATTTGCATCAATATATATAGATATTTCTTATATATATTTTTAAAAGCTACGTGTTAATAGTAATTGACATGTTGGAGCGGTAAGTCCTACGTAAACGACGCCGGGGTATAGGATTTACATAAACTTTGGCGCCGGTCGTAATGTTTGAACCGGTTCGATTCTCGAGTTGAATGTGCAGAAATAAAACAAATATGTGGCGAGATAAGTTAAATAAACAACAAATAAGGGTAGGCCTCCATTGGAAGCTGTATCTAAAACAAGTGTATGCTAACGAACTAATGTTTATGGGGTTAGCATTAGGAATATTATATTTAAGTATTCGAGGTATTCATATCATATTAGATAACAATGAGACCAAAGACTAACAACTTGAAGATGGTGATGTGCTTATCTAGAGAGCTCTTGCTTTTATATATATAAAAGCTGAAATGACAATGATGTTACAGATTCAGATTGATCATATAAAGGCGACAGTAAGCCAGAAAATTTCCACAATCATCAAAACGTAAAATGAGTCATAAATAGGTTTTAGCTACAGGTTCTAACATACCTTAGTAGAGGGATTGATAAGGGAGTAGGGCAATCCGGTCGGTGTTTCAAAGGCCGGTAATAAAGCGTCAGCGACTTCAACTGCTTTGTCCCTGAACACGGTGTCGCCGGTGAGTGCGTAACAGGAGAGCAGGCCACCCACGAATCTGATTGTGGTCTCGAACACCGACAGGTCTGAATCCTGGAAACATGCGATTAAAATTAAAGAAACGCTGGGAGTTACTGACTGCGGAAGACCGTCTATTGTGGGGTACATTACAAGAAACCTATGTCTAGCAGTGGACATCCATCGGTTGAGATGATGACGATTTTGATAAAATAAATATTTTCCTACGAAAACATAATACTTACTGTCACTTTATTGTCATATTGATATAGTTAAGATATTACTATTAATCATTTATTTATATATACAAAGATTTTTATAACAAATAATGAATTAACTGTAAAATCAGATACTATCTAATCAACATCGTGGAAATAATAAGTATGGCAGCGTCATCATCATCAGCCGATAGAAGTCCACTGCTGGACATAAACCTCCCCCAATGATCTCCATATCGATCGGTCTTGCGTTGCCTGCATCCAGCGATTTCACGCAACCTTACAGTCAGCATGGCCTTGAGTACCGCCAGGTATTAGTGGCTTGCGTTTGTAGGAGTTCGTATGGGGGGATTTAGGCCATTTCTAACCACGCTGGCCCAATACTAGTTGGTGGGAGCCAGAGCCTCGTTTGTTGGTTAGCAGGGTGCACCACGAGCAGGTGGGGTTGGCTTGGGTCCTGTGAGTTGTTATACGGGACCCCTTACACCGTATAATACTTATTTTATAACCAACAGAAATTATGTAAAGACTGCTTTTATTTCTTTGTAAGGATATTTTAACTCTCATCACGCTTAAACTTAAAGACGTTATGAAATTATTGCAAAATTTGTGTTTTAAAGGCTTTTTATGTATGTAATAATATAGTAAAATATATTATAGTTTTAAGTGATAAAAATCAATCCAATTGTAAAAATAAATAAACAGATATAAACTCACTATATCATTGAAATGTAAATGTTCGGCGACCCAGTCTCTTCCTTCTCGGAATTCGTCCATCAGACCCATCAAGTACAAGGTGTCCAGGCCGTCGACGATGGTTACACCCAGGTCGCCGGCACCGAATACGCTGGACAGGTGAGCTCGTTTCGAGATCGGCTTCAGCTCGTTCTTGCCCCACGCGTACAGCTTGTAGTTGTTCCATGCGTGGCGCATCATCTGCAGACAATCATTTAGTATATTTATTAAATTAAAAAAAAATTGTCATTATAAGACCGCTGTTTATCTTAAATCTGACTACGGCGTTAGGATTTGTTATTTTTTTTTTCTATTGAACTTATTCTACCTATTTCTTTCTGGTGGTCTTCATAGACGGACACCGTATTTACATGTTTTTGCTACAAAACAGCAGAGTGCACATATTAACAAACAGTTTTTATTTATTTCTTTAATAAGTAAATAAAACATTATAATCCTGTTTAAAGGGTGCTGTAATTAGTGAGATTGGTGCGGTAACGTAACTTAATATCTTATGTCTCAAGACGACGAGTACAATATCATCATATTGTGTATATCATCCTATCGCCACCTCGTTATGGGCAGCCGTATCACTTATCATCAGGTAGAGGTCTCGTTCGTATCGTAACACAAAATATAATAATATATATATGAAAAAATTTCGACCTTGTCTCCTTCCCCGTTAGCTACTTAAGTTAATTTTTTTTCGTTCAATAAGCGACGAGACGAGCGGATAAGTATATCTTAATATTAAATTGTGTTAAAATTTCATATCTTTATGTATTGTTGTTGATAAGAAATTATCTATAGCAATAACAACCATTCTATAATATTACATTTGTTTTCGGAAGTTCCGTAAATAATACCCGTGCCGTATCTAAGTGCGACTGAACATAGCGATAATAAGGGAAAATATAAGGTAATTAATACTAGAGAAAAATATTTATTACTGTTCGTTAACCATGTTACAAAACCAATGTTTTTAATTTCCTATGAACTTTTAGGTGTGCCAGGACCGTAGCAGGTGGAGAGAGGTGGTCTCTGCCTACCCCACTGGGAACGAGGCGTGATATATATGTATGTATGTATGAACTTTTAGTGACCAAATTCTGCAAACGAATGCTACTGTTTTGTGAAAACTAGTAACAAAATGATTAAACGGTTACTGAACTCGAATTCACAGTTATAAAATATGTTTGGTTTAATATACAAAGGTTAACAGTTTCGGTGATAATATACAAATCTATTGAAACGGCTTAGACCGGATGTCTACGGAATCAGTTATGTTTTAAACTTGTTTTTGTGGTATTCATATCAAGCTTAATAAAATACTAGCATACAGACCATTCGCATGTTTTATTTATTTGGTTTATGTACATCGGAATCAGAATCATATGTACCGACGACATCATTAGAGCAGGCGGACGTGAGTTTTTGGTGGAAGACATTGGAGAAGGACTATATCCAGCAGTGGATAAACAAAGGCTAATAATGATGATAATATCGGAATGACATGAATATATTATGTAGGTGGTAAACAGAGATAGAGATAAATTGAAGCACTTAAAGTAATATTTCGGTAATGATCGAAATTGTTGGTTTCAATATAAAAATATTTTTTCATTATGTATTTTCCCAACATTCATCGTTAGTCCGTTCATGTATCTGTATCCGGGACTGTATGTGGCTGTAGAGTAGGACAGGGCAAATACACAACGAAGAGAGAACAGGGATAGGGAAACTGTATAGAAACACATATTATCTCATTTACTCATAGCCTAAACTCTGTAAATACATTTTTAGTTGTATCATTTTTCGTTTCATAAAATCCAATTCATACCGTCCAAACAAAAATTTAGTACTTGCAAAATACACATTTTTATAGAGAGAGATCAAAAAGTCGAACAACAAAGTATTGAAAAAACTAAATTTTTATAGATTTTTACTATGGATAATAAAATAGTAATGGGTAATAAAACAAATAGTTTTTTTTTTTTGGATCTAAAGAATCGTGTGTAAAAGTTAATTTCCCGTTGAAACTTATTATCAAAGAGCTGCGGTTGTGTTGCCTCTCAAAGGCATATTAAAAAGCTGCCTCTAAAGAGAGCCAGGGAGCCGGTCGCCTGGGGGTAAAGTTTTAATCTTGCACGCTCCCCGGGGAGGGGACCCTAATGAAAGGATATCGGACTTTCCTACAGGCCATTAATTATTAGGCTACGACAACTTTCAGAGGACTGCGCCCGTGACTTGTAAAAGGATGGTCTACAAGTTTCCTTATATATACTAAAATTAGCTCTATAGGGGTATTTACGATACAAAAGTAGCCAATTGATATTAATGGGGGTTAGTATTTTTTTTTTAAGTGAAATTCCATTTGTGTTCTCTTTTTATTTTGTGGTGTTTAGTTATATACCATTGAAAGTAAACTGAAATCATTTTGCTGAGGAGCGATATCGCTCAGTGACGGAGGGTAGGTAAACATTCGAAATATAATAGGGGTAGTATTCTTCTCCTCGATTCTTCCGTTACAGTGGAGAGTGCACACGGCATCTCCCACCATAACCAAGCCCCTCTGGAACAGCTATTCGTATCTGCTTTACCCAACCGCTCCCCTTAGCGCCATTGTGGGATCATAGTTTATTGTGTTTTGATATCCATGGCGGTTACTAGGTTGTGGGATCGCCTTTAACTTAGAATTGTAAATGAAACTATTTTTTGGATGAAAAATCCTAGTTAGGCATTAAATGACAATAACAGTTAAAACTTCCAAGAAATTTAATTATCTAGTGGACGTAAAACGTTACTTAGCTTAGGCTGTAAATTTTGTATTTTTTTTTATATTATCACGCTTTTTTTCCCAGTAGGTGTAGGCAGAAGCGAATATACACCACTCACTTTTCGCCGGATATGGTCAGATTAGGTGCCATGTAACAGGGGGCGAGCCTGTTGCCACTTTATTGGGGCCACCACACACACACAAAGATGATTTCAGTGTGCGGGTTTTCCTTCACCGTTCGTATTTCGCTGTTGTAACTAAAGTTCACGAATGTACATAACTTAAATATTAAGTCATTGGTACATGCCGAGGTTCGAACCCGCGACCTTCGGAATGAAAGCCGCACGCTCTAACCATTAGGCCAGCGAGCTACTAAAATTTAAATGACATAGGAAATGTCTACACGGTTTTAATTATTTTACTTCTGTTTGTAGATGTAGATTAAACAAAAATACTAGTATTAGCATTCACACTTAATGTTTTTATTGATATCAGCTAGGTGAAATGTTATCCAATTATGTACTTCCCAACGCTGATATCTTAAGAGGAAAAATATAACGTTAATTTTATTGTTTCCTTTCATTTCTTATAGTTAATATTACGTCATAGATTTTTTAAGGATACCATTCATAATGTACAAACCTTTTAGAATAGTTCTATAGGACGCTCTTGCTTACTAAGGTAAGTTTTCTTGTGTAAAGAAATGGAGCTACAGCTGTACTCCTTAGACAACCTCTGTTTCATGCAAGAGCAAGTGAGAAGACCATGCCAGCAATTTCGAGGTTATAATACAGTCGACTGATGACCCCGTGTCCTCGGGCCACGTCAATTATAGGGCACGAAAGAATATAATTCACCCTTCCCGGCAAGTGTACCTAAAGGCCACCTATATGCGAGAAGCATCTCAACAGTATTACTGTTACCAACCTCGTATATATGCTCTTTGATAAGTAATGGGTCTAATTAACTTGGGTACTGTGTTAGAATTTATTTTGTGTATTGTGCCGTTAATTCAAGAATACTAGCAAATTACTGGGTTTAATTTTTAACTGTTAGTATAACAATATAAAGAGAGTAATAAACTAGTAAATAATTGTTTTAAAAATAATTTTAAATGGTTTTTTTCTTGTATACCTCAACGATGTGCCGGCGTTTATGCAGTGTGTCATCGGTCTCCGGTCCATACTTGCTCGTGGTTTGAACTCCGAAATTGCGTAATGCTCTAGCCACTCTGCTAGCGGGATGAAACCGTGAATTGCCCGGATCCTGATTCACTTGGCAAATTAAAACAATCACCACAACGATGACAACACTAACGGCAACGAAACGTAGATATTTGCGCATTTCTATAGATGCCAAAAATCTATCGTAGAACGAATACGATCTTTGATAACGATTTCGAACCGGTGGGTTTTTTGTTACAACTTCAAAAGTGCTGATAAAAATGATTAAACGAATATTGATACTTTGAAATATAACACTACTACGGTTTATCGGAGAGTCTAATCATTGATGCCTATATGTAAAATTGGTAGTCAATTCAAAATTGTATTGGTTACTAATTTTAATTTCGCGGGGACGCGGCTCGTCGTCGAGAGCGTTCGGTTTGATCTGCCCGGCGCCGTACAGAATGCGCAAGCGCTGTTCGTGTAAACTACAATTATGTTTTAGTTTGCCCTGGTTACTATTTATGTGGTATTTTTATGCAGATATTATTTTAAACTTTATGACAAACCGTTTTAAATATTCGCGTTTAAAATATATTTTGCCCCAATTTCGTTCCGCATAGCATCATTCACCGGTTTGAGTGGTTGAGTATCATAAAGGATCATCCTTTAAACATCAAAATGGATTAAGTGGTTACTCTGTGAAGTATACAAAATAATGTGATTTTTTTTACATAAAGTATGCACTTTGTTTATCGTAAATTGTATATTTATATATTTGTGTATTTACTCCGTGTTTAATGTTACTGCTTCTATAAAGTAACAAAGGAAAATATTAAAACAGTGCAAAGATAAAAGTAGAAAACAAAGCGGAAAGAGAATGAGTTTACTGAATGAATAAATGGTGTTTTAGTTTGTTGTTTTCAAACGAGTCTTTTACGATTCCCTTTGATGTAAAAGTATGTAAATCACAATGCGACCGCTCGTCCGAAAGTTGATTCCTGCAATTACAATAGATAATGACGAGCTATTTTCCACTACGCGCGTGATAAACTCTGACCCGACTGGAAACAAAATCTCGCAGATGTGCAGTGTTTGGAGTTTAAGCTAAACACTATTCATATCATATTTCAACAATTACAGTTCATATCGTATTTTGAAGTTTACAAGATACAATGAAAATCGTTGAATGAAATATTCCGCCAATGTATTAATTCAACTGTATATTATAAGGTTTGCTGGTCTGTTACCCGTATGCTTTGTTAGCGGTAACACCCTCACAACTCGTTTTGGGGAAGGAATTTTGTAAAATCCATTCTTAGCTGATCTCAAAATGACAGAAGCAATATCTCTGCCAAATTTAGAGTTTACGTATTTAAGACGTTAAGATAAAAATTTCGGAGATCTCGTGAATCAATGAATCGCTGGATATCTCCTATACATATATAATGATTTATTTTTGTTCTTCACGTCGTTAGGATATACAAAGTCTAACGCTACTTTTTTATTTGATTAAACAATGAGATAAGTCACGGTAGTCCTACTTATAACAATGTTATCTTAGAATGTCTTAGGATTGCTATGGTGAATACTTATCCTCTAGCTTTTATCTTAACATTGTGATGAATCATTCGTAAAATCAATCATAAATCTAAACTTGTTACAGTGCTTTAAATTAAACATATATATAAAGTAATTTATAGACTTGATACAGATGAAAAAGGCGAATGTATAAACCAATGTATAGGCAGATAAATAAAAAGATAACGAAAAAAAAAACTTCCTTAACTATGAATTGAACCGGTATCTCAAGCAACAGGGTCATTTTCCAATTGCATAGTAACACTAATATTATATTTAAAAATATAACTAGTGAACGTTTGTACATATGAGTGTATGTGTGTGTGGGCTGTATTTATGTCTCAGTGGTAAAGATAATGTTACTTTTAACACCAAACATAAAATAAGTTTAATAAATGAAACTTTCTTTATAAAAGCTAGGAATAAAACAACAGTTATAATTAGGTGGATTGTCAAGAACGGGAGCTGCTATGTATCGTCTGGAACTAATCTCGGGGGCCCGCAATTAAGCTCCCGGTACACCAGAGGTAGTTAAGTTAGACGTAATTGTAACACTAGATTTACTATTATAGCCTTACGATCTTCTAAATCACTGGCCCAGTTGTCTCCAAATATCTTTAACTACCGACAAAGTTATCTGTGACCGTGTTACACAATTTAACCGCATTACGTGTATAGTAATCTCTAATTTAGAATATCATATCATCCACTCATAGAGTACTGGTGGTAGGTCTCTGTTACTCAGCCCTGTAGTCTCAGGCTATTAAGAATTCGACTAAGGTATTTTTCATGCCCGTCTTACGACGCGACTAAAATGGTACACCGGTTGTAAAGCCTTCAGGGTTGGGGTCCTTAGAACTCTATAATCGAGCCTTAGGAGGACATCGTGGATGCTAAGGAGGGCTTAGTCCTTCCGTGGTATGTTTTAGCCAGAGTGCAGGGAGATACCGGTTCGTTTCGTAGGAGATCCCGGAACCCCTCCTAAACACTGTGGGGGTTTTGATGGGTAGAAGCCCCACTTAACCTTGTCTTTCCCCCGGAAGCTACTTTTATAAAGATTTCCTCCGCGATAATAAAAAAAAGGTATCAGTTGCTAGAGATCGTCTAGGTTAGATGGTACCACTGCAGCGCCTTTTTCTGCCCTCAATTATTACTGTGTTCCGGTTTGAAAGTAGCTAGAAAAATTATTAGGGTATCGTAACTTAACATTTTGTCTCTAGGCGACAGACACAACATAGTGCAGTGTATATCATCCTGCCTTGAATCATATTGTTATGGGCAGACGTATCACTTTCAATCCGGTGATAATTTCGCCCGCCTAGTCGGTATGTGGAATACAAATAATGTAAACGTTCATTACTTTCGATTTTAAAATTTTACAAATTTAATGAAATCTTATCTAAACATAGTAAGATCTTATGATATTGCTAGATGATCAGTTCCAAGCCTGCCTCCGTAGTCCACTGGCACACATCCGAGGTGAGCTCGCAGATCTCACGTGGAACGGTCACCTCGGGCCGTCCCTACGCTACGGGCGGAGAGGCTTAGGTTCCTCTTAGCTTTACCGTGGATAACCAAGCCATGGCTATTGAGCTCCATCGCCACAAGGCGGAAACATGTTCAAGGGGCAATAGGGACCTACCACCTGCTTTATATTTGATTGTATGAGAAGTCATATAAACGCAATGTTGCAGTCTTCGTCTCGCCCACACTTTCGTTAGTTTTACTTTCCTCACAGCGAGCACTGTTTATTTTTAAATAACCGTTTCTTTGTGTAATTTGTAAACTGTTGCTATTGTATTTTTGCATGTTTGCATTTGGCAGCCGCATTCCGATTGCGCTCCGTTTTTAATTCAACCGTCGCATAGCAACCATTATTACGCTCTGTGAAAATAGTAGGCGTGGCGTCGCCGTCTCATGTAGTCGCTGAAACTTTTCTGTATCTGTTGAGTCTAGACTGTATTTTATTTTTGAGGATTGCCATCGTCTGCAGAAGTGACGGTAGGGGCTATTTAGCGGCTTTAAGAACTGAGGAGATATAAAGATAAGTATACTTTATGGAATGGTATGTATTTCTTTTTGTATAGGGCACACACAATTTTCTTCACGTAGTTACATATACATAGAATTGAAAAAAAAAACTATATGTTAAAATAAAATAAATTTCCTTGTCATATTTTGTAACGTTCGCGAATGAATCTTTTCAGTTATCCTGTTTTTGCGGATTATAAATCTCTGTTGCTGGAGACCCTCTGATTAGGTACCAACGCAACTCCTATTTATACCCTAAAGTAGCACTATGCAAACATTACTATTTCGGTTTTAAAGGCGCTGTAGCTAGAGAAATTAATGAGGTAATGAGACTTATGTCTCAAGGCGGCATCTACCTAACAAGCTCCATGTTATGGACAGACGTATCACTTATCATCAGTTGAACATCCTGCCCGTTTCATTAGTTTATCGAATTAAAAAAAATGGATATATTTATGGTAAGTAAGAAATTTTCGCTTTACTACAAGGTTCGCTGGCTTAACATATTTATTCTCAAATTTTGATTAGAGGAAATTTAGTAGATTGGTTTATATCAAAACAATGTGGACGTTTTAATAAATGTGCCGGCTCGTCCACACCATATTCTGAATGGAATACATTTGGAAAGAGCCACCTGTGAATGCTATATGTACGTACGTGAGTAGCATTGCCAGTGATATTCATCTGAATGATCATAAAACACATCGTCATATAATGGTTACTTATTGTATTTTACCATTATAAAAAAAAACTATGACAGTAAAATTTACGAAACGATTTCCTATTGATCAAATCTTAAATTCTGATACAAGTGAAATATTATAATAGACAAATATAAAAAATTATGAAAATACGTTATCGATATTTGTTTCATGGCTCTTTACAGGAAATTATATGGAAATGATTCCTTTAATGTTACCTGTAATTAATATGATTCAATGAACTGAAATGAGGTTTGGAATTGATGGTTACAGCGATGGAGTTATAGGTTTGAAGTTTCATATGTTCGAATGGTAATGTACTAGAGACGTAATGAAATGTTTTATTGAATACTATTTAAAATAACATTAAAAATAAAATTGTTTGAATAACAAAATTAGACAAAATAAACATGAAAGTAATTTGAACGTAAAGTTCAAAGTAATTTTGTTCTCAGAATTTTAAGTCAACAACGAGCTGAAAAATAATTAGCTTAACGCCACCTTGTTTCAAACTTACGGCAGCTCAATTAACTATATTTAATATTAAGTAAGCTCAATGTTCCTAACCTAGACTTATGTTGGAATGTTAGGGGTGTAAGGGGTCTCGCACAACAACTCACGGCATCCAAGTCAACCTCACCTGCTCGCGGTACACCCTCCTAATCAACAAACGAGGTTCCGATTCCCACCAATTGAAACCCACCATGCATTGAATCAGCAAACCCTACAAACGACGGCCCCTGGTGCTCGGTGATCGGGGCAGCACAAGACGTCTATCGTTTAATGGATGTAGTTCAAATTTTAATTCTGTTTTTAAAATACATAAAAAAAAACATCAATTATATTTGCTTTAGACTGTTGACTCAGCGTCCGCGAGCACAGTTTCCGATTAACTGTGAAAGCCGATCAAATGACTAGCATCAATAAAATACATCAGAGAATAGATAGATATATCATCATCATCAGTTGACAGACAGACGTCCACTGCTGGACATGGGCCTCACCCAAAGATCTCCACGTCTATCGATCCTGTGGTACCCGCGACCTTCAGATAAATATATTTGCTTATGATAATTTATTATTAATACAGCGCGACTTCAGCTTCTTATACTTATTGATAAGTAATTTTCTATATAATATTGTTCATTTAATTTTGCCAAACAATAATCATTACACTTTTATACTATAAACAGCAATAATAAAGGCAGTCCTACAATAGTACCGAGCTAATGGTAATGTGTAATAAATACTTAATAGTTTTTGTGCCTTTAGAAATAACGTAAGTTATTACTTGTGAGTGTACCACAAATGACTCATTATTTAACCAAGAATCATCATCATCATCAGCCGACAGACATCCATTGCTGGACATAGGCAAATAAACCTAGACCAAGAATCGTTAAAGTTAATATGAGAAGAGTGAACAATAAACGAAAGTCCTCGTAAGCAAGGCTCCGGCAGCTATTAAAGGAGCGAGTCGTCTTCACAGTTACGCAAAATAGGACTCAAGTACTCGTGGGAGTTCTGTTTCCGTACGGATCGCCTCCCTAAGGACTCGGGCAAGGACTAAGCATAGTAATAAATTAAGCAATTCACCGAAAAGCTTCGACGAATCGCATTGTTAATCTTAGAAATTATGATATAAATTTGCAGATAGTTTAAAGAAAAACGATAAAACATACAATATGTTCTTTTTAGAAATATATTGGGAAACATTTGGGACAATTCCTGCAAAGTATGCTATTCAATGAAATTGCTGTAATATATAAAAATATTCGATTTACATATATAATAAAGAGGCAGCTACTCATTTTGATAAGAATAGCAAGTTTGGGTTACCGTCCAAATATGACGTGGGTGTCTTCAAGAGAAATGTGAATAGGCTTTACCGTAATCCACATCACCACAACACAAAGGGGGATTGTCAAGCATTAATTTGATTAAAAATAATAATAATAATTTAATTTAGTAATAACACTAACATGAGTTTAATATCTCATTCCTGAGACAAACTGGACGCAATGAAATAGTGAAACGTGTTGAGTTATAGACGTAATTATTGGAAAATAAAGCACGTCATTACATTATGATGACAATTTAATGACATTTTAATGCGATTTTAGTATCAAAATAAACAATTTATAACGGTAAAAGATTATTTATGTTTTTATGATAGTTTGAACGGTCTAAGCAGATGGCGTTTGCCAAAGTTATAAAAATTTATGTGTACATAGAAAAGAAGGTATAGAGATATTATAAATTATTAGTAGCACTCTCTTATTGGAGCTAGTGCATATCCCTTACTGTTTAAAATCGGTACCAAAGATAAAGGTGCCTTAATACTGAATTAGTATTTGGTTATAATTTTGACTCTGAATAGTTTATGCGATACACATTTTTTTTAATAAAAGCTTATGTTCCTTGTATCTTCAGTTATCTCTTAGAGGTGGGTCCTGTTAAAATCACGTCACACACAGTTCACAGTCGTTTGAATGATTACTTAGAACAAACATATAAAACGACAAACAAATATTTTTAAAATTAAATAATTTGTTCGCACATGGTACAGTTTTTTTTTTGATTTACGTGTGAGACGTCCATCCGATGGTAAATGATACGCCTGACCATAACAATGTGATGCTAATTAGGATAGTATCGTTACCTATCCGGGCTCGCTTAGTTGGCACGCTTCCTTCAGAGCTCAACAACCTGGAAACATTTTTAGTCGCCTTTTAACACAGAGTTTACATTAGCCCTATTAATTGCCCGAGAGTATTGGGCAACCGGCAAACAGGTACCTAACAACGCTTTTATCATTCACTAAAATTTACGAGAAATCGTAATGGAAAAACAGTAATATACAATAAACACTCATAGATAAAAGTAAATACCTTTATGTTGAAATGTGTTGTCTCTTATGGTGCGGTGGCTATGTATGTGCCGATGGAAGGGAGAACTAATCTCGACGCTTCTAATAAAGTAGTGAGCGTTCCGGAAATTCAGCGCCGAGGCTGCTTTTGGATTTATCGCTATCGTGTAGACGCCTGAGAGATCGCACTCGGCCCGGCATTTCCGTGACTTAACATGAACGTGGTCTTCAAAAAGAAATTCGTGTTATCAAAACAAAATGAGAACGGTCTATTATTTGGACGATAGCAATTAAAGATATCATTCTCTTCATCTTCACTAACATGTTCAATGTGTATAAAATGATATCACGGTGTGTAGTTGGTATAAAAATAGATTAGTTGAATTATAGGCACACTTCCTATTACTAAATACCCGAGTCTATAGTTTGGTTCGCGGACAAACGATAGATTACTGGTGGTAAGTCTCTGGTGGAGACTGGCTCCTACTTCTGTCGTAAAATAGTATTGTACCAACTTTGTGTCTATGTGTGTCTGCGTGTGTATCTGTGTCTAGATTTGAAGCTCACTGTAGGTAACATACCATCCTATCTATCGACACATTGTTATGGGCAGCCGCATCATTTATCATCAGGTGAACGTCTAGCCCTTCTCGGCCTTCGTCGAATAAAAAATATTGCCATTTTACCTACTTATGCGTAAACAATATGTTATTTATGTTATATAATCTAAATGAAATTACAACAGACTTAGAAATGAGAATTTTTTTTCAGTATTCCTGATATTGAAAAATATTATATTAGAACATAATTTCTACATAAAATAAAATTTTTAATTGCTTGAAGAGGGGATGATGTATTTAATAAATGTTATAAAAATAATAAAAGGGAGAAGTAAATTTTGTAAGTACTAACATACATATAAATTTTATGTGTTTTTCTACAAACCTAACCTCGATTTGCAGGAGGAAGTTCATTCCAGTCTAACAGCATGTAACGGAGGAAGAGTGAGCATTCAGAACAATGAGCTACAATTATACACTGGATATAAACGACAGTATGCAGTATATTGTAAAAAGTACATATGGCAATATTTTCAACGCGCTGGCTCTGAATGCGTTACGCAATGTTTTATGACTAACACAAATACCACTATTTACAAACACAGTCGAATAATATATGAAACAGATATGTGTACAGTGGACAATATGCGGTCGCGATTGTAACTCAAATGTGACACGCTGGCCATTGTCCAGGATCCACATACGTAATCAAAGCTGTCCACGCAATACCTTTGTGGTTTATCTTTAATAGTGGGGAAAATTTCTCTTCAACGTGGGTACGTCGTAAGTTTGATAAAGTACGGTGAATTTCACGCCTTCTCTTCCCAAGAAATCGTATAGGATTTTTGTTCTATTGTAAACTTTATTTTGAAATTAAGCAGGGAAAGTAAATATTACCATCCACAGTATTTTAGCTCATTGACGTACACTATTTTAGTGGTGGTAGATCTCTATAGACTCTAGAAAGGAATCATTCCGATTTCGGGTGAGAATCAGTAGTGTGCAAACATTACCGTATTCCGGTTTGAACTGCGCTGTAGCTATCGAAATTATAGATATATACAAGGCGACGAGCATATGGTGTACTGTATATGATCCTAACGCCACGGCATATGTGCTTGTGTATCACGATGTGCGTATAGTTCGTTTCGTAGTCAAATAAAAAAAATTGAAGACTACAAAGACAATAAGCCTGCCACAACTAAGAGCGGTTGATGACAGTCAAGGTTTTGCCATGTTGATGCCAAAGAGTGGTGCAAACCGGCGGCGGGTTTTTGCAAATGAGCGTGGGCACAATGGAGAGCCTACTTTTGTTCGGGCCCGTCACGCGTAGGCTCACAAAGACTGGCGAGGGTAATATTTCTATATGGATGCTGTCTGCTGCCGACGGACGTCAAGGCCGAACCGACTATAATCAAAGGCGCAATTATTCTAAGCAGTATTTTTGTTCCTCTGCTTTATAGAAATGGAGAAATATCTGCCTATCCTTTCTTTTTTACATATTTTTGTACAGACGTCCATTTCCTTATCTGATATAAAACAGCTCCCTGGGTTTGTCTTCTACAATTCTTTTCAAGTCCGAAGTATTTATGTTGCGAATGATTGGTAAATTCAGACGTTCAATAAATAAATGTATATTCCTATATTGAATAAAAGCTTTAACTTTCGACTTTGATATAATAAAAACTTTTATAATTTATATTTAACATTACTGTCGCTCCTCAAACATTTATTTTTATACCTATGTATTATCACAGTTCAGCCATGTAAAGATATACAGTTTTTTAGTTTCTAATATTAATATTGTATATTGACATTCCATAGATGCTGACGGTAACTACTGAAAATCGTCGTTAGTGTAAACTGCGAGGAGTGCCAGAGGGAATTAAATTAACGGACGTTGCATTGCCAAAATGTATTTATACAAAAACGAAAGGATTCGAGTGCGCTTCAAAATGAATTGATTAATTTATGTTTACGGTATTTTTCAAATATTGTAAAAAAATTAAAATAACCATTTAAGTTTCAACCCCTTCACGCTAACTCTTTCACGGCTATAATTTGCATTGTCGGTGTTATTTCACGGTTACGATTTTTTTTTTTATATTGTCACGCCTTTTTTCCACTAGGGGTAGGCAGAGGTGAATAAACACACCCACATTTCGCCAGATGTGGTCAGATTAGGTCCCATGTAACAAGGGGCGAGCCTGTTGCCACTTTATTGGGGCCACCACACGCACACACAAAGATGATTTCAGTGTGCGGCTTTCCTCACGATGTTTTCCTTCACCGTTTGTATCTCGTTGTTGTAACTAAAGTTCACGAATGTACATAACTTAAATATTGGTACATGCCGAGATTAGAACCCGCGACCTTCGGAATGAAAGCCGCACGCTCTAACCATTAGGCCAGCGAGCTACTTTATACGGTTATGAAACGCAGCTATTATTAAAAGATAGGAAGTAATACATAGTAATATAGATCGATATATTCAGTTATTGATAGATTATTTTAAACTATTATTAATACCGTATTATGTGACTTACTTTACTTTTTCAATAGTTATTTCATTAAACATCCGAGGCGAATATACCGGAGACGAAGGAACATTCGAAGGCGTACTGTTCAAACAAAATAAGTGGTTACAAAGGAAAAACTTTAAGCTTTCCGAACGTTGTTTGTACCAACCATAACGAGGTTGTATTCATGTGGTTATATTACCAACATGTCTAAAGCGAGTATTTCAATAAAACTTGTTCGTTGCATTTACCTAACGACTCTCAATAATAACGTATTTTTACGTCAGGTAAACTTTATCATCGCCTCGTTCCCAGTGTGGTAGGCAGAGGTCTGGCACACCTCTCTCGCTTTAAACTTTAACAAAAACTCAAAATCTTAGTTAATGGGTAACAATTACTTCTGCTGATCTAAGAAATTTATAAAATGTTTAGTTCTTCCCTTCCTCCTTTGCTGGCCGTAACACTCCCGCAACTCCATTGGGGAAGGAATTTTTAAAATCCATTCTTAGCTCACCTCTAAATGGCAGAAGTTTCGTAGATCTCATAATGAGTCAATAAATCTCTGGATTATTCTTGTATATTATAAATACTACAAAGTTGCTAATGACTGACATCTGGGCACAAATTTAAAATTTTTAGTTCATTATAAAGTAACGATCGTTAGAGTACTGATAAGGGTTTATGAGACTACTAACAGGTAGCTAATGTATTAATCGTGTATTGGATTTAGTTTTCTTGAGTTTTTTTTTACTAGCAAATGTTAACAAAATATTGTAATATTTTCTTGTTACTACGAGTTTAAATTGTAAAAAATTTCAACATTTTCATACTCTTTGAAGTATCCTAGTATTGATTATGTAACAGAGTTTCTGTATATCTATTCGCTTAACAATACACATTATACAATACGGGCCACATCTGTTTCATTTCAACTAACAACGCCTTTGAATAGAACAGTTCTCCGATAGAGGAAATATTAAACAAACTATTACACGCGAATTGTTCTCGCAGACGTTCCCGATTGAGGAAGAACTTACATTTCATACACACCGAAATGCTCAGTATTGTTAAATATCTTATAGGAGTTTTCAAGAATATTCCACACTGACACTCAGAAAGTAATGCTTTGCTCGAAACATCATCAAAAAGACAGTTACTCTTGAGTTCTTTTTTTGTACTTTAGGAGTCGCTGCCACCGGAAATCGTTCAAAGCAACGCTAAAAACACATTGCGGATTGCGGCGCAATAAAGCTTCCATTTAACCGTTACTTTTTCCAAGGTTATTTTAAGCGCGAGTGTATTGTTGAAGAAAGAAACATAAATTTACCTACTAAATAAGGTTCGATGAATATTCGCACAACTGATATTAATTAATATTACACTCAGCTTACTAATAATAGATAGATTTAATGTAGTAAATATTTTTAAACCTAAAAAGTTTATATATTTGTTACAGTACTTATTGTACATTAAAGCTTTTCGGTTGCTACTTTGTTTTTATGACTTTTTCACAATTAATTGTGAAACGTAATTACTAGTTAAGTTAAACGAAACGTAAACTAAATTAAAACTTTTAGATTTGTTTCGGTAAAAATATGGTTTACATTCAGTTCAAAAATTTTCAACAGCGAAAAAAATCCCTAAAGAATTATGATGATGTAGTAAAACAGTTTAAAACAGTACTATAATATTAAATAAGTAAGCTGCCGTTTGTTTATGATATTTCGTATAAAAATTTGTTCGCTATTAAACTTCAGATTGAAACTCAATTAAGCAGCATGAGAACGGCACACGGTGCATTTGAAGGCTCGCTCCGCAAACAAATTCACTTAACTTTCAATTCAGTTGGACCACCATTGCAAGCGACAGACATTATTAACTTATCAAGGAGGTACCGTAAGAAGAAACATTCATTTATACTGATGAATGTTTTTCAGTGTAATACAGATAAAGAATAATAAAGATGTTTATTCAGAAATAAAAATAAGCATAACAAATACTTATGTTACAATCTTGGTGCTATTAAAGATATCTGTTTGTCTGAAGATGACAAAAGTTTTTCTTTTCCTATTTCTTCTATTTCTCTCTCATTTTTTTCTTATAGACCAGGGAATTTTCGATCTTTTTTTGATAGTCTTCATATTATTTAACTTTCTCCCTCGTTTTCTCTTATTTTCTTTTGGACATCCATTATTTGCATATCATACAAAATGCTTCGTCTAAGTCCTTTGTTATAATTAAATATGTTATGTAAAAGAGAAGAAAGTCGCAAAGAAAGTCGTGCAACAAAATTCAATGAATTCAGAATGAAATGTTTAAGAGTACATAGATAATGTACGACAGTTAATATCGCAAATATTAAAATATAATCATCGACTATTTTATAAGTATTGGATTCAATTATACGGAGTATACAACTAAGGGCAAGAAAGCGAATAGTTCCCAACGTAACCTATGCACGTCCATAAGAACTTTCGCAATAACTCAAAAGAGGAAGCACTCAGGGACGGAAGTTTATCGCTTCAAGTTTTAAAAGGCGTTTTACTTTAATTGTGTTAAAATGGCATAGGAAAACAATTCAAAAGATGCTTGTTAAATTGACTATGTATAACGTAAGGAACCAACAAAATTATATCTCTTTAGCAGAAGACAACACAATGTATCATATTGAATTCGTCAAAATATAACGTGCTACATACCTACCGATACGTGCTGCCTGATTTATTCCTTGTTATAGAATAATGTATAAGTATTAAGTGTAAATACAGAAACAGGTATAATAAATACTTTATCATTCATTGAACATGTTATAAAACCTATCCTACATCAGTTACACGACGATTTATTATTCATGTTGTGATTGAGAGATTGCATTCAATAAGTCTAGTAAGTAAACATTAAATAATAAAAAAATAAGTTAAATTATGTCTCATTAGTCCTGTAGTGAAAGCAGCTACAATGCCTTTCAAACAGCTACACTGTAATGTCCATAAGTTTGACAGTAGCTACAATAGATATCGCGGTAGTTGAGTTTGCAGAAAGTAAGACTTAAGCTTCGTAAGTATACAATAATTTCTATCAAAGACGTAAATAGGTTTAGACTATATAATTAATATATATTAAGACTAAAAATATGCTAGTATCGTAGGTAGATCGTAAGGTCCTAATGAGCAAGTCTAGACTAGCAGAAGTGTTTTCGTCGAGTGAGCAATTGCATGTGTGGTCACGTATTAAGCATTTCTTTCTGACTAAAAACGCATACCGCCGAGCTTTTTTCTATTGGATTCCGCAAGGATGCTTTAAGTTAACTTAAAGTAAGTCATTATTTTAAGCACATAATATTAAATGATGTTTTATTCGTTTACTAAGGACACAAATTTGTAATTCGTAAGATTGAACGTTTTGTTAAGTTTATATATGTGAATGTATCTAAAAATAAATTTAAAGTATTTATACGTAAGTCACCATTATTAAACGTTTGTACGTATAAATCACTGTGATTATAAATTTATACAAATGCTAGTTTTGGCCTTAAGTACAATAAGTTTTATCTAAATTTGAAAAATGTAAGAATGACACTAAACCATAGGGTATAATAATTTAACATTATAGTAAATGCCGTAATAAAACTTGTCGCTAAAGTCTGTACCTAAATCTTAAAATGTCAGCTACAAAGTTCAGTGTGTGCAGGTCATATAGGCAACTTTTACAATAAAACGTGAGGGGAAACTTCTCTAAGGCGAGCTTTAAACGTGCTTTAGTTTTACAAAGTATCGCGCGCTTGCCGACGGGTGGGACCTAGCCGATAGTATTAGTATTAATGTGTATATATATATATATATATATATATATATATATATATATATATATATATATATATATTTATATATATATGTAGAAACCTTCAACTGAATAACAGCTTTATAAAAAGTATTACTACATACTCATAAGATTAAAAGCGGTCGTTCGATTCTGATAAGTGATATAAATGTAATTAGATGTAAAGATGCTTACGTAGATGTTAGCGAATAGAAATGCTTATAATACAAATATCGATAAAACAAAAATATTAGTACAAATACATAGTAAGATTACTGATAGATTTTGTAAAATTATAGTACAAGTATAAAAGAGCGAAGTCGCGCACTCTTGGAACTTAAATGCGATGTTTCTTATGATTACGATTTTCACACAAATCACAAGTTAGCAGCAATATTTTTCAATTCATATCGCAATCACAAACAATGGTAGGATTTATTCTCTACTATTAATCATTGAACAAAATCTTACAGTCACGGCTTGTGGAGTGCCAGCGGAGAAGATATCACACGAAGTGAAAACCACGCTCCGTAGATAATTTTATTCGATAAATAATAACATCTAGTTCTATAAATTTTGTGGTGAATAAAAACTAAAAGAGAAGCCAATTGTAAGGCTTTATATATTTATGTATTGTCTCTTTTTAATCTGAATAGAACGGAAGCTCGAGGGAAGTGACAGACGGAGTCCGCTTCTATCCAATTCTGTTCTAGTTTTTTTAGATCTAACGAATTTTAACTAAATTCAAAAAGGACTATTGGAATCGATAGTATAACAAAACGACTATGAGCTTTTCCTTTTCAATATACTCCTAGTGCATAAAACACATTGTAACATGAACATGAGTTTTTGATACATGGGTAGTTTAAGATACAGTTGAAAAGTATTTTAATGCGACCGGTAAAGTTTCGTTTTAAAAACTGTCTTCTGTTTGTGTTATGTTATCAGACGTATTCTGAAGAATTTATAGTTTTTGAATACATTAGTAAAATACGAGTTAAAAACATTATTAACGTTTATGTATAAGTTAATACAACTATGTTAAAAATGATCCCCGATATGAAGACGTCTAACCGAACGACTGAGGGAACAGCTCGGGGTTATGCTAAGAGCTACTATCAATCACCGCGAGCAATAAGTATCTGAAGTTTACAACATCATAAGTCAAGGGGTAACATGATAAAAATTCTCTTGAAACATGTGCAATGTGTATATTTGTAAATAAACTTCACGAGTTTAATATTATATTATATAACGATACACAGGGACAAAATAGATATATCTAACAAACTTAGTATGTTTCAAATGCGAAAATAAATGATACAACGTTTTTAAGGTTGTAAATTGATTTGCAAATATGGCAGGTTATATAACAAGTTCCTTAAACATCACAAAATAACCGCTTTTATTCATTTTAACTATAACGATGATTTTTTGGCAACAAGTTGATTCGTAGATGATCTCGACAAATACTCGTCTTTAGGGACATTCCTGCTCCTTCACAATAAAATAATTTCGTTTGAACAACATCGATCGAGTAATGTAAAATTCTATTTGGACAAGTGTACGTAAGTTTTTTATAAATCCACTTATAATTTTTGTTATAAATTTGAATATTTTAGATATAAGATTTCCCCCTAAGTAGGGACTCATCACGATATTTCTGGAACCATAAGGCCTAGAGACTTGAAATTTGGTTGGATTATTTCTTTTGGGGTGTAAAGGATCCCGTACAACAACTCGCGAGATCCAAGCCATCCTCACCTGCTCTTGATGCACCCTCCTAATCAACAAACAAGGCTCTGGGTGCCACCAATCCGCATTGGATCATCGTGGTGGAAAATAGCCCTAAATGTCAATACCTACAAACGAAGGAAATCGATGAGATCTTTGAGGGAGACGTATGTCCAGCGGACGTCTACCGGCTGATGATGATGATTCCTTTTACCGAGTATAGATCAATTAATAATGTATTTTACAAAGCTCCTTCCCCAAAGAGAGTTGCGGGGTGTTAATAACGAAAAAGGGCCGAGAGGAAGCGGGTTGCCGCCGGCCGGGAATACTTCTGACAATTATAGCAAAGCGAGCGGCGAACAGCTAGTACTCGTATAAACTATTATGCTTCGTGTTTAATGATCATGATGATACAATCAAAAAAATTTTAATACTAAAGCGTTTATTAATGCATGACGTTATTAGCTATTATTATACACATTATAAAGACAAACAAAATATCCAGTCCGTCAACATGTGTGTATAGGATTGCGTAGTGAAACTATTCAATCACATGGGAACAATAGCTCGCTATTAATCTTCAACGACACTACATTAATCTACTCGATAATTACACTGATAGTTCACAATTTTAAAATATATAATATAAAATTAATACTACCTACCATTAAATAACTAATATATAAAAACACTTAGATAAGTAATTTTTTTTCCAAGTTTCTATCATATTTTAAGTACAATTTAGAAGTACTTAGATTTGTAATTCATGATGAATGTCTTAATTACTGGAGATCGTGAAGTAGGTACTACCGCTAATGTTTGCTACAAACGGTAGTGTGCAAACGTTGCCGTGTTCCGGTTTAAAGGGCGCTGTTGTTAGTGAAATTACTGAGGTAATGAGACTTAATATTTTACATTATAAGGCGACAAGCTCAATGCGGTGCTGTGTATGCCATTCTAATAACTAGTGCACGTTGTTATGAGCAGGGGTTCCTCTTACCATCAGCTAAACGTCTCTCACCCAGGGACGTGGACAAGGTTTATGTCTATCTATATTTAAATTTACCAATTTAGCAATGGTCGAAGCACCAATTATATACCTTTTGAGTAACTTGAGAGATCATTATCTAGATACGATTAAGGGAGTCAGGATATGCAGAGCTTTTTGCCTGTATGGAGCGCTCACTCCTGCCTCTATCTCATCGTTTTGAGGTAAAAAAAAATATTTAAAAACATACTTAAATTTAGTCAAAGAAAGAAATAATGTTGGTAGCAGTTTATTCATAATTGCGGAAGACTATTTGAAAAGCTAAAGCGACGATTGAACTATGAATCAAATTGCAATGCGAGATATTTCTATATCACAGTCAATAAATTAAATAGTTTTTTAGTTTTTATTAGTTATTATTATATAATCATTTTGAAAGGAATTTCACAAAATGAAGAGGTAGTTAAAAAAAAAACTTTAACACTGGACTTCAGTTTCACAGTGTTTAAGTTGGAACATTTAAGCAGCGACAATAATAACTGAGAAAATGGTTACAATGTACATTATCATCGTCAGCCGATAGACGTCAACTGTTAGACATAACCCTCCACTAAAGATCTTCATATTGATTGGTGCCGCGTTGCACGCATACAGTGGGTTCCCGCGATTCTCACCAGATCGTCGGTCCCTATATTATCGTATTTCTCTTAAAATCGCACAGTAAAAAAAAAAAACAACTGTAAAAGGCAACTTAGTGTGCAGTGTACAAAACTTATTTCAGCTGTTGTAATTAAATAGTACTGTAACTCTTATATATCACATTTCAACGAGCTCGAGCTATGTCCACATTTACTGCAAGCTGCAGCAGCCGTTTTTATAAAACGTTTCACCGCGAATGCCTCAGTTGCAACGTATCGAATGCAATTCATCAAGTTGTTAATGTAATAGCTTGCGGTTGAGCGCAATTTTTTTTCCCCCATAACATTCTTATAGTCACTTCTATTTGTGTGTGTGTGTGGTGGCCCGAATAAAGTGGCAACAGGCTCGCCCCCTGTTACATGGGATCTAATCTGACCACATCTGGCGAAAAGTGGGTGTTTATTCACCTCTGCTTATCCCTACTGGGGAAAAGACATGATACTATAAATAAGAAAAAAAAATACTTCTATTTTATTTCTGTGACAGAAAAAAAAAAAATCCTATGAAACCGCTATTATCTTGTACTATCGTTTTAATAAAGGCCTAACTAATTTAAAAGCTATGGATGAAACAAATAACTATTAGGTTCTTATAACTGTTTCTGTGTCGAAGATTTTTACATCATAGCGTAGAGGTTCCTTATTCCAATCCGTGGCTTCGTGTGGAGTTGGGTTCATGGCAGGATTTTTTCGATCTTGCCTAGGTAGGTATCTTCATGATGTAAATCAGTTACCATAATAGCTTTGCTTTGTTCTCACTGTTAAGGTATTAGAAGCTAAAGTTTTCTAAACGAACAGGTGTTAACATTAACAGCCATCATTATCACTTAATAGTAAACGAAGTTAAGGTCAAATATTATCTATGTTTCATTACTTTGCACCATATTGTGCTCGTCACCTTGAGACAAGATATTAAGTCCCGTTGCCCCCAGTAATTTCAATAGCTACAGCGCCTTTCAAACCGGTACACAGTAATGTTTGCACTCTACTGAACTAGTATCTGTGTTGGTACTTATCTAGACCGTCACCGGCGAAATAGGACCAGTAGAATTTCCTATTACATTATATTTTTTTAATGATTTTTATATCTTCGCAGATCTTAGAAAGAGGCAGGTTATATCAGGACCGGAGTACGTCTTATTTATTATATGATTTACGCATAGGTAATATGTAAAATTGTACTATACCCAAGTAATTATACGAAGAAGTTATTAACCTCGGTGTAATACAAATAATATATATAAAAGATAATAAATTGAAAAAAATCTCGTTTCATGATTAAATCGTGCGTCTGACAACAACAGCCTCGGAATCTAAAAAGTCGATTCGAAAAGAAAACGACTGAAAAGAAGAATTAAGGGACGACTAAAGTAGATGTAAATCGATTACAAAGTAATCCCGTTTTTTTTTTTAATTTCCTTCCTATCTGATCCGGTGCTCCGCTTATCAAATAATGGAGTTAGTAAATGTTATTTTATATAAATTTTTTTCATATATAATTTACTATTTTGGTACAGATCATTAATACAGCAACACAGTTTAGTATACAATACGGTTGTCATTGTATACTTTTGATAAATTTAAATGTTATATTGGAGTTAAATCCTAATGGGGGGGGGGGGGGGGTGTAAAGGGTCCCGCAAAACAATTCACTTGTCTTACTAGATTCTGGGATTCATTTCTTTAAAAACAAGTTGGAATCAAATTCCGTTCTATAATATGATGTACTTAAAAACAGATTTTTAGACGTCTCTGCTGTTGGAAACTGTCTAGGTAGGTAAAACCGCAGCTCGTATTTTAGCCACCAACCAGTACTATGCAAACATTACTGTATTCCGGTTTGAATGGCGTTGTAGCTAGTAAAATTAATTCAGGAACGAGACAACATAATACATAATGTGTACACATCATGTTGTTATGGGCACGCGAATAACTTTCCATCAGTTGAATGATTCGCTTTACAATAAAAAAATTACAACTATATTATAATAATAAATATAATTAATGTAAACAAACTATACAAAGATAATTAACTGAGTAATGATCTTTAACGTAACCAGTGATTGCTCATTTATCATAATCACGTCAAAGCAATGACATGCACCACGCCTTCTATATGTTTAATATGTGATACACTATATGAGATGATTGCTATAGAGTTAACTTATTAAAAATATAATATCCTAAACAGACTCATGTTAACAATATTATATGTTACTAACTGCTACTTGCCCGCTTTGCTGCGCGTAACATCCCTGCAACCCCTTTGGATGGTATAACATTTCGAAAAACCAATCTTAACTGACCTATACTCGGTAAAAGGAATATTCCTACCAAGTTTGTAATCACTAGGCTGGTTCCAGAAATACTGTGACGAGTCTCTATATAGAGGAGGAATGATTGTGTCAGTGACCTGGAGACGAATGTAAATATCGTTAGTGTTTATAAAGAGGTATTACAGGAGGTTAAAGCTCGTCCTCATTTTTATATGGTACTTAAGTGGCAATGAAGCCGTGGATGACGTAGTAAAGCGCTCCAAGAATATTTTGGATAATAATATATTGACGTTCAGAATACAGCAATGAATAATACCAGAAGATTTGTATAAGGATAGTAGTTAGCCAGGTAAATTCGAAAAAATTCTACCATTAAACAAACTCAATGAAAAGCTTCGGAATCTATTTAACTAAATGTTGCATTTTATACCAATCAGGATCTAACATGAAGTGTTCGATAATAAGGGTAAACAATGGCGCCGGGTAGTCCTTATCTCACATGTAAACTTCAAGTCCGCGCCTTGGACCTTAAGCCTCGTGGCGGTGTAGTTGAAACAACGAAGCTTTCATAAAGCTCTTTAATCTCGCCGCTCCGTAGTTTTCTATCAAGGCTTCTATTTATATTAGGTTTATTTCAGTGCTCTGTAAACTAACAGACAGTATCTTTAAAAGTATACGAAACCCGAATAATGCATTTAATTTAGTTTTGAAGACTACTCTGGTTATTCTATCGTTGGTACTATCAAAACTTTTTTTAATTGTTTTTTACGTTTCCTTTATCAATCATGGATATTATATAGAAGACGCTTCATACAAACGTACGTTGTTAATTTTGATAATTTATAATAGCATTAAATATTGTCGTATTTACATGGACTTTTACAAATCATCATCATCATTATCAACCGGTAGACGTCTACTGCTGGACATAGGCCTCCTCCAATGATTCCCACATTGAATGAATAGGGATTCAAATGAGTGAATTTGGGCTATTTTCCAACAGGCTGGCCCAATGTGGATTGGTTATTGGGAACCAGGACCTCGTTTGTTGATTAGCAGGGTGCATCAGAAGCAGGTGACGTTGGCTAGGTACCATGAGTTGTTTTTTGGAAATCCATATACCCCCAATCACAAAGAATAAATGTAATTTATAATTGAATGTTATAAGTAACTTAAATTTTGTAAATTATTTCCGTTTTTTTTTTCATCCAATGTGAGGTACAGTAGTATTTAAGATCCTCCCTAGCTGAAGATAAATCTTCCAAGATTTTCCGTAATTTATTATCAGTCTCAACATCTGAATGCTTTGGCTACAGATTATTTACGCTGGCTCGACCCGTTGGTGTAGAGAACCTTCGGTTTCCTGCGAATCCCTATGGGAAGAAAAATAATCGCTCGCGGCTGCTGGCTAAGAGAGCTCTTCCATTTGGGAAATGGTAAAAATATTACATTACGTGGTGATTTATTTCTAAAACAAACTACATCTAATAACTATAACACTAAGTACAATTATTTTTTATCTTTATTATCGACTGTTTATCTATAATTTTTTTTTCAGTTACAAACGGAAAATATTACTAAATGGCTCTAAAGGACATTAATGCCTTGGATATGAATTTTATTCACGTTTGAATTTTGTTTTGTGAAAATTATATTAAACGTTTATATTTCAAGAGATATCAAGATTTCATCCTTTTGTATTTATATCATTATTACTAATGTTATCAGTTAATCATTCCAAATAGTAATATAGTATTCTGAAAGGTATGGATCGGTTTTGAGTTTACTTACATTAAATTTCCCGACGGTATCGTAAAATAAGGTTACTCAGGGGTTTGTTATAGTTAACATAAAATATTTAACGTAACGTTGGATGTGTCATTGGTATATAAAAATCAATCCTATAAGGATTGCTAAGAATGTATTCTAATATTGATATAAATAAGAAAAAAACAGTGTAGTTTCACATGGGGTAGGAGAAAATTTGTATTTTGGTTAATTTGTTAGAGAATGAGATAGAGACAGTGTGGAAGAAGTAAACAGAAAAGAGCGATTGATCGAAAATTTTTTTGTTCACAGAAGTAGGATGGTATAAAAGCAACCAAATTGTGCTCATCGCATTGAGGCATGAAATTTTAAAGCACGTTACCCCTATAATTACACTAGTTATAACGCTCTTCAAGCTGGAATACTGTGATATTTGCACTTTACTTTTTGCTGCTAGAAATAGGAGCTGTGATAGTCCTAGACGGTCTTCGGCTAGAGAGACCTACCATCAGTAGCAGGACGGTAGAGAAGAGATACGACGAAAGAGCAGACGAAGGATAGGGAAACTATATAGAAACAATAATACAGTTATCTCTCTCTCTAGGGTTGTTCCCTAATATCTGAGGATCGTGGTTATTGCTGGCGTTGCTGTTTGTAGCGGACAATCTACCTCCACCGGTTTCTACAAATACATTGATAATTTTTCGTTTCATAAATACATTTTATACCGTCTTAAACAAGTTTCATTTCAAAATTCCACATCATAGTTTGCACACCGTATGGGTCACATAAACAACGACCTCGTATTATGTTTGATTAATAATCATCTAATGACTCAACGAAAATAAATTTCAAAGGGGATGTTTTTTTTGTTGTATTGTCATTCTTATGGTGATGTTTTAATAAAGTAAGTAATTACTTTAATACATCTTTTTATTATTACTTAATACATAAGGAATTACTCTCATTGTAGGTATTATTTAAGTTTTCGATATGTAGTGTATGTAATGATACGAGCGAAATTAATAAACAGTAATGATGTCATGATAGATTTGTACGTCACTTAAGTTGACAAAACTCAACTCGTTTGAGTTAATGGTAAAGTAGCTCATACCCTTGTAAAGTTGATCTAATTTGATGATACTATCTCCATTTTACTTTACAAAATAAAACCCCGTTTAAGATAACCGGTCAGAGTGAAATAAAATCAAATTATTTCTATGGATGTGTCCCAACGTTCTCTTTTAGGTCGATCCCGGTGGGATACCGGTCGCGTTTACAAGGAAAAGGCGGAAAAAGAGTGGCCAACGGTCAATGTTAAATAAAACTTAATTTCCTTTTTGTTGCTTGGATGTATTATAGAGCACTTTCGAATTTGTGAGATATTGTTAAGTTTTAGCTGACTTGCTTATACTTTAAAATTCTTTTTTTATTCAAGGAAGTGAAGCGACAAGCAACGTTCACCTGGTAAGTGATACGCAAGCCCATGACAATGGAGTACAAGTTAGCATGACATACACTGTACTACATCGTACTCGTCGCTTCTAGATACAGCATGCTTCGAAATCGCAACACAGTTATGTTTGCTCATTACTGAAGAGGAAACTGCGATGGTAATAGGTGGACCGGAAAGTGATGTCGTTTTCTTACGCTAAATACAAACACATTTTTAACGAGTCTTTATTTTTAATCAATGATGTATTCCCCATCATTGTCAATAACCTTTTGCCATCTAGTGAGTAAATTTTCAATCCCTGATCGATAAAAATTAATTGGTTTTTCGGCAAAATATCTAGAGATGGCATTTTGGATATCATCCAAATTTGCAAATGTTTTGCCACTTAAAAAGTGTTGCAGCGCTCGGAATAAGTGGAAATCCGATGGTGCAACATCGGGCGAATATGGTGGATGAGGCAGCACCTCCCACCCCAATTCATTAATTTTTTCTAGAGTTCGCCTTGCGCAGTGCGGTCTTGCATTGTCATGTTGGAGAATGACGCCTTTTCGGTTGACAATCGCTGGCCACTTTTCAATTAAAGATTGATTGACTCGCTGCAATTGTTCGCTGTAGAGGTCTGCAGTAACAGTTTCTCCAGGTTTCAGTAATTCAAAATGAACAATGCCGCGAATACTCCACCAAACACACAAAAGCGCTTTTTTGGGGTGTAAACCTGGCTTAGCAGTACTCCGAGGGATTTCATTTGGAGAGAGCCACTGCCTTTTGCGTTTTGGGTTATCATACAGGACCCATTTCTCATCTCCTGTGATCAAGCGATCAAAAAACGCTTCTGTGTTGTGTCGTTGAAGCAATAAGTTGCATGTGATTGATCGGTTAGCCTTATTCTGTTCGGACAGATTATGCGGGACCCAAACACCTGCTCTGCTTACTTTTCCAATCTGCTTCAAATGTTCTTGGATGGTCGACCAAGGTTTGTTGAGACTGTTTGACAATTCCTCGATCGTCTGACACGGATTTGCTTCCACTTCCGCCCTTAACACGTCGTTGTCTAACGCTGATGGTCTTCCTGATCGATACGAGTCGGAAAGATCAAAATTACCCGATTTCAACTTGGAAAACCACCTTTGGCATTTACGAATGTCCAGTGCATTTGGATAAACATCGCAAATGTTTTTGGTAGCAACTGTTGCGTTATTTCCCTTGCGAAACTCAAAGAGCATGCAATGCCGGATGTGTACCTCTTCTGGTATTTGGCTGGCCATTTTACCCAAAATTACAAAAAAAAATTGTAATTCAATTGTCTATAAGTAAAGAAATCACTATAACCTCACAATGTCTTTGGTACGCCTCTGAACAAAACAATGAGCTGACAAATGACAATCAAGTATTGGCATGCGCAGAAACGACATTACTTTCCGGTTCCCCTAATACTTACCTAGACGGTCTCCGACAGTGGAAACCTACCACCACCATGTCGATATCTTATAACTATTATATATTCTTTTCATTTTTTCATTGATATATTACCATAATAAGACTTCAAATTACCATTGCATAAATAACGTTATAAAGCACTGTAATTGTAATGCGACTGTTTAGACATTAACTGAAAATACTTTAAAGTTAGTTTAATTTAATTAAGCTACAGCTGAGTGTGATATTATTGAATGAGCTGGAGCTAGATCCAGCAGAGCAATCGCATATTTATGAAGCGGTCATCCCGCATCTGTGTAGTGTTTGAGTATGTTAATTTAATTAAGACGAAAATATTGCTTTGAAGTATTTGTTGCGATGAAAGATATAAAAATTTTCATTGGTGTTTGTTCGGTAGAATACACCAAGTTTTATTTATTAATCTAAGCGAACCGACAACGTTGCGTTTTCACATAATATTAAGGTGCTAGTTGAGATGTTTATACAGCACTATAGCGCTCGTCACCTTAAGTAATTATAGTTATTATGGTACCTTTCAAATCGAAACTAATGTTTGAATATCATTGCTTCGCGGTTACGCTTATATAGACGGACTTACTACTATTTTTTCGAATTACCAAAAAGTATATAGTTTCTGTTAAAAAAATTGATCGTTAAAGACAAATCGCAATTTCATTAACATCATTACAGCATTATAAAATTTTGATTTAGAGTAAACAGAAGTACAATATCATCAGTTGAAAAGTATATAGAGACCGGAATAGTTTTCTCAACTACTCCGCCAAACTTAAGATAAAGGCATCTCATAGGAAAAATATAGCCTTTTCGGCAGTACAATGTAGTACTTTTAAGGAAGAGAATACTTTAAACAGATTTTTATATAACTTTTCATTTCCTTGTACGTCGTTTTATAATTAGACTACACGGTACATTTGTTTCAGGTAGATACCGTTTATATAATTTATAAATTTTAGCTTTCATTAAAACTTGTTTGCAAGAGGCAAACGACTTGGCAAAAGCTAGTAAAGCAGCTCGAAAGGCGGACTTGTTATCTCTTTAATTAAAATTAAGATTGCAGTATGAACAGGAACAACAAAATAAACTAATTCATTATCAGAAAATTACATTTTTTTTAAGGTTATTTTAATTTTATATTCGTCTTTGTCGGTTTCCTACTGTCTTAGTTCATCTAGATACAATCTATTTCAACGTGTACTTAGTACTCATCATCATCATCGTTAAGTGCCCATGCTACTATTACTACTACTACTACTACTCATGCTCTAAAATTAAACAAAAAAAAACAATACAAACATGACACGGACAAAAAATAATTACAGAGCACACTCGTGAATTCGCGAGCGAAATACTACAATTGCTTTTACCCAGCGCTGGGGCGAATTGAATTTTTTTTAACGGGGTAAATTGCAAAAATGATAAAATATATACACAACTATATACCTATCAATCAATTGTATCACTTTAATCAAATTAATATAGAAGATGTATGCCCGGAATATTGCCTGGCAAGCATTACATGTGTTTATTTGCGTGGATGATTTCCTCGAGTCTTTGTAACTTTTAGGGATTTGATTTATTGTATGTTCAAGCCTAAATTATGTGCTTATCGTAAAGAAAGCTTCTGGGGAGACCACATATTGATAATAAATAATGATTGTGTTTAGTAGTGGGCATTACTAGGAATAATTGTGTGGGCGGTAAAGCAACAAATTACGATGGAAATCGTTAAGAGTATCAAAAATGTGAAAAGATAAATTAGCTGTCGAATAGCAACCCTCACGTTGATAGACGTTTTTATATTTTCATTCTATTTCCTGATTATTAAAAAACATCGAGCTCTCTGTAGAAATCTAACTTATTTGAGAGGCCGCCTGTTTCCTACGGCTCTTTTTTATTATATAAAAGACACGATATCGAAATCATAGATTTACGAAATATCTTTTTATATAGCTAATCCTTTGAACGGTACATCAGGAATAAAGAAAGAAACAGGTTCGCATATTTGCTACCAGCTCTTGTTTGATGTGCCGTCACTGCAAACATCGTAAACTGTTGTACGCGTTTTGGATATTTCTTTGATACAATATGGTAAATAAAGAATCGGAAATTGTCCATTTTATTATTATATAATACGTTATGACTTAGTAATCCTTACAGGCAATTTTCTAAACTAGTTAAAAGCTACTTTAATAAGCAGTCATGTTTTATTACACTTTTGAGAATTATCTTCAGTGATTTTTTTTTAAACAATTAAGCCAATTTAATACTTGTTCAGGAGCATCAATAAAACATAGAAACCAAAAGTGGTCTTTTCATGCCGATGTAGATATGTGTATTTGTGTTGTATATTTTATTCACAACTTCCAAAATAAAATTTCTAAATATGTTCATTTACACGATGTACTTGCTATCGATCATTCGGAGCTCTATTTACAAACATTGTACGAGTATAAACTTAGCAAGAGCTAGGTCTCACAAGTATATCGATTTCACTAAAGAACTGATCTGTGTAAAAATTATGTAGACGCAATGGGTCAAGAGCCTTTACATGGAGCGTTAACAGCTGACCATCTAGCTAAGATGAAGAACTATAGTAAATCTAGACATTGGCAAAATATTCATTATTTTGTAATTACATCGATCATTGATGGTAAACAAACCTCCCTGTGTAACATATCAGTTTAAAAAGGAACAATAGATAAGATTTTATCTTCTTTTGGATATCTTTGTCTATTCACTGTTATTTTAGCTAAGCTCTGTAGAATTGGTTATGTTTTATGAAAAAGTGTGTAAAGGTATCTCTAGTAAAACTCCAAATATAACCTAGATATAGCAAATATTATTAACCATTACCGAGGAACAAAAAAAAAAGAAATAATAGGTTAGCAAATATCTCCCTTCCGCCTTTTTGTCTTTTGAATTTCGCGGCTATGTACAAAGCGCTACAGAGCTCGTATCTGGCAATACTATACATAATTTGAAAGGTCTTGACATAACCTACAAAACGACGCTATGCATAATTAGTTTGGATATTGCGTTCAACAGTTATAGACGTGTAAACATGCGAGTTCACTAACGCCGAATTTGCGCTATTTTAAAGTTTTCCTTCGTTAAAGGCAAATCCGCTAGAGAAACGTTCCGTGAGATTAATGGTGTTTTGGGGGATGGTACTCTATCACTTCGAACCGCGGAGGAATGGTTTCGACGATTCAGAGCCGGTGAAAACGACACCATGGATAAGCCAGCCGGCGGAAGACCTGTGACGACAAATACCGATCAAATCATGGACTACATCGAGTTAGACCGGCATGTGGCATCTCGTGACATCGCCCAGGAGATGGGAGTTAGTCACCAAACCATTTTAAACCATCTGCAGAAGGCTGGATACAAAAAAAAGCTTGATGTTTGTGTGCCGCATGATTTGACGCAAAAAAACCTTCTGGACCGAATCAACGCCTGCGATATGCTGCTGAAACGGAACGAACTCGACCCATTCGTGAAGCGGATGGTGACTGGCGACGAAAAATGGATCACATACGACAATATCAAGCGAAAACGGTCGTGGTCGAAGGCCGGTGAATCGTCCCAAACAGTGGCCAAGCCGGGATTGACGGCCAGGAAGGTTTTGCTGTGTGTTTGGTGGGATTGGAAGGGAATCATCCACTATGAGCTGCTCCCATATGGCCAGACGCTTAATTCTACCATCTACTGCGAACAACTGGACCGCTTGAAGCAGGCGATCGACCAGAAGCGTCCAGAATTGGCCAACAGGAAGGGTGTAGTGTTCCACCAGGACAACGCCAGACCGCACACTTCGTTGATGACTCGTCAGAAGCTACGGGAGCTCGGATGGGAGGTTTTATCGCATCCACCATATAGCCCGGACATAGCGCCAAGTGATTACCACCTGTTCCTGTCCATGGTGAACGCCCTTGGTGGTGTAAAGTTGAACTCAAAAGAGACTTGTGAAAAGTGGCTGTCCGAGTTTTTCGCAAATAAGGAGGGGGGCTTCTACGAGGGAGGTATTATGAAGTTGCCTTCTAGATGGATACAGATTATCGAACAAAACGGCGCATATTTGAACTAAATCCGATTACTGTAACACTTTTTATAAAGCATTGAATAAAGAGCAAAAAAGCGGAAGGGAGATATTTTCCAACCTTATATATAAAATTAATAATTTTATATAAGGAAGGAAAGAAGCATGGTAGCTCGCTGGCCTAATGGTTAGAGCGTGCGGCCTTCACTCCGAAGGTCGCGGGTTCGAATCTCGGCATGTACCAATGACTTTTATGTACATTTGTGAACTTTAGTAACAACAGCGAGATACAAACGGTGAAGGAAAACATCGTGAAACTAATAAAACCCGCACATGAATTGGAATTTATTCTAAGGTGCGTGTGAAGTCACCAATCCGCATTGGGCCAGCGTGGTGACTATGGCCCAATCGCCGTCATATTGAGGGTATGCCTGTGCCCCAACAGTGGGGACGTAAATTGGCTGTTAAGGTATGGTATATAAGGATCGTGTAAACATTCATATAAATTAAATACTAGGCTCAAATTTTGATGTTATAAACATACGTCAATTTTATCTACTTTTATACACTTTAGTATACAAATCTGATTATATATAACAATAGATATATGTTTGGATTCACATGATAAATGTTTTACACAAAATTTGTTATAAATAAATAAAATGAAATTTTCTACGTGAGTGACTACACACAATTTTGTTATTTAAATTGTATTGCGGCGGAAACATTTTTTTGGTGAAAATCAACGGATGCTCGTTTATCATTCCGTCAAGTCGGCGGCGGGGCGGGTGAGTCTGCGGAGCTTTTATTTACCAATTACATTTGGCATACTTTTATATATACATTCTATTATATTACAAAAATTATGTACTTAAATAATCATTACTGAATTTTATTGTGAAAATGTAATTTAAGCGTTCTATTTAACTGTACCAATCAATGTCAAATTGTGTATGTAGTTGAATGGATAGCAATTAGTGTAGGATTTTAACTTAATTTAAATTAATTACTACTACTCTTTTAGTACACTAAATACTTTATACGTTAATAAGTAAAAACACAGTTGTCAAATAAGTGATATAGTGAAATAGTATTTAATATAAATTTGAGTAATGGTAAGTTATCGCGTAATGTTACATTCATAGTTTGACTTCCGTCCTGACTTTATCTTATAAGGTACTGAGCCTGGTAGGATAATAAATACCTTAAAATCCTTAACCGTTATTATTTCATAGTTACCCTAATGAGTTAAACTAAAAATATCGTGAAATAGACAGTAACTAATTAAAAGATTTTTTTTGTTTAACGACAAGTTTTTTAAACAGAATTTAAATATCGTATTAATTGAAGTGCCACCACAGTTGTTATTTCCGCCGCCAAACAGTAGTGGAAAAATATTACTGTGTTCCGGATTGAAGAGAGTTGTAGCTAGTGAAATTACACGAGGTAACGAGACTTAATATACTATGTCTCAAAGCGATGAGCGTAATGTGGTGCAATGTATAACTTCCCAACGCCGCGTTGTTGTGGACAGGCGTATGACCTTACCATCATGTGAACGTCCTGCTCGTTGCTTCGTTGAATAAAAAATGGAACAGGGTATATTTATTCAGATAACCATAATATATAGCAAAATATTATATTAGCGAATTCTTCTTCGATGAAGTTTATAAGAATACCACTAGATGTTTTGCTTACAGATTCATCTCGTCGATGTATATTATACATATATCTGCTGTGCAGCGACGATGGATCGCTCGTATATGAACCGTCGCATTTGTTTTTGTAATTGAATTATTCGGACGTCATTGCTGGACAACTGAATTCAACGTCCTGATGCAATCGTTAATATTCGACAGACGCTATTGGCTTCAGTAATTAAAGGAATGCGACCAGTTCATTTTAAGTACGTCAACCAACGTCAAACAGGTTCGTCCTGGTAAAGGAAATGGTGATTGGTTTGTAAAATAAAAATTTGTATATGGTATAAGAGCACTGTATGAAGGTATGAGTGACATTTATTAAAATTGTTATTGTCGTTATAAAAAACGAAAGGAAAAGAAGGTGAAACTAGAAGCATTCACGTCGTTAAATATTATATATATTTTCGAAGTAGTGACGAGACGAGCGAGATGTTCACCGTTCGAAAGAAACCCTGCTTTTGAGAAGTCATGATTATGTAAGATTCTTACTAAAACTATTTGGTGCTTTAAATCAGTGCATTCGGAGAGGTTCTCATAGTAGCAAGTATCAAAGAAGAGCGATATTCTCCCAGACAACTTTGTCTCACGCGGGTTCGCTTATTGAGCGAAACGGATTCCTACCTTCAAGGCCCTCGAAATCCCATAGATTCTTTAAGTCGCCTTTTACGACAGACAGGGACTATCTTAGTCTTTTTCTTAATAATCCGAGACTACAGGGCTGCAAAAAACAAAGACCTATTATCAGTTTTAATCTTTTCGACAATCGATGCTACAAGATACAACCATCACCTTTATAAACAACTTTCAAGCTTTAATGACGTAAATAAAACTCCACTAAAAGGTTTTCAAAGAGAACATAATAAACTGAACGAACTCACCGATTTTTTTTGGATCGTCATTTTCTCTTTGAACTTCAGAATTTCAGCATAATCGAAATTCTGATTTCAACATTGAAAGGTAAAAAGATTTCATCGTTATCATTTGATTTATTGAAAGAATTTTAAAGGTCCGTTACTTATATACAATATTGATATATTATGAGTTTCAATACAAAAAAATTGTACGGATTGAACAAACCCTTATTTGATATAAAATTTATTAAGTACTACTCATTATTCGTTTATGAGAATCGTGTATTCAAAGATGACAATTCGTTTTATATATCGGTATTTACAAGAGATAACTGTACATAACCTATCTCTTGTAATCATATGAACGTTATCAACAATATCTAAGGTTCAGTATTAAAGTACTGTATTAACGTTGTGTAAAGATCAAGCCATCAAGCTTTGTATTAGTAAAAGGGCTGTTAATTAAATACAACTAAGTTATAATTCAATTAACTTGTAGTCACGGAAGCATGCTTTCACGAACCTGTTATTACCTTGTGTGACAACATTTCAATTATGGTAATCAATTTGAAGTTGAGTTGATGTAAGCTTTATCTACTTACGTTGGATTTTAGTTGATAATAACATTACATTAACCAAGCGTTTATATCAGCCGTCAAACAGTAGGAAGTTAACATTACCTTTGTAGTTAGTGAATTGGGACAACGCTATACCATCGTGTCTGTGAAAGCGTTGATTGTAATATAGTCCTAGGTTAACTTGTTGTTGTATAACTTACTTTTCGGTAATCATACATAGAAATACTTTAACATCAATATCGCAGATTAATGCCGCTCCACTACATCAGCCTGGACCCCGGTAAAGCGGTACACTTACACCAGAAGTTATCTTTGTCTGGTGTTACAATGATGACGAAGCTTCCAATACAACGTGGTTCTAGTTATGATGATATACATGGTACCTCATTGTGCTTGTCGCTTTGATATATAAGGTGTTAAATCTCGTTACTCCGGTAATTTGATTAGCTACAACGCCTTTCAAACTGGAAAACACTAATGTTTTTCTGTAGAAATCGGAGCTGCGGTGGTAACTAACCAGACGGTCTATGATTAGTAAACATATAAAGTTTAAAATAATTTATTGTTTATTACAAAAGTGATTAACTTAATAGTATTAAAGACATTGCAAAGAGCAGCTATGCGTTAAATTAAAATAAAGAAATTGTGTATTATGAAAAAGGAAAAAATTAAGAAGGATAAAGAAGCTAAAGAACGAAAGACAAGTTGACGTTTCGCTCGCACAAGAGTAATATCTCGTTGAATATTACTTTTAATAAACGCCATGAAAGATATAAAAATGAATAAATTGAACAATAAACAGTATATTGAGTTTATTGGTTATATTATGTGCAGATGGTAAGTAGGGTAGCTCACTAGTTTTAGGTTTAAGTCGCCGGAGACTGTCTAGGTAGGTACCACAACAATACTTATTTTTGCCACCAAAATAAGTCTGTAGATGTTACTGTGAAGTAATTTCATTACTGGGATATAGCACAATGTGATGCTGTGTCATCATTATCAGCCGATAGACGTCCACTGCTGGACATAGGCCTTCCCCAAAAATCTCCACATCGATCGATCTTGCGCTGCTCGCATCCAGCTGCATTGCTTACAGTGGGCCTGGTGAAAAAGCTTCAAGTCGCACAGAGAGGAATAGAAAGGGCGTTCCCCTGCGTGATCGAATCAGAAATGAGGAGATCCGTAGGAGAACTATGGTCACGGTTTAGAACATAGTCCAAAATATAGCTAGCGTCAAGTGGCAATGGGCAGGACATATCGCTCGAAGGACTGACAGCCAAGGGGGGCACTAAGGTTTCCGGTGGCGATTGCGTACCGGTAAACGTAGTGTTGGCAAGCCCACCACCAGGTGGTCCGACGATCTGGTGAAGGTTGCGGGTGCTGCATCACCCTAATTAGCACCACGTTATTATGGGCAAGCGTATCACTTACCATCAGGTGAACGTCCCGTTCGACTCTTCGCTTCGTAGAATAAAAAAATTAAACGTTTGCTACAATCAAAATAAATTTTATATACTGCTATGTTATACCGAGTTGTGTTCGAAGAAAGCAAAGTGAATTCCCCCATTTTGGACAAAAGCAGGCGGAATGTCATTTATCATAATCACGTCAACCCCGTAGTTGTTCAGCAGTGGCGGGGCCATGTCTCTTCTGTTCGAATTACCATGACCGATGGGAGAAAACTTTATTGTGAATTGTTTTTTTTCATTTTAAAAAGCTTTGTTGTGTAGCGACTAAAGATATTAAAAAGCCATCTTTATACAATAGTAGCAGAGCCTCTTGCTAGTATAATATTATACAATGGATGGTTACTCATTAATATACTTAATGATTATCTTTATTCGCCAACGCGACGAGACGAGCGAGAAGCTCACGTAATGGAAAGCGCTAGTTAAGATACATATCATCACTTTGTGCTTGTCGCCTTGAGATATAAAAAATTTCCTCCATCATCAGCCGTCCACTGCTGTACGTAGGTCCCAAAGATCTCCACATCGATCGGTCCTGCGCAGTCAGCTAGGTCTCCGGCATTGCCGGGCATAAGAGGCCGTAGTTTTTAAGTGTTCATATGGGAGGATTTGGGCCATTTCCTACCACTCTGGCCCAATGCGTGTTGGAGGCAGGCTGTGCCTCGTTTGTTGATTAGCACGGTACATCAGTAGCAGGTGAGGTTGGCTTGAGTCCCGTGAGTTATGAGGGCCCACTTACACGCAAAAATTTCCTCTCGTCGGTAATTTCTGCCATATTATTGTAAAATTCCTCAAACTTGTGATCGTGAGAAATAAGAACGCAGACATATTAAATCCTTAACTACGATATTATATGCTGATACGAACATAGATAAAGCAATAAGAGGTCAATAAAGAAAATACCAATACACTTAAGACATTTACGTTATTAGCATTAGTATAGAAACTGCTATTTTATACTGTGGTGTTAATCTGATCGTTTAAATGTTGAAATGTAATGCAAAACGAAAGCGTCCCATGTTTCGAAATGAACGCACCTGCGGGTCCCTGTTATTGCACAGTAATTTACATAGCATTCGCATTTGAATGTTATAAACCTTTATACGGGTGTATAGTTTACTACCTTCTGTTACATTATTTCTCAATATCAACCTGCATAAATAAAAATAACATTAATTCTACAAATTTATAAACATAAACAAAAATAAATTAAAACTTATGTCAATTGTTGTACTTTTTGAGGGGCACATTCCCTCCCATAGATAATCAAAAAATATGTTACTGGGTAAATATAATAAGGAGATATGCAAACCTATTTATGCCGCTATACAGTATACATATATTACTGTGTTTCGGTTTGAAGGGTGTTGTAGCTAGCGAAATTACTGTGGTGACGAAACTTATCATCTTAAGTCTAAAGGCGATGAGCACAATATAGTACGAACTTAACTATCGTCACATTGATATGGGCAAGAATATCACCTACCATCAAGTGAACGTCTTGCTTGCCTCGTTGCTTATATTAAATAAAAAAAAAAAAATATTTGCAGCTTTTTAGATAGAAGAATTGTCTGGAAATACTTACAGGGGACAATTTCTTAGGTAATGTAGTCAGCGAGTGTCAAAAAAATTTACAGACAATAAAAGATTGCAAATGACTTCGCTGAAACAAAAAGAATCTAGTATACGAGGTATTTTCTGCCTCTTACGTATGAGAATACAAGAATGCTAAAGAATATACAGCAGCTGATAGAAAACGTAATATTCAATAACAATGAACAGTTCAACTTAATGTTTTTACTACTAGGATTCAGGATCTTTCCCACGAGAACCAAAACTACTACGTTGGTCAATGTATAAATATAGTATAAAAATAGCTTTTGCTTTTGCTTTTACAGCAAACCTGTGCTTTCTCGGTTCACTAACCGAACCTATCACCGTTACAAAAAACCGATAAACGCTAGAAAACATCGTGAAATTGATTTTCACGAGTGAAAAATCTAAGTCTATCCCCTAAGTAAAGCACTCACATTCGGGATGATGCCGGCAGAGGAGGGTAGGATTTACAAGGAAAAGGCGGAGTAATTGCTATACGAATGTGCAGCGTTCACAAGAATAAGGTTTTTTTTATGTCTTTTTCGCACATGCGCTTTACAGTTATAACCGGGGTTAATTATTAAAAATATTTAATTATCAAAATTTTCAATACTTTTTTGTAAGAATTTAGAAGCTTCATCAAGTGCTCTATTTATTTTTGATTACAGAAATGATAATATGAATACAGTATAATCATCATCACAAATGACCTTGAGAGGATCGTAATTGTGGCATGAAATCGAGCCTAATGTTGTAAGGTAGAATGTTAACTGCTGTACTACTGTTTAAAATGTGTAAGATTCTAATGACAAATACCGTCTAGGTAAGTACCACCGCAGTGCTTCTTCCTATAGCCAAACTGTAGCGTGCTAACATTTCCGATTCCGGTTTATACAGCGCTGTAGCTAGTGAAATTACCGAGGCAAGGACACCTAACATACTTAAGGTTATGAGCACAATATGGTGCTGTGTATATCGTCATAACTAATACCATGTTATGGCTAGACGTATCACTTATCATCATGTATACGAGTTGCTCATTTCGTCGCATCATCCAATATACGAAGATAATTTTGTTAACCCGACAAACCTATGGTTCGTAAAAATTAGTATAAAAGTTTGTTATCAAAAATCTATATATATAAGGATGTGCTATATACATATAGAATACCCTTTGTTCGCCTATCACGTGCAAACTAGTGAAATGCGATTGCTCTCAAGGAATATTTCAGACAAATTCAAGTCTAATTTTATATTACAGCGACCCGTTGTCGGGGTAAAGTTGGTATTTAATATAAGATGTAAACGACAGTCGGAGTAAAATTATTGTTATTATTACATATTAAATTTATCACACAGAAAGATATTAAAATTTTTAATTGTTATACACCATGCGGGACCTATCCCACTTCGAGTGTCGCTCACCAGCTGGTTTCATGTCACGAGTTTATGACTACCATACGTCCCATAATAATAGCGTCACTGTTTCCATAACAAACAACCGATCATAACCTATAATATACATCTCATCGTTTTTGTTAGTTAAACACGGATATTAATAGTTTCCAATAGGAAATTTAAAATTTAATAAAATAAGTAACTTATTAACAAAATTCAATTATTTCAAATACTCTATGACAACAAATTAATTGTTTATGGAGGAACTAGTTAAAATGACGGTTTAAAATAAATCAATACAAGTCCTCTTTCAGGCTCCAAATATAGATCTAGGAATCATCGTCATTATGTATATATATTTATTTATCTATATTAATATACAAATATCAATAATGTGATTTTGTGTTATTAAATGCTTAATAATCGCATAACTACAAGAAATCAATATAATAGTATTTTTTCCTTTGCTCAATATTCCATCTCGTCTCCCATCGTTTTAGTTAACTAGTAAATAATGCCTGAAGGCATGCACTCGGCTTATTCTAAACCTAATTTTTGCGTGTTTTAAAAAGCTTTAAAATAAATATAAGTTATAGTGTAATTACATAGAAAAGTAATAAAAAACTGTACAATATTATTGTGTTTTGGCGTGTACAAAATATCTCTAAAGCCGTTAAATTACTAAATCCAAACGAATGTAATTAAATCTTTGTTTCCCCAGTTAACTACGCTATTCGTTTTCTGTACGGATACAAGTAAATAGCTAGTTTTAATTAAAATCAAATGAAACGTTAAAAGGTAATGTTCAAATCAACAGAAGATATTTTTTTACTTAACGCAGCAACGAGACGAGCGGGACGTACTTTTGATCGAGATACACCTGCCTCTAGTTAGGATCGTATACACTGCACCACATTGCGCTAGTCTCATAATGGCATAGGATCTTGATTGATGTTGTGGAAGTCTCGTTACCCGTGTAATTGCACTAGTTACAATTCCCTTCATACCGCAACTCAGTAAAGTTTGCCCACTACTTTTTGTGGCGACGGAAATAAGAGCTGTGGTGGTACCCGCCTAGACGATTTCCGGCAACCTAGACCTACAAACAGTAAAATTTCATATTTTTTGTTATCTAAAAGTAAAAGGTTCTGTATAATAATTCGCTGTAGTAAATAAAGCCCAGAACTAAATCTTGTAGCTGACAGTAAGTTATATAATAACTTAAGCAGGGTATCTTTATAAAAGGAAAAAATTTGGAAGATGTGCTTTGTATTTTTTTTGCTTTGTTATATTCATGAAATTATATCATCACAATTTATAATTCTATAAAGGACTCGAATAAGTATTGGATTTTAAATAAAAAAAAAACACATGTACGAGGGATAGTGATTAGATTAAAGTTGGAAATTTCTAGATTATTGTAAAGACTTTAAACAACATAAAATGTTATATGTAGTCTAGACAAGGAAGAGCGCTCATTGTAGGAAAACTCTATCTCTTTGCATTCCTTCCATAATATTTTTAATTAAAACTTAAAACCGGTAAATAATATGATTAAATTAGAATATAACTAATAGTTAAAGAGTATATGATGACACGTGTATTGGGAAATAAGCAATTATCATTTAAGATAGTAAAAAGTATTATCGAGATAACAAGTATGTTGATAAAGATTACATGTTGTTAAATAAATTAAAACTGTAGTAGTAGTAAATGCTGGAAAATGGTAAATAGTAGTAAATGGTAGAGAAAAGTTATAATAATTATATTCCGCGGACACAGCCTATCCGTTCTTAATAGAGAAAAGATACGAACAAGACCCGCATATAATATATATGAAATCTGTGCTGATAACTTGTAAGTGTGCTGTAAGGTCAGGATGAGAATTCTTGTTTTATTATCATCATCATCAGTTTATAGACCCCCACTATTGGATATAGGATTTCCGTAATAATGTCTTAAACGACTGGCAGACAACAGGTGTTACACCCATTTCTATGCAGTAGATAGGGATCGTCGTGTTATAGAAGTAGTAAAGAAAATTATCAAATTTTTTTTAATACTTTTTAACATATAATAATCAAGGTTTAGTTTTTTTACGCGGCGGATAGTGAATTATCAAATATTTACATAATATATGAAAAAATCCTTTTAGACACATGTAATGTCTAAATAAGATCTTAAATAAATAAAACAACAAGAAGAAACAAGTAAAACATTAAAGTAGAAAATACATATTTTAAAAACATTTGATTTTTCATTAATTTCCAATATATCCTTTCTTTGTTCGTCAATAGTATGTATGAACAGTTCGTCTACAGTACGTCTGCACTGATAGATTACATTAAATGGGTGCAAATGCCACTGAGATTCATAAACCATATAAAAAAAGATCGCAGAAAACAGGTTTTAATGTAATTCTTATACAAGGTGTGTTTATGCTGAAGTTACGCCTAGTCTGCAGCAGGACATAACTTTCTAGATAATAATAAATTCTAACGCTGACCGACCACCTATGTCAGTTACATAGTTTAATACCACACCCCTACATAGTAACAAGGGCCATGTGAAACTATTTAGTGTTTTTCTTAAGTTATGTTGGTTTATACTTTATTGAAAATATATAATGGCTTTATTTCATTAATCGACGAAACGGACGGGACAATTACCTAAAAGTAAGTGATATGCCGGCCCATAACAACAGCGCCAGTTTGGATGACATACAGCACCACATTGCGCTCGTCGCCTAAGACATAAGATGTTGAGTCTCGTTACCTGAGTAAGTACACTAGCTACCACGCTCTCCAAAAATATAGTTAATAAAACTAAATTTTAAAACATTTTATATTTTTGTTACTTTAATCAAAAATTATTAGACTTACTACCGCGACTAAAGTAATTATTGTTTTACCAATTGCCATGCTCTCAGAAGGACTGAGGTAAGTCTGCTTAAAGTCTACTACATATAGAAGTAGGTCTTTATAGCCGGAAACCGACTAGGTAGGTACCACTGCAGCCCCCATTCCTTCCGCCAAATAGCTTTGTAAATAGTGTAATTACCGGAGTAACGAGACTTAATATCTTATGTCTTATAAGAATGAGCGCAATCTAGTGCTGAGTATATCATCCTAACAAGCTCCATGTTGTTATGGGCAAGCTTATCCACTTACTATCAAATGATGGCTTTGCCCACCTCGTAACTATGATAAATAAAAAAATTCAATTACATTCGAGTAAAAACGTGTTGTGTGTAAAGTTTGCAACCTGAAACTGTCAGAATCTTATAAGCAGGTTTTTTTGTTATTATTGTCACAATATCTTCTGCGAACTACTGCTTTATGATGATTACGTACCTGAAACAAGAGAAATAAAATATGAATATTCAACTCATACGCTATTCTGAACAAATTATTGGGGAACACTCGGAAATAAAAAAGCATTGATCGCGAGGCCTATCTTCACTTTATAACATATACATATAACTTCAAATGAGTACTGTAAATAAATAAATATAAATGTGTCGTACTTCCGCTTTTCTGGCTGTAATATAGAATTATACTGCAAACAAGTTTCATTAGCAACCGCATAAATATGTTTATAACTTAATTAAAAATAAAACGTTGAAAGATCTATCAAATACAAAAAATAAATAGCCTTTAACCCCATGTAGATACGTTCACTGATTTTTACGTGATCGGCGAACACAAAATCCATTTTCGTTATATATACATACATATATAGATTTTTTTTTTGTACTTCTCTCTATGTAAGTAAAGATTGTCTGGACTCTATTATACAACTTTTGTTACGCTATCTTCTTAACCCTTTCTTCATATTTCTTTCTATCGTCTCTGTTCTTACATTCTATCTTCATATTATGTATCTTTTTTTCTTATCATTCCATCTCCTATACATATAATGTTTATGGTAATAACTAGATTTTGCTATCTCTAATCTTGTTTTATAAGGAGTCTAGATGAACTATATAATTGCCAGCTGCATTGTGAAGGATATGTAGCCAGATTTATTTAACTGCAAAGACGACAATGATAAATGCTTATCGTTGTAGATAGCTCACTTAGACAGAACTTAGCTTTGAGACAGTTCTAAATGAAGAGATAAAAAAATGTATTTTTTTCTTCTTATTCGACAAAGCACTGAGACGTTCAGCTTATGGTAAATGATACATTTAAGCATTTCAACGTGGAGTTACTTACAATGATATACACAGCACCATATTATGCTTGTCGCCTTGAGACATAACGTGTTAAATTTCGTTATTCCAGTAATTTCATTACAACGCCCTTCAAATCGTACCATAGAAATATTTGCATGGAACGTGGATGGCAACTGATACAAATATTTAGATATCAACTTTCTTAGATATCTTCAGTACACAATATGAGACTAAGATTTATTAGGATTTTTTTGGTGTATGAGTGAAATACAAAAACATTAATTAAAAATAACAGTTAATTGCCAGAATTAGCATGTGGCACGTTCATAAAATGTCCTTCTTGCGCCAAGAGCTTGGCAGCACACGAGAAGTGCCTGAATACGACTGCACAATTACACAAGTAGTAGCTCGCTGGCCTAATGGTTAGAGCGTGCGGCTTTCATTCTGAAGGTCGCGGGTTCAAACCTCGGCATGTACCGATGACTTAATATTTAAGTTATGTACATTTGTGAACTTTAGTTACAACAGCGAGATACAAAAACGGTGAAGGAAAACATCGTGAGGAAACCCGCACACTGATATCATCTTTGTGTGTGTGTGTGTGGTGGTCCCAATAAAGTGGCAACAGGCTCGCCCCCTGTTACATGGGACCTAATCTGACCACATCTGGCGAAATGTGGGTAGTTTATTCACCTCTGCCTACCCCTACTGGGAAAAAGGCGTGACTATATATATAAAAAAAAAAAAAAAAAAATTACACAATCCAAATACTTTTCTGTTATATACGTAAAGTTCATTAAAATACTGTAGGGTGGTAAAAAACATTATTAGCTTTTGTAATTTTAAAAAGTAGAACAAGAACGTTACTGTTCGAGAGGCATAGCTTGTGAAATTAATGCGGTATCGATTTTTAACTTCATGTCAGGATACTGTGGAGTATAGCGCCACGTTGCTATGGACAGGTACAAATATTATCTGTACCCCCAAACTAAAAGTTATATAATATATGTAGTTTCGTTAGTCAAAAATACACTGTTATTTTGAAAAAAATAACACGCAAGGCATTTATTATGGTGTGCAGATTTGATGAATAGTGACAGCGCTGTCTTTTCACTTGTAAAATAATTCAGCAACGCGTCAGTTAGGTGCCACAGTGCGGCCGCCGAACACCAATCAACGTCAATAGCTTTGATCGATTGTACAACAAAAACGCATATACAATTTTCAGTAAAACATTGTTCGCGACTAAAGTTCTGAAACTGAAAGACTTGAAATATCAATCCGCATTTCCTAATAATTAATACTGTAAGGACTGACTAGTGATATACGAAACTCTACCGCAGAATAGTGCACAAAATATTTACCAATAGTTTCTGATCCCTCTGTCGTTTTCTCGAATAAAAAAAAAGATTTTGGGTGATTTCTTCCTATGAATACTTCTATTTATTTAAATCTACGGTGGTATTTTTAGGCATCATTTCATAAAATAACGGCACATAAACATTTAAACAAAATTACTAAACCGATTTAACTCAACGGGAGCTAACTAGAGCCTCGAGGGGTTTTTGGTTGGCCATTGGCCGCAAAACACGGCAAAGGCGGAATAAATGGCCGCACAAGTGTCCGTTTTCAGACAAATTTATTTTCGCTACCGGACGCTGCACTCGAAGTCACGTATGTCTATATATCTTTTACAGATATTCCACAGATATTGTTTTTCATTTCATATAAGATAATAAAATTTTACAAAGCGCTGTCATCCCGCATTTGTACTGAACTTGTCTAGGTAGCTGGCACTACCGCAAGGCCTACTTCTACCGTCACACGAAAGTGTTAAAATATTATTGGGCTCCAGTTCGAAAGGTGCTGTAGCTAGTGAAATTACTATAATAATGGGACTATATATATTTTACGGTAATGAGGATCGAGTGCAATGTATATCATCTTTACCAGGTTCTTGGTAGTCTCCTCGCGTCTTTGAATAAAAAAAAGGAATCAACTTAAATATTTAAATTTACAATTGAAATTATCTCTTTGGCTATGAACAGCTGTGAAGTCGTCATAGCTCTGTTCTTGAGATCTACATCCACGAAAGACGCGACTTCGATCCCCACTAACATTAAGTTTGAATCTGTAATAAATGAAAATCTTCTTCCTCCTGCCCTTTTTCCAGCTATGTGGGGTCGGCACAGAATGTACATATCTTCTATATCCCTCTATCATTCGTCATATCTGAATTCACACTCTTCTTACGTGTCTTTCACACAATCCATCTCTACCCTTATTAACCGTCCACGTTCATTCTCGTTAGTTTCTTTGTTATATGTCCATCATCCTTCTGCATAACATGCCCGTACCATGCTAACCTTTTGCTCCTTAATTTCTCTGTCACCGGAGCAACTTTCAGACTTCCTGAAAAATACTCATTCTTAATTCTATCCATCCTTGTCACACCGCACATCTATCTTAATATTCGCATCTCAGCCACATGCAATAAATGAAAACATTGTGAGAAAATTAACCTATTTCTAAATTAGGTTTCGTAAACATGCGACATCCAACAACCTTACACTTAGTCAGCGTAGGCTGTAAATGACTTTGACTTTCTCCCTCTGAGAGAAGGTACCTAGTGAGAATAATATTCGAAGGTTAACAGTCCACTATATAATTGTCCATTTGAACAGTATTAGTAAAGATCCAATTCAAAATAGATGATATAAAATTGATTTTTTTTTCCCTGCAATGGAAGTTGGCATTGTAAATTAAGTCGCTTTCCCGCGGGACAAAAAGCACGGCTAGATAAACGACATCTCATTCTGGATTCAATTTTCACCTGCAAAGGTCTACCGCACATAATCAAGTGCTGCGGCGGACTCGGCGAACAATTCATTTCAATTTTATTCCCTGAATGTGCCAACTGCATGTTCTCACTGCCTCCGAAACAAAACATATAATACTTTGCGTGAAAACTTTACAAACTTTATTTGAGAATTTATTTAAAAACAAAGGGTTAATATGACTTCATATATTTACGCGAATATTATGTTTTTTTTATTAAACGACGAGACCTGCGGGACGTGCATCTGATGATAAGTGATTCGCATGCCCATAACAGTATGGTGCTAGTTAGAATGGATTACACTGCACTACATTGCGCTCGTCGCCTTAAGACATAAGATGTTGTATCGTTACCCCAGTAGTTACACTAGCTACAGCGCGATTTAAACCGGAACACCAATGTTTGGCGTCAGAAATAGGCGTTGCGGTGGTACCTACCTAGACGGTGTCCGGAACCAGCGACCATGTTGAAATATTATATAACAACATTTTACGGATTTTATCACATTTATCCTTTATTTATCTTGTCTTTAAGACTTCTAACACTACTGATAACGGGAAGATTGAGGTAATAGATAACCGATGTTGTGGTTGGTTTTTTATTCGACGAAGAGACGAGAAGAGTACGGCTTTGACGGTAAGAAGAATGAATGGTAATAACTACAAAGAATCTGATTGTGAGTTCTGCACCTGCCCATAACAACGTGATACTAGTTAAAATGAGGTAGATGAGGTGCTGCAGTGGTACCTACCTAGTCTAAATTATTTATTGTTATATAAAATCTTCTAGTAACATGCTTGATATTTTATTAATAATAGTATTCCAACCTATTTTAGTAGCTAAGCATCTTTCCTATTGTATGTATTAATAATAATATTTTAATTATTATTAACTACTATACTGATGGACAGGTCTATCTGCAAGTATTATCAGCGGGATCGTTATGTTATCATAGTGTTGATGCTTTTACACGACATTGTTTCAGCATCCCTAAGCATAATCCACATTTTCTATAATTTTTGCGAAACGATAAAATATACAGTATTCTATTGCTTTAGTATATAATGTAGATAGTAAAACGGTGAGAGGTAGGTAGGTAGTGGAGCTACGTGCGTGGACTGGAGCATGCTTGTATGTAACTTCGTTTACAACAACTTTAATATTGACATCGTATTTTACGTCCACCCTATTTGTGCGAAGACAAAGACGTTCAGAATACTACGCGTATATTATTATCCACTCTTTCTTATATGACATAGTGCTTTGATTTAGATGGAACTTTTTCGTTAAAAAGACTGTGTGTTTTTAAAAAAACTTCTTTTAATTCGTTCTCTGAATTCGTTGACTTTTGCTGCTGAATATCGGACTCTTGTAAAATATTCATCAAAACACTGTCTTAGGCCGTTCGTTCTGTGTCTGCTATCGATTATTTAAAATGGTGTAACTACTTTCCAGTGCAAGGTTAAAATTCTCCCTCGTCCGTCAGTTCTACGAGCTATTTACTCTGTTCATTTCTACTAAAGCCTTGCAACTCGTAGAGAAATGGGGATACCACTGGTTCGTTTGGGGATCTCCTCATTTCTGACTTGATAACACTATTTATAAATTAAAAAAAATCCCTCTTTTAATGTTGCTAGTAACAACACTCAAATATTCTCTTACAAGAAGCGAGCTAAGACCACCTCGTTGGCTAAGTACAAGTTGGTGGATATCACATGTACAAAAGCTGTTGCTCGTGGAATATGTCCGTTTTTATACTATAATGTCTTTAATCACACGCTGAAGCGGAATGGGACTGATTGCACGTCTCATCATAACGTATAGCATATAACCAACTAAGCCATTTCGCCTTTTTTTTTACAAGTTATCTTACAAAAATTTCTTTTTTGTTTTCACATGGAAATTAACAATATACAATTCATATTGGCGATATGAATTTTTATATATGTGTTTCATTATGGTTTCAGTTATTATTTTCGAATTCCGTCGGTGGTATCAAATTTAGACTATAAAAGCATTTCTAACAACAAGCGGAGGCAAGGGCGCGTCGGCATGCATAATTCCTTAACGTATTACCCGAGAAGGAATTTAATATAAACATCGTCTTCTGCGCCGGATATCTTGTTACTTTGACAACAATAGTGTGAAAAGAACACATGGCACAGAGAGCTGCAATGGCTCTACGATTTTTCATTTTAAAGTTATTCACGAAAGCAGCCTTGCCTTTAAAAATTTTAGTATTCTCAATCCTAAATGACAAATTGTTTACATTTCCGCCATGATATGTTATGAAAATGTAGACCTTTTTTGTTATATTTCTCATGAATACCTCTTCATAAAGAATCGTGGAAGCTGCACAGGATGCATTCGTTTTAAGTTCCATGAAACGTGAAATTATGAACATAGTTCAGATACAGTCAACAGCATAACATATATCTCTAACAGTGTTTTATTATTATTATTTGTATATACTAGGTTATTTTGACATGAGGTTGACACAGTTTTAAGTGATTATACGGGTTTAATAAAATGTATGTGCGTTCATAGAAAATTAGGATTAAAATGTCTGATTTAGACAAGTTTCGATTCAAGATCGAGGAGTGTCGATTTTGTTAACGAGGCGAAGTTTATAAAAGATATTTTTTTTAAGTATATAAAAAATCTTTTTCTGTTTTAAGTACATGTAAGTAGTCGTTCAGTTTCAGTGGGAAGTAATTATCACGTGGGAGCACGGTACACTTGTGTCACGTAAGGAAGTCGGAAAGAGTCTACTGCCAGTTACGGCTCACGAATTTCGAGCGTACTTCAGATTTACTTATTTTACACAAAAACGAGCTGAAGGAGATTGCTGTTTTCTGGAATTTAAGCTTTGCTACCTAAGCGGGTGATAGATATTATCATTATTATTAGCCAAAGGACGTTCCCTGCTGGACTTAGACTTCCCCTAGCGATTTCCACATCGATCAATCCTCCATTATGATCGGCACGGCCATCGGTACCGTCGCGCAGTTTGCGTTACAACAACGACTAACATTATTACCACTAAAATTACAAATACATTTAATGCATTTAATATTAGCAGCGTTTAGGAATTATAACACAGTAGTAAAAACAGTAATATTCTTGTAAGAATTTCAAGACTACTAGTAAATTCAAAGCACGCGGGCTCAAAGTAACGAACGCCTGAAGGCGGACGGATGAAGCTTAATTCGACGTCGAACACAATTTATCTATTTTACCAGTAACTTGTTTTCTTAACAAAGAAATTTAATAAAAATAACCAACTGAATAGTATTCGTTAGTACCAAAAAAAATTGTATATGTGTGATAAATCCGATTTTAAAGAGAAAACAGTCCAAAAGTTAAGTGATATTACAAATTTTGGTTCAATATCTGTCTGCGAAATATTTCACTTTGGAAAGCTACTACATAATTAGGTTTTAATGGTACACCATGTACCGACAAAACCGTGTTATGTGGTAAAACTTACAAGAGACCCATGTCCAGTAATGGACGTCCATTGATTCAGATGATAATGATGATACTACGAAACCAAACAATAAAAAAAAAATATTTATTTAAAGTGAAATATGGGAAATCTCTATCAAACATTATCTATTAATTATCTATATATAGGGCCTAGAGACTTCAAATTTAGTAGGAATAATCCTTTTACCTAGCATGGGTCAGATAAGAACGGATTTCATGAAATGTTATCCCCAAAGGAGGTTGAGGGAATGTTACGGCCAGTAAAGCTGACGGAGAATAGCTAGTTTTTAAATAATTATATAGGAGAACTACTTGTTTAGATTGATATAAATTACCGGTGGTAGGTCTCTGTTGCCGAAGACAGTGTTTATGGGTATCACTGCAGCTTCATTATCTTCCGCTATATAGTAATGTGCAAACATTACTGTGTTCCAACTTGCAGGGCGTTGTAGCTTATGAGACTTAACATCTTATGGCTCAAATCGATGAGGCACACATTGATGCAGTGTATATCATCTTAACTAACGCCACGTTGTCCTGGGGAATCACTATCAGATGACCAGTCAGACTATTCTCGTCACTTTGTCGTGAAGTGAAGACGAAGCAACCAAATGATGAAGTAACCCACAAATTACATCCAGGTGATATAGATAATGATTTTCATAAAATCAGTAGTAGGAAGTCTCAGCTTTAGTGTTCAATATTATCATAATTTTTCTGCATTTGAAATAAAACATACCCAAGATAAGTTAACAATCAGATATACTGAAAGTAATCCTTACAAAATTTTTAAAAACCATGATTATGTTGTATACATGATTAGAGTTAAATAACCGATATTTCTACATAGTACGGTCTTGCGCTGTTTGAATCCGGTGGCTCCACAAGATTTTTTTATATCCTCTACATTTAGTGCGGGGTCAGCCAACGCTGTGCTTTCTGGTAGGGAGTTGCCATTCTAGCAGTTTCCCCACCTTCCATCGGTTTTAATATATGTCCTATTGTCACTTCAGCCTCGCGACTCGTAGAGCTATGTCGGTGACTAGTTCTTCTGCGGATCTTCATGCTTCGAACACATTACACGAGACCTATTTGTAGCAGTGGGCGTTGCATCGGTTAAAATGATGATGATGAATGTATATTTTAGGTTTTCTTTAAAATACACGTGCATACAAACATTGTTATAATTAAGCGGATCTTTATATTCTTGGCTATTATTTCAAATACGTGCCTTTCATTGTTAAATAATTGAATAGTGTCAGGTCTAAGGGCTATTGAGTAAATCAATATCGAAGAATAGAAGACATATCGAGTTTCCCAATAGATAATTTGAATAAGGGACCGCTCCCACGCGATTGATTTAAGTTAATTTGTTTATAAATGATCCTCGCGCCCACCTCGTCGTCATTTGAAACTATTGACCGATAAATTGGAATAAGTCCACTTTTGTGCTATTTCCATTACTGAAAAAACAATAATAATAGCGTTGTTAAAATTGAATAGAAATGTTTAATGATTTACTATGAATAAGTTTGCTTGAGATACTTTTAAACAATAAGTAGAGCCAGCGTTGAATTGACAGAGAAATCAAAACAATTCCATGTTATATTAAGACTAACTATAATATTTTTTTTTTTGAAAAAAAAATCTGTTATGTATAGAAAGAAACGCTGCTCGCGTTTCTGTTTTTAACAGACCGCAGCATCCTTTTCAGCCGTCAGGAAGTTTTTATTCGACGAATCGACTAGACGAAGGAGCTATTCACCTGATGGTACGTGTTGCACCTACCCATAACAATGTGGCGGTCTTTAGGATGATATACATAATTTGTTCTCTTCGCATTGAAACATACATAAAGCTCCTTTCAAACCAGAACAAAGTTATGTTCGTACACTACTGTTTGGCGGCAGAAATAGGATCTGCGGTGGTACCTATATGGACGGCCTCTCGCAAAAAATAACTTATCACCAGTCAAAGTTAATTGTAAAAAATACTCATGTTACGAATAAAAGGGCAAGGTAACTAGTGAATATACTGTGGTAAGTTGACAGGCACAATATGGAGCAGTGTGAACATTCTAACAAGCGCCATATTACTACGAGAATAGTACTCAATTACAGTTGAATTTCCTGTTCAACTTGTTGTTTAGTGTAACTCGAAAATTTTATGTAAACCAAGGCGTAAAACATTTACACGAAAACGCGGAACGAAGCTAATACTTAGCGTAACTTGAAAGCTTTGTGTACACATTCCTTCTAACATCAACCGTCATCTAGCAGCTTAAATCTATAAAGCGCGGTTCAGCGGCTCGTATGAAAGTTTGTCGTTAGGATAAACTTGCCGTCTTCGCTCCGGAAGCAACCTCTTAAAATAGTTATTTCAGTTTAAACCGAAGGTATTTCACTAGTTTAACGAAGTTATTGCACAACTTAAAGCATTATTATATACCTAAATAAGATTATTATACACGGTCTCTGTGACTTTGTTCAAGGAGTAAGAAAACAAATCAATATGCTATAGAAAGATAATCGCTCACTGATGCCATGCCACATGATCTGAAGGATTATGCCTATTTATAGTATGATAACCAAATAATATCGTAAGTATGCTCTTAAATAAGTAAGCAAACTTTGGACGAATGACACATTAGTAACCGTACACCAATTTAATCTTGGAGGAGGATAATGACCAGTCAACATGATTCGCTGAGTGATAAGGATCCTCGGATCCCGAATATTCTCGCAGGGTAGAGGCTTGGTCTAGTAAGCTTTAAGCGGACGGGCGGAGCGTTAACCTGATGGTAAGTGATGCGTCCGTCCCCCATAACTCTCACCGCACCACATTGCGCTCGCCACGTAAGGCTTAAGATGTTAAGAGTCTCGTAACCCCCTGGAATTACACTGGCTACAACTCCCTTTAAACCGGAATACAGTAATGTTTGTACATTACTGTTTGGCGTCAGAAATAGGCGCTGGTCTCCGACAACGGAGACCTACCACCAGTAGGAATCTCAAACTATTCTGTGACATATTACTAAAGAAATTTTGTTATGATTACATAATTGTCGAGTGTAATATTACTTGTTAGGAGTGGACTGGGTTTAAATACCATCAGTCAAAAAGAATAATTGTGGATCGAATAGTTTTCTCAATCTGATCGCCAAGCTTTAGTTTGAAGAGGGTATCTAATGATGAAGATGATTATTACTATTACTAATACTTGTGTTGTAATTCTACGTTGTTGTATAAACATAAGTACGCATAGTATAATCGTCCCCACAGACATAAAATGAATTTTATGTATTTTCGGATGATTTCGCTGTGTCGTGTGTGAGCAGTAAAGTTTAGTACACGAACACATAAAACATACGAAGTTTACTGATCGTGAAACGTTATCCAAAAACAATTACAGAAGACATTAATAAGACACGTATTAGATGACATTAAAAGAGTAACAATTTGTCATATCTATGTTATGACGGTAGTTTGAAACTGTCCAACCGGACGATGAAAAATATCCCTATCGCCTATCAAACCTCACCACGTAGATTCGTTAGTCCTTGCAACATAAATGCAGTTAAAGAATTCTTAACGAACGGACTAGTGCGATTCTGACCGAACCGGTCTCGAGGTAGTGGTCCAGTATTTATTCTAGACGTTAGACACAGTAGACGTTATTAGGCACATGGTTCCTCGATGTGTAAACGACTTCAATCTTCTCTATCCATGTTCATATATCCGTCAACTACAGAATGTTACACGGAAATGAAAACTGCAAGTGTGTAATATCCTACATTTCGCATTACATATACATATACGACGTTTGCAATGGCGTTGTGTATAATATAGCACCGGCGGATGTCCGGATGGCACGGGCTCCAATACTGGCGTGCTAACATTGCAGCGGCAGTTGGAATTGTAGCTATAAAGTATATATACCTATACAATCTGTTGTGACAAACTAAAACAATTTTAATGTAATATATTTTCCTGTAACAGCTACAAAAAAGGTGTTTCAAAGAGGGCGTGATAAGGTTTCTTCGGGGTCGATAACGCGCTTCTGATGTCTCCGATATTACAGGCGGTCAAAGGCTGCGGTAACTACTTACCATCAGACAGATCGTAACCTTTTTTGCCGCTTGCGATATAATTTGATTGTGAAAGTCATGTATCAAAATTTTTGAAGAATCATTACAAAATAACATTAAAATATATTCCATAGAAACGAACTTTCCAACACTTAAAAAAGTACATAAAACATAAACGCCGTTGCATATTCCAATAAACTTGAAGTTTGAAACAGTCGAGCCGCTCTTAACCGCTACACCCGCTGGGTTTGATTTGTGAATATTAAAGTTTAGTAGATTTCATTGCTATTTCATACGTGTCGTTATAAATTTATACATTACAGTACATTTAATATATTATTATTGCAGTAACTAAAAATGAATTTTTATGTTACAGCTATAAAATTTAAAATTGTGTCATATGTCCCCTCGTTATGTGAATAAGTGCATCAATCTTGTATCCATTTTACTGCATAGTGTTGTATGTTTTTTTTTTTTTTTTCAAATAAAAATTTCGAAATGTAATCGTGATGCTACTGGTTTAAAGTTGCGAACGTACGTTTCGTATAAGCAAATAAGCACAGCACACTGTTTCCGTAAATCTATCTAATTATAATGATCTCTTTAGTTACTCGAAACGTATGCAACTTTGCTAAACAGATTGGTAAGTCAATTTTAACTATTGATATTTATACCGTACCCGAAATGTTAGTATAGGTTATGGGTTTATACACCATATTGTTTATAATATAAAGCAAAAGGCGGTAGTTGATACAATAAAATAGGTAAAAAGTTAAAGTAAAAGGCGTAGACGTTAGATTCAATAGCAAATGTGTAAGTTACGAAACGAAAGACATTGATATAAAATGGTTTTTCTCAATTCTAATACGTGACACAGAGTATGCAAGTGTAACTTGAGAAATATGAATAAATCAATGGATCTAAAAAGTACTTGTCAGTGTGGACACTCTAATTAATAAAATTAGAGTGGGAGGTAAAGAGGGACCGGTCGCGTTGGAGAGACGCGCCAAGTGCTGCACTCGACCTGCGACCGACTGCGTAGCTCTTACTTACCGTGTGCAATTATTTTCTAAAGTGATTTGTTTTACATCTACTCAAATTAAACTTACGCATTTTCTTTTAGGGATTATTTGAAACTCAATATATGCGTCAGCAGACCCGTAGTCTTCAGAAAATTAATGAAAATTTCAATACATTAAAAATCAAAACAAAGTATAAAAAGGTTAAAAGAAATCTGTTAATATGTATATAAAGAAGATATCCACATTGGCTCATCACGAGATCTCCGAAACTATTAGAAGTAAACACTTAAAATTTGGTAGAGATATTGTTTCTGCCATTTAGAGGTCAGAATGGTTTTACAAAATTTTTTCCCAGAGAGAGTGTGGCGGTGTTACGGCCAGCAAGGCTGACAGGGAATAGCTAATCAAATTATATATTTGTACATAAATTGTCCTATATGTATTAGATCACTTCATTAAAATGTTTAAATATAAGTATGATAAATAATGAATACAATTTCTAATCTCTAGTGGTCATTGAAAAGTACATTTCAGTTTAATTAACTTCCCAGTTTGATTAATTTCTGATTGACTTGAATACGATTCATTGAAGAAATGAATACTGGTAATGTTAATAGTAATGTTGATTTTTTGTTGATTGTATTAATAACATAACGCAATTTTTATATTCGGTCATACACTTTATGCTTGAGAGAGTTCATATAAGTATCGTGTAAATAATTTCGATATCAATTCAGTAAGTTTAACAGGAAAAAATAACAATACAACGCATGCTGCTACAAAATAAGCTCCTTACAAAGGAGGAAACCTTCATAAAAGGATTCAATACACCGTAATAAATTTTTGGGCTTCCACCTGCGCGTAAAATATCCATGAGTGTATAAAATATCACATAAAAAGTGAAACATACTGAAACAACGTCAAAAAAATCTTGTAACCCAAAAAAAAACGCTTCTGTAAAGATTTTAACATATACAGTTAATATATGGTAAGTACTATAGCTTAGTGAAAATAAAAGAATTCGAGTAGAAATATTTGTATTCGTAAATAGAATAATTCTACATATAATTAAGTTTCTTTATGATGATTACGGTTTAAATTTATATTATAGGCATTCTTAAGTGCATATAGATCTCATGATAATGTAATTATTTAATGATGAATAAATAGATCACGATCATAAATCATACATGAAGGTAATCTCGACTCTAACATATTATTTAATATTAGGAGTATTTTTTACCGAAATAATATATTATAAATATTATATTTGTCTGAAAAAAAAAAAACAACTTCTCGAGACGAGCATAGTTCTTTAAATGGAAAAGATCGTGAAAAATGCATTCGAAGACTTGAATTTCGATGTTGCAACTTCAAAGCGCATCTTTGACATGAATCGAATACTTTTGTAGTTTTGCTACAAACACTATATTCTCTTTGACACGAGACAGCTTCGGATAACGTCGAAACTTGAAATTCTTCTCGGATATAATGTTATGCTGACGTTTTTCGTTCTTACATTTTTGGTATTTTTCTTTTTTGATCAAGCAAAAAGATGAGGGCAACATTCATATAACAGTAATTGATACACCAGTCCATAACAACGTGGCACTAATTGGGAAGATATAAACCTCACCAAATTTTGCTCCTCGCTTTGAAACACATGACTCCCGTAATTTCCACGCCACGATACCGTCCAAACCTGAACGCAGTAACGTCTGCACACTACTGTTTGTCAGCAGAAATAGGAGCTGCGGTGAGGGTCTCCAGGAACGGAGTCCAATCACCAGTTCTAAAATGCTTAAGATAAAGATTATGTCATCATACTCATCTCACTTAGAATAATCATATTGTTAGTTATAACAATCATAATGTTAACTTTTTTATGCGATACCTGTTTTCTTGAACACTGTACCATCTCTCATGCTATTCTGAATAGAAATTCTTGTTGCCTACGGTATTTAAAGTTAACATATAAATAAAACATTAATGTTACAACGCATAGATATCAACCCACATGTCGTGATGCTATGAGAAACAAACGTAATAACTATTACGGTAAAATTATACAAAAGATAAATGTTAAATAGTCATGGGTAACTTTATACGTGAGTTTAAAACATTTAAAGGTCTATAATTAATTGGTTTAATAGTAATATACAAATATCAACAAGGATACGGGTTTAGTTTAAATTGCTGAGTCGTCGGTCATAGTACAGTCTAACTGGGATTTGGTTATGTTCAGATTTAAACAATAATTCTATCAATACCATGTTGAAGTAAAAGTACTAATGAATTTCATTTACACATACTGGTTTATGATAACAATAACTTATATTGATTATTTTGTAATATTCATATGATAAACATTTCATTTTACTTAAATTCAACTTAATGTATACAAAATTGTAAAGGATTAAACATTTGTATAGTTAAATGTCCAACACGGGACCGATCGATGTGGAGATCTTTGGGGGAGGGCTATATCCACCAGTAGACGTCTATCGGCTGATGATGATGATAGATAAATGTTGAATTTGTATTAATTATTTTGGTGTTTACTTCAGAGACAGAATGACTGGAATCTAATAAAGAATATCTGTCTAGGTCGCGTAGTGAAATCATAGAAGAAGCAGATGTCGCTTAGGATATCTTATCCCGGCACTGTGCCAAAATACCTATGCAAATGGTCGACTGGCACCCGGATACCGCAGAAGTGCTGCTTAATTGTACATTGCAATTGTACTACTTATAAAGTCCTGTTAAACTAGAGAAGTTTTGTAACATGTAACAGGATACGAATGCATTAAATGTCAGGAGAAGCAGTTCTAGATGAATCCTCAACTGGTTTGACAGTTTTAAACTTCGACTAGGTTAATCAGAGCATGATCAGTATCGTAATCATCATCATCAGCCGATAGAGGTCCACTGCGAGACATGACCTCCTCCAAAGATCTCCATATCGATCGGTCCTGCGTTGCCTGTATTCACCAGGTCGTCGACTCTGTGGGGTAACTCCTAAATCTACCTCTACCGGTACGGAAATATTTACAAAATTTTATTAGAAATAAAATGATGAAGTGTCAATGAAATTCAAAAATAAAAAACCTATAACCAGCTACAAACCATATTACGTTGAATGGTCGTCATGTCGATACGTTCACTAGTTTTCATGTGATTGACGAACAAACAAAACCTAATTTCATTATATATATCTATATATACATAACATATGCCAATAATGATGATGAAGCATTTTTATTTTGTATTATTTATGCGGTTGTTCTAGAAAATCACTTGCGGTTCCGGTTGCTCTCAAGGAATATTTCAGACAAATTTAAAGTCTAATTTAGTATTACGGCCAGCATAGCGGGCGGGGAACTGTTAGTACATTAATCATGGTTGAAGTAAATGTCTTATGTGTAATAATATATAATATCAAGTTATGAAGCTAGAATTAACAGACTAAAGTTTCTGATACGCAAACAAGAATTAACATCTAGCACAAAATTCAGCCATCATTATCATCGTCATCAGTCGATAAACGTCCCCTGCTGGATATAGGACGGCATAGTCCGTCATCGTGAATACAAATCACCCAATTATTCGATTTACGTGTCCTCGATTCTATTTCACACGCGAAAGTAGACTTTCAGAGAATAGTAAAGTTTTACTTATACAAATGTAGACCGATTGAAATTCAGATGCTTGTGAAAGTCTTAAAACTGAAAAACCTCTTTTCACCAAAGATCATAAATGTAAAATTGTTTTAGATATATTTGCATAGTAAACATGGAATCGTAGAAATAACAGCAATTTATATTTAAGTAAACTAATAGATTTCTCTATACATCTGCAAAGTAACAGGTATGTTAACATCGTTAAGTAAAGTAAGTTGGTGCGCTAACTTTGCCGACAATCTTATATTGGATCGATGCCAGCCTTGTGAAATTCAATATAATTGAAATACGAGGGTGAGAAATTTCAGCCTAGCAGTTGAGGATTACAGCGTACCTGTCTGTTCCTTTATGATATATATTTTTCATTATATCTTTTATGATATATGTCTTAAGCTGTAGCTGTTGTAATATTTGTTATCGTTTCGAATCTTTTTCGTATTTCCAGTCAAACACTAGGTTGTTTGTGCAAACGAAAGGATGAGTCTACATTGCGGTTAGTAGTGCAGGGAAAGGTAAAAGGGACTGACCAGATTACAACAGAAATTGAATTCTCTCTGAATGAATGTAACAAAAAAGAATTAGGTGTGAAGAAATATAGTGAAAAATATCACTTTTATAACAAATCACTATTTGATAAACATGATAAATCAGAAGCGGAAGAGGTAACGAGAGTACCGTCGTAAAACCTGATTCTGTCTACAAATATTGTGCAAACATTCGTTTGAAGGGCGTTGTAGCTAGTGAACTTACTATGGGTAACGGTACTTAACATCTTACGTCCTAAACATGCAATGCCGTTACCCCAGTAATTTCCACACCGTAACACAGTAATGTTTGTGCATTACTGTTAGTTGGGAGAAATAGTCTCATAGTCTCATAATGGGTGTCTGACAACAGAGACCTCTTTTTTTTGTCGAAGTGGAAATCTTTAAAAGATACCTCAGCTTCTAATGATAGAGTTGCGGGATTGTCCTACTAATACCCTCTCGGCCGGTCATCTTATATGCTTTGAAAGAGAGCCGGGATCTCCAAAAGCACACACGGTACCTACTCTTTGTTATGACAAGCTCGAGACCACGACGTACTTGTCGTGAACCCAACAATGGTTTTAGCCGTCTTCTACGATAGATAAGGCATAACTTAGTTCTATTCTTAATAGCCTGAGACTACAGGACTACCGGCAACAGATACTTGACACCAGTATTCTTAGCAAACCTATATATATATATAGACACTTGTTCGTATGTGTAAAAGCTTCTTTGTCTTAGAATTGAACGGATACAGTCATGAGTGCCTTTAGGATAAAACCTTAGTATATTTCAAGTAAGAGCTCGCTACAGGTTCTTATTTACCGCTCCATTCACATGGGTAGCTTTGAAAAGAACTATATTTGAACAAAGACAATAGCAATGCAAAGCCATTGAGAATTTTACCGTTATATTAAACAGTTAAGAAGGGAAAATATTTATATATATGTACTTATTCCATTAAGCGACGAGACCAGCGAGACATTCACCTGATGATAAGTGATCCGCCTGTCATCAACGTGGCGCTAGTTAAAATGATATACACTGCATCATACTCATCGACTTGAGACGTACGATGTTGAGTCCTATTTATTAATTACCCCATTAATTACAATAGCTACAGCGCTCTTCAAACCGGATCACAGTAATGTTAGAACACTACTATATGGCGATATAAATAGGCACTGCGGTCGTATCTACCTAGACGGTCTACGGCAACAGAGACCTATCATCAGAATCGACACCAGTAAAAATATATGTGTTTATATTGTTTTGAACATACAAATACATGTTCCGAAAATATTTGTACCGAAGAATTTACATATACGAGCTGTTAATACTAGTTAAAAAATAAAGGTGTTCGTGTATCGTTGTTATCATTATTGTACAGTTACAATGGAAGTGTTATTTAAAGAGAAAGTTATAAGATGATCATGAGAAACTAGAGATCGTTAAAAAGGGAATACTTTTTGGAGAATTATAAAAAACCATCTTCCCATCGGAGTTAACTTTAAAAAAAGAAACCAAATTGATATCAGACAAACTTAGTACAGTAAAATTAACGTTATAGATAAAGAAACTGTTGGTAGGTCTCCGTTGCGTCTAGGTGAGTATCACCGCAGCGCCTATATCTACCACCGAACAGTATTGTGCAAACATTAATGTCTAGTATAATTACTGGGGTAACGAGACTGAACATCTTATGGCTCCGGCGAGGAGCGCAATGTGGTGTAATGCATATTATCTTAACTAGCGCCACTTTGTTATGAGCGGGCTTATCAGTTACCACCTGGTGAACATGCCGCTAAATATATAACATAAGCAAAATGAAATAACTTAATATTGAAACAAGAACTGTAAGGGTTGTACTTATTTTATATGCTTTACAGTTCTTTACAACTCAGCACTACTCATCAGTCTACTTAGCGACTATATACAGTCACCAACTTAATATTTTAAGGAGTTTTTCATATTCATTAGGTCGTGAATATTTTATATAAAAGAGAACGAGAACTCTTAGAGGTCTTGTTGGCCTAAATGATTGGCCTATTTCTTGTAAATTTTTTTAATGTTTTACATATTCGAGTAAATATGACATATATATAGTTTTTATATATTGGTCATTAGCTTCTCAATTTATTTATATTATCATTATTAGGCGCCCTCTACAAACTGTAGTTTGGAGATCAGTGTGAAAAAACTAATACGATCCTCAGCTATTATTTTTAACTGATGGTATTTAAACCCGGTTAACTCTTGTCGTTGTTAAATCATTTCTTCTGTTGTGTACCAGGTGCATGATTTCCAGGAATTTTGCCCTCCAGAATGAATCTTGAAAACTCATAAAAGGATTCTCTGTGAAGGTGTCAGAAAAATGCGACCTTTCTTTACATGACGATTGTCATCAGACTACGTTTGCATTATACATATATCATTAAAGCTCTTCATAAATGTTTGTATAAAAAAACTTTTTGTATAAAGATATAAATTTGACGCTAATTAAATTATTTAACGTTGGTGATGACGATGATGATTTAAATTTAATGAAATTCAGAAATTATTTTAAAGATATATAGTTTTCATATTTCATGCAGCATAACTACGTTATACTTTAGATAAACTGAAACATACAGTTCATTAAATTTTCTCCACTGTTTTTTAATTTTTTTTTAATTATATCAAGTTAAATAGAATCAACTTTAAAGTTATTTAATAACGTAAACACGAATGCAAACGAAAAGAGATTTATAGGTGAGGCGGTGAACGAATGCGCCGTGCAGTCGGATAGCAATTGAAATGAATTGTTTGCGAAGTTAACCGTGACTGCATTATGTGCTGTTTGCTTCCGACCGAGCCAATCGCGAACTACTCTCGAATCGCTTTTATACTATCCTCACTAACAACGGCGTGATCTCTTTATTTACACTTACACAATTTCATTGGTATTGTAACCTGTTCAACTGCAGTAAGTAATACGCTTGCTCATAGAAACTGAGCTAATTATAACGCTAACAGCACAAAACACAGCACTGTGCTCGTCGCTGGAGACAGATGTTAAGTCTTGTTACTATAGTAATTTTACTAGTCACAGCACCCTTTAACCCTTTAGCTACTGGAATATATTTATAAATTTCTTTGTCATTTATTTCAACGACCAAAACATCAAAGAAAAGAGAATTAAGTCGATTAACGATAACCCAACTATTGACGACAACAGTAGTTAAAAGGTTAGACCGAAACTACCACAGTAATTACACTAGCTGCAGTACTCTTCAAACAGGTGCATAGTAATATTTCCCACTACGGCAAAACAAGGTGTGGTGGTAACAGAAGTTATTTATAGAAAAGTCATTTGTTATGCTAACAGTAGTGTTAGCATAACACATAACCAATTCAAATTTCATTGGTTTTATTTATATAAATTACTTTGATTATATACAAAGTAATAAAAAATAGTAATTTATTTATACGACATCGTATCGCGGCAGGCGTGCGGTATTTGATAGGTGTGACTTATTTCATTAGAGTCAACTAAACGGAACCTACGTAACTGGCCTAAGGATACAGCAATAACTTATTTATGGTCTATGTGTGAGTAAAAATTAAACATAAATACCATTCATCAGCTAAACGGCTGTTGAATTTTTTCTAATACAATTGAAACAAAGTACTAGAAATTAATTAAAAATGCTAGTCCTACTACTCCTACTTTTTTTTTAACCTATGAAACAACGAGACAACCGAGATGTTCTCCTGATGGTGAGTGATACACCTGCCTTGGCTTTGAGATATAATAGTCTCATTATCTTAATAATTGCACTAGCTGCAACGCCCTTTAAACCGGAACACAGTAATGTTTGCATAATACTGTTTCGTGAGAGAAATAAACGCTGCAGTACCAATACGTACAAACCTACCTAGTCGGTTTCTGGTAACAGAAACCGCCTCAAGGATTCATGAATCCTGGATTGATTATTACTTGCAAAAAAAATCTAAGAAAAATGTCGTATCATTCTCATCATCATTATCTAAAATAGATATAAAGTACAACAACAAAAAAATCGTTACATGTTACAAGTAGAATATTAATCAACTGTTCCCACCCGTCCTTTATCATTCCGTGACTTAAACCAAACATATAACATAGATAACACAAAACGACATTTAAATGTATAAAAAAAGGAGATTCGAAAGGAAATTAATTTGTAATCAATTAAAAACAAACCACCCTATCAGCTTTTATCAGTGAAATGAATGATTAATGTTATTTCCTTACATTTACATAAAACTTAACTTACTCGTAAGTTTAATTTACATGAAATCTTAATAAATTTGTTCAGCGACGACAATAACAATTTACGGGGATAACCGTCTAATAAAAATTCCGGAGAGATATTATTGTTCATACCAAAAAAAAAAAAAAAAAACAATATGGATATTTAAGTTAAACGAATAACATAACTATAAAACTTTAACGAGTTTATAACCTTAACTTTTATTTAATAAGAAAGTAGACTTTTTCTACTACTATTATTCTAACTTAGCTAGGGTTCAGTACGCTTGCAATAATACAATGGCGTGATCAAACTTTGATACCAACGCTCGCAATAACTTATATTCTGTCGCATTAAGTTATATGATTGAATCAACGCAGCAAAACTATAATAATAATCTCATTCTTTTGTCAGTCTGTTCATAAATAAATTAAGCTTATGTATATGTGTAAAAGTAAATAGGTAACGCCGCGCGGTCGTGTCGCCGGCGTACAAACAAACCACGATTTTCAACACTGACGCACTTCCGCTGCGGTGTATGCGGGTAACAAACAATTCATGAACTCCAACCGATCTAATACTTACGACACTCGTTTGAATTAAAATTGAAACATTGACATATATTCTATCAGCCAAAAACACAAACAAAACATGTAATGGGACGCGTCTGCCATACATGGACTTCACACAGTAAAAAAAAGAAACGCATGCCCTATCTAAACCTAGATAGATTTAATAAAAATCTCCGTGGTAGCTTAAAGAGTAAACTGCTGTGTTGAATTAAAATTGGTGTTTATTTTTAAGTGTAGACATAAGTAAGGTATGCCATGCCATACCTAGTCTAAACTAGTGTTTGGTTCTGTTGTATTAATAGTATGGTACTGTAAAAAATAATAGTTACAATGTTTATACAGCTTCCAAGCTACGGGATGATGCTTTAACTTAAAGTAATATATATATTCTTTTCATATTATTACTTTTACGAAACAAAAAAAAATAAAAAACAAAATACAAAATATGATTGTTAAATTGTAGTACATTCATACAAACTATGATATATACATATATATATTTTTAAGAGCCAATTTACGTCTCTACTGTTGGCGCACAGGCCTACCCTCAATGAGGGCCATGGGTCACAGTCGCCACGCGGGCCCAATGCGGACATGTGCAGCTTTCTTCACGATGTTTTCCTTCAACGTTTGTATTTCGCTGTTGTTACTAAAGTTCAGTTATATACATAACGTAAATAATAGTCATCGGTATATGCCGAGATACGAACCCGCGAGCCTCGTCCATTAGGCCAGCGAGCTACTCCATATATTACTAACCTAAAATAAAGATCGGTTCAATTAAATTTTCTAGTAACAAATTAGCTTAATTTCAATTTAAACCCGTTGGATTTAGTCTGATATTTTCATATTCATTAGGACTCGGTATATTTGCATATTAAGCGAGCGAGTCGAATCGCGACATCAGAGTTCAATTCAGGCATTTACAATCTATTCACTATTCCGCCATATTAGAATTGTAATAAAAGTCGGCTATGTGAATTCCTCTACTGACATACATATTTCATATTTTATCATTGGCATATAAACAGTTTGTACTGTTCTATGTAAAACAAAAGTATATAAACTGGGGAAAAGTCTCCGTTGAAGGAGACAGTCTAAGTAGGTATATCAGCCCTGTAGTCTCATGCTAGTAAGAATCATCACCTGATAGACGTCCACACTACTAGACCTAGGCCTCCTCAAAGATGTCGATATTGATAAGTCCTGCGCACACTCAGCATGGTATGGCCGGGCATTAGGGACCTTCGTTTTTATGTATTCATAACGGCGAACATGGGCCATTTTTCACCACGCTGGTCCAATGCGAATTGGTGGCAGTTAGAGTCAGAGCCTCGCTTGTTCATTAGCAGGGTGCACCACGAACAGGTGAGATTTGCTTGGGTTCCATGAGTTGTTTTGCGGCCGACCTTACGCCCTTACTCAAGTAACAATAGGACTAAGGTAAGACCTGTCTGTCATAGTAGGCAAATAAAGGGTCTAGGAGTTTCGCGAGCCTTGAGGGAGGAGCCCTTATCGCTCAACAAGCGAACCTGCGTGGGACAGCATATGGTTCAGCGATGCCTAGAACGGTTAGGCTTCTCCTCAGAGACGTGTAACACAAAGTGTAGAGGGGCACCGGTGCGTTTTATGATATCCCGGAGCCTCTCCGAATGCACTGATGCAGACCACCAGTGTTTAGTGAGTAAAAATCTCACATAACCCTGACTTTCCCTCAGGAGCAGGGTATCTCTCGAACACTTCTCTCTTAAACCAAAACAAAAAAAAAGTTGGTACCACCGCAACTCCTATTTCTGCCACTAAGCAGTAGTGTGGAAGCAAACGTTACTGTGATTCGGATTTGTTGATATTTGTTTAACAATATATTAGCAGTAAATATATGCCTGTTGTTTATATAGACATAATGACATTAATCCTAGTTAGTTCAACTAAGATGATGCTGATGTTAAGCGTAGATGTAGTCTGAGATTAAAATATTCAAAAAAAGTCTAATAATTTGATTGCGAAAGACCTATCGACTTATCGAGATACGAAACAAACTAGACTATAACAAATTTAGACTTTGATATTAAACTTAATGTATGATATCAGAGCTTTTAAGCATGTTATCGTTTAAATTGATCACTGGTTGGAATGCGATAGGAAAATTAAAACGGTTTAAAAATAGATGAAGTGAACCAAAGCACTTGCTATGTAATAGTATGCAAATCTCCAGTTCGTTGCAGGTCGAGATACTCGGCAGGCAATGAGGTCACCTCTCTCAGTAACTAAACGGATTATGTATAAACCATCAGCTAAATAACTTCCAATTAACACATTCTTTATTATATATTTAATAATAGTATCTCTTGGTAATAATGATATATATATATATATATATATATGACAAAGTTTTTATATCTTTTTGTGTGTCTTCTCCAAATCTTATTACTGACATAATGTGAAAATGCTAATTAATCGTTTGGATATTTACAAAGCGAGTGATGTCGAACTGTTCTGCTTCGGAAGAGACCAGGATGAAATGTGGTGAACTGACCCCTGACCTTTGCTAAACGGAGAGGAACTTTAAGAAGATATTTACAAACTTTGAAAATGCATTTTTTTAGGTCAATTTTGGTTTTTGTAGTACATGTATAAATTTCTAGATCATATCTATCAATCATTATAAGATTAATGATCTGAATGAGTATTCAATTAAAAAAAAAAATTGGTATTCGAGACGATATTTTAGGAAGGTCAGCGTTTGGTGATGATTAAATGTTTGATGGTAGGCATGTTGCTGGAGACTATCTAGGTAGGCCACCGCTGCGGCATCTATTCCTGCCGTCTAACATTACTGCGCAAACATTATTACTGTGTTCCGTTTTGAATGGTGCTATAGGTAGTAAAATTATTGGGTTAACAAGTCTTAATAACATATGTAACATAGCGACGAGCACATTGTGGTATACACCATTGTAACTAGCGCCGTGTTGTTATTTACTATCAGGTAAACGTATAATATTATATATATTTCATATTAATTTCAGTACGTTTAAATTTTTATTTAAAATATATCACAATTGTTTTTTTTTTAATAAACATGTTTGTTGTTTATTTTAGATACAAAATATGTAAACTTAATTCTGTATATTCTGTATATGTTCTCGGCTAGTGGAATTAACTTTACGAAAAGTCCGATAAATCTGTATTAGGTAAATTAAGGTCTCGGGATTGTGAATTGCCCTTACAACGGATCAATGATCCGAAAGGTTATCGCCGTAGTACGACGCCTATACCCAATTTTCCCCCAGTTTCCTTTTAATTGCTTCACGAACTTTAGAAATCCAATTTGCATAATAGGCAATTGATATTAATTTTACACACAGCCATATATTCTAATATTTTTTATTATGAAAATTCGTTCTATACGAACATCAAAAAAGTAAGAAAGTGTGTTACTATAGTTATGCCGAATAATTTCATTATTTATAATGCAAATAAAAAAACACCCAGGACACAGACTTTATTAATTAATACTTTGCCTATTAGAGCCACGAAATTTATAAAACAAATTAAATATGCCTGTAACAGAGAATTTCTGAATTCATTGTATCGCAAATGAATTCATTAATTTAATTACCTATATTACTATTCAAACCCAGTAATATTATTGACTACTTTGCGGTTGAAAATTACGCAGCTATGGCACCGCGTATTAAGTTCCCTGAAGAAAACCTGTATTTTTTTTACCATTAAGCACCGAAACGAGTAGACCGTAAACCTGATGGTAAGTGATACCTATAACAACGTGGCGCTAGTTAGGATGGTATGCCCTGCACCACATTGCGTTCGTCGCTTTGAGACATAAGTAGTTGAGTCTCATCACTCAAGTAATAACACTAACTACACCACCCTTGAAACCGGAATACAGTAATGTTTGCGCACTACTGTTTGGCGGCAGAAATAGACGCTGCAGTGGAGGACTTAGAAGGTATCCGGCAACAGAGACCTACCACTAGAAAGACCTGTTCTGAAAATTTTTACAGTAATATTTATAAATTATACATTAGGAACGAGAGCGTTCCTCAGAGTGATTTACGCGATCAAATCAGAAATGAGGAGATCCGCAGAGGAACCAGACTTACTAAAATAGCCTTAGGAGTCACGAGGCAAAAGCGACAATTAGCAGGTCATGTAGCTTGAAGAACCGCTAGACGATAGCGACACAACCTCCACCCCAAAAATAGACCTTAAAAGAATAGCTGGAAGGCAATACATTCAATACCACGTTTTAAGGACAAACAAGGAAACTATATCTAGTAGCTGACTTCCATTTGAATGATGATCATTTGGAAATACATTATGTATTGGTTTATATTCCCCATTAGGTTATATTACATATAAGCACCATATAAACTCTCGCCTTGGTCTTTCTGGTCTTCGTCGTTCTTGTCTGGTGTCATATTGTGTTTATAACTATTAAAGTTTTAAAAGCCAATATAACAAACAACATAGCTGCGACCTTATTAACCTAATTAACTTAAACATCAATGTTATTTAAGATAATTAGCAACGTTTGATAATCAATGGTAATGTCTATGAGAACGTTGTTCTCTCTTATGCAATAAAAATGAAACAATGGTTCGTATTCATGCAGTGTGTCCACGTTTTATGCAGTAAGCAAGCTTCAGTTAAAAAATACAATGCAAGTTAACTGAATGGTTTTGGAGAACAAATACTAAAAAACAAAATGATTAACTACTCCAAAAATAGTACGAAACTGTACAATTCTGTTTTTATATATTATAGAAAAATATACATTTCACACTATTTTCAATTTTAATTGTTGTTTGCTATTTTGCAGCATTTTACAATAAAATAATTCATTAGTAATTTTTTTTTTTAAATTTAATTAAGCACCGAAACGAGTAGGTCGTACACCTGATGGTAGCTGACACCCATAACAACGTGGCGGTAGTTAGGACTGTATGAACTGCACCACATTGCGCTCATCGCCTTGACATATAATGTGTCATGTCTCATTACCACAGTAATTTTACTAGCTTCAGCGCTATTCGGACCGAAAAACAGTGACGTTTGCTACACTAGTACTATTTGGCGACAGAACTAGGAGCAGCGGTGTTAACTACCTAGAAGATCTCTGGCAAAAGAGACATACCACCAGTAAGTTTTCGAGGTGGTAACCGGTAAGAGACGAACCACCTGTTGTCATGGGAATCACACCACAACATTTTTGTTTGTACTAAATGCCATATATATGAAAATTAATGGCGCTTTAAACGCATGCTTTTTAAAGCATTGCCTACATCATCATCATCAGCCGATACGCCTCGACTGCTGGACGTAGGCCTCCACATACGGTCAGCATGGCCTCGGTGCACTAGGAGCTGTTGTATGTAGAGGTTCAAATGGGGAGGATTTAGGCCATTTCTCACCACGCTGGCCCAATGCGGGTTGGAAGGAGTTAGAGCCTCGTTCGTTGATTAACAGGGCGCACCACTAGCAGGTAAGGTTAGCTTGGATCTCGGAGTTGTGCGAAATTGTAAGGGCCAATGTACCTGCTATATTTTTACCTCGGACGTTTTCATATAACAGAACAAACTTTGTATTATCATATTATGTAATATAAATAACTTTCTCAGTCTGCTGTAACTCTAAATTCTTAACATAATGTTTAATTGAATACATTCAAAAAATCTCAAACGAAACCCGAAACGGTATTTAGCAATGCGGCAAATTGAATTTGCACTAATCAAAGCTCAAATGTATCAATAAAAAAATGTTACGACAAACAACATCACATACAACAACATAGTCGAAAGCGATGAAGATAAACGAATCACGACACATCGCTGCGGGGCGCCGATGTATAATGCAAGGCGTCAACTGATACCTCGTGTATCTTATTAAGCTCCTCGCACAATAATGAATGGCATGCTTCATTTATACTAATCTAAATAAGACTTTAACTTGAAGAAAATACTATCAAATTCAAAGCAGTTGTACATTATTCAACATTAAATATAAGCTCCCTCTCATCTTAGAAGCCAAGAATAGCTTTAGGTCGCTGCGATTGTGGAGCGATCAAATATATCATTCATCATGATCATTATCAGCCGATAGCCGATCCACTACTGGACATAGGCCTCCTCCAAAGATCTTGTTAGAGTTCATTGAGGGGATTTGGGCCTTAGCCCACCACGCTGGTCCAGTGCGTATTGGTAGTCAGGGCGTCGTCTGTTATTCAGCAGGGTACACCACGTGTAAATGAGATTGACTTGGGCTCCGTAAGATGTTGTGCAGAACCCCCTACACCCAAATATATACCAGTTGTGAATTTAAACAGATTTCATAATGATAACGATTAAACTAAAACAACAACTTATTATCATCATCATTATCATGAGCCGATATAGACGTCCACTGCTGGACATAGGCCTTCCCCAAAAATGTCCACGTTTGTAGGGGTTTATAAAGGGGATTTGGGCCATTTCCCACTATACTATCCCAATGCGGGTTGGTGGGAGAGTATTTATTATAAAAGTTCTAAATAATCTAATCTTTGATATGTATAAGATCTTTATATGGAATAATAACGAAGAAATATTAACTCCGGCATCATATTTCATGACTATAACTAAGTTACGTTTAAATACGAAATGGTGTTATCAAGATTAAATGTTCTGAAACCTGTGAATACTGATGACGAAGCATTTTTAAGTATATCTAGCAAAAAGTGTGTTATTTTCTAAGCAATTTGCATTTACATAGTCAACATCGTGACCTTGCCATTACACGGAACACGCAAATTTAAACTAAACACGCAACATTTTACGCATATTCTGCCACCTTATTGTATCGACCTACACATCAAAGCAGGCTCCTCGCTTTTTTTTTTTTATTATAGATTTTACAATAATTTTCACAAAATCATGATATTGTAGCATCATGATCATGATGTTTGAAGGAAATTGTTGGACAGATGTGGCATCGAACTTGTTGCGCTGGAAGGATGTGGATCGGATTGGGAGAGCCTTTTTAATGTGAGAGACATCAAAAGATACCCTGTTTCTGGTGAGAAGACAAGATTATACCGAATTTTTGTCTAGTAAAAACTCCCTCGGAGGTTATCCTCAGTGCGTTGCAGACGTCCTAGCATTAAGCACTTTCCTGGGTAGGCCGTAACTCTGTCTAGCACTGTCGCCGAGCTATGACAAATACGAGCTCATCTCGTATTTGTAGTCCACCCCGGGTTTGCTTAATAGGCAGGAGTCCTTAGAAACTCGCGATCCTGATGACCCTTTTAATCGCCTTCTAAGGCAGGCAGGGCATAGCTTGGTGGGCGGAGGGATTCATATAAGGGGATTTTGGCCATTTTTCAACATGCAAAGCCAATGCGGGTTGGTGGGAGCCAGAGCTTTGTTTGTTGATTAGCAGGATGCACCACGACCAGGTCAGATTGGATATGATCCCGTGAGTTGTGCGGGAAACTTTACACCCCACCCCCTTGTGTTATAAATAATGGTATAATTTTTGATCCTTTGTAATAGTTGCAATAGTAGTAAATATATCAATGTAAGAAGAGACGATCATTAAAGCGATCGCATTTAATAATTTTGTAAAGATAAACTAATGTAGAAATTATCTTTACAGCGATCTTGTGAGTGTAATAGCTGGAGATAAACTTAATTCATAGTACGGAGATGAGGAGGGCGGAGGACGGAGGGCGTGTTATAGCACGAGATAAGTCTCCGAGCCGCTTCGGGCACACTAATGTGGGAATAACTACGATAACGAGTTATCTGTATTTAGATCCCGATACTTGAACTCTTAATGCTAGTTTCTGTGTTTTTATACAAAATTTACAGTGCATACTACATTTTAATAAATTTATTCATCATCACCATCATCAGTCGATAGACGTTCAGTGCTAGACATAGGCCTCTCCCAAAGATCCCCACGTTTGTAGGGTTCCTTAAGGGAAGATTTGGGCCTCAGCCTCGTTTGTTGATAAGCAGGGTTCACCACGAGCTGATAAGGTTAGTTTTGGCTTATAGAGTTGCTGTACGGAACCCGTTACATCCCATAATCACTTATCATAAATTTATTAAAAAAAATAATATTTTAATGTGCATTGTAATATTTATCTAAATGTTAACATCATTATCTCAACCAATGGACGTTAGTCTTTTGTAATGTATTATCTTGTAAAACTAACATAGTACCGCCATTACCTTTAAAAAGATAAACAGCTGATCAATAAACAATTATAGTTTGACCAAATAACAGAGAAACCATAATTTAAGTTTAAATTAGATGTTTGTTATGCTTTAATGAAATAAATATTTATTATTATAGTTATTGACCTACGTATACTACTACAAGGTCTTTAATATATACCGACTTATTAAGACTCATATTTAAGATTTCTGATTCAGTTAGCTATAGATCTATTACAAAGAAAAATATTCATTACATACACCTCTTTTTTATTACAAAGCGTCTAGTCGATCGAGACGTTCACGTGATGGTAAATGATATACCTGCTCATAACAATGTTGCGTCCGTTAGAATACATATCATTTAAATAACACCACATTGCGCTCGTTGTTTTGAGACAAGATGTTGGAGTCTCGTTAGCGCTAGTAATTATACTAGCTCAGCACCCTCCGAACGAGAACATAATGTTTGCACACTACTGTTTGGCGGCAGACACCCCGGCAACAGAGACGTGCTACCACAACTAAAAATATTTAACTAAAAAAAAAACAGCCGTACACAATTGTACCAGTTCATTTGATATCACAGTTTTTTTTTTTATTCCCACTCTGATGTAGTGTATATACACGTGTATACAAAAATATTTATGATACAGATAAATTACTATCCAACGCCAGACGAATGTGTGGGTGATGAGAATTTTTTTAATATTAACATTTTTATTAGATATTTCATATGAAAAATTATCTTACGTTATTTATAAAAGCTTTAGTAATGAAAGAAAAAATCATTCTTCACATATTTGTTTCTAATACAATTTAAATCGTGTTGCTGTACAAATAAATATATACAAAAGAAAAGCAACAAAATGTACGGATTCTATAAAAAACGTATTTGTTAAGACCGTTTAGGTAGGTACCATCAGAGCTTCATTTCTACTGCCAAACGGTAGTGTGCAGACATTACTGTATTCCGGTTTGAAAACCGTTGCGTAGCTAGTAAAATTATTGGGGGTAAAGAGACCTGTCTAATATCGCCGAGCATAATGCGGTGCTGTGTATATCATACTAACTATCGCAACGTTAAGGTCAGGAGCTTCACATCACACCATTAGGTAAACGTTTCGCTCATCTCGTCACTTTGCATAATAAAAATATACCCATGCTAGGGCTGGGTACATATATGGTTACGGTCTATGATTGCTGCAGTTAAATGAATTCAGAGCACGGCGGCGCGCGGTAAGGTCCGTAATTCGCAATAAGTTGCAGCCTCCAGGCGCTCCATGCAGTATGAACTATCGCCACGAGACATGAATTTTACCTATAAATGCAACCACGCTTTTGAAATCTCGTTTCAAACTTGATTTACTTTGAAAAAGTAACACAAGAGTTAAATTTTAAAAACTTTACAGCTAGCTTATGCTTGTAAAGCAGTATAAACACGTATTCATATGTGGGCACCATTAGGTAGGTGAACGTACTCGTAATTACGTAATTCCATGTACAAATGTAATCTACTTATATTATACATATATAGAAGATATTCAGGTATTTATTAACTCATCACGTGAGCTCTGAAACATTTAGACATAAACATAAAAAATTTGGTAGAGATACTACTTCTGCCGTTTAAAGATCAGCTAAGAATTGATTTTACAATATCCCTTCCCCATAAGGGGTTGCTGGGGTGATGTGGTCAGCATAGCGGGCCGTGAACAGCTTATTGTCTTATATTCACTATTACATACATGCTAAATAAACAATTCAACAGATGTTTTGTTTTATCACATTATTAAGTGTACATAGTTGGCAGATAAGGCATAAAATGTGAAATATGTTATTACCAGCAATAAACTTACTTCAAAGCCAACTAACTATTCCACAACATTATCCAGCATTCCATGACATGAAGCAACGTCACATATATTTCATGATCGTAAATAAACGTAATGTGGGTGGGTGTTAAATGCGTTCAAAAAAAAAAACATACCGGAAAGTGTGTGCGAAGCGTTTTCGAGAGATTTCGCTATGTAGACCGTAATAACATCTTTTATTATAGGAACACCAGTTCAGACATGATCTCGCAGGGGCAGATAAGACGGAATAGCTCGACGACGTCGTTGCCACTTCGTACTTATTGATCACAGTTTGAACATCGTTGAATGTTAGTTCTTAGCCACCTTCATATTAGTTCATATATATTTTTTTTAAAAGTAAAATTAAAATTCATATTTTTTACAGCATACGTATACCAGAAGTAGTTTTTCATAAATAAAACACGATTACTGTAAAGTAATTTTATATAGATCGGGCTGATAAAGGGTAGAAAGACCTAAGAAAGTGTGGATGGATTGTGTGAAAGATGACATGTGTAAGAAGAGTGTGAATTCAGATGTGACAGCTGATAGAGAGATATGGAAGTGCATACTGTTCCGACCCCACATAGCTGGCAAAAGAGCAGGAGGAAAAAGAAGATAGAGATCGGGCTGATAAGAAATAATAATTAAAAGATATGTATATCGTGAAGTATTTTATATAATACATAATAATAAATAATGAAATTATTATTTCTATAATATATATATTTCATTACTATTTAATACACCATTTTGAGTGCTTTACAACACCTGTAGTCACGCGAGGACCTATATATATATATTTATGTATATTCCAGAAGATTCTGATTATGATGTTACTTTTCGTTCATGTAAGTTGGTGCTATATTATTATGAAAGAAATTAATACTAAAAACAGAAAAAAATTATTTATCCTTTTTGAAAACCTTTTTTTTTTCAGTTTCTCTTTATCGCCGATTCAATTGATTTTGTATTAGTATTTTATACATAGAAATTTTCATGACATTGTGGTAAAGAAACTGTTTAAACCAGCAAACTTATTTATGAATTTTAATGATTGAATAAAACACAATTTCAAATTTAGTTTCACAAAGAAATTACATTTACATTATCTCTATACCTAACCCTCTAAAAGTACTTAGCGCTTGAAGCCCGCTCGTACATTGAGGATGTTCTTCAGAGCTTCCTGGAGGACTAACGAGCTAGATAAGACGAGCGCTCGCGCCAAATTACTAACACTGCAACCTGTCATTTGGAGATGAACGACTTCATTTATCTCTAGTTTCAGAAACATTTAGGATTCATCGTTATACATTGTATAGCTTATATTACTTACCAATCTCTCAAGTTATCCAAACTCTCAAACATTGGATTTTACCTTAGCCATACAAATGTATTTAATAATTACTTGAAAAATAACAACAATATATCAAAAAATGTAAAATGTATTGTATAAAAAAATAATAACAATAAGGATCTTTTTAATATTTTTATTCTACGATACGACAAAACGTGACTTTCACCTGATAGTAAGTGATGCGCTTGCTTATCCATGACGTGAGCTTGTTAGGGTGAAAAACATTGCGTTCATCGCCATAAAACTGACGACGATAAATATCGTTAACTCAATCATTTCACTAGCTACAGCATCTTTCTGACCGGAACACAGTATGTTAGCATATTATTTGGCGGCAAAAATAGAAGTTGCGGTGGCCCTAATGGGTCTCTGGTAATATACAGTCCGGTCTTTACCGGTGGTAGGTTCCTGTTGTCGGAGGCCGTCTAGGTGGGTTCCATCGCAGGGCCTGTTTCTACCGCCAAACAGTAGTATGCAAACATTACTGTGTTCCGGTATGACGGCCGTTGTACCTAGTGAAATGACGGGGATAATGAGATTTAACATTTTAAGTCTCAAGGCGACGAGCGCAATATGGTGCAGGGTCATCATCATCAACCAATTGTCTTCCACTACTGGACATAGGCTTCTTCCAAAGATTCCGATATCGATCGAGTAGGAATTCATACGGGGAGATTTTGGGCCGCATTGGGCCAGCGTAGTGGGGAAAAATCTAAATCCCCCGCATGACCTGATACAGGCAGCGCATGACCGATAGATATGGGCATCTTTGGTAAAGGTCTATGTCCAGCAGTGGATTTCTATCGGCTGATGATGATGGCATAAATTTAATGTTATAATTAAATTTATTATCAATGTGATTTATCCTGATTTGTCCATTCCCGCAAAACCGAAAGTTAAGCAACTGTTCAATTAGAAACTTCTGGAATGGTATGAAACTTTTAATTAGGTTATCAAAATTTATTTCTATGCGGTGCGGAGTTCAAAAGAAAATATTTGACGATAGTCCGAGAACTGAATGTTGTTATAGAAGTTATCTAAAAATTAACGTTAAAATATTAAATATCTCAATAGTTTTTTTATACGTATTAAAATGTTATGACGGAAAAACAAAAATTACCTACAGTCAAAATATTTCACACAGCTTCCTTAACTCTTTGAAATATAATGTAAATTTTGTTGGCAATATTTTTTTATTGTAGGAAAGACAAGCGAGACGTTCACCTGATCTTAAGTGATTGATCTTGATGCTATTTATGATGATATACACAGCACCTCTAAACATACTCTGAGATAAACATTTAAATTTATCAACATATGTATTAAAGTAAATACCATTTATTATTTCCGAGTAAAATGATTGTCGAGTATAAAAATATTGATGAAAACATTTGAAGAACAAGAGTACTAGGGGAGAGGATAAGGACGAGGCTCTTGAACGGAGGTCGCGATGAGTCCAGGTTGCTCGTTTTATATGCAAATGTCCTACGTCCTTATGAATATGAAAATTTTCTATCAGAACGTGTCGTAGTCAGCGATCTCGTGATGTACTGCGGGAAATAGCTTCTTGTAGCTCTTCGCCTTCTACAAAGCTTTTTATAGAACTTGGAAATTGAATGTTCTGCTCATTTACATATTCTCAGCTCACACCTTCACGTCACCTCTTCTATCAAGCCGTTCATTCTGTACACAATGCGAACAAGACAATGATACGAGGAATTTGAAAAATTGCCCTTAGTGATTTATACGATGATGAAGATTTGAAAAGACTTATTTAAAATATATTCACAATAACTTTAATACATCAGCACATATCATGTTATATGAGATTGATATGAGTTAGATGAACTTAGTATTACTGAACAGCATTTAATGGGCACCTAATTATGATATAGGTAAAAAGTTAACAAAACTGCAATAAAAGAAAACAATTATGAACAAATAGTAAAAGCCAAATTAAAACTAAAAGGTCAATTACCTTTGTATTTATTTAGGTTTATGAGAATCTATGAGGTGCAAGGGGTCTCGCAGAACAACCACTCAACGACTCTTAACCAACCTCACCTGCTCGTGGTTCACCCTGCTAATCAACAAACGAAGCTCTGACTCCCACCAACTCACATTGGGGCAGCGTGGTGGGAAGTGGCCCAAATCCCCCATATGAACCGCCATACGTAGAGATCTTTGCGTGTGGCCTATGTCCTGCACTGGACGTTTATCGGCTGATGATGAAAATCTATTACAGGGACTGATTTCTGTATAATTACAAATAAAGTCGTTCTTATACCATATTACAGCAAATCTTAACTGTACGGTCATAAAGTTAAAATAAGGAGTTAAAAAAACTGTTTGTAAACGCTATTAAACTACTTTATAGATTACATACTTCTTAGCATTTGTCCGTTCTTATGACAGGGTCTGCTTTCTTACTTCTTCCAGTCAATTTCACTGTTTTTGGGACATTTCTTTCTTAGAGATCACAGATTATCATATCTTTTGTCACTAGACTCAACCATTGCAACTACGTTCTTCCTCTCCGTCGTTTGATTACATCATCATCATCATTTTAACCAATGGATATCCACTGCTGGATATAGGTCTCTTTTACTATGAACCATAAAGCACGGTCTTGCCGTCTTAGATTACATAGCAATGGTTAATTTGTTTCCGGTATAAGACCCTTTAAATTTCATGTTTCTTTTCATGCGACTAAGCAAAGAGACCAGCGAGTTCACTTGGTGGTAAGTGATAAGTCCAGCCATAACAACGTGGCGCTAGTTAGGATGATATACACTGCATCACATTATGTTCGTCACTTTACGACTTAAGATGTTGAGTCTCATTACTCCAGTAACTTTACTAAGTAATATGCCGTTCAAACAGGAACATAGTAAAACAGGAGCTGCGGTGGTAGCCGTGTACAAAATGTACATATATCGTATGACAAGGTATACCCATCTGTTAGAATCAAGTAAAGCAAACGAAGGATGGCAACTCGCCAACAGCCAACGAACATTCGGCAGCAGTACGTTTACTTCCATTTACACCGTAGTATAGTATAATACAGTCATTAGAAGCTGTTGTTATAATTCTACTCCTTGGTTCTGTAATGTGCTGGTATACTCTTACCAGATTAGTCTGCAGAAATGATAAATCTTTAGTCATACCCAACCTCCTAACATATACACAAAGTATTAAACTGAATACAAAGGAGTATATATTTTTTATTTGACGAAGCGGCGAGATGTTCACCTGATGGTAAGTGATACGCCTACCCGTAGCAACATATGATACTTATAGTAATCGATGGTAAGGATAATATACACTATATAATATCGCGCTTATCTTCTATATATATAAGAAATTTCCATCTATGTAGAGACTCAATACGACATCTCGATAAACATGAACCGTAGGGACTTGAAACTTCGTGTAAATATTCCTTTTAATGGGTATAAGTGAGTTCAGATCATCTAAAAACCAATTTTACGAAATTCCTTCTCCGAAGGCAGTTGCGAGGGTGTTATAACCAGCAATGCAGGTGAACAGCTTGTAAATGCGTATATGTTGGTGTATATATATATGTATGTATGTGTATAAATGTAGATCTATATAATAGGGGGACCGGAAAGTAATGTCGTTTCTGCGCATGCCAATACTTGATTGTCATTTGTCAGCTCATTGTTTTGTTCAGAGGCGTACCAAAGACATTGTGAGGTTATAGTGATTTCTTTACTTATAGACAATTGAATTACAATTTTTTTTTTGTAATTTTGGGTATAATGGCCAGCCAAATACCAGAAGAGGTACACATCCGGCATTGCATGCTCTTTGAGTTTCGCAAGGGAAATAACGCAACAGTTGCTACCAAAAACATTTGCGATGTTTATCCAAATGCACTGGACATTCGTAAATGCCAAAGGTGGTTTTCCAAGTTCAAATCGGGTAATTTTGATCTTTCCGACTCGTATCGATCAGGAAGACCATCAGCGTTAGACAACGACGTGTTAAGGGCGGAAGTGGAAGCAAATCCGTGTCAGACGATCGAGGAATTGTCAAACAGTCTCAACAAACCTTGGTCGACCATCCAAGAACATTTGAAGCAGATTGGAAAAGTAAGCAGAGCAGGTGTTTGGGTCCCGCATAATCTGTCCGAACAGAATAAGGCTAACCGATCAATCACATGCAACTTATTGCTTCAACGACACAACACAGAAGCGTTTTTTGATCGCTTGATCACAGGAGATGAGAAATGGGTCCTGTATGATAACCCAAAACGCAAAAGGCAGTGGCTCTCTCCAAATGAAATCCCTCGGAGTACTGCTAAGCCAGGTTTACACCCCAAAAAAGCGCTTTTGTGTGTTTGGTGGAGTATTCGCGGCATTGTTCATTTTGAATTACTGAAACCTGGAGAAACTGTTACTGCAGACCTCTACAGCGAACAATTGCAGCGAGTCAATCAATCTTTAATTGAAAAGTGGCCAGCGATTGTCAACCGAAAAGGCGTCATTCTCCAACATGACAATGCAAGACCGCACTGCGCAAGGCGAACTCTAGAAAAAATTAATGAATTGGGGTGGGAGGTGCTGCCTCATCCACCATATTCGCCCGATGTTGCACCATCGGATTTCCACTTATTCCGAGCGCTGCAACACTTTTTAAGTGGCAAAACATTTGCAAATTTGGATGATATCCAAAATGCCATCTCTAGATATTTTGCCGAAAAACCAATTAATTTTTATCGATCAGGGATTGAAAATTTACTCACTAGATGGCAAAAGGTTATTGACAATGATGGGGAATACATCATTGATTAAAAATAAAGACTCGTTAAAAATGTATGTGTTTGTATTTAGCGTAAGAAAACGACATTACTTTCCGGTTCACCTAATAAAAGCGTACCACTAGAGCTGGGGTAAAAAATAACTTTAGTACTTCCATAATATGACCCCATGTTATTGACTAGTTGAAAAGTAGTTTATAAAAGGTGTTTACTTTAAATTTCATCTAAAGCAACTAACATACCAGCAGTAAACTATAAGTTTAATTGTGCTTCTAAGGTATATCTTTGCTTTTTTACACTTAACGTTAATATTAATACACTAATTGAAATCCTTAATAATAAAACATAATAATGTCAGTATTTCAAGAACGTTCCAATGACATTTTATATAAGGAATCTGAATGTGAAATAAAACCAATTTTGATTCCGAAGAACTATACACCTTCGAAGAAAACTTTATCATCTTGCTTCAGACGCCTATAGAAAATTGTCCAATTAAAAAGTTAAATACTTAATGTTAACAAAAGTTTGATCGATCCATATAAGGTTTAATTGTTAAATACGAATAGTTGAAATTAAAGCAATAGAGTGGGGGAAAAAGAGAGTATGCTTTTATACACCGAGCGGAGGAACTCGAGAATAACCCAAATGGGAGTTCTCGGCCACACAGCAGTTGATTGGTCCCGTGCGAGAATTTTAACTGTAAAATACTCATGGGCAAGAAACATTTTATTCATCAGAAAAAAAGTTCTACGATTAAGATAACATGAGAAAGGACACACTGCAACGCGACGGGATACTTATGTTTAATGTAAGGAACCTGCGGTGGCATGCATCTAAATAAAAATAAGAGTCCTTTAACATAACAGCAGTTTAACTTTTTATACAACGCTTGCTTTTTTAGTAAGAAATTTTAAAACTTTTGTTAAATAGAAACAAACTGAAGAAAACAAACCTTTCCTATTGTTTCTTAAAGATGTAGTTTTATCTTATAGATACTAATTTTGATATACTCCTCTTTCCAAAGATAAAAAAAAAACTACAGATTGAGAACTTACTTTTAAGTATAGGTTAGCAGCAAAATGTATGTGTCGATTAGTATTTTTTCAATATGCATAACCTTGAAATCATTTGCAATACCAAAGTGCCAGTTAGGATGATAAACAATGCCCTATATCGTGCTCGTCGCCTTGACACGCAAGATGTTAAACTCGTTACTCCAGTAATTTCACTTACTACAACGCCATTCATACCGGAACAAAGTAATGTGGATACACTATGGTTTGACGTTAGAAAAAAGAGCTGTTGCGCTGCGCTAATGTTCTCTAGATTCGGCAAAAACTTTATAATCGCTTGTCTTTTCTAAGTAATAATATAGTTGATTCTTATTAAAAATAACTTGGCAATTACAAAAGATAACAGTTTTTTCCAAATAAATTTTCGAGATAAGAAAATAAACTTATAATGTATCATAACATAAGTGAAACATTAATAAACAAAGTTAAGATGTTTCAAAGTTTTGTTACTTATAAGACGTGTATAAGATTAAAAAAGTTACCGCGTTGAACGTTGCTTATTATTTCTTACATACCTGTAACAGAAAATTGATCAATATTAGAATAAAAAATTATCATCATAATATATATACATATACAAGAAAAATAAGGATGTACGGATGCATTAGTATTTTAATACCATTAACATATATAAAACAAAAATGTAGCAAATCTATTCTACTATATCTTTACACAGCACCATACAGTGCTCCTCGCTTTGAGACAAGATGTTGACTCGGTCGCTCTTCAAACCGGAACACATTAATGTTCTCATCCTCATGTTTGCCAGCAGATATGTGCGCTGCAGCGGTTCCCGCCTAGACGTCCTCCGGCACCAGAGAACGTGGTCAATCCATCATTTTATCTTTATAGCTTACACACAACTGACTCCCCATTTCACTCGTTAAGTTATCGTTTAAATTTAATCGTCGCGTTGGTCGGTGCGAATTAAATTAGTCTTACCCAAGTTTTTGCAACGTCGCTGAATAAACGCGTTTGGTGGGTCTCGTACAGAATTAATCATCTATTGTTATGGCAGGCCATTCGTCGCGCTCCGTACTCCACCGGAGCTGGACTTTTGATGTACGCTCTTAATTTTTTGCCACCCTCATTGTCTTGTCAGTGTTTACTTATATAATTGTGATGCAATCATTAAGGAGGCCATTAGCAAAATAAGCTTTATATTGCAAGTAATTCATATTAAAACGTACGATTTTTTTTTTATTGACAAAGCGACGAGACTAGCAAGTAATTCACCTGACGTAATGCTAATACGTTTGATTTTAGCAACGTGGCGCTATTTAGGATAACACACTGCGCCACATTGTCCTCAAAAGCTTGAGACAAGATGATGTTTCGTTATCCTAGTCATTAAACTTGCAGTAGCTGCCTTCAGGCCAAAACTCAATAATGTCCGCATATTACTATTTATCGGCATAAATAGTCGTTGCAGTGATACATATCTAGATAGTTTCCACCAGTTATCTTGATAGATTAATAATTTTGTATCTCTCCTGAAAAGTCTCTCCTTTAGTTCTCTCTCAGTCAGGACGATAAGAGAACTGTATAATTATATTTCAAGTTTCATTATTCAATGTTTAAATTAAACTTGCATGAACAAACAGTAGCGGTTATAACATCCTGTTAAGATATAATTTATCCAAAATTAGTAACTACTGTTGCTGTTGAATTTCAACTTATATGTACAAATATATATAAACTATTTCATTACAATATAAACGACAGAATTATAATATTGTATAATTTAAAGGTGCAGTACTGAAAAATACTCGCCTGTCGGAGTGAATTGTATTTAAATGACTACAGAGATAAAATATGATTACCGTGAAATCTCCTAACCTAAAGAAAGAGTATAATAAACGAATGAAATAAACGTATATTTCCCTTTGTACTCGAACGATAAAATATATATAATATGATAATGAATTCTTAAGTTTTAATATTCATAGTACATTTTCAACATAACAAAAAAATTATTAGGTTCATATCGATATATAAAAGTTACCATTCGATGTGTAAGACGAAAAGGTAATCCATTTTTCTCTGATCTAATCAACGCCATAAAAAGAAAATTATCACCATATCTCTGTGTAGGGTTATTGTCAACTGATTCCTATATAATAAGATCTTAGTTATCGCTCAATTGAATTAAAAAAATACAAAAACTTCTGCAGCTATTTGGAGTCACAACTGATACATTAACGAGCGAATAAATTTGATGTCTTTGATCATCACCCTGCCTTTGAAAACAGGACGCTGTCATTAAATAATTAAACTGGACATTGTGTGTCATTACGTCGCAGCGAATGAATAACCCTTTGGATATCTTCGTACATTCGCAAACATTTATATTTGAATCATGAAATATATTAGAAAAATTTCTATATTGTTTTTCGTATTGTATTGTATACCAAGGCTAGTTTTTATGTATGTTTATACTCTGCCAAGGATTGCTGGAAGATAATTCTTTTTAGGGTTGAGCTCTTTTAAATATTGTCTGTAACTTTCAAGGTACATAAAGAAATTAAGTAAATAAATAAACAATCAAATAACGTATTTTTTCAAGAATTCATCCCATAATGCTGTAATCCTAATTAATCAAAGTCACTATTCATAACATAAAAACAAAAATCTTATGTATTTATCGTATGCATACCTTATATACTCATTATAAATCCAAAGGAGTGAATGTTATGGTGACAAAGAAGATAATCATATAGGTTTGGCAAATATCTCCCTTCCGCTTTTTTGCTCTTTATTCAATGCTTTATAAAAAGTGTTACAGTGATCGGATTTAGTTCAAATATGCGCCGTTTTGTTCGATAATCTGTTTCCATCTAGACGGCAACTTCATAATACCTCCCTCGTAGAAGCCCCCCTCCTTATTTGCGAAGAACTCGGACAGCCACTTTTCACAAGCCTCTTTTGAGTTCAACTTTACACCACCAAGGGCGTTCACCATGGACAGGAACAGGTGGTAATCACTTGGCGCTATGTCCGGGCTATATGGTGGATGCGATAAAACCTCCCATCTGAGCTCCCGTAGCTTCTGACGAGTCATCAACGAAGTGTGTGGTCTGGCGTTGTCCTGGTGGAACACTACACCCTTCCTGTTGGCCAATTCTGGACGCTTCTGGTCGATCGCCTGCTTCAAGCGGTCCAGTTGTTCGCAGTAGATGGTAGAATTAAGCGTCTGGCCATATGGGAGCAGCTCATAGTGGATGATTCCCTTCCAATCCCACCAAACACACAGCAAAACCTTCCTGGCCGTCAATCCCGTCTTGGCCACTGTTTGGGACGATTCACCGGCCTTCGACCACGACCGTTTTCGCTTGATATTGTCGTATGTGATCCATTTTTGGTCGCCAGTCACCATCCGCTTCAAGAATGGGTCGAGTTCGTTCCGTTTCAGCAGCATATCGCAGGCGTTGATTCGGTCCAGAAGGTTTTTTTGCGTCAAATCATGCGGCACCCAAACATCAAGCTTTTTTTTGTATCCAGCCTTCTGCGGATGGTTTAAAATGGTTTGGTGACTAACTCCCATCTCCTGGGCGATGTCACGAGATGCCACATGCCGGTCTAACTCGATGTAGTCCATGATTTGATCGGTATTTGTCGTCACAGGTCTTCCGCCGGCTGGCTTATCCATAGTGTCGTTTTCACCGGCTCTGAATCGTAGAAACCATTCCTCCGCGGTTCGAAGTGATAGAGTACCATCCCCCAAAACACCATTAATCTCACGGAACGTTTCTCTAGCGGATTTGCCTTTAACGAAGGAAAACTTTAAAATAGCACGAATTTCGGCGTTAGTGAACTATATGTTTACACGTCTATAACTGTTGAACGCAATATCCAAACTAATTATGCATAGCGTCGTTTTGTAGGTTATGTCAAGACCTTTCAAATTATGTATAGTATTGCCAGATACGAGCTCTGTAGCGCTTTGTACATAGCCGCGAAATTCAAAAGACAAAAAGGCGGAAGGGAGATATTTGCCAAACTAATATATGCTGTCCGTTTGTTTCAAAAAGTAATTGTTAATTGAGGAGTACGTAAGGAGGAGGAGGGAATGTAAGAGTACTTAGAAAAATAGCCATTGTAAAGGACAGGTCAAGGGCCATAAAATTCAATATTTTTGATTTTAAAGAAGATTAACTTGCATTACTGTTAGCGAAAAAGTAATTAACCATAACAATCTTAAAGCAGTGACCCAAAATTATATACGAATATTAAACAAAGCGTTAATAATACACAAATTAACAAAAGAAACTTAATCAACTTTTGTTTTAACTGTAAACATAACAATATTGGAATTAATGTAATACAATGAATAATGAAGTTAGACTTGAAGTTGAGAAATAATTTCAGGTTTAAGTTTAAAAAATATATTATATGACTTTCACAACATACTCCTGGACTACTTGGCGGATGGCTGTATAATAATAATACATGATTAATGTCGCACGGAAATGTTTGAGGTGATTTATTGTGCATGAAAGTGAAAAATGAGGCACATGGATATTGCGCATGCATGAAACGAGATGAAGGATCCCGTATAGCACGACCTACGCGAGCTTCAAGCAGTGGATTGGCAAGACGGAGTGCAAGACAGACAACTCTCCTATCGGAAGCCAAGACTCACTTTGGACTCTTTGCTGCCCCAGGGGAGTAAGTGAAACGAGATGTACAAGACTTTGACTTGATGGTACATAATACACCTGCCTCTAACAATATGGTACTAGTTAAGATGATGTACCCTACTTTATTATGCTCACCACCTTGAGACTTTAGATATTAAGTCTGGTTACTTCATACGACAGAAAAAAGATGATTGTAAAAAAAAAAAAATTCTCACGATTTAGTTCCGATTTTATACAGTTACTAATTAGTAATAATAGTATAAATGAATCACATAAGCGTATCAGAATAAATAGAACATAACCTGTGTTATAAACATGCAATATAAATAAATATAACAGAGGCCGATTCGTCAACCCACTTGTCCATATGTGAGACCTGATGGCTACAGCGCCCACCATGCATAAATCTTCCCTCATCGCTACACTGGACGTCATAAATTGAACGCGACGCGTCACATTTCATGTCCCGCATTGACCAGTATCTGTGTCATACATCACACTAACGACCACGTCGGGCAGTAAATCAAAAGGTAAAAGGAGAAGGTAAAATCAATACCCGCCATGTATAGCACACATTCTATTCAAACCCATCAGGTTGAATACAATATCATCAGTCTTACAGTCTGCACAACTCTATATCATTCCCATTATTAAACGCTTAAATATATAGAACGTAGAGCTTAAGCATTCTATACCAATCAACCTAGGACATGGCCAGATGCAGAATTAGGTAAGAGTAGAAAAGAGAAACAATATGTTAGTGCAACTATTTCCATAGGATATTTGCCAGCCACACTTGGCTTGCAGATTGGAGTGCAAAATACCAATAAAGGTCATTAATTTAAGATTTACAATGGGATGACCGGTTACCAGCTGTAATGATTACCTGCTGAAGATCACAGGGAATCGTTGGATGTACGTAGCATCAGAACAGTTGCACTGTAAATCGATTAGGGAGGTCTAAGTTCAGCGCTGTCTGCTAACAGACTGAAATAATTTCGTCATTACTTGTATGATATATTTTTTATCTAGTCACAAAAAGTAAATGTTCTCCTTATATATTTTTCGTCCTCAGACCACATTCAGATACTGGTTCTTCCTTTTTACGATAGCAGAGAAGGGGCAGTAATTGCCTTGAGCGGAGCGCTGAGTGATTCCATCCATTTGTGAAATGGCCGAAAGTGTTCGGTAACGCGGCGATTCATTTATCAACGTAACGCGTCCAAATACAAGGTAACACTACGTAAACGTATTAAATTGAATTAAACAAGATCGTGAAAAATAATGATTTATGATACCGATACCTTTACAATAATACTAAATACATCATAGCAAAAATCATTGTTAATATTTACTAATTTGTTTATTGTTAATAAACTTAGAAAGTCATGTTATAGTATTTTTAAATAAAACAAAATCATAATGAAACTTTATAAGCTATATGATTGAGCTGCGAATTTCAAGTATTGCATTTCCATAATCATAACTATCATCATCATTATCAGCCAATAGACGTCCACCGCTAGACATAGGCCTCCCCCAAATATCTCCACATCGATGGGTTTCATTTTGCTCGCATCCAGTGGGTTACCGCGATTCTCACCAGATCAAAGTATATTTATAACATTTTATACGAGCAAAAAATTATAATATTTCCTCTATTGATATTCCACCTATATATTCCTCCCTGGGTAGCTCGCTGGTCTAATGGTTAGAGCGTGCGGCCATCATTCCGATGGTTGCGGGTTCGAATCTCGGCATGTACCGATGACTAACTAATATTCAAGTTATGTACATTTGTGGACTTTAGTAACAACAGCGAAATACAAACGGTGAAGGAAAACATCGTGAGAAAACCCGCACATGAATTAGAATTTATTGTAAGGTGTGTGTGAAGTCACTAATCCGTATTAGGCCCGCGTGGTGACTGCGACACCATCGCCTTCATGTTAAGGGTAGGCCTGTGCCCCAACAGTGGTGACGTAAATTGGCTGTTAAAATCCTCCTATAAAAAGTATAAATAATTTCTACTGATAGCTAATACACATATTGGAGTCGACCAACGCGAAATGGTAACAAAGCCGACGCACGAAACGGAAGAGACTCATTTGCACAATCGACTAACATATCCATATGTAAGACACTTACACAACTCACAAAACCGTAACAAAATTACTATTTCGACAGATCAGAATACGTTTTATGTAAGCTATATGAAGCAATTGTAATGGAAATAATGCGATTCCTGTAACTTCACAATATTTTCTTTCGCGTTTTATGTTCACAATATCATAACCTGTACATTTGATCATATCGTCATCATCATCATTATTAGCCGACAGACGTCCACTGCTGAACATAGGCCTGCATCAAAAATCTCCACATCGATTGATCCTGCGCTGCTCGCATGCAGTTTGCTTCCCGCAACCTTCACCAGATCGTCGGACCAGCTGGTTCGGGGTTTTTTTTTATTTCTTAGGGAAATCTTCAAAAGATACCCTGTTTCTAAGGGGAAGTCAGGGTTATGTGAGATTGTTACTCACTAAAACCCCCTCGGTGGTCTGCTTCAGTGTATTCGGAGAAACTCCGGGGTCTCTTGGAGAATACATCGGTGTCCCTGTACACTTCCTGTTACACCTCTCTGAGGAGAAGCCTAACCCTCCTAAACACCATCGCAGAGCGTTGTCCCTCACAGGTTCGCTTGTTGAGCGATAAGGGCCCCCGCCCTCAAGACCTGCGAAACTATTAGACTCTTTTAGTCGCCTTTTACGACGGGCAGGGCTTACCTTAGTACTATTCTTACTAGCCCAGGACTACAGAGCTGACCTGTTTCGGGGCCTGCCAATACTACGTGTCCTGGTACGCCAGGCGCCATTCATGGAACTCGGTGCTCCGTCAGATATCAGTCCTTTAAGCAATAGGTACTCCCATTATCATTAGAGGTTAGCATTATTTTGGACTATGTCGGTTAACCTGTACCATTTACTTGGAAAGTTTAAACAAATCTCTTTCGCTTTCGTGCACTAATGAAGAAAATTAGCAATCATCTTATATCTTAAGGCTACGGGCACTTACAGTGATGTCTTTATTATTCTAACTATGGCCACAATACCATGAACAGACGTATCTGTTACCGTCAAGTGAATGCCTTATTTGTACACTTTTTTCAGAACAACAAATATTTACGTTGTCGTATTATAGGAATAACATTTAGTTATTTATGTACTAAGAATTTTCAGTTCAATTAGTTTAATTTGCCTACCCCACTGGGAACGAGACGTGATATGAATGTATGAATGTATGTAATTTTTAGCTATAAGTTAAATTATTATTTGGAATAATTTGTCATCAAATTATAATTGAAAGTTATTTAATTCAATATTAGTCGATAGAATTAAGCGACTATCGCTAAAGTACATGCTTTATTAGGGTCAAAATTGTCATACATATATCACAGCCCTTAATACACCTGTCGTTGCACTTATAAGTATAATCTTAAACCGGAACGAGCTAGTTAACTGGGATGAGGTAGCAAAAACTTGCAATGTTACCACTTCGAATGTTAGAGCGATTAAATGGCAACACCGGATCGATTAAACATCATATATCTAAACGCTAACAGAAGCCTTCGCGAGCGCATTAAGAGCAATAAAATCCACGGACACAGGACGCCGACGGGTCATAATTGTTGTCTCCAGTAAGTGAGGAGCCATATTGAATTCCTAATGAACAGCATTCGTGCAGCAAAAACAACGTCAGCATAGAATGTAGTTAAATTTAATTTGAAATACCAATCAGCAATTAAAAACATATATCAGATCATTATCAGCCGATAAATGTCCGCTGTTGGACATAGTCCTCCTCCAAAAATCTACCCGCTAATCGGAGTCCTGCTCTGGTCCACATCCAGTTTGCCACGACTTTCACCATAGCGCTGTTGTGTGTATAGATTGATAGGGGGGTATTAAAACCATCTGCCTTCGCAATCTGGGTTTTGTTTGGCTTTGTTTGTTTATTAGTGAGCGGCGTGCGCTCCATATAGGCAAATAAGCACTGTATTGCATATCCTAGCCTCCTTAAACATATCTAAATAATTTCCCTACTTATTCAATAGGTACACAATTAAGCTTTGACTATTACTAAAGTCTTACCCTATCCTAAATTTCTGTGCATGTCACTGTTAGCTAAGAGAACCACGTGCTAGTGAGGTGAAGCTTCGGTTCCATTATTTGTTGTGCGGTTCCTCTTAAACCTCAGCATAAAAAAAAACGTTTACATGACACTGAACACAGTAATTAATATTGAAGGTATACAAAGTGAGGACTATTTGAAAGACATCTTTGTACCAACATTATATTAGCTATAGGTTAAATACGTATCTACAAATAACTTAAGGAGACTACTTCTTAAGTTAATTAAGGTCATAGAAGAGCTAGATATTTAGTAGCGATAATATTCATTTAATAGAGTGTAAGGGGTCCCGCACAACAACCCACGGGACTCAAGCCAACCTCACCTGCTTGTGGTGCACCCTGCTAATCAACAAACGGGTCTCTGACTCCGATCAACACGCATTGGGCCGGCGTGGTGGAAAATGGCCCAAATCCCATCATACGAATCCATACAAACGTATATTGCGAGAAGCCATTGGACGCGAGCAGGGCAGAACAAATTAACGATTACACCAATATACGGATTTTTGATCAGGTATTTACATACATCAACTTAAATACTTAAAAATAAACGAAAAATGGCCGCCAATGACCAAGTTAATAATAATGAGGATATGACTTATAACATTATGTTTATAGTACAAATTATGATTTTAACCAGGCGACACGTTATTTTTATTAAATTGAATATAAAGCTCGCTGGCCTAATGGTTAGAGCGTGCGGCATTCATTCCGAAGGTCGCGGGTTCGAATCTCGGCATGTACCAATGACTTAATATATAACTTATGTACATCTGTGAACTTTAGTTACAACAGCGAGATACAAACGGCGAAGGAAAACATAGTGAGGAAACCTGTACACAGAAATCGTCTTTGTGTGTGTGGTGGCCCCAATAAAGTGGCAACAGGCTCGCCCACCCGTTACATGGGACCTAATCTGACCACATCTGGCGAAAAGTGGATGTTTATTTACCTCTGCCTACCCCACCCCTACTGGGAAAAACGCGTGATTATATATAAATAAAAGAATATTATTCATTTAAATAAACAGTTTGGTTTATGTTCAGAATAAAGAAAGAGCGTTACATTTAAAACAAGTCTCCAAAGAATTCACAACTCGTGTTATGCATTACTCTAGAGATCCATGCGGCCGCGTATAATTTTCATGTGAATGATTATATGACAGCATATAAAATATCACCACAAAATTAATATAACATATTCACTGCCGTAAATATTTTCCTCATTTCTAAAATATTATACGGCATACATAGGAATAATGTAATAATTATATATATATATATAAATGTTGTCTCTCGTTAAACTAAGTTATTGTGACGTTAGTATTGTGATTTTCCCAAAAACTATAATCAGATCATTTCTATCTTATCAAAACACAATGTAATAAGGAAAATGCTAAATCAAAGAGTTAATATTAATTTCGGGTGATCATGATAGATATATTATAATATAATAATATATATATAGATACACATTAAGAAAGAAATATTTTTTTGATACTCATAAAGGGACTATGTAACCCTACAAGTTAGGGTCTTGAGATACAAGCTGCGCTTAGTTCCGGACCCGAGACATCATGTGTTCGAATATGTTTGTAAGAGTTTGAATAATAAAAAAAATAAGTTGAATTAAGTAAATGAATGTCACAAATAACTCTACGGTGTTACGAGTATAGGCGGGAACTAAAATAATTAACTAATTAGTTTTTGCTTAAAGGCACACTGACGATAAGTTTTATATACAATTCATCCTACTTTCAAACTATGTAAGTAATAAATAAATACTAAATTTTTGTTCTTTAATCCCTCAGCAACGATTTTTATTTACTAATCATTAAAACTTAGGATTGAATGAATGTAAAGATCATTATCACCATCAGCTTATAGAGCCAGCTGGACACAGACCTCCCTTAAAAATCTCCCCTCCAATCGGATTGGTCCTGCGCTGCAAAATCATTTTTCTTTTATTATCGATGGGGTAATCTAATAAGATACTTTACTTCTGGGGGGAAGACAAGGTTATGTAAGATCTTTATCCACTGAATGCTACAAACGCTGTAGTTTTCCATGACCATAAATGGGAGAGTCATTTCTATAACAGAACAAAACTAGTACAGATGTAAATCATAAAAATGTAAACTGATGTATTATAGATTTCTTTTACAAAAATCCCAGATCCAGTAGTGGATACCAATATTATGTTTGCCTTAACTATGGTATATAGATAATAAACGTTAAAATTAGAAACCGAGCCAGAGCAGAAATAGTATGGCGTAATGGAAAGTGATGAATGAAGTACCACCGCACCGTCTCGCGTTACTTTCCCTTCACTTCCGTTAAACATAACACCGCGCTGCGGATGTTGTGGTTACCCAACTGAGTGCGATACATACACGGCATAGATACAAACATGGTTAATCTTAGACTATCTTTACGAATACAACTTTAAAAAAAAACGAAATTGAATCATTATCAGGCTATAGACGTCCACTGCGTCACCCAAAGTTCTCTACATCAATCGGTCTCGCGTTGCTCACATCCAATGGGTTTCCGTGATTCTCACCAGATCGTCGGTCCACCTTGAGGGCGTACTCCCAACACCAAGTCTAACGGTACGCAAACGCCACTCGAGGAAACAGTGAATAATCTATTATAATAAAAGTATGGATAGGTATAGATTGTGGACTCCATGGAGAAGCAAGTCATGAGCACTGTCGGTGATAGGAGTTGTTTATTATATATGTTGTTAATTACAAAACTAGATAGCCTGGCCACCGATGATAGATATCTGGTCTCTCATTGTTCTATCTAATATATTTGGGAGTTTGCTCTATATGATTTAATTTCGTCTTAGTTCTTTCACCATTGGTTCCTATAGACATTTACCGTTTTTTTTTTCAATGAAGCAATGAGGCGTACAAGACATTTATCTGGTAAGTGATTGCCTATAACAATGTGTAGCTAGATAGGATGTTATACACTGCACCACATTGAGATCGTCGCCGTGAGTTATAAGACATTTACGTTTCGTTACCCCAGTAATTTCAGTAGTTACTGCGGCTTTCAATCCGGAACATAGTAATGTTTATATGCTGCTGTTTAGTGGCTGAGATGATATCCACCTAGATGGTCGCCGGAAACAAAGACGTACGACCAGTAAAGTCAACCCCTCTTCTTTATAGATATTTCGTGCATTAAGACACCCTTCGAATTTCATAATACGAAGCGAAAGATTGGAACAAACTGCCAGCTTCAGTGTTTCCGACTAGGCGTCCTATGACGTGAGAGTATTTAAGAGCAGAGTAAATAGGCTACATCTTAACTAGTTCCCTTTACTGCCTAGATCACATCTCCGTTTACCATCAGGTGCGATCGTAACCTAGCACTTGTACGATATATAAAAAATGCAGGATAAAGAAACAGACGTGATGGGAAGTACGCGTTGTATTTTCGATATAAGGAAGAAAAACGTTATTCTAGCTGTATCTAAACGTTTTAAAACTTGAAAAAGTAATACATTAAAATAAATTAGTTTTATATGAGCGAGTTATCTCGACACTGCCTTGGAAACCGGTTTAATCGCGACGAGCACATAGATCGCATATTTGTATGGAAATACGGTGAATACTGTCAATACAGATAGTTTGTTAGAAATAACATAACCTTTGTCTAGAAAAAAATATTTTATCATGTAAAATAACAATGGTATGACCTTTCCTTATAGATATTAAAAAGAAACCTCGAAAATTACCCTCCATCAACATCGTATAGTGACGTCATAAAGACCGAGCAACAAGAAATTTATTACTGCTATGAAAGTACGATACCATAGTAGATACGCGATTAGGGTTGCCAAGTGTTACTCTTAAATACTACATTGCATATCATTATCGGGGGGTCGTAATCAAGTATACGTCTATATAATAAAAAAAATCTGTTAGGTAACTATGGATAGTTATGATCTAGCAGAACTTAATTTTAGTATGACCGCTCACGAGAAGCTGGACTTACCAAATCTCATGTTCATCTAATATAAATAATATTGAAACTTTACTATAACCAACTTAATTTTCATAACTTAACATCTAGATTTAATTTAAATTTTTCATTAGTGTAGTATGTATAGTACATTATTCGGTTAAGATTAATCGTATCCTGCTATCGTATCGCTATACATACATTTTATTGCCGTAACATTGCAAATTTCAAAATGATATATTATTATTTATACTCTAACATTTTGTAGGTTTCAATAAATAGGATCAGCGCTAATCGTTTTTTTTATTAAAAACGCCAATTCAGTGCTTCGGTAATATAAAGATGTCTGTCTATGAGATAGCGGCTAATCGCTTATAACACGAACATCTCCGATTCGATTTGAGGCGACATAAGTGAAGTTTGAATGATAATATAGCAACTTTAAACCTGTTTAGCCTATAACCTTTAAATTAACAATCGGTCGCCATAATAGTAGGCGTATAGTCAGTATGCTGAATGATAAAAAAGTTGCAATCAAAATCAAAAATATGCATCAAAGTTCATTACGTTTGACGTATAACCCGCGGTACGAACGCGTAGCGTTCGAAATAGAAAGGAGTCAAAGCTTTCAGTGCACTTGTAGTGAGGTGAACACTAGGTCACACAAAAATTTAGTAATTTATATGCAGAAATACATTAGTATGTCGTGGTAGAAACCCGGCGGCCCTGTTCGTGCGCGTGTTTACGACGGTGCCGCAGACGTTTTTTGCCGAAAGTATGTCGCCTTCGACGCTAGTGCCGTTAGGTCCCGCACTCACGGCGTTATGGGTGTTCGATCGACGGGTCTTAAGTAATTTTTATGTTTCACATGACATTAACACGCCAACATAATTGCATATCTCAGGTAATAAAAAATCTTTTACATATAATGATAATTTTAAGACTTCCTATTTGTGCAATCTAAACTAAGTTATTTTCAATAAGCTTTCAATGTTCCCACAGACTCTTGGCCTTTAACAAGTAAAGAGTCCCTGCCCAAGTCTAGTTTCGGTTGGTAGATGTCGCATGTCATCGAGAACTGTTGTCCATAGAATATGTTGTTTCATTCATCGGCAACTTAAATATTGCGGGCATACTTCCACCTATTGTCTGAAGATGTATAATTCTGTTTATCTTTTACCGTTTTTTACAGTTCATCGGTAGGCTCGTGGACGCGGAGACAGTAGCCAAAAGTATTACCACCGCACTATCAAACTGCTACCACCGCTTTAAGAGTTAATAAAAAAAAATTAAACCTCGACCACAATAATATTAGATTCAGTCTGTATAATTACACATGGATTCCATATTTTTAATAAGACAAATAAAAATAATATAAAACGGACGCTAATTGCAATCAAGCGATTTTAAGTAATTATTAGCAGTTTACTTAAGAATTACACTCAATAGATTTATCATTAAAAAATTTTTTTGTTAAACAAGTTAATATAATTCCGATCTCGCTCTGTCTTGTAATAACTCAGTTGAAAAATTTTAACAAGTTATTCGATGTATTATATTTATACGACGTATCCTTGTTTCCTTCAAGTTGCAGTCGTACGTTGAGTTAATAATAAACCATCTAATATATTAGCTATCTTTTTAATGGTATAAATAAAATAGACAACTAAGGAGGCTGTTGATATACTGCAAAAGTAAGTAAAAAAATGTTTTTTTATAAATAAAATCTCAAAAGTAAATAATTTTCCTCTTATACTTAACCCAACTAAGACTACTATCACGGTACTCACTCAATATATATCACACACACACAGACATATACGTATCTGTTATAATGGTGGTAGTGATAAGATTGATAAAAGATAAATAGCTTTGTGTATGTATTAATTAAGAATCTATTCGCCGTAGATATATGTACTTTTATGAATTAGTAGAACCTAATATAAATTTAAACGATTACGTTTTAAACTCAAGGATAAAACGCTCGTAAAATATATAAACATTATACATCAGGTAAATTTAGAGACCAATTAAAATTTAGTAAAAAACCATGAGAAGATCCAACCATACAATTTATTATTAGAGTACTAAAAAAATATTTGTGTCGTACCCTAAATCAAGACCAATTAAGGAAATTATAAAAGACAGATAAATTAATAAAAAAAAAAAACAGATAACCCTCTTTAGGAAATAACCATAACGGCCAATTTATGTCCCCACTGCTGGGTCACAGGCCTACCCTCAATATGAGAGCGACAGGGCCATAGTCACCAGGCGGGCCCAATGCGGATTGGTGATTTCACACACAACTTAGAGTAAATTCTAATTCATGTGCACAATAAAGCCATTGGTTACATGAGATTCGAACCCGCGACTTTCGGAGTGAAGGCCACAATCATTAGGCCAGCGAGCTACCTTTAGAAAATAACAGGAGTATTGAATAAACAAAACTTCCTTTCAGATAAGTTCACAACGGTGGTGGAGGAATAACAAAGGGCACAAACAAACTCGCAAACAAACAAGTTTTTTCTTCCTCGTGTCAGAAGAACAATGAAATTTACTTTATAAAACTTTCAACAATGTGACAATACGAGGAACTGAAACCAATCGTTAGATTAGTTTCTTATTCGAATGAAAAAAATCTACCATATCATATCATACAGTAATCCCTCGTACAACGCGGGACATTTATAACGAGATTATATAATATATCAAGTGACTTCACGTCCCTCGTATAACACGCCTCTTCCCCCACAATGCGATAATCTGCAAATATTATCTTAGCAATAATGAAATATTAACGTAAGAATGTTGATTAAACTACAAATGTACAAAAAGGAGTAGAAAATTTATTTTATTCTTAGCCATGACAAGTGAAATTAAATTGTATTTAGTTACTAGATGTTCCTTTTTTTTATACAATGAAGCGACGGGACGGGACTAGCTGGACGTTCACCTGCTGGTAAACGATACCCCTGCCTATGACAATGTGACGATAGTTAGGATGATGTATACACTTTGCGCTCGTCGCCTGAGACATAACATATTAAGTCTCGTTATCCCAATATTCACACTAGCTACAGCGCCCTTTAATCCGGAACACAGCACTCTACTGTTTGGCGGCAAAAGTAGGCGCTTCGGCGGTACCTACCTAAACAGTCTCTGGCAATAGAGACCTACCACCAGTAAAACTTCCCTGCCCGTTTTATTGGCTGTAACACCCTCGTAACTCCCTTTGGGGAAAGTATTTTGTATAATCCATTCTTAGCTGACTTATAAATGGTAGAAGAAATATTTCTACCAAATTTTGAGTCAACATCTAATACTTTCGGATATCTCGAGATGAGTCAGGAACGTCATGTTACCTACTATTTGTATATAGATGTATTTATGGTGTTTTTGGTTCGATTTTAATATAACGCACATATTCCGTTTACAACATTGTTTTTCCTTAACTGAACCTCTAAACTCAATTTTAAAGAAAAAAATTATATATATGATTTATGATAACACTTCATATGGAGTGAAGTTATGAGCAAATTACAACAGAATACTTGTTGAGGAACCAAACCACTGTGCTGTGAGGAGGGATTACTGTACGTTGTAAATATACGTAAATAGTTTTCTATGTAAATATTTAGCATTTTATTGGCCATGTTATTTCATAAACAAATGTCATCTGTATAAATAAACAAAAATTTATGAAAATGAGTTTCTACATGATGTATTTGAATGTTTACACGATACTATAAGTATATACTGTTTGTTTATCTGTAACGAAAGCAAGGACTGGACCGATTCCAACGGGACTCCATAGGTATATACACCCCGCTGTAAAGTATAACAAAATTACTTTTACATAAAAGTTACATACTAAATAAAAAATTACGGCATATATATATCTGATATTATCAATCTTCAACTGTTTGTGTTTTTTTTTAAGGCTTTTATTCAACGAAGCGACGAGACGAGCGTGAAGTTTTACCTGATGGTACCCCTACCCATAATTAATTCTCTAGTTAGAAAGACACACGCAGCGCCATATTAGCTCATCGTTTTGAGACATGACGTTAAGTCTCGTTACTAAAGTAATTTGACTAGCTACAACGCCTTTTAAACCAGAACACGAATGTTTGCACTCTAGTTTTGCGGCCGAAATAAGAACTGCGGTGGTATAGGTACCACCGCAGTTCTTATTTCGGATATAGGAGACCATCAAGGTAGGCCTTGATGGTCTCCTATATCCGAAATCTATCACAAGTAATGGCATACATGTATAAAATATATAATTTTATTAATTATTCAAATAATTAATAATTTGTATATACCCTATGACGTAATTCGCCGCAAAAGTTAGTTGCGATGTAACTTATAAATTAAACCGTGATAGCTAAGTGCATGTAGTGCGTCTCGAAGAGGCGCGGGTTAGTTCCTCACTGACCTCGGAATTCCGGTAAAGGACAACATCGTGAGAAAATTGACATGTCATTATTGGAATACGTCGGTTATCGTTCAGCTTTCTTAAGCATGTGACTTCCACCAACCCGCATTTGTCCAGCGTGGCGGATAAATTGCCTTGACTCACTCCTTGTGAGAATTCCTAAGTCATAGCAGTAGGAACATTAAGTGGGCTATTTAATAACAATAATATTATTATTAATTTCCATATCATTCAAGCAATTTACCTACCCGTTATAAACAGCGCAAACTGACCTTTAATTTTCATATATACTTATTGATATTGTAATCATACTGACAGAACGTCTGCGTGTTCCGTACAATAATAAACACTGCACGGTTCACTAAAACGTTTCAAATAATAAACATTATTTGGAGATCTGGCACGACCTCATTGCATAGATAAGGATAATGAGATAGACTTTAACGAGTCCACGAGCAGCTTCTTAATACCTTTTAATCATGAAAGACAACAGTTACCAGGGTGTACGTAGAGATTCTAAGTCGTTAAACTCATAAGTAAAGAACAGCTGTTACCGAAACATTTACTATATATATTGACTCGTACCAAATATATGTTAATGTAGCTTGAAGAGTTTTATAACAACTGTATCGATATTAATAATTTTATATACACTAGTACAATATTTGAACATATTGTACTCAAACTTTTTACTTCTTCAAAATTTAACGTTATAAACATTTGAATATTGTTTATTTTTGGAAAATCGATATTACTAACGAGTCTCCTATAACGCGATTAATTCGTACAGCGTTATAAGAAGAATAAATAAATACCGTAGATCGAATCAATATTAAAACTGCACTTTGAAAGTATCAATAATAATTTTTTTTTTTTTTTTTAGCCAACTCTGCCTGTTTAGTAAACTTTTATGACACTGAACAAAACTAAATTTCATAGTTAATATTTATTAATGCGAACAACGTCCTTGCATCTCTTTGGAAAGTTTGAGCAGAGCAGCACTTTGCCGACCCCTAAACCAGGCGAACAAGACGTTCGTTTGATGGTATATAAAGCACTCCTGCACATACGGATGTTCACTACTTTGTGATCGCTTTGAGACATACGATGATAAGTCTCGAAACACCAGTAATTTAACTAGCCACAACGCCCTACAAACCGAAACACAGTAATTTTAAAATAATGTAATACTACTGTTTGCCGACAGAGATAGCTGCGGTGGTAACTACTTAAACGGTCTCCGGTATTATTAACCTACCACCTCGACCTTTAATCTCTTTTTTGCATTGTATGTTAAAAAGTATTTAGTATATAAGTATATAGTTGACTTTGTCAAAAACATGTAATGATTAATTACAGCATCTAAATATAGTAAAGATAGTGGACATGCGGTCATACCTCCGCGTCGCAAGCGCCTTGAGGCTGCGCGAGCGCCGTCCGGTCAACGACCACGTCCAAATTAGTGTCACACCAACCCATGAGGAAACATACCGAGAGCCTTATTAACATGTATACAACCTACGTATTTCATATTTCTTTATAACTTAGATGTAAGCAGTTTCAAGATAGTTTGGTCCTTCTCAACTCCGTTATGCTAATTCTAAATATTGTTAAAGCATAATATTGCAACTTAAATTCGTTAACTAAAACTAGATTTATATGATATTTGACTGCTTAAAAATTAATTAATTGGAAACGAAACAATTAAAAAGAGTTAAACATAAGCAAGGATTGAGTGTAGTGGATAACAAGTTTAAATGTACAATGAATACTGAAAATTTGTTATTATAATATGATCCAGAGATAAGATTTTTTGTAAGTTTCCAACGTTGTTTAATTCTTAGATAACATGCTTCTGGTGGTAGTGGTAGCAATGGTTTGATGATATATAGAAAGGGAATGGGTAAATACCATCAATTGAAAATTATAACTGAAGATCAGACAAGATTCCCCAATCTGACCACCAAACTTTAGTTTGAAGACACCTCAGGATGGTGAATAATATTTTTTTTATTTATTTTGCATTGAGATCTGTTTATATGATCATTGTAACATTTCAATTATCTTCAGCATTACATTAGAAAACAACTGAACTGTTAGTCTTCAATCATTCCATTCAATCAAAACATGTAACTATAATTATTTTTTCTTATAACATACAAAATAAATAGATGCTTAAGCGGCTATTGTATTAATAACAAAGAAATTTGTTCTACAATAACTACTCTAAGAACAATAGTACTACATACTGTATAAATATTTCAAGAGTGATTTGAAACGCTCAATACAAATATTTTGTGAAATTATTTTAAATTACTATAATACAATCACAATATTCTATACATAGTAGATACACCTAAGAAATATATACTATAAGTACTAAAATATAAAATCTGCAATCTCTTGTAGTACTTTTTCATGTTAATTTTTATTTTGTTAATCATTAGTTATTAAGTTTTTTTTAGTTGTTGTATATGCCAAAATAATTTCAGTAGCAATATAAAAATTTTTGAAGTGTAAATATTAATATTATTTGATGTAATGAATTTTTTATATCAAGAATTAATTAATGTACATTAACTGTTTTACTTCAAAATAGAAAAATAAGTAAAACTTTAAATAAACAAAATCATAGCTTTGTCTTAAGATTTTATTAATTTCTGACTCATAATGTACTTTTATAATAGATTAAAGCTAGAAAACACACATGGAGTGATATGTTCAACAGATGTTGTGATCAAGACTCAATAGCGATCCATATTATCTACATATATTAAATATTTTTTCAAACTAATTATTGTAAAAAATCATCATTAATAACAGTTTTATTTTTCTTACACTGTAGTTAGTCCTGAATTGCGAACTGTAACATTCATAAAACACTGCTATTGCAAACATGCAGACCCATTATTAGGTATTTGTGAATACATACGGCTTTGTGATGCACATAAAATAAAGCATAAAGTGATACAACTTCCTTAAATTTTAGTAAAAAGACTAACATTTTTAAATTTAAAGTCTGTAGTACTCAATATAATTTTCAAACTTATTAAACTAGTCATTCTTACCATTTTTCACTGATTATAATAGCTACCAAGTTTATTTATTTAATCACACCAAAATAACATATTAAAACTCTTTTAGGCAGTTACAGTTATTAAAAGATATATCACACTCAAAAAAATACTGCTTTTCAAAGAAAATAATATAACATCTTACCTCTTTAACAGTTTCAAGTTTATGTTTCAGGTCAGGATCACTGCTAGATTTTAGAGCAACTGCAACATATTTATTTTCAGAACCATCTGCTTTCTGACCTGCGGGAGATGCATTTTTATTGCCACCGTTCTTTTCCACTGCGGGCTCTTCTATAGCATCGACTGGTGGCTTACTGGGGCCTCGAGAAGACGATGCGGATGGTGCTACTTCGAACTGCGGTCTTTCCAAAACTTTCATAGACATGTCTTCTTCTATTTTTGCACGTAGACGATTTCTGTCTTCAACTATATGAGGATCATCCCCTTCTTCGCCGTGACGAACGATTCCCATTGCTGCAAATTCTCCTACCTCATTATGCATAACAGGCGGCGGCATAAGTAGCTCTGGACCGGCTTTTTGAATACGTTTATACACATTGTAGACACTATCGTTAACACTACTGGAATTTTTAAATTCTGGCAAGTAGAAAAGTGCGCCTAACCATACGATTGCGAATGTCAAAAGTACAGAAGCGATCAAATATTTTTCTCGCAGTCGAAACGATCGCCGAGATACGGACGGCACGGGGACCCCATTCACAAAGCGTTGGTATGAGGGTAAAATTCCGGTCATGTTTATGTAAACACGATAACTACCTAAGTTTTAAATTATAAATCTAATGTCAATTTCTCCTAACCGGACCGCCACTTGCGATCGCCATTAAAGAACTGCCAACTTGAAGTTTTAACATAATTCTCAACAGTATTGCCATGAGCGATAACTATTTTTCCATAAATATACCATTTGATATTGTTGCAATTAAAAAAAATCTTTCTATTTTAAGTAAAAAAAATGGTAATCGAATTTTACGATCTAATAATTAAGACATTAAATCAAGTTTTATTTATTGGTAAGGAATTATTTAAAAAAAAAATCTCATTTTACAACACTTTGAATCATGAACATATTCATAAGTTTTTCCTTTACGTCTTATTGTGATAAAGATAGAATCTTTACAAATTATATCAATAATTCTCCAATGATAGTTTTATATTTATTTTCTATTCGACGATGATGAAGATTATTTGATTCATCAAGTTCATTCATCAATTTTCGTTATATTGAATTATTTTCTAGTACAAGTTGGTGCTAACACTAAGAATGTAAATTATTTGTAAGTAAATACATCTTTGTCCTTAAAATTTTATTCGCGCTAAAACAGAATTATGTAACTTTAGCCATATAGACTAAAAATAAATTTTTCATTTCAAATAACAATTTTAAAATGATTCAATAGTTATTTAATTTAAAACTAGTTTATATATAAATAAATAGTTAATGAATAAATACTTACATATCAGTTTTAATATTTTCAAAGTATTTCTTTGATTAGGAACAAAACAATTAAAATAATAAACATCTTTATTATGCTAGTTTTAAAATTTCAGTCCCTTTTAAAATTATACTTTTAATAATCAATTAGCTAAAAATAAAATGAGTACTGGAATTATACAATAAACGTGTTGACAATTGATATTATATTTACAGACTCTTTTGTTCTCGAAAAATTTATTAAAAAAGGAGAATTTTCACAATTTCTTTTATGTAACCGTGTCGAAATTGGACCCTATGAAATATTCTAATCTAAAAGTGAGAATATAGCAAATGATTGAATGCGGACCTATTAATAACCATTGATTTTTTTTACTTTTGGTCTTTTTTATTTTTGATGCTAACGTAATCGTTCATCCGTGTCTATCCATGAAAACGAAGGCATAATAAAAAACGTATAAAAAAAAATTCTTTAAAATTTTTATTTCGGCACAGTTGTGTATATTTTATCATACATTTAAATACATACAAATGTCATCTTATGTTTAATTAAATTTTATATCAGGTAAAAATTCTTACAAAATACGATTAAGTATGGAATTTTAATTTATCCTCTTCATGCATTACAAAACTAAAACATTCACGAGATCAGTCAATTTATGTTTATAAAACTATATTTTATTTATGCTCCTTAAATTCTAATTTGTTGATAGATAATGAGTTAATCACGATTTATTATCGCAACGGGTAGCATGTATTGGCGCTATTCGATGCTATGAACGTGGTTTGAACCTTGACATATAAAAGTCGCAGTCCGGGCAGTACATAGCTGGTGCGCTGACACTCTTCTTACGACACAAACTGCAGACAGATTTTTGTGCTGATGATAATGCCTGCGGGTCGCCACCACAGTAATTATTACTGTTCATCTGTTGCGGTATCGGAGACTCGGTCCCACCTTTTGTTCCCGGTTCAAAAGACACCGATTTCTTTTGTATTTGTTTCGGCGGTGGTAGATGTTGGTAGGGGTTGTAATTGTTTTGATATTGATATTGAGAAATTTGCTCGTTGCCGGAAATGTTATCGGCGTTGGAGTTTTGATTATAATTGGATCGCTGTTGTGTACTGGGGTAATGCCTTGCGTCCGATACGCGGCTTTGATTGCCCGAATTATTGTCAATGTAATAATTGTTTTGCGTTTTCTGATAATTGTTATTGTTGTAGGATTCGACGGGCAGCTCGCCGTGTGGCGGTGGTACTCTTTGATAAGGCGAATGGGCAGCGGTGTAATGATTTGTACTGTTCACTTGGGGATATCGACTAGAATAATCGGAGCTAGCGTAGCTTGTCGGTGGGTTGTGATAGCTCTGATAAGCTGGTGAATTGGTGGGGACGCTTTGGTATGTTGAGTTATTACTCTGCATGTTCTGATTGAATTGCCTATTTGTTGGATAGTTATTAGGAATTGTCGTCGATGGTTGTTGAGGCAGTCTATGATAGTAAGCGTTATTTTGCGTCTGGTTGATGTTGTGCAGTTGGCTCGGTGGGTGCGGAAAAGTATTAGGAACAGGCCTTTGAATATTCGATACATGTTTCGACATATATGGCGTAGCAGTAGGTGTGAGCCTATTTGCAGGGTTCTGGCTGAAGCTCGGTGGGCTCGCGTTGTTGTGATTTTGATAAGCTGATGGAGGTTGATTATAAGGTATAGGGTTCGGAGGGTTCTGCGAACTAACAGGTAATGTTTGATATATTTGATTCGTATTTATGCCGCTTTGATTTTGTGACTGAACCGGTGAATTAGTTCCATGTACAACGGTTGATTTTTGCGGATTGCAAGGTTGTTGTTGACGCGATTGTAAAAGCTGGTACGTGGGGTAGTTTTGAACCCTCGTATAGTACTCCGCGTGCGCATTGTTGTCGTTGGGGACATATGAAGTTTGTGATAGGGATGATATTGTTGAACGTGACGACTGACTGTCAAAAGAATCTTGTCGTTGCAGCGACGGTTTCTCGGTCTGTAAGGGCATTGTTGTAAGTTCCGGCTTGTTCATGGCGGACTTTAAGACGCGTTCCAAAATGGGATTTGGAATATAACTATCGTCCTCCTGGTCCTCCGCCGTAGCCACAAGAATTACTTGATCGCAGAATGATACTGACTTTTTCTTAGGTTTTCCGCGGTCACCGTAAGGAGTGCTATTATTATTATTACCCAATTTCTGATCGTTATATTCATCATCCATTTGTTTGGGATCAATGGAAGAAGAAGACGCGCGTCGGCTATAAATACCTGTACTCGATTGATTCGAGCAGTTGATGACATCTCTGTTACCACTCATACCAATAAACCCTACATGTGATCTATCTGGTTCTGTAGAAATATTTTGTGAGCTAGTTTCAAATCTTGATGCTATATTTCTAACGTTGTTATTATTTTCAAAGATTCGGTTAGTAGTATTTTCATTAGGGCTTGACAGTTGACCTTCAAGAGAACCTGATCTCCTGAGTTTCAAACTGGCTTGCTTAGCTTGAAGTTCTCTTAACCAAGTATCTGTTTGTATTTGTGATGTTTCCAACTGATTATTTTTGGTAATACATTCGTCATTACGAAGAATTTGATTCCTTTTTTCTTGTAACTGTGCTAATAACGACCCCTTAGGTATCTCACTATCTTCTTCTTTATAATGCTGTATACTATTTGAATTGCTCTGTATTTTATTTAATTCTTCTTGCAGAGGTGTTAAATCAATTGGCGGAGGTGGTGGTGGGAATTCTTCACTTGGTTGTCTAGAGTGATTAACCGAATTCATTGGACTGGGGTATGGAGGTAATTCAAATATATGCGGTGATCTTCTCATTGGCATTGCAAAGTCTACAACATCCACTCCATTGTCGAAAACGTTACTTAAATTTTGAATGTTACCAGGCGATGGCTCAATACTTTGAATTGTATCTCTTTTAACTGGACTTTGCTCTTGATGCACCATCGCTTTTGTCACAACTGTGAGGAAGTTTTGAGACGGCGAGTCATCAAGTCTGTTGTAGTGATTAACTGGTTTACCATCATAGGATGGTAAGAACGGTAAAGATTGGGGTTCATCACCGTACTTCTCCACAAAGCCGCCATTATCTTTATTATTTTGTATGTAGGAATAGTCCCCCTGGTTATTGTGTGGTAAAGGTTGCGGAGGACGATTTTGCATTCCATGCTCAATTACTTCTGCTTCAAACTTAGGCCCGCTAAGCTGAGAAGTTGTTCGTAATGGTGGGGGAGGTGGTACTTTAGCCGCGGTTAGTATTTTCCCTGCACTACCATGAAAACTCTTTCGCATTAATTTACTTCTCTCGAGATTAGGATTGGTGCCACTAGCGGCTGAGTACTCTAAATGTCCTTCTGAGAGATAGCCACTTAAATTTGACTTATCCTCTTCTTTTCTTCTGCCTACCTCAGCATCATCAATGGACGTAACTCGTTTATCTTTATTGTTAGACTCATTTTTACTATCTGCTCCTTCAGTTAAGTCCGGCATGGATCGATTTTTTCTTCTTATTAAACCACCCATTAACAATTTTCGTCGGATTTTATGTTGTTTTTTATTGGCTTTTTTATCTTCAACGGGTTCCTCTTTTTTCTCAGTTGCAATGGGTACTTCTTTACGCGTTCTTCCACGGTCTTCACTTCTCGATCTTTTGTCTCTGCTTTTTTCTTCATCGCGAGATTTATGCCTAGGAGGACGCTCTCTTGTATTTGCATCAATATCGTCTTCCAAATTTTTAGAAGACTTTTTCGAGGAACTTTTTTTCTTGGGCAATGTTGCGTAAATTTCGATGGTTGGTGAATTTTCAAGACCACCTTTTGTGTTTCGTACTGGAACTGATAGTGGAACTTCAGGCGGTCTTGTCATACCGGCCATCTTTCTTTGTAGACTCCTGGCTCGCATAACACAAGTGTTATGTTTCATTCTAGCAACAGTCATGGTGTGCTGATTGTTATATGGAGCATCCATTGCCGCTCGTGCCTTAGCTGCGGCGTTATCGCAAAGTATAAGGGCAGTTTCGTAGTCCGCTGCGTCTTCTGCGTGACGAGACTTTTCCAGCAATGAATCGGCTTCTGAACACAGAGCATCACAATCCCCCCGAGTAGTCAATTCTGGTATTTGTGCTAGTTGTAAATTTGGTGGCCTATGGGTTTGTTGTTGTGGCAAGCTGTCAGTTGATGATAAAGAATATGAATCATAGCCAGTGTCACAAGATCCACCGCTAGATAATTCTCCTTTCCTGGTTGGGCTACTAGGAATACTTCCAGGTCCACGTCCTCTAGGGTACATGTAGGGACTGTCTGCTGTTGAAGAAGATGCAGATGATGCACTATTACGATCTCCGCTCCAATTCCCTGAATCTCTTCTAGATCTTGGCCTTTCCTGTGTATCTGAAGATGAGCTCGCACTTAAACTCCGTGCTAATTGAGCTCGTCGACTCGCTTGCACATCTAGCATATTCTCTACAGCTTTTCTACTCACATAATCGCTTTCATTATCAGGACCTGGAGTAACAGCTCTTCTAGCGAAGCCCGCAGTAGGTCTTTCAGGTGCTGGTGTAATTGCACGTCTCGGCTCTGGTGCTGGGAAGGGCACAACTTCCTTCGGTGCGTGTCGTGTATCGCAGGGCGTTCCATCCACGGCAGCGTACAATAAGAGCAGCGGTTGGAACCTACCTCTTCGGCATTTGTCGACCACTTGCGACCATTCTGGTCCAATCTCTTTAACGTCAGCATCATCGAAATATATCCACAGACGAAGTTTACTATGGAAAAAGAAAGTCGAGTAGTGTTTGCCGTAGTAAGTGACGAGACCGACAAGTCTGTGTGTAGCTCTGGCTGCCCAAGCGCAGTCGACGCAAGCATGAAAAGCGTCTGTAGGTCGTAGTTCAGTTCCAAGTGCTGCGTACACTGCGGCGACGTGATCTGCAGATGGACGCTCTGAATCCCAAACCATGCCGATTGATACAACTTCGGGACGATTCATCAACGTCCGGCAAATTTGAATTTTTGCACCGCAAGCATTCTGAAAATAAAAAAAAGAAACTTATGTACAGAACATTAAAGATAAAGTTTACAAGTTTAATGGTATCATTTTGTTAATTTAATGAATATATTTGAACATGTTTTTATTTCTTACCGGACAATCTCTTATATCGCCCATCCCTCCAGCTTTCCGTAATAATGTGCCAAAGCTGTCACCATGATCACCAAATGCAGCCTGAGTTGTTAACGCTGTAGCGGATACATAATGCACCATCTGAAATTGTTAAATATTCAAATGTGATATTACGATTAAAAAGAGATTCTTTATGCTTCTTGTGTATATAAAAATATTTTTTTTAATAACTTCATATGAAATAAATTTGTGTAAGCTAATTATTTAAAAATGTGTTGTTTTGATATGATGAAATTAAAAGAAAACTTGGATTATTAAAAAAAAAGTTAAAAGCCAAAATATTTACGAAGATCTAAAATAAATTATAATAAATATAAATTATATAGTAATTCGACTTTTTTGCGTTACAGAATGAATGAAGAAAATATAGAATAAAAGCGAACCTGAGTGAAAGGTAGAGGCTCAGATGTCGCCTGGCAAGCGCCGCAGACCGATTGTTCGACCAGCATCATCGCAAACTTGCGGTGTGGCACACAATGGGGGGCTCTGCAGGCGTCGTCTTCCCTTTTGTCACCGCTGCCGGCCGCCACGTGCGCGTGTACCCTGAGCAGCAGATGCTCGAAGCACTCGCTCGCGTCGGCCATGCAGCCGAGTTGGAAGCGAGCGCCACCGCCGCCGAGGGCGCGCCGCAAGCTGTCCGCAGCCGGGGCGCGCTCCGCCGACCATTGCAGTTGAGCGAACAGCTCCTGCAAACAATTGAAATTAACTTATATAAATAATCACATAATACGTAGCCATACTTAAATATATACTTTAAAGCTTCTATACAAAAAGGGGTTAAGATTGATTAGCATTCTCATTCAACTTAGGTTCTAATTAAGATATAAGACAAAGCGTTAAATAAAAATGTTTTTGGGAGGAAGGAAGGAAGCGACGGAACGAGCATGATGTTCACCTTAGGTAAATTATACCCATAGAAACGTGGCGTTAGTTAGGATGCTGCACCAGATTGTGCTCGTCGCCTTGCCACTTTAGCTACAGCACCATTGAAACCGGAACTTAGTAATGTTTGGACGGTAACCAGCAACAACGCCCTACACCAGGGAAGGTAACAAATATTAGACTCCATTTAGGAAGGTACCAATATTAGATTGGTGGCGATTTCTTATGTATAGAAATATTCAGAGTTCATTGTCTCAGACAACAACGAACAATGATGCAGTGAGGGAGCTTATTATATCTTCCGTGTTCACCTCTTACTTACTCTTACATACTTATATTTCTAATTTATATATCTGACTTTAAACCTATAACTTAAAGATGTAGCAATAAACAATGTACAATAAAACATAAATACGTTTATGTCTACGCGGTGAAAGTTCTACCGTCGGGAAAAAGTTGCCCTTTCATAAAGTAAAGTTAATACATTCATCATGCGAAATCATAACTTAAGCTTATTGTCTTAAAGTTAAACATCATTTACCAGTTAGTTCCGATGCTGAGGAAAAAAACCAGTATGGTACGCTATTATAGGTCAGCAGCGAGTCATGACCCGGCCGAGATCAAGCGACGTTGTTCATAAAAACTAGTCTCGAGCGCGACACTTTTTGTGTTTCGTAATGTTTAGTTACGGGCATTGCGGTGGACATTTTCTCTATTATACTTTTATTTATTATTACTAGTAACAATTTATGGTTGGGTTTTTTATTTGATGATGACGAAAGGGCTGTTCATGTGATAGTAATGTCTGCCGAAACCAATGTATAGTTGGGATAATATATGCTGATTCACATTGTGCTTGCCGATTTTAAATAAAATATGTTTAACCTTGTTACCATGATAATTTCATTAGCTTTAGTATCTTTTAAACCCGAACACAATAATATTTGCACAGTACTGTTTAGGTAGACATAGGCGCTGCGGTAAGATAGCATCCAGAAGACATAACAGTATATATATAGTATAGTTCAAGTCGACATACTAACTCATACATTTTTGCAATAAGGAAATAGTCTTCGAAATAATTTACACAATAACCTAAACTATTTATAAACTACAGATTTTATTGAAGTTCATATTATATATATTAACTAAGTTCTTAAGTAAAGTAGATCGTGATATTTACAGTTTAGTTAAATGTAAATGTTATAAAGCAATTTTGTAATATCCTTAAACAGGATTACGGTGAAGTTGATGTAATTCAAGTGGCGTATTTATCCGGTACTACGGCGGGACGGACGCAGCTTGCGCCGCGTCTTCCGCTCTACGCCTAATGCAACAGAATAAACCACATCATTGCATGTAATTGCGATTACTCGTAACAGGCTAAAAACAAACGTTTCATTATTAACGATTTTTTTTATTCAATGAAACAACAAGTCGAGCCGGACTTTCACCTGGTGGCAAGATGATACGCCTGCCCATAACAATGTGGCGCCACTTAGAATGGTATACATATTGCGCTCGTCGCCTTGAGATATAGGATATGAATCTCGTTATCCAGGTAATTTTGTTAGCTACATATCCTTTTAAACCGGAATACAGTAATGTTTGCACACTACTGTTTGACGACAGAAAAAGAAGCTGCAGAGTACCTAACGGACGGTCTCCCCCCACCACGACTGTTGTGGTTTATCTGGAAGAGATTGTCTTTAGAGCAATAATACCGCCTATTGTATATGTAAAGAAAATATAGTGTTTCATTCGTGTACAGTAAAGAATATTACATTTATTATTATATTACTTATATACTAACATATTACCGGGATCTGATTTTGTCAATACTTATTTATTAAAAGAGTATACTTTTTGTCTTGATTCTAAATAGATTTGATATTTTATTTAAATAATATTATTTGTGTTATTGAACAATAAAGAAAACCTTTGACTTCTTAGTTTCCATTGAACATTATCTATAACTTATTTGGAATTTTATTTTCTTTCCGTCCCCAGTACTTAGTATTGATAATAGATAATGTAACTTTAACGCTATCTAGACGTTTCTTATTACAAATTATTGCTACTGTTATACTTCATTTTAACTATGTTACAAAAAGGTAACAAATATAAAATGCTAGATGAAATAGAAGAAACTATTAATTGTAACGTGTATATGAAAATATTTGTAACTATAAACGCCATTTCAAAGAATGTTTTTGCTTTTTCATAAAGTTAATGAACTTTTTGCGTGATACTGTTTGATCGAAGCACGCCTGCGTACAAACAAGAAAGTTACCATACTTCTTTGACAGTCAAAAATATTAGGGGGACCGGAAAGTAATGTCGTTTTCTTACGCTAAATACAAACACATACATTTTTAACGAGTCTTTATTTTTAATCAATGATGTATTCCCCATCATTGTCAATAACCTTTTGCCATCTAGTGAGTAAATTTTCAATCCCTGATCGATAAAAATTAATTGGTTTTTCGGCAAAATATCTAGAGATGGCATTTTGGATATCATCCAAATTTGCAAATGTTTTGCCACTTAAAAAGTGTTGCAGCGCTCGGAATAAGTGGAAATCCGATGGTGCAACATCGGGCGAATATGGTGGATGAGGCAGCACCTCCCACCCCAATTCATTAATTTTTTCTAGAGTTCGCCTTGCGCAGTGCGGTCTTGCATTGTCATGTTGGAGAATGACGCCTTTTCGGTTGACAATCGCTGGCCACTTTTCAATTAAAGATTGATTGACTCGCTGCAATTGTTCGCTGTAGAGGTCTGCAGTAACAGTTTCTCCAGGTTTCAGTAATTCAAAATGAACAATGCCGCGAATACTCCACCAAACACACAAAAGCGCTTTTTTGGGGTGTAAACCTGGCTTAGCAGTACTCCGAGGGATTTCATTTGGAGAGAGCCACTGCCTTTTGCGTTTTGGGTTATCATACAGGACCCATTTCTCATCTCCTGTGATCAAGCGATCAAAAAACGCTTCTGTGTTGTGTCGTTGAAGCAATAAGTTGCATGTGATTGATCGGTTAGCCTTATTCTGTTCGGACAGATTATGCGGGACCCAAACACCTGCTCTGCTTACTTTTCCAATCTGCTTCAAATGTTCTTGGATGGTCGACCAAGGTTTGTTGAGACTGTTTGACAATGCCTCGATCGTCTGACACGGATTTGCTTCCACTTCCGCCCTTAACACGTCGTTGTCTAACGCTGATGGTCTTCCTGATCGATACGAGTCGGAAAGATCAAAATTACCCGATTTGAACTTGGAAAACCACCTTTGGCATTTACGAATGTCCAGTGCATTTGGATAAACATCGCAAATGTTTTTGGTAGCAACTGTTGCGTTATTTCCCTTGCGAAACTCAAAGAGCATGCAATGCCGGATGTGTACCTCTTCTGGTATTTGGCTGGCCATTTTACCCAAAATTACAAAAAAAAATTGTAATTCAATTGTCTATAAGTAAAGAAATCACTATAACCTCACAATGTCTTTGGTACGCCTCTGAACAAAACAATGAGCTGACAAATGACAATCAAGTATTGGCATGCGCAGAAACGATATTACTTTCCGGTCCCCCTATTATAATGTTTTGTGATCAATATTGTTTATACCTAATTGTTATTTAAACTAAATGTTGAAGATAAAGTAAAACACGAGACGAGGTAACACTGTCACCGTTCAAACTCCGGAATCGTACCAGGGACTTCTACATTACAAGGCAAGAGTTTTGAGAGATTAATTATTTAAATGTAGTAGTATGTGTAAATACAGCTTTGTGAGAATGCAAATGAAACCTGTAACAATTCTTTCGAAAGTGTACAACAGCAACACAAGACAATGCGTGTATTGTTGTGCTGATATGAAAAATAACTGATGCGGAAGTAATAAATGGTACATAATAATGTTATAGGCTTGTAAAAGTTAAACGCAGACGAGAAGTGTGTGAACGCGGTTAGTCTCCCGGCGCCGGTAATGGCGTGCGAATGATGCTTTGAACCATCGCACTGCAGCACAGTAAGCGGTGACCCTGCTACTGGATACCTCTAGTACATTCAGAAGCTAAATATAGCTTCAGTACAAAAGTGGGACGTAAATCTACAAAGGTATTCCCTTCAAATCTTTTGGGTTGAGAAACAAACAAAAAGTAATACAAACAGGGACATAAATATCAAAATACATATGTACAGATATACTTTCGTAAACATACACGCCGAGATGGATTCAAATACACAATTGAAAATGGCAAGTACTTATTTAAGAAATCCAGACTAAATCAAGGTTTACTAAGAACATTCCGTATTATAGGCGGTAAATAATTCCCGAGCTTTATTGATTCAGAAGTAAAGAATCCATATGAGAAGGAATTTAGTCATTAATAATAAATAAAAAAACCTACGACAGCATTCCAATAGCGAACATGACAACATACGATAAAGTACTAAAGTTAATAATACCTAGACAATTAAGCACATAAGGAAAAGATTAAAATTACATTGTGCAGTTATTTAAAAAAAAAAAACACTTTTTAGGTTTCACAACAAAGTTATGGGTCAGTTAACTAATGTTACAACTATGAAATATCACAAACACCTATAGTTTATTAGTTCTGATTACGGTTTGTGCAAATGAACCCGCAGGTTAATTTTTACGGTAGAACTTTACTTATTAAATAGTAAATATAAAAGTAATAGAGCTTTGATTTTTTAAATTAGGCGATAAGACGAGCCGGATGTTCAACTGGTGGTAATTGATACACCTGTCTATAACAACGTGGCGCTTGATATACACTGCACCGCATTGCGCTCGTCGTCTGAGACACGATACCCTAGTAATTATACACTACAGTACTACAGCGTCTTTCAAACCGGAACACAGTAATGTTTGCACACTACTGCTTTGCGGTAGAAATAGGCACTGCAGTGGTCTCGGCCAATAGAAACCTACCACCAGAAAATATATCATATATTCTCAGAGTTTAATAGCATCGTTAACATAGAAGAAATAATAATACAAACTAATTAATATATCACATTTGTCGTTACATAGGATTTCTTTTAAATTTATCTGTACAGTGTAGATGTTACTTTTAAAAAAAACTTTTGCAATATTATTTGTAGTCATGTTACTCTAAAGTATACGTAAAGACTCCTGTAAAATTTTATTATGACAAATTGTCTTCGAAGGCTTCCAAACAATGGCCTTAAAGACGAGCCATCGCTGAATAACAAGTTATTTCATTGCACGGAAAATAACAGTTACATGCTGCGCTGGTTGTAGTAAAAATTGTGTTTAACATATACATAAAATTATTTTTGTAATAGCATAAAATAATATTACAAGTATACGAGTAAGTCTATTATTATAGTAAAACGATGAATTAACAAAAAATCAATATATATCAAACTACTATCAAAATTTTTAGTTAGTTGAAGTTTAAAAAGCATGTGGTACTTAAAACAATTTTTTTTTTTCTGAATTGAAAAAAAAAACTACTTGAATATAGAAATCTATAAAACAATTTGAAAATTAAACGTACGAAAATGATATAACTTAAACTTACTCTGAATAAGGATAAAGTTGTGGGGTTCAACAGTTGTTCAGGCGGTTCCCGACGTGCTGCTGAAGGCGGTCGGGATCTAGGTAGAGTGTTGTGTCTCACTCCAGTTAAAGACCCCACTAGCATCATATCCTTAGGAGGCAGCAGCTCACGGTCACGTAGACCTTCAATCTTTTGCTTCTGTATGGCAGTACCGCTTTTGCCTCCATCGCTTTGCTCCTTCTTCTTGTACCGAAACTTAATCATCTCACTGACTAGTCCACATAGTTCGATACGATCACGCGACCGGCGAAGCGAATTAAACGAATTCGCTTCGGCTTCTCATTCGAATTCAATCTCCATACAGGTCGTGAACGAAGACAATGGCTACGCGCTAAATATACATATCCATCAGTCGACGTGTCCGCAAACAACTTATATGGCAATAAGTACCCGAACCACGTACTATCGAGAAACTTTTCATTTGAATTCCACTCGTCTTACCATCACCACACTGAACAATGTCCGTTTAATATTAGTTACAAGTTTTATAAATTCGAAGCTCTGAAGGTACGGCGGGAAAACGGCAGTTGCGATAACTTCGAGCAGGTAGGGAGCGACAGGTGGCTACTAATGTACTGGTAATCGACAACTGTTCTGTTGCGTCACTCAAGTATTAGACCATCACTGCAATAATCGTAATTAACTTCTAACGATGATTCATTGTAAGTAATTATAAGAGTTAATAACTTAAAAGAGCTTTACTAGCTCACGAACGACGCCGGTGAGGCTTTTGAGCAGACTGACGAGAGACCGATGCGGGGGCGCGAAACGCGAGCACCTCTACCTTCCAGGTAGGTAAAGTTTTTTGTAATCTATTGTTAACTTAACTCACGTGGGCATTGCGCTATCCCTTACTAACTTTTACGCACATCAATACTTCCGTCTCTCTCTTTTACGGCGACTCAATGCTTTGTTTATATTTCTATGAAGATAAGTAGAACCCACCGAGCCGAACTGTAAAATGTATAAAAGAGTATCTATGCAGTACACGTGCTCGCGAGGAAAATGTGTTACGCAGATGTTACTGGCGTTAGGTGTCTGACGCCGGAGACTGTCTAGATAGGTACTACTGCACCACCTCTTTCTCCCGCCAAACAGCAGTTAACAAACATTATTTTGTTCCGGTTTGATGGTAGTAAAATGAAAAAGTTAACGTGATATATCATCCTGTGTGGTGACGACCACACTGTGGTGCTGTGTATATCATCTTAACTAGCGCCACATTTTTATTGGTGGACGTATTATTTAACACTTTAGGAATATATCCGGCTCGTTTCGTGACTTTATCGAATAAAAAAATAGATTCGGTTGGTTCTTGTTTAAAAGAAGATATCAAAAATTTGGCACATAGCTACTATTTAACCAATACAGTATAATGAAGTTAGGTCTTGTTTGTTCGCCAATCACGTGAAAACTAGTGAACGTATCGACATAGGAACAACCATTCGACGCGAAATGATTTGTAGATGGTTAGAGGCTATTTATTTTTTAAATTTCATTGATACTTATTAATATATACGTATTATTTATGCGGTTGCTATAGTAACGGTTGCTATAGAAACTTAATTTTTGGGTTGTTCCCAACTTAAAAATGTTATAGTAGTATGCAATAAATTAAAATCTACAGGTACAGCTTGCACAGTAGTAACATTGATTATTTCTTTATCATCGCTTCATATCTAATGACTCATTCCAATGACATTTGAAAGGAGGAATAAAAAGTTTTCTCGCCCTCTTCACATTAAGAAAAAGTCAACGTAAACATCGGAACAAAACCCTACAGAGCCCTCGTACTCCTTCATAATTGTCTCACATTTATCATAAACAACACTTTCACAGCTTATGAGTCAGTGGTCGAGGTATGTCGGTGTTGTAAAATATGTGGCTCAGCTTCCCCATGTTCATCGAGTGACTTCACTTCGGAATACGTCATTTTTGCCTATTTTTTTTTTAATTCTAAGAAATGCTGTGAAAAGCTAAACGTTCACCTAATTGTAGTTGAAGCACCGACCAATAACTATAATAATATATATATATATAACTCTAATTAGGATAATGTACACAGCACCACATTGTGCTCTTCGCTTTAATACATTACATGTTAAGTTACCACAATAATTTCACTTGCTTTAACTCTGCTTTATATTAAAACTAGATGTTCCCCACCCTCTTTTCTGACTGTAACATCCCCGCTACTATCATGGGGAATAGAATTTTGTAAAACTATATTTAGCTGACGTCTAAATGGCAAAAGCAATATCTCTACCAAATTTTGGGTCTTCACGTCTAATGGTTTCGAAGAACTCGTGGTGAGTCAATATGATTGTGATGAATCAAAATGATTGAAAAGTAATTTCATGGTTATTTATGTTTAATTAAATTTTATAATGAATCCATAGACAAGTTTTTTTTGTAGTATTATTTAAAATATTATGTATAAATATCTCTTTTTTTAATAATCCAAATCTTTATTAACACATCTAAAATTGAGATACAATAGACAGTGGCACTCTACAAGTGGGAAGATGCTGTGGCAGAGTAGAAACTAACAGTAAATTTATCATTTTTGACAACACAATAATAATTGTAAACAAATTTTTTAATACAACTTAACGGAAAATGTAATCATTTACAAAGTAAATAACATAATACATTGTAAACAGATATCGGTAGTATTTGTTAAAGTAAAAAAAGCATGCATTGCATTTTGGTCGAAGAAAGCTAATTATCTCTCTGCCGATACTGGTTACAGAAGTTTTTGAGATAAGCGTACCGGAAACGTCAGGTTAAATAATGTTAACGGAACCATTATCGTATGAGACGATCGGTTAGTTCAAAATGAGATCATAGTACATTTCACTTTCCTAGAACAGAATAATGAACGTAACATAATTGATACAATGAATACGTTTAAGGAATAAATTGCCTGACAATTGCTATGATGTATTATATATTAACTAATTCTCCATCATTAAGAACGTATGTAAATAGTTTAAAAATAATTATGTTTCAGTCAAAGTTCTGTTTATGCTGTCGTTCGAGGAATTTCCGTTTCAGCGAAATTTATAACGTCACAACGTACTAAAGTTATTTTCAACCTATTGCGGTGGTCTAAACCTTGCGCTGTAAAACCTAAATAGCAACTGCTATTTATATCGTAGTAGTCACAAAAACAAGTTCTAGATTCAACATTATTAAATCAGTAATGTTTCAATAGTAAGTAGTGATGATTTTTAACGTGTTCAGAGTTTATATTTTTTATCTGAATAAAGCATTCTGTTCAAATATAACACTTTATTAGGGGATCGGACGCCCGGCAACCGTGAGACGATTCTCACATGTGTACCTGCGATCTAATTACACAGTACGATCGCACTACATACGAACTGTGAGAAACAACTTATCGTTAACAATGTTCAGAAGTACACGCCGTATTATTAACTAACACTTTCAACTATGTGGTTCATCTAGAAAGTGCGGCAACAGGGATCTACTACCAGTAACGAAAAGATTAGAGTTTAACGCAAAAGCATAAGAAGAATTACTGATATTTAGCAGAAGACAGTGTGAGTAATTTTTTTATTTGACGAAGCGACAAGCATGACGTTTACATTTTCACATTTGATATATATATAGTCTACCCATAACAACGTCCCGCTAGTTACTAATATATTATATACAGTGCACCACATTATGCTCATCGCTATGAGACATAAGACGTTAAGTCACATTACCCCGGTAATTTCACTAGTTACAGCAAACAGAAACATAGTAAAATTTGCATACAAATGTTCGGCGGCAGAAATGATTGCTAATATGGTATCTATGTAGCCGGTCTCCGGCAACAGAGACTTCCCACTAGGGAGTATCAAAAAGTCATAATATTTCTTAGTTATCCTTGTCGCATGGACCTATCCTCGATAAGTAAATTGAAAACTGTTATATGCTTTATCTATACATCCTTTTATATATGTATATGAGTCTTGCATAGTTGAGGTTAGGACACATCATCATTGTACAATAAGATTCTATTTATATATGAACTTTTATGAATAAAACTAATTATCAATAATCTGTTAAAAATACAAATGTATGAAAGTTTAAAAACATATTCATCATACGAAAAGATGTTATATATACATATATACTGTAAAACAATGTGATATTCCACATTATACAATAGCTTAGCGCATGTGTGGGCGTAAGTAGTTTTTCACCATTTCAAAGAACACGAATAAGGTTACGTTCGTGTTGTCGCAACCGCATGAGTAACTCTACCATTTAGATCCGCCTTTTCAATATAGCCTTTTTCAGAGAACTGGTGATGACGGAATTACAGGAAAATGAAAGTATGATCTGAATAATGTGCACAATACAAATACATTGTTGCACTAGAAAGTACTATGGAGACGAAAAGGTTTAAGAAGACATTAGGTCCTAAATGCAGACATCATGCAGAACTACTGATAATAAACTTAAATCTTTATAATAGAATATTTACAATTTGTATAGTAAATGATTAAAATGTCGCATGGTAATGTTGCATTTGTATTGTAACAACACTTTTTCTTTAAGCTCGGCTCAGTTGTTGCCGATTTCAAAGACAAACAATGATATCCGTTGCTTCAATAAGCGGAATTACTGATTCCCGAGAATTTAAACTGCAAACAATAAAGCCGATTATTCTAGGAATAATAATCACACGTTTACCGCGCTTTGCTTTTAAAATAAGACAAGAAAAGAGAAATATCCAGAACTCATTAATGATTATTTTCACCTTTCTTTAGTTTTATATATCTTATAGGTTTTAGCGTACAAAAGATCTTAAACAAAAGAAAAAAATTCTTTAAAGGCTTGTGAATTTAGTTGTTCATACATCATCATTAGCTGATAGACGTCCACTGCTGGACATAGGCCTATCCCAAAGATCTCCACATCTATCGATTCCACGTAGCTCACATCCAAAGGATTCCCGTGATTCTCACCAGATCGTCGGTCTACCTAAGGTCCACATAAGTTGCTCGAGTGACGCTCGTGTACCGGTAGACGTAATGTTAGGAGACCTCATACAAGATAAGCCGACGATATACATGATGATCCAATTTTTTTTACAAATTTCGATAGTCTACTTTCACACATTAATTCAACTTAACTAAAGTAATAAATTACCTGTTTCAGGTATTGTTAAGTATGAAATTAATTCCATTAATCAAATTGTTAAATACATAACATAATCTATAAGGTATAGAAGATATTGTTAAACTGTGTTAAAGTACAACAAATTAAAAAATTAAGTCATTTTTGGACATATGTTGATTATGCCTTTATAGTCCATTAAACCGCTAACTGTAAAATGTTGTATGTCAATTATTAATAAAGTATTCTTTATTGGACTTTGCAGAATGTAACACATTTATGTTTACCACTGACACATGTGTATGTTATATTTTTTGGTCGTAAATAATTCAAAATGGCTAATGAATGAAGAGGCTAGCTCTGCTAGCAGACGGTTTGATGAACTCCGGAGCGTTTACATCGATTTGTTCTACGGGCTATTATCGCTCCCGCAACCGATTTGTTACACTCGTAACCACTTATTCAATTACGTCGTTGCAACGATAGACTATTGCGTATATAACCATATACATTATTTAAATGTTTAGCCCTTCCTTGTAGAAATCTCGCAAAACCTCTTACGACTGGAAAAGAAATTTTTAATCTAATGAGTTACGTGAAAAGGGAATGAAAACTTGTATCCATTTGCAATTCCTGTGTTACGTTATCTGCTCACTTAACTTGCGTAATTGATAGCATACAATTATTTTCCTATTTAACACTAAGATTATTCTCATACTTTTCAATTTTTGTACGTAAAATATTATACTGTGTCTGTGTGGTGACTATAAATAGTAGCAAGGACAACATGATCGTATGTGACAAGATTTGCGTGCGTGGGTTGCACGGCAGATCCTTCATAACCAATAGTATGATCAAAATGTCACGAAGTGGGTGAAACAATGGAGAGCTATTATTGGTTAGCAATTAGCGAAGTGTTGCTACTAATAATCATATTAATTTAACATAATAAAGTTAATTAAAAAACTGTTTCGCATTCAAGTTGCCGATGATGGTGTCGTAATGTATGTATCGATATTGTAATTCTAATAATACGTGGAATTCAACCTTGGTGTACGCGGTTCACATTTGCCATTAATAAGTTGCGGCGGGCATAATAAAAATTATTATTGATCATACGGCTAGCAATTTTAGCGTTGTGCTGCCAGACACAAGGCTAAGTGTGATCACCGTATTGTAATGAAGTCACTTCTAATACACAGATATACACTCCACTCACTTGATTTGAACACTTGGCGTTAATGAACTCTGACACTTAGACACTCCATGTAAACAATGTATGCTAGCGATCGCGAAACACGAGGTGATGCGAATTTAAGCCGAATGCATTACACTACGGTGTACTCAAAACAATAAGTAATACATGTATTTTATAACGTTCGTCGAGTTATAGACGAGGGACGTCTATCCGCGGCGGTAGAGTGGCGGCGTATAGTAAGCACTCGGTGATAGGCTGCGCAGGCTCATGCAGACGACAGAGATAACTGACGGAGGTTTCGGCGCCACGCGAACACTCGCACGGGTGCGAGAGAGACGCTAGAGAGGCTTTAGCGGGAGTCCGGTTAAGTCTCGTACTTGATATGGCAAAGATGGAGTCTTTGTACCTATTTACAGAGAAGCTTTATACCTTGGTACTTTTCCTTATAATGATGAATCGTTGACAGATTTAATTAACAATTTCGTATTATTAACTGTAATTCTGTTTATGCTATGTAGCTTTAAATAAACTTTTGTTCAAACTTAATTCTTAAATTGTCTTCGAACGGTTTAGAGAGCTTTCGTAAATTTGTACCTGACACTGATTTGTCAGTACCGTCTCTGCATTATAATTGCAGCGCTCTTGAAACCTCCTTCCTCGGCCGCAAATTTGTTAATTTAAGAATAGCCGCCTACGCGGATTCAATACGAATCTCAAACTCAAGAGGTCAGACTGTATGACCGGTTTTAGTATACCGTAGCCGCAGATCGTAACTTCCACACATAATCATGGTAACACTAAGATTCCACACTCCCGCATAGTGTGAATATGATGCGGTTTTCATAGCGACGTAAGAAAACTTATTATGCCGTAATGTACTCTCTTCCGCAGTAACTGTTTAAATGTAAAACAATTCCGCAATGTACGAAGTAAATTATTAAAGTAAAGTTAATTAAAAATACTTATTAATAAAAAACACTTAAGAAAGGTTGATATAAGCTGCTATACTCTCAACCTACTCTAATTTTTTTACTGTTCAAATATTTAATCTGTCGTTTTAAGATATATACAGTTCTTCAGCGGAGCAGAGGTGAATACAATCAAAACCATTATACCGTCGTGAACGCAATCCGCGCCACTCAAAGGTCAAAAGTATTCCTGCAGCTCTTAAGTAATATACTAACTATTACTGCGTTTAATCTTCTGATAAACACAAATGCAAAGTAATCTGTTAATGTACCTAAATTTACAGCAATTGAAAAGTAGGAAAATTACCGTCTCATTGTCTGCTGTTTGCTGAAGGTACACAGTTAAGAACTTCCCTCTCTTCAATATATAAAAACTGTTTACATTAATATTTTTCAAAGGAAAATTATAAATTCCTTATTGTCTATGCTTTTCGGCTGATGATGATGATGACATTGTCCGTGCTAGTTACTTTTGTTATTATCAAACCTATTAAAAATACGAGCATTGATGATGTAATTCTTTCATTACGTACTGTTATGGTTAATTTATTTTATTTCAGTTTACTCGATTACTGAAAAAAAGTGTGATCTTAACTTGAAAACTTCATACTCTTTAATACAATACTAATAAATTATTAGAAATATAAATTTTATATGAAAAAAGCAATTTAGGTGAAAATACAGAATGAAATTATTGAAATCTATTACATAGTAAAATATAACTTAAACTTATATTAATACTTATTATTGTCGTGAAACAACAAAGTGTCACCACAGTTAATATTTATACGTTAGTAGATTATGGTTGTTGACCTACGCTGGTGGATACATGTATATTACTTCCGAGTACCGTTTCCATCAGTCCGCCATGATATTATCTATCTTATAAAGTTAAATTATGTTAGTATGAGCTAACCTGATATAGAACTGAAGACGATGATAAAGCATTATTTTCTCAAGGCTAAATAGAAAGTCTAATGAATTCAATAAATGCTGCACATATGAAAAATTTGCTGTAAACAGAACTGTAGTCTTGAAAACAATTAACGCTGCATCTCACACGATAATAAGTGTTACTTTATATGAACAAAATAAAGTAAATCGATTGTAATGTTATCCGTCTGAATGTATATAGTAAAACGGTGCGCCCAATTTCGCTTCATTCCACATGCATGTATGTCACCGTCCCACTTCATCAGTACACTTGTTCGACTCGACCTCGACCAGTTTCGACTAAATTGTTCGCACTAAATCTTAGTCATTATTAAGCCATTACAACGCATTCTTTAATCACCATTTCAATGACATTCGACTAACCCATTAGTACGCTTTTGTTTATTTATATATATATATATGTCTTTATCTATATACATATAGATTTTCACCTATGTAGACTCTCATCACGATATCTTTGGAACCACAGGCCCTAGACACTTGAAATTTGGTAGAAATATTCCTTTCACCAAGATTAGGTATTCTAAGTATGGATTTTCCAAATTTCTTTCTTCAGAGAGAGTTTCGGGGGTGTTACAACCAGCAAAGCGAACAGGAAACGACTAGTTTTCTTACTTTCTTACATACCTTAATTATTAATTATAAATTGTGTTTACTGAATAAGTTTATCCATACGTAACATATAATTAACGTTTATTCTTTAATTAGAACATAATGGAGTTTAAAACGAAGCACCGAATGAAATTATTTGCAAATATGTACACTTTGAATGTTATAACCCATAATGACATTAATAAAGTGTCTTCGAGTGTAGACAACAACTTTGAATAGACGCTGACATGAAATTTCATAACAAATAACTTTACGTAACTTCATATTAAATTTCGATTTGATCTTAGTTTAGTAAGAAACCCGGTATTGCTCCTAATGCTCTTTTCCTAACTGTTATAGTAATTAAATAGTATCAACATAGAGCTATAAATGTTAAGTGAGGCAGCCGTTTCCGATCGTTTCGTAATCGCAATCGAGTCCAATTGTAATTATAGCAGATAACACTTAGCCGAGGTAATGGTTGGAGCGATTTCGCATACCACAGTTAAACTGTTGTTTCTGGCCGGTCAATGGTTGAAGGCTGCAGTGCGCAACGTAGCTTTATTGTTTCCCAGGCTCGTTCAATCAACGACCAATTTTTTCATTGTTACTTATATTTTCATAAAATCTTCGTCAGACGTAACGGTTTAACAGATGCGTCATCTCTTATATGGATAAGTAAATTATGCTTGCGTGTTTGAGATGTGAATATAGTTTGTTTCAAAGAAATACGAACAACAAACTATATCCTTTCAACCAAATAAAATAAATATTCAATAATAAAGTTGAAATGCCTTTTTACTGATTCGTCGGTTTCTGTTCGTTACCTCTCAAACCTGTAAACCATAAACAGACATTTAATCTGATGTTTACAAAGGAAGATAACTAGTAAGTTAACGTTATTAAAAGTATTATAGCAGAGCTATAATATAATCAGTAAGAAAACATATAGTTCGACGCTTATCAAAATATTAATAACGAAAACTAAATAGATTATAACTAATGCAATCGCTTGTCAACAAAACTATGGATACATCGTTTGTGTGCGTATCTACTCAACATTAATGACGCTATTATGTTACAAAATACACGTCTGCGGTTGATAACCATATTTGATTATTTCCAGAAGCGTAGGTCATGTTGTACAAATGTAATAATAGATTAAATTTTTGTCAGGATCACCCACGCTCTGCCCACTTGTTCCACGTCTTCAGATGGGTTTGCTTATAAATCAACATCAAATTGATGTTACGTTGTATAATGTAATCGATACCTTATTCTGCATGACACTGGATAGTTAAACTTGTGACCAACTAGGGTGCAGTAAGAGCGGGGGCGAGTAAATTAAAATGGTTATGTTTGCTTCGTGATCAGTGGTCGAGCTTTCCAAGGTTCTTGTTTTCATTGGAAAAGTATCACCAGCATTTTAGTATGCTGTATAAAGTAAACAGCCGACATTAAATTGCTAAAAGTTTTTTGCTCACTAAGAAATGGTGGAAAATTGTGGTTCTTTTTTAAAGATAAACATCTTTTCACGAATAATTAAAGAGAAAAATAATTAAGTAGGATATTATTAAAGCTACTATATCTTCCGTAACGTGCATTGAACTATTGAAGAAAAATTAGCTGTTATTTTAGTCGTAAGTAAGTAAAATAATGACAAGTGACATTTTGTATACGGAATCATTTCAGTGGGTGAGAATGCGTGGACCTTGAAGGTTAAAACTCGTGTGGGAGTAAAGTGGGCTACTTCTCTAACTACCACTTCCTTCGCCTTCCGAATTAACAATAAGCTTTATAGACCAAATATCCAATCATAACTAATGATAGGTTAGCTAGTTTATGGACACGATTCAAACAGAAAATGAATATCATTCCGTATCGAAGATGTTTTAGAAAAATAGTATTTTCACGAAAACAGATCAGATTTCCCATGAGGACTCTAGAATCTAATACTATGTACTCGACAATTGTCCGGTCTATTTATTTTATCACTAAGTAACCATCCAATGTTTTCCTTGTCAACAGTTGCTTAATGCATTGTTAATACACTACTTTGTACCAACCTTATACGTCAGCTTGCGATAGCTTCACGATAAGTAAGAGGTATGCGACTTGGCGCCAGGACTGCGCTCGTGTTCCGACTCCTCGAGCGAGGAATTAAGCACAGAATATAAATAATTTACTTAAAACGGTAGCCCTGAATCGCACACATTTGTTATTTCTAACGGTAACATGAACTTTACGTGCTTATGTAAATATTACTTCACTTTCATGTAATGGGAAGATCTATTATATTTAAGTCAACGGTAACAGGTAACTGATTATTTAATTGATCTATTATCTCATATTTTATTTCATAACTGATTATTTAAACTTTAATATTATATCAGTAATTATCTTGAGTTTCCTCATAAATAATATAAGAAATAATAATTTGAACTTCTAAGTAGAGAATACAATAAACATAGATTGCTAATGATTTGAGATTAATTCTTCTTACAGTCTCTTCTAACATACTTAAACTTAACTTCACTTTGAAGTTACTTAAATATATTGTTGTTATGTTCGTGTAAAGCCTTATAAATAGAACTGACGTTGGAGTACCGAGCATATATAAAGCGTAGATATACGGATGTATAAGCGTGATGAGGTAGTACTAAGCGTAAACGAGAAGTAAAACCGGTCCTGCAGCTGCGCGTGCGCCGCATCTATACAACTTATGTCCTCTTATATATAGATAGATACCTTTCTATTTCAAATGACTACCTCCAACAATTTTTTTGTTGTTGTCTTTTCTAAAGAAATCGCTCACGCTTACATTCACCAGCAGTTTACAGTTGAGATTGTGTAAACTTATCAAATACAGGCTCTTACTAGAGAACTAATACGGTATATTTAATTATCTACTAGCTCAGATTCTTTTTAAATAGATATATTCTAAGTTGTAGTAATGTGATTGTTTTATAGAACTTCTTTACCATTGTTCCATTTCAAATCCTTGTGGTTATATCGTCTAAAGTACACAAATAATTGAACTAAATAAAGCTAGCTTGCGCTGCTGAAATTTTTTATATTACAAAAAACCTAGGCATAAGTAAAGTAAAGATTTTCATTAATTCCTGTCCATCTGAGACAAGGTCCGGAGCAAGGCGTAAAGGCACATACCATAGAGGGTACAATTCTTCAGAAAGCATACTGCATTCCCAGAGCATATAAAAATAAAAATAAAGCTAGTTTTGCCACACGAGCAATGTATTATGTTGATATAATGAGTAGGTCACAATGAATACTATAGGTGTCCTACTTTAGCATAAATGAGGTGACAGGATGGATATTCCTGTTCCAGCATGAGTTCCATTTTAACAACATACTGACTTAAAGATATGAATAAAATGCGAATGTTAGCTATACATCGATGTTAAAGCTTGAAACTTTGTGTTATTAGTTTTTAGGGAACCCAGGTTTATTTATTTATTAATTTAATATATTTTGTACACACAGCTGTTAGAAGAAACATGATAATAAGGACACAGAGTACAAGGGCACTACTTATTTCATGTTGAAATCTCTTAAGTAAGAATGATTGGAAAAATCGGTGCAGGCCGACCTAGACGGACATACTCCGATCAAATCGGAGATGTCCTAAAGAAAGGCCGGATCAAAAGCACACGCAACCGACGAGCGTGCATGAAGACGCTTATGAAAGTGGAGGAAGCGAGAGAGGTGTGCCAGGATCGTAGCAGGTGGAGAGAGGTGGTCTCTGCTTACCCCGCTGGGAACGAGGCGTGATATATATGTATGTATGTATGTATGAAATCTCTTCCAGTAGGCCCGCAGAAGGAAAAAAGATTTAGGAACACAAACCTAGTGCATACAGTAAATATTACATATAATAATATATACATATTACAAGATACAAAACAATATATACACATACATACATATACACATACACACACACACATATAATTATACAAATAGATATACTTTTATTTAATATAGTAAGGATAAATAGTGTTCTTTAACAGATTAGAAGAAGAAGGTTTTATATTGAAAAGTAATGTTCACATTCCCTTTGTATGATAACATACAAGACTATTTAATAAAAAATATTTTTCTACGATTTTTAAAAAAATAAAAAACCTATCCTCTAATAAAAGTCGTACAACATTCGCGCTAACAATCAAACTATATATGTTAACCTGTATAAAGAAAAGTAGTTGAAACACTATATGATAAGTTCCCAACTGAGCGCTTCTGCTCTGTAGTGGGCGCTGAAGCTTTATTATAGCACGATTGAAAGAAAAACAAAGAAATAAAGAGCAGGCAAGAGAGAGAGAATTGACTTTTAACTTTCGTTTATTAACCAATAATAGACCGACGATCTGGTGAAACCGCTGGTTATAGGCAGCGCAGTCAGTCTGGTCAATGGTGTCAGGCAGGCGGCCGGTCATAAAGACTTTAGCCAAAACTTTTGCAGTAATGCCGTGCTGATCCCTGATTAAGAATAGTGCAGTTCCATCTCATCCCGTGGATGTCGTATGAGCCGACTAAGGCAAGTCGCGGATTGTGCAACAGTATTCTATGGAAGCTAATAGAGGGATATGGAAGAGAAGTACATACCGTGCCGACCCCACATAGCTGGGACAAGTGCAGGAGGAAAAAAGATCTATAAATTAATTCTAGCTTTATGTCCGCCGTTTTGTTTATGTTATCTCTGTTGTATTTTATTTTACGAAGCGACAACACGAACGGAACGTCCAGCTATTGATAAGTGATACGTCCAACCATAATAATGTGAGGCGCTATTTAGAAACACTGCACCACTTTGCGCTTGTAATTTTGAGATATAAGATTTGAGCCTTGTTACTTTAATTATACTAGTTACAGCACCTTTCAAAACACTATAATGTTTGCACACTACAGATTGACGGAAGAAATAGACACTGCGGTGGTATTTACCCAAATGGTCTCTGGCTACAGAGACCTACCACTGGTGAAGATAGTGTTTCATGTTGCTATGTGCGAAAAAGTTTAAATAAATAATTTACTATTGTATAAACTGGAAAACTTGGTTTTTCTTTCCATGTAAAGGGGACGCTAGTTCATAAAAGGTTGGGGATCTGTACACTGGATAACACTCCTCATAGAATTTAAACAAATAAGAAACTTGTTGAAACGTACGAAGATTAGAACAGTGGTGCGATGTTGTAATCAGTGCGGTAATTGGTTGGCCCAGATTGTATCGAGCTGGAGGCACGTAGAGCCACGACACACTTCTAGAAGGAACGTGCCGAAGCCAGGGACAAATACAGTTTGTACATATAATTGCGTAATAGCTATTACATAGATTCATATAATAATTCATCATTAAAAAAAACACTGATTTTGTCGCAGACGAGTCTATAGAATTTATTAGCTAGATGTCTCTAGTGCTTTACAGCAGCTATGGTCACGAGAGTCATAGTCATGAAATAGTAAAATTTTTTCGGTATCGCGCGAGAAATCTTCTGCTTTTTTTTATCTACGAACCAACGAAACGTTCATTATCATCATTTCAACCGTTGAAGTTCTACTGTTGGACATAGGTCTCTTGTAATGTGTTCCACAAACCACTTGCGCTGTTTAAATCCAGTGAAGCGAAACGTTCACCTGATGGTAAATGTTACGCTCGCCGATAACAACGTGGCGCTGGTTGAAATGATATATACAGCACCACCACATTGTGCTCATCGCTTTGAGATGTAGATGTTGAGCCTCATTACTCCAGTAATATAACTAGCAACAGCACTCTTCAAACCGGAACGCAGTAATATTTGTACACTACTGTTTGGCGGCAGAAACAAGAGCTACAGTGGTACCTAGACGGTATCTGGTTACAGAGATCTACCACTAATAAAAATCAATAAAGATACTCTTGATCTGCACTCTCGTTGAATATTTTCTAAGGAAGAGCTACGATCTTGGCAACATCCTCGCATTGCTACCAAAAATACAAAACGATCTCAATGTTGCTGTTCTCTTCGGACTCACTTATCGAGCTATGAGGACACTCCCACTCAACGAAGAATCTTTTCCCAAGCACATTTCCTCAGCGGTTGTCTGCTCCGTGAAATCTTGGGCTTTCAGTCTTTTAGATAAGATAATGAATTAATAGTGATCTGCTTTTAAAATTAAACTTGTTTACAGTCCGATCTATCCAAGAAGAGCTATATTAAAGACTTATGCTTAGTATTTTATTTAATTTCACGAATACTAGTACTAGAATCAGTATAGATGTAGTACTATAATCAGTATAGATGGTGGTATAAACCAATTATCTTCTTTGTAGAAATTAACATATTTTATAAATTCAGTAGCATCTTGAATTATCCTTCATGGCAAACGGTATTCTATAGGCAAAGGTTTATGGTCTATCAAAAGTAGTGTGATTATTGGAAGGATCACAGATTGTCAATATCCTAGAACGACGATACTTATCTTTGACTACATGTTTCCACACAAAGGTATAAATGGATCTTTCTAATTCTATAGAGACTAAATTCACAACGAAGCTTGCATACAACAAACAACGTCGTATAATTTTGACCACTTTGTTTCGTACAGGGGAATTATTCAAGACGTTATTACATTATGCGATAATTATCATAATAAGCAGTTGTTACGTCGTGAATTTATAATAAAGCGATTTTGCAGATAATACATAAGATTATTAAGAGAAATTTCAACTTTTATTTTCTTTCAACCTCGCATTACGCTACGATGATTTGTTTTATAATTTCATGTAAGAGAAACATTATCGCTCTTAATATGATGTAGCGCGCCGTGTTAAGAAAACTGCTACATTTCTAATGCGTATATTATTATAACATAAAACATAATATTATTATAACATATCGTAATATTATTCATACAAAATTATTAACTGTATTACTGGCGATAGATCTTTGTTGCTGGACATCGTCTTAGCTAGGTAGTCACCGTAGCATATCTGTCGCCAAACAGTACTGTACGAATGTTAATGCGTTCTGATTTGAAGGGCGCTGTGACTACTGTATTTCTTGGAGTAACGAGGCCTGACATCTTGTGTCTAAAGGCGACGTGCGTAATGTGGTGCTCTGTACATATCCTAACTAGCGCCACGTTGTTATAGGCGGACATATCACCTACCATAATTCTTACCACATTTGCTTGTCTCGTCTAAAAAAAAAATGGATATCAAAATTCAAACACCTCATGCTTTTTATGAAAGAAACAATTAACTATATGTTAGAAATTTTTTTATATAAAAATTTAGTTTTCTAGTAGATAGTGTATAAGAAGCCCAGAGGTAAATATTTACATACATAATATATATGCAATTTGGTATGGTTAATGAAGTATTTATACTATCACAAGTTGATTATTAGAGGCTTGGATAACCGTTAAATGATTTTATAGTTGTTTAATATCAAAAGAATTTAAACTAAGTAATGTTTTGTGTACCGTTATGAGAAAGTTGCGAACATTGCAGTAAAAGTTTTAATTAGCGGATGTTAACTGTGCGCTGAGAGATCACTTGCATTGTCTAATAGTTAGACTTTTAATGTTTTAAATTATCTCGCCGACTACCTATGTTAGCATTAATTGTTCGATCATTATATGTAAACTATGAATAAGTTACTACTAGTTTTTTTAACTAAGCTGCACTTTATATTGATCAAACTGCAAGATCTAGATTCGAAGTAGATTATACACCAAAAAAGGTTTTTTTGACTAGCGAAGGAATTTCCAGAAAAAGTATATAAAGCAATATATATTTTGTTGAAAAAAAATTATTAAGTATAGTATCTACTGAAAAGATTCTATCATATCTACTGTAAAATGGTTGACTTTTTTAAAGTGTTGCTACTATGAAATAAAAACTTTTTTTTTGTTTGACGTAATAAGTAAACCGTAACCAGAAAGAAATTATGTTCAATCAGTTTACGTTACTTTTTAATTCTTGTTGTAGTTAATGATCTCTTTCGCCGTAATCAGTGATCAGAGTATTTTAATTTTTTTTTAATTTACAGTTCATTTAACCAAATCATCGACATTCTTCTTTTAGTAATACTTTCTGGAATAACCGATATAACTAGATCTATACAAAAAATTTAAATTTGGTGTAAAAAGAGCAGTAAAATTGTCTCAATAGCTCTTGGACGATGTAATTGATTTGAAAATGGTAGATGTTCAGTCAAATGCATCTTCATGGTTTCGCAAAACAAATTTGATTATCACCGCTTGTGATTAACACCGAACTGTAGGACGAGATCTCAGTATTATTTAATATTAGTTTTCCGTTAAAAAAAAGTTTATCTTTACTTTTTTTAACTCACTTTCTCACTATTTTCAACTTAAGTCAAAGTACTGTCGCAATTAAAGGAAGTATAGTTGTTCAACGAAGGAAGAGGTATTGGAAAAGAATTATCTATGCGATGGGCTCTATATATTTGATATATAATTAATATGATTATATTGATAACATAGTGGCGAAGTAGATTCGAGGTCAAAGTTCTACGAACTCGCTCATGGTCTCTGTCGTACGGAGTCGGCGCCAAGTTTAAACTGGACTTGGACTGAAATAGAGAGCGCGCGTGATTGTAGCGCCGTTGAGCGATCCACAAATTCTAGGTCTTGTTTCAACCGCAACAGATTATTCCCAACATTACGTATACAGTGTTAAGTTTAAATAAAATTATTTACAAAGAATCATAATTATATATTTAATTTACATAAACATATAATATAGTGTAAGTTTTCTTGGTGGTACAGTTATTCGAACCCGCCTGGATCAACCTCCATGTAAATATACCTCCATAACATCGTTGCAGCGTTCCGTCTGTCACTAATGAGAGTAAAATTATTCTCTAGAGGCAACTAAATAAGTATATAAAACTAAATATGTTTCATATAAATGTGCGATTAGTAAAAGAAAGAGGGAAAGAAATTGCATTCCGAGGTCAAAACTATTATACATGCCATAAGTAATACAGTATATTAAATAAATAAGTAGAATAAGAAGTCGCTATAAAACAATAGCAGCTTTGAATTCCTTACGTCGAGGAAAGTAGTATTAAATAAAAAAAAGTTGTAGGTTAGTACGTATCGTGGACTACAGTTTCATTATTATTTAATACTATGTGAATTTAAATGAAGATTTTGTCCATTGTAAACAAAGGAAAATATCCTAGTAATATAAATACAGAATAAAAAGAAGGAAGCGATGCAGCTAATAAAAATGGACAGCGTTTGAACAATGCAATAAGATGAAAAAATCTTGCGGAGCTAAAGCGAAGTGAAAATATATTACGTAGATATGTGAGAGGTTTATAAAATCATGTCTTGCAGGACGCAGAGTATTATTCTACGGAACCCGTTGAACCAGTGACTTATACATAAAATCTCGGCTTAAGTTATGAAGGTGCTATTATAAGCTTTTATTTAATTCAAGGATCTGATTTATTTATTAACAATTTGCTGCTTATGATCTATAAAAATACTAAAATAATAGTGAAAGATTTTTTAATATGATACCTTTGTGTTCTCTGTTAACGACGTTGAATTTGCGATTTTGTTCTATTTGTTATGGCAACGACGTGCCTAAACTTTAGTATTACGAATTTACTTTTGAATGTTGCAACCAATACATCTCTTTGTTATAGAACGGATCACGTTTGTTAGAAATGGTGGTGGGAGCAAAGATACCTGACCCGTTTTATACCGTGCTGTTATAAGATCTTTGAATTATTATTTTCAAAGCAAAAAAGTGACTGGGTTTAGTCTTCAAATTATTATATAGAGATATATGTACATTAACTATGAATTAAAGCATCCACAAAAGGTTAATACATCCTTCATGTAAAAACGAACGGGAAATTGCAACTTGCACTTACCTTTAAAGCACAAAAAATGCAGGACGGACCGAGACAAGCATGGCCGGTGAGCTCACGGAAGCTGCGCCGGAATATATCCAAATGCCACAGCACCTGCGAATAGATATACATGTTATATATATAAATAAAAAAAATACTTTAAAATATTATCAGTAAAAATTTACAGTAGTAATAACCATTCATGTAAACGAGTAAATAAAGTGTTTGCAAAAATATTTATTCACTATAACTAACCAGCTGCACTGGACAACTTCAACACCGTTGCAAGTAAAAACTCACAGAGTACTATTATTATTAAAAACACTAAATGTTTTACATAAGCAACAGGTACAGTGTGCTAGCAGGTGGATGTTTCTATACCCCAGTATCCTACTGTCTAACAATGTACAAGTCCTTATCGCGACGTCTGTTATAAACTTTTAAAGATGCCATTAATTATGTCTACACTCAAGTAGTGAATATACACATACAGCAAGCACATTTTTTGTAACTACATATAATATTCTTTATAAAGTTAGTGCAAGATTAATTTGCATATAAGAATAGATAGAATTCTATACGGAATCCACTGTGTATTTTAACAGTGAATAATATTTTATACTTAGGTTATATCGATGAATTGAATATCGGGAATTATTTAGATGGATATAAAGTGACAGGTTAGACATATTCATAGTCTTTAAATGGAGAGAAACCGCACGAAACATCCGAATAATATCTTACCTAACAAAGTAAATAAAAAAATACTAAAGATATTCTACAACGGAAAAAACTTTTTGATGACGTCATAACGAAGTAATCCTAGATCGCCGCCTACGTGCATGAAAACTAGTCTATTGGAGAATATTTATTTCTGGGAACACCCAACAAGTCATGCAGATAACGTTCAGCAAAATTATAACTATGATTTCAATGTCATTATAAGGTTTTAAAATAAACTTTTAAATGCGTGCCAGATAATAAAAATTATGTATTAGAATTCAGTCTTATAATATTAATACACAAAATAATAACTGTGGTACTACTATTGCGATAAAACTGATGACTAATTATTATATTTTTATATACGTTGGAGGCGGCGGCACGGTGTAGGATTATGGCGTTGGATGCACGCGACTTGACATCCGCGTCAGGTGCGAACGCCAGGTGATCCAGCAAAAACTGCAAAGCCGACCAAAACAGTCTCACATTTGCTCCTGCTATTCACCAGCTACCTGGCGACGACACGCGTCTATTTAATTTATGATAGCTGTGTAACGCTACAACCATATGCCGCGACAAATATACTTTATTATAACACATTTAATAATATAATTCATAACGTTAACGTTTACACTCATATTATAACGAGTAATTATTTAATGTTAATCTATTTACTAATCGCTCCTTTAACTATTAAACTGCTATTTGCTATATATATAATAATTAACGATATAATTTTTAATTACATTTGTTAGTCAATGAAAAAGTGCTATATACAATAGTAACGAAATGATGCATCGAAAGTGATCATGAGTCATGAAACCGCTACGCATTTCAAATTATTGAATCTTTAGTTTGTAAGACTATTAACACCGGAAGTAAGAAATTTAATAATAATAGAATTATGTTCATTATAACTGCAATCCAAGTTAAAATGTTTTATATACCAACTACTCGAAAAGGAAATGCGTCAAACACCTGTCTTACAAAATTAACTGATTGAGAATCAATGCGTATAATTATCGCAAATTGTTATATTTAAATAAATCAATGAAATACTATGATTTGTTTATATCTCTAAATTGATTTAATAGCAAAACCAAGAGAGTTTGTAGTTATACACCCTATATATACCCTATTATAGCGCCCTATAATGGTTCCACTAGTTTTGTGCAGACGGAAATAAAACATCGCAAGCTTAAATATTTCTAGTGCTCCTAAAGCATCACTACATTTAGTATAAATAACATTGTATGTTTTGTGTTATATATGAACAAACCAAGCAAATGTCTACTACTATTATGTTTCACCTGCTATTATTATAACGCACTTGGATGTATTTCGCGATTGTTTTGGGCGTCTGTCGGGCAGGTGTTTTCCCAACCCGTTTAAGCAGATGTCGGGACTACATTGATGTTCCTCTCAAAATGATCCTGGTTTCAGTTTTTATTCAACAACATGACCATCGACGAGGTTAAACGATCCGATATACACATCAACGATTATTATTACTTTATTACATTGCTAAAACAAAGTAGCTTTAATTAAAATAGAGTAGCGTTCCTGTTATATAAGATTATTTCTATAACATATAAATATCATAGGTTGCTAAAGTATACTAGCAATGATATGTTTTAAAGAAATATATGTAAAACTTCAAAACTTTTTGTTAATAGACATGACTTTTTTTTACATGAATAAAGTCAACACCTGTAAATTCACTATGAAACATATCTTAATATATGGATAATAATTTAACACCTTTACCTTGAAATCAGATAATCTAATAATTTACAAGAAAAATTTAAGTTTCATAGGTTTTCATATATATATGTAACAACATCATGAGAATGTGAATTCTTATTACTATTATACTATTTTTAAATTGAATTAAATATACCCTACAAGTACACGCAAACGGCTGTAAAAAGATGAGTACAAGTATTCACAAACTATGTTAAGCATCTATGTTGTCTATATTAAGTGACAGACTGTCTCGTGAGAGAACGGGACCCTGTTTGGTGTGGCTCGTGACGGACGACGAGTTTCTCCTTAATGGACCTGAAGACAATATTAGATAACGAAACCTACGGATTTCGAGAACATGGACCCATCAAATATTTGTTACTGATTAGATAACACGTTTGTTCCTGTGCTAATACTTTTGTCTTATTAACTTGGTTTTATTTTTTAAAGACCTTATCTTACCCCTATTTTCAACACTTGTATGTGACACATATTGTCTGAGTTACCACCTTGAGATATCAAAATTTCTTAAAACGTTGTACTTGGTGTTTTTTTTATTCTACTAAGCGAGAAGTTGAGTGAGAGGTTCACTTATATAAAATTATAACCACGTGACCGTAGTTAGGATGATATACTCAGCACCCCATTGTGCTGTCTCGTCTTAATCAAAATCTGATCCTAATGATATTTTAATTCAAGAGATTCTTACCATATATTAAAAACCATATGTTTTTAGATCACTGAGATACTTAAAATACCGCACGAATTTAAATTCGTCAACTATACAGTTTTTTTAAGAAATTAGTTGCAGCTACTAATATTATATACGTAATTAAAAAATGTTTGGAAAGCTCTGGCCGAATCCTGCTTTGAATCAGTTCCGTCGGCGGTCACGGCGCGTATTATAACGGGACTAAGCCACCGACTAGCAGTTAATATAACCTTTTCTAATCTAAGATTCATAGTGAAATATAATATTCTATAAATATATGTTTTACATGAAGACATTTATTAATTAAATAATGATTTTTAGAAACAAATAATTGATAATATATGTACTCTTTTTGCCGAAGTCACATTAAAATTTTTATTATATAGTACTAGAGTAACAACATTTTATTAAACTAAAAAACAACAAATAAACATGTAAATTATATCCTTAGATTATTCTGAGAATATAATTTAACGACAGATTTTACTTGTGAGTCTTTAATGGCGGTGGCTATCTAGATAGATACCATTACAGTTCTTATTCTGGCCTCCACATAATGTTCCGATTTGAAAGGCGCTCTAGATAGTCAAATTACCAGGGTATCGAGTCTTCATATATTATATTTCAAGGCGACTAGTATATGGTGCTATATATATCATATACCATCAGTAACTTCGTCGAATAAATGGTGTATATATAAAAAAAAAAGATCATAAATTGTATTATGAAATAGAAAATTAATCCTTTACGGACTTAGTCAAACCACTCGGGCTTGGTTTAACAATATTATATATTACTTCATTAAAGCTGTTCCCATTATGAGAAATGCTTTATAGCAAAGGGGGAAAGCTTTCATAATTGTGGAATGCACTGGTGCGATGAACATACTGAATTTATTATACACTAGTGATAACCACGATTTGACGGTTTGTGATTCGCGTGGGAAGCTCTGTCTTACACCATTTCATCTTATAGAAAGTAAAGGTAACTAATATTATCGTTTGCACTAGCTTAAAATAATTTATTTCCACTGTAAGGGCTTTATTCTGTTTAAGGGGTTAATTTATAAAAATATGAAGTTCTTCTTCCTCTTGCCCAGCTATATACGGTCGCCGCAGTATGTACTTCTCTTCCATATCCCTCTATCAGACGTCATAAATGAATTCACACTCTTCTTACACATGTCATCTTTCATACAATCCATCCACACTTTCTTTCTTTATAAATATATGAATTTCAAATGTTGAAATTTTTGTAAAAAAATGCATATTTAATGTGCACATACGCACAATTAAACCGACTATTAACTAATTAGTGACCCTTATTCGCACTGCACCTCACCTACTGTTGAACGGCGCGGAGCGGAAGCCAATTTGAATCAGAATATAGATGGTGCACTTCCCCACCGGAAGTGCCTCGCCTAAACTTTTTTCATATTTATAACTTCTTGCCGGCATGGGGCTAGATGATTTCACCTTTACAAAAAAAAAACTGCACCTGTAATTGCCCCCAAAAAGACAGGTGCATTCAAAAGTTTTGGATTTATAAATAGGTACTATAATTTATACAAAAAAAAATGGAAGACTGTATTTTTTATAGTTTTTATTGTTTGGGTGTGGCTGATTGGGTTTGTATCTAAACAAAGAATTTATTTATTATATATAGAACTGAAATGATACAACAAAGTAAATGAAAACCTACTGAATTTCTTATTTTACAGAAGTAATAATATTTAGAATTATATCTATTTAGATTTTTTTTCTATCGCATGAACATAATGTCACAAATTGAAAATCGATCATTTCTTTGAACATTATAAGCTCTATGATAATGTTCTAAGCGATTATACAATGGAAAATTGTAGGATTTACTGATCAAGGTCTCTCTTGCCGCAAATCGTCTATGTAGGTACCATGGCAGCAGCTATTTCTGCCAGAAAACAATAGTGTGCAAACATTACTGTGTTCCGATTTGAAAGGTGTTGTAATGTAATTATTAGGGTAACGAGGCTTAACGTTTTGTCTCAAGGCCATGAGCGCAATGTGGTGCTGTGAATACCATTTTATCTAGCGCCACGTTGTTATGGGAATATCACTTACCATCACGTAAACGTGCCGCCCGTCTTGTCGCTTAATTAGTTAAAAAAAAAATACAAATTGCAGATAGACACTGCAAACCTACGGGGCAAGTGTACCGTGGCTGGTCACGGCTTGTTAACGCACTCAAAGGAAACGTTGTGACTACGGGTATCAAATGGCCGCCGTTACGAATAAACTTTTTACTGTACTTAACAGCAGTATAAATGAACATCTAACAAGAAATTACAACAAAAAAAAGTTCACTATTTACAAGACAATAGAGATTTATTATCTATCATTTTCTTAGTGTGCCTTTTCGTATCACATATATGATAAGTGATGTTACAGATTGCCTTAACTTAGCTGAGACGTTATTATTATTTTTTATTCTATGAACCAGATGGTAAATGATACGCCTGCTCATAACACCACTGCGTTAGTTGGGATGATATAAGCAGCACAACGTTCTGCTTGTCACCTTGAGACATAAGGTAAATCTCCTTATTCCAGTAATTCGAAATCCGAAAATTAGTATCCAAACCGGATGTTTGGATACTAATTTTCGGTGGAAAAATAAAGAGCTTCGGTGGTTCATATCTAGAACAGTATTTAGGATACAAGCAGGTTATGCATAATTAAAAATAATTCTTTTTACATGCACTATTCTTCTACACTATTGAACATAGTATCAAATGTATGATATCATCAAGCATATATCATGTATGAAGTATATAATATATAATTGAGATAATATTATATTCGATTTTTAATAACATCTTATGTTTGTGTCCGCTATTAAATAAAATATCTTAAGCAACATATCGTAATATGTGAAGGAAACACTTTCTAATGAATTAACAAACATCCGCTTATATATCATATAATTAGAAACGTAACGAAATTCAAATATTCACACAGTATTTTTTGCGCCATGACAACTTTGGGTTATAATTGTGTAACGAATGCAAATCTTCTCATTATCATAAAAAAAAAACAAAGGAAATAGTACGTATCGAATCATGACCCTTAGCATTGGGATAAGGATAACGTTTTTCAATAACATTTAAAGTCACTCAGAGCCTTTTTCTGTTCTTTTATAAACATATAAGTGTAGAGATCGACTTGTTATTTTTTAAAGAACTTTTCTTATATACTCAAGCTTGTCTGCAATCGTTTAAAAATGACAAAAACATTCAAATTTAACATTAACTGACGTCGAATCAACTTCTCGACGCACCGGTATGTTTTAATGATGAAAAAAAAAGTATTTACAGGTTTCGATAATTTAAAAACGTTTAACTATAACTGACACGTAATTTAATAAACAATTTGGCAACAGGAAACGTCTGAATTTTAATACAAAATGAATATAATTTAGTTCCATGAAACTAGCAATTTCCATGCAGAAAATATTCGAGCTCCGATCGTCGATTTCTCGCTTTAAACTTGTTGTCATGTTTTCCATTTTCTGGTCGTGAGACGAGTACTCGTAAATTTTTATGCAGCGTAAAACGTTATATATAAAACCGGTCACCCGTTACTGGTTAAATATGAGTTTTAAGATAATTGAACCTTATATTGGATGGCTGATTTCGATGATCATTGATCTCAAAGTGACACGGGGTTAAACTAGCAAATCCAATGTTTTTATTATGTTGCTTACTATCAAATAACTAGTCATCAAACGAGTTCGGTTTTATTTAGATATATACTTTAATAAAGACCATACTAAGCAAATTTTACTATACTCATCGTACTAAGTTAATAAACTTATTATGATGAGGTTTATTAAATCTTACTTCGTCAGACTAAATTAGTTAATTGGAAATGTCTGCTACTACTGGCTTTGATTTGCACTACTCATGGATAGGACTGTCGCAGATCTACAATCTTCATATATACGAAATATTGTAAGCTCAAACGTCTGCAAATTAGGTACTATTTTATCACTAATAATGAATATAATAATAATCACTAAAAACTACAATAAATGTCAGCGATCAAAGTATATACACACTAATAAAAATTTAAGTTTTACAATAATTTAGCCATGGCCGCTAGGTTTGCGTGAAAATAATGTTCCGTTTCCGGGGCTGACCCTAAGTCCAGACAATGTAAATATCTCGTTCAACATGGAAGCACATCATGTCGACATTTTTATTCATTTTTAACTTGTAATAAATAATATTAAAGTACTTCTTTTTTCGACGGAGTTATATTTTGTAACGAACTCTGTTCTGAATGGCTGTGGGTGGAGAGATGTTCTTCGACATAAGACGACGATTTTTGCGTATTTTTTTATTAACACAGCCGAAATACTCAATATAATATAAAACAATATAATATATTATACGCTGGAATCAAACTTGGGAGGGATAAGCAACGCCTTCTGCGGCCGACACAGAAAACCGGTCATCACGCGGTCTCGTTTTCCCAGAAATACGCATATATTGTGCAATTTATTTTTTTACACCTCCATTTAATATAAAGACTGCAAGGCCATTAAATACAGATTAGAGTTTAATGTATCAAAAATTAGTAAATTGCATTACTTTGTAATTTATTATGATGATTGTTAAGAAATATCTATTTCACAATTGATAATAACTTGACATAAATAGCTATTATAGCAGCGACCAAGTTTTTAAGATTTAAATTTAAGAAATTGCTTTATTTATGCACCATTGGCACTCACCACTCCGAATCAATAGAAGAGCACACCCTAAAACTAAAAGCCAGTACATTTTAAATGCGTTTTGTCAAAAATTCCCTGCCAAAGTGGAGCATCCCTTTTTCAGTTTATTGTGGGGAGGTCGGCCATCCGCAACGGACCCTACCTGTATTTATAAGTATACCTGTGTACAAAATCCCAGTCCGTATAATTACAAACAAACTACTAGGAGCAAAATTATACTAAACTATAGGTTATAGGCGTCTCGCTTCCGCAAACGGAGAAACTGATGTTCAACTATGGTTTCTCTTTTACTCATCCGTTGATGTCTTTTGTAGTATGCTTTATTGCTGCGGGATAATAGAGGTCCTAGAGAACATCATTTTTCCTTCTACTGATTTCAATATAGGTAGGTTTACTTCCATGCGTTGTTTACAATGTTAATAATTATTAATTTTCTTAATTTCTTAGCTATTTTTAAATTCGCCGACATTTTATATTTATGTGTCTTTTTATGGATAATTTATATAATCAACTTCCATAATACATACAATCTCATATGGTTTTTGTATGGGCATTGTGCGAAGCAAGTCGTTAATTTCAAATTCAGGCACGAGGAACGAATAAGGAGGCGAATCAGGATCCACCACAGAGCCCACCGACAAAAACCGGCCTGTCCTGAATTTATATACATTGGATTATTTTAAGAAACCGAGATTGATTAGCACGCGCTCAAATCATTACGTTAAAAGTAAAATGAAAGTTTACTGTTTAGTAAGCACAAAATCATTTACATAAATAACGTGCTAAATAATTTAGTAAGTGTGTGATTTATCTTAGAACAAATGCTCTGATTGTTAAGATTTAGTCAATATGCATAAACATTAAAATTTTATTTAATAAAAGCAGTTAAAAAAATAAAGTTTTATACAAAATCATACCTTCGCACTATGATAAAGCGCGCTGCTTCTGCTTAACTTAGCCTTGGTCATTTTCGCAAACGGTCCACGTACGTAATCCGTTGAAATGTCACACAATAAGCACAGTTCACAATACACATCCAGTCATTATTTCCATATTGTAAATAAACTGCGTACAGTCACAGTGCGAACGGAAAATACGTACGAACAGTGTTTACAATGAGAGATCGTACGTGGGAGTGTAATGATGCGCGTGCGCCGCTGTGGGCGACCGCAGCGCCGCAGCGGCGTAGCCGGCAAACCAACCTCCAGTACGAAGTGGACGGCGGCTACGACCCCAACCTCTTCTACGATCCCGGCCACAAGGCTTTAGAGCGGCCATTTTGTGTTGTGATCCAGGAACTAAAACCTTCTCGATAAGATCAACATTTTCTATATAACTACATACATTACTTAAATCCTTCTTTTCATTCGAGCATTAGTTCATACGTCTACCTGTAAATATTTGTTAATAAAAACTATAGTAATAGATAACTTTGTTACTGCACAATATTATCATAAAAGATGATTATTGATTGAAATAAAATCACGTCCAATAATATAAAAGCAATTTAAATGAGTTTTATATGTGTGATTCAAATTTCTCAGGTACATGACGAAATTTAAAAAAAATGGCAGGTGCGTCAAGCAAAAGGGCCTTTGTAAAGGCAATACGGTTTTGTCCCAAATATAATGATGTTCAGCAATACAAAACGCATAAACGATGGTATTTTGTGCGTAATACAACTCCGATGTCTATATAATAAATCATTAAGCGATCAAATTTCCAATATAAATGCAATATGTTAAATTGCAAAGACTTCTGAAATTGAATGCCAAAAGGTTTCTGATAGGTTTTTACGCTGAAGTAAATGAATATGTGATCATAATACGCTCAGGAGTTTCAGCAGTTGCCGAAGACAGTATAAGTAGGTTAATCATCAACATCAATTACCACCGGAAAGCAGTAATGTGCAAACATTGATATATTTCGATTATAAAGACGCTGTAGCAAAATGTTTCTTTTCCTATTCTTCTTAGTAGTGTCCTGGGTGGAGTTATAGTTGATGGTCGTGGATGAACGGTTGGTAGCAGGCTTTGCTGAACTTCTCTTTATCTCTCTGGATATATTAGAGTAATCGATTTTTTTGGATTATATAAACTAGGACTTGTCTACAGTCCCACAGTAGGCGGCGAGATATGTAGTTTTTAAAAGTAAAACTCAGTAGTTCAATAGTACGCTATTCATTGATATGGATAACTTAAGGCAAAAAACGCTGTGTGATATTTTACTTTTTTATGATATTCTATGAAAGTGCGGCCATAGACGGTGAAGTGAGCTTGTCCAGAATACTCTAGGTCTGTAACAGCTAATACTCTAGGTCCTATATGTAAATAATCGGAATACTAAACGCTGTTACACCGGCATATAGGGCGGTGTCAACGAAATTCCATCAACATTGAAAGTCCATAACATCTGGTTCATGAATCAAATCGTGGATCTCCGTGTTATACGGTAAGGGAATGGTTGCTGGCCACGAGGGTAGTTAAAATGTTGTGCAAAAATCTTAACTAACGCATTGTTATGAGCAGGCGTATCGCTTTTTACCAAACTATAATAGTCCTTACAGGTCTCGCTGATTCGTTGTCATACAAATTTCCTTCTTATAATTTAGTTTGTTTTTTATATTACAAAGAAGTATTTTAGACGACAAAACTAAGTCAGGATTATTAATAAATTATACAGTTCTGGAGAGGCTGTACTGGCAAGTCGACCGCTACATGAAGCTTCTTTAAATTCCACTGTAATTACGAAGTCGACACTACGATTACATACGCTTGCGTCTACTTAACTAGGAAACAAGTTACTGACACCGTGACTGAAAGTTATATTATATTTAGTTACATAATACACAGTAATAACAATGACATTTGCTACTCAACAGTAACATGTTTTGAAACTGTAGAAAATGAAAGAATAAGTAAACGGAACTTATGACGAAAATTGTAACACAAATGTATCATATACATTACTAATTTTAATTATCTGTAGGAGTAATACCTAGATCAAGAAAAAATATAAATTTTAATTAAATTCATTATATTGTAACTTCATATTTGTATACAGACTTGTTTGTGTACATTGTGATTTATCTTATACAATAATTATAGCACATTAAATGTGTGTTTGATACCTTTTAACCAACCCTTGGCCATAAGTAAATAAGGTCACAGATTGTAACTAAGAATTAAGTGAGTAGCTAATAATGTTTGATGATAGGATCGCCGCCGATCATTAACAACGATCCTGTCATCAACCTCTTACATTTTATTACAAGAATACATTACAAGAGACTTACGTTTAGCAGTGATACACATGTATAAGTAGGAAATAAAGAAATATACATATATAAGTGAGAGAAATAGCTTAACCACTAAGAGAGTTTTCTGTAAATCTGTGATAATTTTTTTCTCTTTATATAATATTACAGGACTTGATCGCTAATGCGGTGATGTCGTCCTCATAGTAAATACAAATGGGATAATTTTAAATGAAAGTAAAGTAAAAAGCAGGTAAGAGTAAAAATAAAATAAATAATATGAAATGGAGAGATGAGTAAGGAAACATTGAAATATAGAATATGAATAAGATTAACAAATATTACATGTAAACAAATGTTTAGAACATTGGATAATGAAAGTTTCTTATAAATAAATAGTATACTACTATACACAATAAAATGAAAAGTAATAACTTTTCACTTTCATCGCTATACCATATGGGTTGTCTTTATATTTAATGTATAATACTTGTTTTACTTTCGCCTAGTTTCATGTTTGTGAATAAAAAAATATATTAAAAAGTTAAAATTACCAACATGTAACATTTTAATATAATAATTTCATTAGATTTTGTAGGCTTTATTTAGTTTACTGAGTAGAAGTAGAGCGCTATAACCGTGCGACTAAACTTACATCGCGACATAGAAGCCCTATGTTATTATGACGCTGTCGCAACTCGCATTCCTCACAGTAAGGAATGTAGAAAGAATTATATTGATAAAAAATCCGAGGCCAGGAGTGTTCTCGAAGCTGTGCCATTACTTCTACTCAGTAACTGCACAGTATGGCGACTGCCTGTACACTGATTGCTACAATCAAACATTTGCTAACACATGAGTTGCCATTTTACAATTATGTAATTGGTTATAACACTTTAAATAATACACAACAGAAATTTAACCTCAAATATTTATACGATAAATACTAGAGCAAATCTCTATCGCCGGAGACCTAAGCATCACCGAAGCTCCTATTTCTGCAGTCAAACTGTAGTGTACAACATTACTATGTTCATGCATAAAGGGCGCAGTAAATAAAAAAATAATAAGGTAACTAGATTTAACATCCTATGTCTCGCTTTGAGACGAGGTTATGGTGTAGTGTATATCATCCTAACCTGTACCTTGTTTTTATGGACAGGCGTTTCACTTATCGTCTGGTGAATGTCACACTTGTCCGATCGCTTCGTTGAATAAAAAAAATTACAATTTTGTTTTGGAATGATCACTTCGACATCATCATGAGACGCGTTCCACAAATGGAAGATTTGCAAACAGATTGAAAACACTAGTACTAAATTATCATAACATTAAACAGTGCATTTTTGTTGAGTTTCATTACACGTGTATACTCCTTCATTGATTAATCAGTGTTTAACTAATTATTCATTGTTAGAAAGATTGCTACTTTAAGACTTAAAATTTAAAACATACAGCCCAGAAGCATGAAAAAGGTTTTTTTTGAGTTATAAAAATTCTGTTCGAAACTATGTTTTGTGATAGTCATGTTCTGTTTATCATATGTTTTATTTTAACAAAATTATAATTTGAAAAATGTCTACAAAATCTAATCAAAAGCTAATGTTTAAAAGTGCGTAAATAACCATGACATCAAAAAATTATAGTATAGATAAGTATGTAGCTCTCTGGCCTAATGGTTAGAGCGTGCGGCTTTCAATCCGAAGGTCGCGGGTTCGAACCTCGGCATGTACCAATGACTTAATATTTAAGTTATGTACATTTGTAGACTTTAGTTACAACAGCGAGATACAAACGGTGAAGGAAAACATCGTGAGGAAACCTGCACATGACTTAGAATTTATTCTAAGGTATGTGTGAAGTCACCAATCCGCATTGGGCCAGCGTGGTGACTATGGCCCAATCGCCCTCATATTGAGGGTAGGCCTGTGCCCCAGCAGTGGGGACGTAAATGGGCTGCTATTATTATATATATTAGATAAGTAAACTTTCAAAGAAGGATTGTTGCGCCTATGATAAATGACAGCAATAAAAATTTTATAGGGTTGTATGAATAACTCAAACCTAATAATGCCAGTATAGAATATAATATAATAAAATAATAATAATAAGAGAATTTACTAATATAAAACAAGGTACTTCATTTATAATACTTTCTTGATTTTTTAACTATAATACACTCTGATATTTCACGCTTCCTTTCTATACCTTTGAAGGAACAAAAAACCAATTACGTACACTTTTTTTTCTTATCAACCGGTTCGAAAGCGATACTCGGACGATCCTCTCCACTGAGCTGCTATTTATGGTACGAAATCGATTAGTTAAAGGTATGTTTATGGAAATTGAAATCGCTTTGTAATCACGGACAAGAGAGTCTTTCTTAGGATAAAAATTAAAGAATAGTTCACTTTGTCAAAATCATCATAATTTTAAAGGAATTGACAATATCGTTCCTATGATATATTATTAGGTCTATTGATCGATTGAAATCCAAAGAGATTTAATGATCAAGTAAACAAAATAATAAAAAAGGAGTATTATTATATTTAACGCATTATATCGTCTGTTTAATAAAATAATAACACGTTACATAATAACAGTTTAAATTGCTTGTACTGTACTTATATATTTATAGTTTAATGTTTAATCGCAAAGACTATAATAGTATGATTAATGTTTATAGAAAACAATTTTTCAGTATCTTCCAAGTTTATTGCCTAAAAGCGTATTTAATACAACGTATTCAATCTCTGCCATACACTACACGTGCTCACAATTTCAACACGAACTTGAACCGGTTTTGTACTTTGTTCTTAACTATAGTACTGCTATCTCTTATCCACAGCGTGTTTTGACGATTTAAGGCGCATCTACTTGACATTCAATAATAAATCTTAGCACGGTTGGTTAAGTGTTATAATAGAAAAATAGATTTTAACACACTACACCGCGTGAGTTTGTAGTAATTCGTAGTAAACCAAAACAAGTTTTGCGCTAAGTGGAAGCGCTAACCAAGTCAAAACTCTGTCGTTTACCGTTAAGTAAACGTCTTAATATAGGAGAAAGCATTTTAAATTAAATTATAAAAGCTTTTTTAAACGATTTTTTTTAATAATCATTTGATTAGTTATAATAATACAAATATACTACATATACACATTACTTTGGACATATAAAAAAGGTAAATTATTAATTTGTATAATATACTTTACCTACAATATGTAATACATAAAAATAGATATAACTAAATTTCCCTTAATATTGTTTAATAGATACAACAAAGCGCCTGTGAATATGTAATCTGCAAAATATGTACGATTTGTTTTGCTGTTTAATGTTGAGAAGTAAATTATTGATTTGTTATATATTCATATTGTTTATATTGTATAAACGATCTAAATGATAATAAAAATGGTGTGTTTTAAACAAGTTTAACATTAGAAATAGATTGAAATTTCACATAGTTTTATTCAACATATTCCACAAACAACACTGGACACGTATATAAATAATAATTTACAAAGTGATACGTTTGCCCATAACAAACTAACGCTACTTTGGATGAAATACATAATATGCTCGTCGGCTTGAGACAACATATTAAATCTCACTCTAGTAATTACACTAGCTACAAAGCCTTTCAAACCGAAACACGATAATGCATGCACACTACTGTTGGCGATAGAATTAATAGGTACCTATCTAGATAGGTCCGGCAATAAAGACCTAAAACCTATAAATATATATTAACAGTAAACCTATGTCCAAGAGTAAGCGTTCGTTGAGCTAATAATAATACACTGAGGTATGTTATGTAAAATAGTGTAAAATAAAAAAAATTGAAAAATGCTTTGTTTTATATATTATATACTTTATTTATTATTGATGTTGATAATCAGGTGTTTGGAAATTCTCACGATTGTATGAATGAATTGTCACATAAGCATGTTTGCTCTACACGCAACCTCGCATTAATAACTTAAGTGTACTTATATAAATGTACTATCTGTTTCCAATAAACGTCGCAGTGTGAGCAATAAGGCGCTATTGTTTTGATCGTCGTACTTTCCCAGATTGATAAACTTTCCAGACGTGGAACTGCAAACATATAAGTTTCATAATAACACCGCATAGTTCTCACGCTACTTTCATCCTACATACACCAACAAATGTGAACTTTATTACTTTCGGTCTATAACAAAATTTTTATACTAAGATTTAAATATAATTATTGACCTAAAGACATGCTTACTAAGAAATTCTTCATACGGTAACCGGTGACGAAAGACGGAAGTAAGACAATGGAATTAGAAAAAGTGTTAGAATTAGAAGTAATGGAAATATTTAGAAAGATGTTTCTAGGCTTAAACAAACAATGGGAATAGATAAATATAAAGAGAGGTAAGAATTGCTTAATGATGACTGTGAACTATACTTCAATTATCTTTCACAGTTAATGTATATTCTTATTGCTGGAACATAGGCTATTTGTATACGAGTGTCCAAATCACTGATCAAACTGAGAGTTCTATATCATTAATAGACAATAATTTTATGATCATGGTGATTAAAATTACCCTAGTAACTATATTGCAAGTAACTCTTTTGTAATGTTTTACAAATATACGATCCTATAAAGATGCAAAATTAAAAAATACCAATGAAATAATAAGTTGTTTTCGTGTCCATATAAATTTTCAATAATATTCAAACTAACCTTTTTAAATCATATGAACATAACTAAACAAAATATAAAAAAATTCCAACGAAAGGTTAATGATTCAAAATGTATATAATGTAAAACAAGAGACACATAATTTAGTAAATAACATTCTTATACTAGAATTTAGCGAATCTGTTAAACCTAATTTAACTTCTATGTACTCCACCAAAACTAGTTCAACGAGTTTCAATAAATCTTTTATCTAAAATTAATTCATTAGACGTTCTAAACATTGCTTCTACATTAGTTTTTATATTAAGTAGTATTATTTAAAATGAAAATACGAGTTCAAGCAAAGTAATTTTGTAACAGCTTCTAGATTTTAAGATCGTCGGCAAAGAAACGAATGTTGACAAAAAGAAATCTGCGTTGTTCACGTCACATGGAAAGCGAACGTGATGGTATGCCAAAATAACACTATCAGCCATTAATCAATTATTTATACTGGTACCACCGCAGCTCCTACTTCCGCTAAGCAGTAGTGTGCAAACAGTACTGTATTCCAGTTTGATGGGTGCTGTAGCTATTGTAATTACTGCGGTAATGAGATTCAACATTTTACGTCTCAGGCGACAAGTGCAATATTTTTCATCTTAACGCCACGTTGTTATGGGCAGGCGTATCACTTATCGCCAGGTGAACGTCCACCTCGTCGCTTAATTGAATAAAAAAATTACAATGGAGTGTAGATTAAGTGGTAATACTTTTGAAACAGAGTAGATCAAACTTTTAAATTCATAAATAAGTTATTTATTATAATTTATGGCAAATATGTGACAGTCCGAGATACAAGCGCCACATAGAATACCGCTAGCAAACATTAAGAAATTTTTGTATGTCTTTACTTACTTAAAATAAAAATAATACTAAATATTCATATACTTAGATTCTACACATTCATACATTATACTTTTTTTATTCAATTATGCAAGGAGATGAGTGAAATGTTCACCTGTTGGTGTTAAGCCTACCCATAACAACGCGACGCTGGTTAGGTTGGTATCCATTGCTCCAAAATGTGCTTGTCGCTTGAGACAAAATGTTTAGTCTCGTTACCCCAGTAATTACACTAGCTACAACGCTCAAATCGGAGCACAATAATGTATGCACAATACTGTTTGGGGATACCTACCTAGAAAGTCCCCGGCAACAGACACTTAGCATCAATGGATCTGCTTTGTTACTGGATTTTTTGTATCGTTCTGACATACCTCAGAGATTTAATATACATAAAAGATTATAACACTTATTAACAATGTCATTAAATATAATCGTCTTAATTTTAAGCAAAACTTACTTCACAATTAAGTGGGAACATAATAAACATTTTTTTAACAACATGTACAAAATAGTAGCTCACGGGCTTAATGGTTACAGCGTGATTCGAATCCTGGCATGTACCGATAACTTTAATATTTATCTTATATACATTTGTGAACTTTAGTTGCAACAGCGAAATATAAACGGTGAAGGAAAACATCGCGAGGAAACCTGCACATGAAATAGAATTTATTCTAAGGTGTGTGTGAAGTCACCAATCTGCTTTGGGCCTGCGTGGTGACTATGGCCCATCGCCCTCATATTGATGGTATGCCTATGCCCCAACAGTGGGGTCGTAAAGAGGCTGTTGAAAAAAATTTACAAAATGCCAAAAACTCACTTGTAATGTCCTTATTATTCATAATATACTTTAGTTACTGGTGGTTAGTATGCAGGTGACCGTCTACGGAGGTATCACCGCAGGTCCTATTTCTGCCGCAAACATTGCTGTTTACCGTCTTAAAGTGTGTTCCAGCTAGTGAAATTATGGGGATAATGAGACTTAACATCATATATCTGAAGGCTATAAGCACCATCTAGTGCTGTGTATATCATTGCAACCAGGGAGAGGTTGTTATTGGCGGACGTCTCACTTTGCCATCTCGAACGCCTCGGCCGTTTGGTGCAATAAAATTAGCGATAAGTATTTTTAAGTCTTACTCTATTTCCAATTCTAATTCGTCGAATCTAATCCGATTTGTGTAATACTTCTATTTAAAGTAAAATATTCCTGTGCTGTAACAAGTTTACGTAGGCGGTAGGTTTTATGACATCGTTTCATTGATTATTGACGTAATAAGAAATCTATGAAGCGCAACTAGTCTTATGACTTCTCACGGCGATCACGCATCGCGATAGCTGCGGCCGCGCCGGCGCCTTCTCGTGGGAGAATCCCATATAGTAAAACTCTACACGTTTCATATCATTCTGTATTGTACGGACTCATTGATGTTTTAAGTCCCGATTCTACTTAAAACTTCATATAGACGAATACACACAACATACTTTATCTCCAAAACTTATCTTTGTTAATATAAATATATAAGTATGTGACTACGATCGCACGTGAGCGCGATATGTAGTATTTGTTGGTAAAGGAACCGGTAAAGTCGCTTTGCTGGTAAAGCCCAGAAGCAGCCAATTCACTCTTAAAGATTCCCACATCAAACCTAGTATACCATAATTTAAATAATAAGCTCACATGTCCCTAAAAAGTGAATTGAAATTGATAAGTTTATTTTTAACACTAAATATACACAGAGAATTAGGATAGGGGTGCATAGGGTATGCACCCATAGGTACCCAAAATCTCTATCCACGCTTCTGTTAGGTAGAGTAATGTAAATAGTACTTCTTCATTATATATGCATGTTTACGGTACCAACACAGTGTATTTTTTAAAAATGCTTCGGTTCTTCAGGCGTACATCATCCATGCCTTCCGAATTTTAATGTAAACCTTACATACATATTATATAACTAAAAATAGCATTTAAGTTTAAAAATTTAAATATTAAAAATATATCACTATATTAAATGTGTAAAAGTTTTAAAACTACCTTGTGTTAGTTTGTAATATTGTTCGTTCAAAACTATGTAATATATTGTATTAACCGCTTAGGTCGAATCTATTGGTTTACGCATCTACTCCCTTCTGCTCACATCTAGACTCAAGTAACTAAATCTATTCATGAATCAAAGGTTTGCCTCATAGGAGAGAACAATAGACTAGAATAAAAAAAAAAATTAACTTAATATAAGTTGTAATATATGGTAACGAAGTTAGAATCCATTAAATGATATTATAAGGGCGCGAAGGGAACGAACAATAAAAACACAAAATTATATCATTTATAACCACAACTTACGAGACAGTTTGAGCGGGAAGTGTGAAGCCACCGCGATCCCACAGTTATCCCTCTATCATAACCCGATACAATTGCATTTATATCTATCTCCTATAAATTACCAATGAATCAATTTCAACTCTCAGAGCCGCCCACAAAGAGCTACTGTAAATACACATTGTGCCTTATAAAGAAATATTATAGATGGCTTGTAATACATGTTGCTGTTAGACACAAGATTTAAATACAGCATTGTTTTTATTTACAAATATGAAAAATTAATTAGATACAGCTATCAGTTATTTACACAGGCAGTCCAATCTTTGTTATTGAGATTACCCTCAATATAACCTCCTCATTTAGATGTAGATAACTACAGTTGTATGTTTACCTGAATTATACTTTTATATTGATTTGACTATTGCAAATGCTACACTGAAATGTGAAAAAAAGAAACGTATCATTTAGAAATTAACGATGTGAACTTTGCCATCGCTTCGACCACAATAAATAGTAAAAAGCTTTCAAAGCTGCAATTGCTGGAGTATAAAATTGCGCTTCGATCCCCGCGCTTCAGTTCCGTAATGTTACACAATTAACGACGTAAAAGTTTAACTTTGTCATTACCCATTGCAATCTAAATTGTATGCGTCTTGGGGCGAGTGCGGTGGGGGCCAACCTTTGACCGTCCACCTGACCATTAATTAGATCGTTACCCGAGCCACGGCCCGGCGGTCTTGCTTGGCTGCAGTTCCCACACGTCTTGACTCCTGAGACCGCGCCCCGCTATGAGTTTGATGATGAGATTAGAATCTTCAGTTACGCTATTGTAAATATCCGTTCCTTATAGCTGCGCGTTATATTTCATTTTGTCAATGACTCACAAAGATACATGAGTTACTCTAAATAAATTACATCAACCGATTGTTAGTATTGTACAAGATTTATAACAATGGTTGTTTAAAATAACTGTTTCGTTATTATTTAACATTGTTGTTTTAGTTAACCAATAATAATAAACATTAGTATCAGCATGAGTTACTCAATCTGCGAAAATCATAAACAGATGCTATAATGCGAAGAATTTCAGCTACGAACAATACAAGGAATCAAAACAACGTTGAATTACTGTTGGTAGGTATCTGTTACATAGACCGTCGCAGGTATCGCCGCAGCTCTTATTTCTGCCGCAACAAAGTGATATGCAAATATTATCATATATTTGAAGAGTTTTGTAGCTAGTGGAAGTACCATACTAATAAGACTTAATGAAATTTCATGTCACGTGAGTACAATGTGGTACTGATGTGGTGAGACAGGCTCGTCTCGTCGCTTCGTGGAATAGAAAAAAAAACAGAATTGAAGTTATAAAAGTTGGCAGGAACGACGGCTGACGAATTACGGCTGTTTCACGAGCAGCTTCGTACGAACAATGGTAGTTTTTTTTTCGTGGTTAGTCACACCCCGCGCCGAATCCTTCGAGACCGAGGATGAGTCATCAGAAGTCGCAGGTCGTGGGGCAACGGTTCAGCGGTCACCAAGTGTGTCAGGGGAAAGAAGACAGCGCGAAAGAACGCGTATAGCGGTAACATCGTTGTACACGATAGTATTCAAATATCTTCGCCGATTAATATTAACACATAAACAGTTAAATAACCAAAAATATATTTACATAGATAATATAAATATATAATTTAGATGCACTACAAGTATTAAAAACGTTACTTTTTGAGCATGTAGACATATCTCCAAATTGCGTGGAACATCTTAAACTAGGTTAGAAACAATAATAACTTTAATTTATAAGATATCACTCACACATTCTAATTATTAGCTAAGTTAAGGCTTTACATAGATTATCATACATAAAAGTAATTTCAATATGTCAACATGTCTACTTATCACTAGCATCATGATCACAACCTATATCGATTAAAAAAAGAATATTTGGCAAACATTATTAATTATATGCTTCTTATGCATAATATTTCAAATCGTACCCTAAGCATTATTTACTTGATGTGCTTTTAATTAAAAATATACTATTAAAGGAAGTGGTTCAATTCTTTTGTAAAGTGTATCCAATCGTTCAACGGAGCAGTTAATGTTTTAAACAGGGGTCAAACGTGGCGTTCGCGTTATACATCTAAACAATGAAATAATTGTAGTCTAAGTTTACTGAAGTGAAACGTAGGCAAGATATTATTATTTAGAATGATAAAAGTGCAGAGTAGATTCATTTAATTGCAACGAAATTATAAACCAAAAATATCAACAAACAGTATACATATTAACACGATTTCGTTATTCTGTGTGCCTAGAGATTATTTTGGTTACTTAACGTATGTACATTCTATTGAGACATCGGTTTATTTTCAATTTCTTAAAATGACATGAGAAGCAATCGTCAATCACTAAGTTTACGAATTAACTGAAGATATATTAGCATATATATACACATATACAGCTCAGCAGCGATCCAGATCTGAATTCTCACACGTTTTCCCCGTAGACACGAACGGTCCACAATGGTAGCATTAACACATGCACACCGCATCAAACTTTCTCACAATTCCATTTTAAAACATGATGGTAACGAAACGAACAAATGTTGATATTCTAATTATTTAAACATTAGAGCAAATGTCTCAGTAAATGATAGGAAATGTTAGATTATTGCAGCTGAACGTCTGAAGGCATTTCCGGATGGATCGCGGTGGTCCGAAATAAGAATTGTCCCCATACCTGTAATTATATGTTGACGAGTTTCCGTTTTCGTTGATTTTAGCTTCTTTATAAAACGAAGAAGAAAGAGATCACCGACGCAGGTATACCTTTAATACAACAGTTTGTTTAGAGAAAATGAAATGATAAAAACTTGTTATAATATTCATTATAATGTATATTGGTCATATTAGTTAACCTACGTCTGGACGTCCATCAGTTGAGATGATAATGATTAGTTAATCTATAAAAATAAACGTTTAATCTTTTAAATCTTATTCAAGAATATACGTCAACGAAAAAGTAGAAGTATCTTTATTATTATTAGTCCTCTCCTAGCAAATGTAAACTATTACCTGAACTGTCTTTGCCAAAATCGCGAACTTTGCTAACGTGCAAATTTCAAACCGCAATAGAAGGCCATAGGGATCTACCGTATACCTGCACCAATTAATATACGCTCCATTTAGGAAACGCGATAAGATTCTAACCTAGACAAGTGGATGATATATTCACTAATTACAACATAGACGCATCAAGAAATTGAATTAAAGAAGGGCATCGTGTGAGGTTCCCACGGAGTGTTCCTTCCGGAGGCAGCGACCCGTGTCGCTACCGACTCCCAACCACCTCGGGCCCCGGCCGTCTGACTCAAACGCTGTCAGCTAAAGTTATAAACATTAGGGTCATGTTAATGCATAATATAACTTTCCCTTAATTTATGTAGATAACGAACAATGATTTTATTCTTGTGCTTATACATAACAATATGGCGCTAGTTAGGATGATATACACTGCAACGTGTTGTGCTCGCCGTGAGACATTAAATCGTTGTACCATCATTACAGTAACTAGCTAGAACGCCATTCATACCAAAACACAGTAATGTTTGCACACTACTGTTTGTCTGCAGGAATAGGAGCTACGCTGATACCAACCGATAATTCATCCTACTGCAATGAGGTTACAAGAATGAAATTCAAACACCTTGCGTGATGTTTTTTTACTGATAAGTTCATAGGACTCCCAATAACAAAATGGCCATGTTGATATACACTGCACTGTTTTGAGCTCGTCCTTTGAGACATAAAAGTCTTATCACCGCAACAATTTATCTACCTTCAAGGGACTTCGATCAGGAACCTAATAATATTTGTTCACAGTTTAGACACAGTTGAAAGCACGTTAAATACATGCAATTACTCCGAAACTACAATTAAACAGAAGAATATTTTATTGTTCCCCCAAAAACATAAACTTTGTCAAACATTTCACGTAATACACTATACATAGATTATAATTTATAAAACTATTCCCAAAATGCTACAATTTTGCTTTTCTCTGTACTATATTTTTTAAAGAAATGTAAACGAATTGGTTTCATTTCTCATTTCTTCGTGACAGCGGAAGTTATTTTTAAGTCTTGCGACTAAAAATAATAATGCTCCGTGATATTACTTTGTACAAAACATGTACAGAGATTGTGTTCAATAAATATTTATAATCAATGGCGGCTACTGTAAAAACCCAACGTGCGTCGGAAATGGATGGAATAAACTGAGAAGCGCACGAAGGAATGTATTGTATTGCCTATTTAACAATTTCCTTTCAAAATAACAGCGACAAAATAAAAAGACATCGCTGAGATTTTTAAAACTACTAAAATAGCATAAATAATACGACGATAAAGAAAGATTATGTGAAGAGATGTGATATGCATGTAACGTTATTTAATATCTAGAATTTATTAGAAAGTATCGTTTCATTAAAACTGTAAATCACATCCTAAATATCTCAAACGAATTTAAATTTCAATTGGCACATCTGTTTGATATATAGATCTTCTAATACAGCGCATATTAAGAAGTGATCAGGACGTTTGTTCCATTCCCACAGGAGACGATTTGCATGAATAAATTACACTTAACGTCTGGCTACACTTGACTACAAGTTAATTTCATATTCACTGTGGTAACAGTCCGTGAAGCATGTCACGAAGTTTATTGACGCCACTGTGTTACTGAATACAGGTAACGTGCCCAAAATTAAAAGGCAGGCGGTAATAAAATCGCTCATCACCATAATGGTACACGGATGTTATTACAGACCTAATTAAGATTCATACAAAACATCTTATTCTTAAAAGCTTTTGAACAATAAAGTAACTTTGTGTTGTACCCGTACATTCGTATTTTATTAAGTAATAACATTTTTAGTTAATTTATGGTTTACTAATCTTAGTTTCTTAGTTAAGCTGTGAGCTTTAAAACATTAGAAACTTTTGGACATTTCAATAGTTTTTCGAGAGTAAATAAAAAGATTTTTCTACAAATATATCCTTTAAAAATTACATTCATGCTACCAATAATGAAATCGTTTGCCAGAACATATAAGCGATACAACAAATAAGCGAAAACAAACTAAAGATTATTGAAGAGTTGGATGAGAACATTAATCAAAATAGATATAACTCTCGGGGCGCGGACTCAACTATTGTAATAATGAGCTTACATTTATCAGCACGACAGTGTTATTATATTCCACTCATTTTTCATAAACTACTTTCGTATAAGACATATTAAGCAAATCGTACGCAATCCCATTCGCTAAGATTAAATAAATATATAGAGCTGTTGCGAGTTCGGCGCGTGTAAACAAAGCGGCGGTAATAGAACGTGGGCAGTATAGTTGATAGTAAAATAACTTGTGTAAGCATACGCGCACTTGTTTAAAGAGGATTGTTTAAAAACGAGCGAGGCACGAACATTGCGCTAGCGCAGTCGTTTCAGATGCTTCATAGGTTTGTTTTCTCTACGATACACGTTACACTTCCCTCTACGTGAGGTGGAAAGACATAAGGCAAAGTGTTAGCAATGAATTATATTACGACACAATTTTTTTAATACGTCCCAAGCGCAGCGTCTGGCCGTTCCGTCCGTGCGAAGTGCGCAACGGTGCCGCAGTCATAACAATTGTTTATATGGGGAAACAGCGCTCATGTAGAGTACGGAAATGTGTGGAAATAATTCTATTAACAAACATTACTTCGAAATCAAACGTACTACCAGTACGTTGCCCGAAATGAATCTGTTTGATGCTATAACACAGAACTAGGCAACAGGAACAACGTTGATGATGTTCAGACCTTGTGTTTACCGAAAATTGATTTCACCTAATATATAACACTAAAAACAATAAACCACCACATTAATTTATAAAAGAAATATATTGTATAATTCACATGTTGAAATTATTACTCATGTACCTAGAGTTCAGACAACAGCGCATAAAAAACTTAGGTTTATTACAAGGACTAATTAGAGACTGCATCATTCTTCATTAAATTGACATCTATAATACACAAACATTATTAAAAAGAGCGTCTTATTCATTTGGATTTATCCCTGTACGACTAAGACTAAGTGACACAACTTATCAAGAAGTGACAAGCGTATCATCAACAATAAAAAGAGCAAGATGAGGCAACTCTAATTCAGGAAGTACATATCAGTATCAGTCAGTACACACGTACGAACCACAGTGTTGCCTGTTGTAAGACAGTTTTTATCAGGAGATTTAGGATACACAAGAGGATGTATCATTACCCAACCTCAAAATTCACTAACCCTTGATTGTAAAGTATCGCGTGCTGTGCTGAATCGGGTGCATTTGTGTGTGTAAGCGTAGGTGTTATTTAAAACATCTTGATAGTGTATATGTTAAGGTTATTAAATTCACACGCTAAATACTAACTCGAAGTTGCGAATTATGTAGTTGCCCTTGATATGGCATCTTACAAATTCATTATTCATCCGTGTATTCTTGAATTATCTAATTAATTTTTATGCTAAACTTTGATTAATCATAGAGTTATCTATCATTTTACCTGGACGGAAGCAGAATCTTTTGTACTTTGGCTCATTTTTCTATCATGTTGTAAATTGAAATATTTCATTTCATTCTCAGAACATTCTTCCTTGTTAACAAACATTGTATAACTTAATAAATTAGTTGTTTATAATTTAGTTTACAATTACATTATTGCAGATTTGTCAGCAAATGTAGAATGTAATAAAAATCTCTAGTAATATATTTTATAAACTGTACACACCATGTGATATTACGTCCACGTGTTTACTAGGAATGAAAGGTAACATATATTTAAAAAGCTATAAATAAAATGTACATAAATGCTGCTCGTCAGTGGAAGATAAATGGAATAAAATACCTGAGAAATCTGAGAATCCTTTCAGATTACTGCAACATCTCGCGCCTAATGCGCGTATTAAAGCGAGGTAATCCATCAAATGTAAAGGTACGCATTCTTTTCGTTATAAAAACGATTCTGTGTAGAGTCCCTTTTAGCTGAAGAGTTTGCGTTTTTCTTACATTCCTGGCTCGTGCCAATAGTTCATGCTTCTTCAAATCTTTATCCACGGTCTCATTAGGAATTTTATTCTCTCAAGACAACATTATTAATGCTTATAAAAGTAAAGAATGCGTGAACAAAACGAAAGTTCCCTTCGACAATTTTGATTCTAATGCCTACGACAAAGACTTTAAAAATCATCAACAGCCTGCGGAAATAAATAAAACGAAGGGACAAATTCATTTAATATGTTACACTCGTATTATTTATGGTTACCTGGAAGCCACCTGATCAGAGGTACTCATGTAAGCTTGAAGCGGTACGGTGTCTTTTTTTAGACCGTTTTCAACTTTTCTGTGTTGTAATCACACTTATGTAAATTGGATCGGATTCTTCTATTACAACATTAGAGAATTCAACCTATTTTAATAGTAAGAGAGCGAGACAACAGATATAAGTAATATCATGTAAGATAGGAAAATGCACTTATTGTCTTAAATCTTAAACTGTAAAGCAAATTACGTTTGGTTTTATCACCTAAACGAGACTGTGAAGTAAGTGTGGAATGTTACACTTGTACGTTCGTTGATGTCAGTGCTTTAAATTCTCAAAGACTAGGTACGCTACTAGAGACCGTAACTATCTCTAATGGCAACACAGATTTGCTGATTACCTTGTTTTTACTCCAGTTGTTTAGTGAGAATACTGGAAGGCAGTGACTACATACATAGATAACAAATCGCGATTTCAGATATGTGAAACTAAAACTAAGCTATTTACGACAAAGATCTTTTTTTTCATAAGTATGATCCACTCTTTTTGAATAGTCTAAGTTTGATCATTCATCACCATCATCCTACAGCAGTCCACTGCTGAACGTGGGCTTCTCCCAAGGGACGCCACTTAGCCCGATCTTTGGATATATGCATCCAGTATCAACATAGAATTTATAAACGTTACTTAATGATTTTCTCTTAAGTATTAACGTTATTTAGGATTATATTGAGCAGTTCAAAAAAGAATTAAGTTGACCTTAAAAACAATCCTAAAGTATGGTTTAATAAAAACATTCTATAAAATAACATATTTATATGAAAGTCGCATCAGACGACGGACCTTCGATGCTTAACATTAACAATGACCATCATCGGTGAGATCGTTGTAAAACAGCTTTTATCACCCACACCATAAGTTTTCATTTTAAATAATTGCCGAACGAAGATGAACCGGCCTAGACAAGTATACACCGTTATATAGATATGAGAGAGGACAGCCAATATTGTCATAGCTTTGCTTCTTAATGTTTACCTACGACACGAGTAAATTACGGTTGCTAATAGGTTTTTTACTTCTGTCCGTTACTTTACCTATATGTGTGCAGTTATAAATCAATTAAAACCAACGATCTAAATACTTGATGCAAGTGAATATCTATAAATAATTCTCCTATCTCGACAGGTTTTACACGATTCTTTAATTTTGATATACAGACAAAATTTTATTGGGCATCGCTGAGCTCTCACCCAAATGGTCTCTAGGAGTTGAGATATACTGTCGATTATATCCTGATCGTTACTCCTATTGGCAAACATAAGAAAACACCAATAATTAAAAATCATACCACGACATCCACATCGATTACATTATCTTACATAAAAATAATTAGCAAAATGTAATTTACCTGAACGGCGCTATTCAGGAAGCAATTATTTAGACCCGGCGCGTTCCAAAGGCCCTTTGTGGTATGAAATATGCCGGAATCTCTTGAATTGTCTCTGGAGTGCTGAGGACGAAGATCTGCTTCACGCCGATAGAGTTCATGGGCAGGAGTCGCCATACTGATGACGGTTACGCACGCACCATTACCAAATAATCACAGGACACTGTGCAACGTTTTGGTCTTCCATCTGTGTAAAAAAAAAAAAAAACAAGAAAATTAACAAATCTTAGAATTCTATAAGAAATTATCACAGTGGAGACAAAGTTTATTTATTTAACCCAATGTAAGTATTGTATTATCTACTACATAGTCATGAGGATTGTCAATGTCCGGCTTGAAGTTTATTAGCAATTATTTGAGAATAGTCTCATCTACAATGATGCCGTAAGAAGTTTATCTAAAATATTTATTTTATTTAATATGCTATACCTTAAAATCAGACAGATTATAAAGCTGCTCATCAGTAAAAGAAAGACGAAGGTTTTTAGCAGTCTGAAAAATAGCACTTCATGAAATCCCAGTTTCTTCATTAAATAACTTTGCTAATACGTCTACCATTATCAACATAAAAAAAAATTTCAATCATAGTTCATACAAAACTCTCGTGACCCGCTGCAGGTTATAAGTAACATTTCTCATGCCTTTGAAATAAGTATCATCCAGTGATACTTAAAACCTTTTCATGGGAAGATTAGCAATTTTTACTTCCCTTTGTAAAAGTGTCGGATGTAAACAAAACATGTAAGCTCCAGCGTACAGATCGTTAATGGAACTAAAAGCTCGCAAACATTCCACACTTCCATGGACGTAAACTTTTCACAAAGTGAGTAAACAAATATATGCATATGCATGCATAGTAAACATAGGTGCTTTTAAATACATAGTAATAAGTTTTGTAGATTATTTTAATATGTATATCCATAGCGATGAAGATATCGCTAGTAACCGTCACTTATATCTCTATGAATCAAATAAAGAATTTTTTCTATATATCTTATTCAATCAGTTAAAAGAAGCGTAAAGGTTTTAATAATGTAAACATATTTTTAAACGTGCGAAAATAAATTTGGTTTTCATTACAAACGAGGTCAAATAATATAGGTAACCCAGTCATAACAGAGTATAACGTTAATCGCTAATACCGCGTCCGCCTCGCAGAAGCACGCCATGTGTTCGTCTATCAAATTAATGTTTACCTCGTTCATGATAATCATTTATTATTGTTAGGTTAACGTTTCATCGAACAGTAACATTGTGATAATATAAACATCCGTAGAAAGCTCTTTAAATAGCAACGTGCCCTCACCTATCGTTATGACAGCTATTGACGTGTTAGGGCTATATTTTGTAAGTAGGGTCGACGCGTTAGATGTAAAAAAAAAACAAACAAATTTAAATAGATATATAATAATAGCGATTTGTACAACTAAGTTTATTAACCGTTACTATAACAAATGATATACTTCTTACTTTCTACCGATTCTCCAATCTAGTGTACAAGAATGAAGTCCGTAAAAGTTTTACGATGCTCTTAAACTGGTGCATCATCATTCCTTCTCCTGATACATATGGATATATACTGCTATGGATCAGGCTTATGTGTTACTCTTTAATTTTTTTCTTATTGAAGCTGCTTTCAAACTTTTAATATACTTATTAGGAATCTTATCCATTCTTGTTCAACCATATACATCACACTCAAATACAACCTACCTTCATTCTTCTCATCGGCCGTGGAACAATCACACACACTCACACACACATTATCATTCAAACTTATGTTTTGAATTTACAAAGAGTTTTGGATGAATCATTTGCAAAAGAAAATATATAAAAATTTGTAATATGGCTATGTACGATATACGTAACTGCCTCTCGTACATAGTCAGCATCAGTTTCGTGAGATATTGGAATTTAAAAAACGGCTTCCTAAGAAAATTTCTTTTGAAGCAATTTACTGTATAAAAGGTACAAGGAAACTACAACCTTTAGGAAACAAATCCCTCATTAAACAGTCACCACCTTAAGAATGTCCGTCGGAACACGCTAATGATGGCCGAGGGTCTCGAGCACATTCTTGTGACCGGCCAGCCGTTTGTTTATCATGGTATCCATATGTGTAATCGTACAAACGAAATAGGTTACTGATTTGGACATGATCTTTTTTAACATGTTATTGTTCGAAATTACTTGGTATGTGCACTTTAAAATTTCGATTAATATCTTCACAAGAAGAAATGTAATTAGGGATCAAATGTTATATAATTGTTACTAAGAAACTCACCAACTTTGAAGAAAGTTAAGCACATTTCTTATTAACAATTGTCTAAATTCTTTAAAATACAAAGCACCGAGATCATCAAGACCTTCACCAACTGGTACATGATACACCTCTCTATAAATATTACTACTGCAAAAACTATTTAATAATACAATTTATATTAACATCACCGTCGAATAACCGGTTTGAAGAATAACTCTATAAAGACAGTACACACACCTGTAATTATCATATTTCAATATCCTAATAATTTTCGATGATCCTCCTTTTAATAAATATTTGATCTACGACAACAAGTTATGATGCTTGTATTTTGTACATGAAATATTTATTTCGTATAAGAATTGACTACAAAAAATATATTTTTCATACAACTACACTATAAGAAGATTACAAGACATAATGAGCTCATTCAGTGTAGATCGGACTGTAAATAATAATTGAAAATCTATAGGTACTGTGTTGACTATGATACAAGGTCATCTTTTATTTAAGTCTCCGGGTGCTTTTAAGCGCTCGAATCATCATATATTTACAGAAATTTCATATTTGTAACTGTAGAATATAAGAGGTGCATGTAAAAGTTTAAATTAATATAATTGGTAAGTGTAAATAATGGCGTTATATTGAGCAAGTTAGTGCGGCTGGCCGAGTGCAGTCGGCGGTGCACATGCGCAGGCGCGGGCGCCGGCTTCCTCGAAACCAGTTGTTAAACGGTTTATTTCAAACTGCTACCATTACATATGACATGATTTTTTCTGTAATAATAATAACACTTATTTATTTATTCATTCATTTATTCGTTCATTACTTCAGTTTAGTTTATTTAGTCTTCTGTTCATTCGCCCTTCGTCCTTTTGTGCTTCCGTTAGTAAATTCATTTGTTCATTAAGACAACTCACGGAGAATAAAAAAAATATTAGTGTGAAATAAACAGCAAAACCAAGAGCCGTTTATGAGTTATCATTGGTAGATAGTGAATGTTAGTCCCAAGACAATGGAGACAGACACTAACAAATACAGATTACAAAATATACAAACTGCCTAAGTAGATACAACCACAGCTCATATTTTTGCCGCCAAACAGTGGTGCGTAAATATTACTGTGTGTTAGTATGGAGAGCGCTGTGGTTGGTCAATTGACTAGAGTAAGGAGAATGTATTGCTTTTGTTTTAAAACCACGACCATAATTTGGTGTCAAGACACAATGCAGTATATATTATACTAACTAGCGCTATCATGGCCGACCGTAGGGTTTATTATCAGATAAAAGTTTTGCTAGTCTAGTTCTACGTCAAATAAAAAAAGATCTCCATTGACGTTAAAAATTTAAACAAGCTTTTATGTAAAGTTTTTGCAGTTGTACATATACCAGTAAATAAGATTACTAATATAACGTTTAAAGATTTAATTAATCATATTCTTTTAACACTTTAGCTTCTGAGTAAAATCAACAAAATAATAATTTTGTTTCAATGTTTGTTGTATTGTAATATTGTCGGACATATTTACACGAGGAACTTTTAAAAACAAACACAATTCCCGAAGATAAAATTATTTTGTAATGAAAGTATCTCAAAACAAATTGCGAAATAATACAAATCTAAACAAACAAACCGAATCCATTTTGATCTGTGCTCGGACAGCCGAGATTTCCGACTGATCAGATCATAGCGACCGATATTTCAACAACAAAAACTGAGTTAATTCCTGTATATCATTTGCGTAAACTGACGTATTTAGACTAAGGAATAAACAAGCGTCCACAAAAAATGTTCCTAAATAAACAGTAAACTTTACTTCGTGTTATGAAACGGATACCTACAACGGAAACCTATCATGCATTAGGAAGTAAAGGGAAAACTTTTTTATGGTTATATTTAATCTGAAGGAACGGTAACTAAAAGAACATTAACGAAATAGCCATTGTCGATAAAATCTACAGACACATTGCTTAAAGCTCATTGTTCCTACTCGTTCTGGTTATAGACCTAACAGATCCAAATCTAATTTAGATTAGTCCGGTCTTGACCTAGTGTCATGATTACAATTTTAACCATTCACTTACCATCAAATAGTATAAATAATAAAAATCAATTCATTTGTTGTACTTTAACAAAGTATTTGAGTGTAATAATATTTCAAAGAAACTATTAAAATTGTTCTCTTTGTTCAAACTAAATTATTCATTTGAAAAAATCATACTAGATACTTTATTCATTATAGTATTATTTTAAGTGAGCGACATGAAACTAAACCCATGCATTACCATACTTAAGTAGGGTTAAAATCTCATAGCGAGTCAAGGAGGTAACCGAAATTATCCCTCGAGTGTTCAGGACAAGTTCCTTTGAGCTTTTAAACGTAGAGTATTATAGTTCTACAGTTTATTGAACCGAGCTTTATGATTCTAGTTTACTGTGGTACAGAAGTATATAATACCTATGTATATTTATGTGCTTTATTTAAGCTATTTTTATTGTTAAATATTCAGTACAATAGAAACGCTAAAACATTTATATCTAAAAACTTATAGTTCTATTGTAACACGGAAATCTTATTATACTCTTTTTTATAGGGTATATAATTTATTTTGACAGCCTACCCAATGTTGTCATTACAAAATAATGTTTTCATTATAGAGAAGAAACGAAGTGAAGATTAAAAATAATATAAGGTATATGTGGAAGACTGACTTAATATAAGGGGCGTTAAATATTTCCAAATCAAATAAGTCTAAATAATGTTTGATTTGTTTGTTCTATTGTTTATTTCATGAAATTGTAATGAAGGTCAAACTTAATGTAATCTAATAAGTTAACATTAAAACTAACTCGTTCTGAATTGGTTCAATTCGTAAATATTTACAGTATTAACATTCGCCTAACTAAATCTTGCTCAATGTTAGACGTAATTGTTTTGATAATTGATCTCTTTGTTCCACATTGTTGATGCAAGTTAATTATTTAACAGTTACTCTAGATCTATTTCTGCTGCTAAATCCTAGTGTGCAAACATCATTGCGTTCCGGTTTAAAGGGAGCTGTAGCTAATAAAATTACTGAAGTAAAAGACGTAAAAACTTATGTCTCAAAGCGATAAGCACAATGTTGTGAATTTAATTATCAATACGACGTACACCTGATGGGTTAAGGACCTATCAGGTGAACCTCATCATTCTTACTCGTCACATTGCGTAAACAAAAAAAATAAAGTTATGACTACTGTATTCACAATAGACTTCTAATACTTGTTAATAAGGTTTACATAATTTTCACATTAAACTAATGTGAAATATGAAATACGTTTGAAATTTTCGTAAAAAAAGGTCGCAACTTAACAAGTGATTCCACATAATTCTGAGAACTAAAAAGTAAAGTGTGATATTCAATAAATCTAAAAGATCAGAACCGTCTCGAGCACTCCGTTAATAATAAACAATTTCAACCGATAACCTTAAAAGCTTTCTCGTCGTATGGGTTCAAGTGGGTTAAACTCAAAGTTCAAGGAGACTCTGTAGTAAGTGCATAGATAAAAAAAATTGTTACCATATTGCCGTGAATTTTTTGTCTAAAACCTATTATCTATCTTTTTTATAATATCAAAACTGTCCGGGAACAATGTTTAATTTATGTTCGTAAGTTATAAGAAACATATTAAAGCAATTTTTTTAACTATTATATTACGAGAGATTACTTTTTTATTTAAACGGTTTTCTGTGTATACAACTACAAAGCTACTATATATTCTTCACGAGACACACAAACACATCACATAATAAACGCAACACACACACACATTCACGTCTAAAGCTTAATACGTGACACAAAAGGAACAAAAGCGGAGGCTGCGCGTGCGCCGACCCGCAAGGCGGCACGAGTCAAACCGCCATCCCGGGCACGAAACAGTATTATTATTATCTCATACTTTTCATACGTTCTCCACAACAAAATAAATAACTCAAGCAAATTTATTGAGCTTTGACAAATAGCTTCACAGGTATGACACTCACTTCCTTTATCTACTCCTAAACAATCGCCTAAACCAAGAGTTCTAAGCATTCTACAAAACTGAATTTATACTACTCATACTTATTAATAATTAAATGGATACGATAAGTATTTAAATGGATACGACCTAAGATATATTATTTATATTTCCAATTAAAATAATGCAGTTTAATTTGTGTTTAATAAGCAGTGTGTGCAATAAGCAGATTAATTTGTGTTTTATAAGAAATTATCGTAGTTATGTTCAATTTGAAATAACTTGGGTAAGAATTTATGTAGAATTAAGTTGAGTCACAATGGTTAAGCTTAAAGTTACAAGCCAATTGCACATTTATTTTACAAAAGACAGCGACAGCGCGAACGTAGCGATGTCGTTAATGAATATCATCAATCAACGTCGTGTCCACAAAGAGCGACCGCTGACCAACCAACAGACAGTATGGGATGTATTTATCTATTATAAAATACTAGCTACTACTCGCTTCGATTCTTGAAAGTAATCAAAATCTATGTATATTATGCTGGATACGAGCAGCGCAGAGCTGATCTATGTGGAGATCTTTGGGGGAGACCTAAGTCCAGCAGTCGACGTCTATCGGCTGATGATGATGTATATTAGTTTATGTATTGATTTCCAAGAATATGATATTGAATAAATACACTAAAAATCTTTAACCTCAATATTTATATCGCTACTAATAACGTTGTTAATAATAATTAAATCATCATTATCTGCTGCCTACCTGCTACATATGTTGCAGGTACTGCCACTAATTTCAATATAAATAATCTTAATCCATGGTGTAGTTGCCACCGTTAAATCATTTATTTCGATTAAAAAAGACCGGATTTGGCCTCTAATCTTCGACTTCCAGATGCATCCAAATTTTAAAATAGATGTTACCACTTCCTTTCCAACGGCTACTATAAATTGAAAATATTATATTTTCACCTTCATTATTCTAAAAATCTATAAATGTATAGACACTGTACTTAAATTATACATTGTGGCTATTGTAAAGTAAGTTTAAGGAACTCGTTGTAACTCGTTTTATGAAAGGTAGTCCTGACAGATAACATTGCAGAAGGTTATCATGATAAACAAGACGACTAAGCACAAGAATAAATCTTATTATTAAATAGGACAGAAATCATAATTTTGCAGAAAGGTTACATACAAATGTACAATTTAAAACCAAGTCACAGGCTATATAACCTAAATATCATAGAAAAAGATATCAAGCGATGTTAATAACACATTTCAAGATTTTATACTCAATTGAACATGCAAATGTACTAGTTTTGTCAGAAGGTATAAAATAATTATACATCATGATCAGAATAACTGTAACGAAATTACATAGTCGCTTGTACGAACACCGTAGTAATGTCAAGAAAAAGTTAAATTATCAGTTGTCCAAATAGTACTATTAAAAGTATCACTTATGAAGTATATCTATTGTCTGTAACTACATATTTAATAACAAATACTATAAATGCATTCTACACAAGCGATAGAGTCGAGTCAATAATAGTCTAAAGAAGGAAAATCAGCATAAAAGTACTGTACGTAAATTGATGTTATACAAATTAAATGATTTGTATTTTTTAATGAATTTTATTAGATTTGTAAATTTGTATTTTATATATAGTATGTAGTAATATTTGTTGTTACTACAAACTAAAAGACCTTAGTCTAGCAGTGGTTCAAATGACGATGATGAACATTTGTTGTTAACGTATATAAAATGTCAAACTAATTACAAAGTAAGATAGTAAACAGGGATGGTTGAACCATTAATCTATAAGCTCGTTGTTAATAATCCGGATATGTGTTAAAAAAGCGATGTTGATTCACCTGGCACGAGGCGCGTGCCACATTCACCTGTTCGCGGGCGCTGTTTTAAATAAGTAGCGTCTAAGAACTGGCATCCGTAATCGCTTAAAGAAAAATACTATAATTTTTTGTGCACAACAAGACAAGTGTGCAGCCTATTTTATTACAACACCATACAAACGGGCACGCGTCACACTAACTGAATTAACAAAGGATTAAAGTTTACACAAACTGATGTTTGCTTACAATATACATGTATATGCTTATTATGTTTACCGACAAAATAGCCGGAACAGAAATATACACAAAGTTTGTTAGTTTGTATCGTATAAATGTTTAAATAAGTTAAATAAAAGGTTTTTGTTTCGATATAATATATATATATATATATGTGTGTGTTAATGTACATACAAAATTTACTACTTTCCCTAGCAAAAAATGTCTCTGTGACATTAAGTCCGCCCTCTGTACATACATATACAGATATATTACTTACGTTTCTAAGTAAAAACACACCACTCTTCCTAGTATTTGCGTATGTAGTATTGTATTAAGCCGCCGTTAGCCTAATCATATATTTTGTTTGCTGAAATCATTCAAACTTTCATCAGCGCTTCTGATAGAAAAGTCATATAGGAATAATAGTGCCTTTTAATTTATACACATGTTATACTTTCTTTTTAATTTCTGTATGCTTAAATCATCTTTTTTATAATGAATATGATTCTAGTCCCCAACGTTAACAGTATAACTAGAGGTGTAATTTTGGTTATTAGTAAACCTGAGGTGAAAATTAAAGAGATCTTTTGTCTTCCAGAGTTAAGTACAAAGCCTATTTATCTATTAACTGTGCAATAAGTTTATAGTAAGAGAACATTAAAAGTATTATATATTAACAAAAAAACACTATCGATGTACATTTCTATATACATATACATATTGAATTTCTTTTACTTGTTTTGAGTAACGTTATCGCATTTTCAATTTGTAACACTATGGAAAGGTTTGATACGGATTGGATCAGAAAATACATCACAAACAACACGATCCACTGAAAACGCTATGGAAACACAATATAATAAACTATATTATTATAAAGTATTGAATATTTATTGTAAGCATTTAAACAGAAAAAAATTTAGATTTGATGAATTTCATGTACATATATATGTAAATAATGTTAATACATTATTTCCTTACCTTATTCCCTTAAGGAGATTAAATCATATCAAACTGTTGTTACTCTTCGTAAGTTTACACTGCAGTTTCTTTATAAATCCTATTAAAACTTATCACAATGTCAATTTACATTAATAAACACATTTAAGTTATTAAGTCTTGCCAACTTTAAATTTTAATCGATTTAAAATTTATTTTTACACTAAATAAACAAAGTCTAATGGTAATTTTTAATTTACACAGAAAGTTAAATTTTCCCGCTTTTTTTTTGTTGATTCTAGGCTAAGGAACAAGAACACGCGTCCTATCGCCAGCGGAGCCGGTTCGACGCTGTCGATTGTTTTATTTTGAAGCCGGCACGCGGCGGCGTCGCTGCACCGAACGTAAGAGCCTTGGCGTGCTTGAAAACTTTCCGTTAAAAAAAAAGATTTATTTGAAAACCAAGCCTCTAGCCGTTTGATGTATCTGAAAGCTACTGCCTTTTTTATTTTTTTAATTGTCGAAGCGAGGAAACGAGCGGGATGTTCACCTGCAGTTAAGTGTCTCGCCTGGTCTTAAGAACGTGGCGCTAGTAAGGATGTTATACACAACACCACAAAGAGCTCGTCGCCCTGAGACAATATGTTAAGTCTCATTACCCCAGTTATTACACTAGCTACAGCATTCTGTAAACCGGAGCACAGTAATGTTTGCACCCTGCCGTTTGGCGGTAGAAATAGGTGTTGCGGTGGTACCTACCTAGACGATCTCCGGCCTATGACTGGTACATATATTTCTCCATTATTTCTTTTTACGGGAGTGGTCACTATTTGATTAGACAAATGCAAATTCGCCGACTATTACCGATCAGAACCGCAATAAATTAGATACTGCATAAACATTACAATGCTACAATAAAGCACCTTGATCTATTAAACCTTGCAAATCTTATTATATACACATGTACCAGCTGTTATTCGCCCGCAAATCCATTTGGAGGAGTACTTTTGTACATACATACATTCTTAGCTGATCCATAAATGGCAGAAACAATTTCTACCAAATTTTGAGTCTTTAAATATAATAAGTTTTAAGATCTCGTGATGAGTTAATAAATCTCTGGATATCTTCTGTAAATATTATATATATAACATCGCAAAGCAATAACAGAGCAGCTTAAGAATGCGCTACTCCAACATTTATGGTTATTTAGTAAAATCTGTCTTACGATTTCATTTATGTAACCAACTTTTTTTATTCAACAAAGTATAGAGACTTCGATAAAAATCTGAAAATTTCATATCGATCGATTGAAGGGTTCAAATTTATTCTGAAATTTTATCTGGCAAGATACAACAAGGAGACAATTAAAACTTGACCAAGAATTATATATACGTACTTGACTATTTTAGACGATTAGTAACATAGTGTATTTGATAGCTAAAATAATAATTAATTGTTAGTCATGGTTTATAATACGTCGATTATGAACGGGCTTATGACTCAGCACACACTGATCTTACACTTAGTCATCAGTGTTATATTACGCTTTGGAGTACATTAAAAATTTAGACAATAACAATTAATTTGTCAGGGTTTACTATCTCATCTAGTATAGGATCCTCGATACTAGCATATTAATAAATTGTTTTAATTAATTTGTGGTCTCTGCCTACCCCACTGGGAATGAGGCGTGATAGTATGTACGTATGTCATTTAACGCTTAATTAATATCAAATAATATGATAAAAGGAGATTACTTGAACACTTACCACTTTAATACAACAAATCAAAAGAAGTCAAAATATTCACCTTGTTGTGGGACACCAGATCATAACTATGAGGCCCTGGATAGGAAGTTTCGCAGCATCACCAACGTGTGCCAGGCAATCCTTAACAAAAGCCCATAATTTTTTTTATTCAATTGAGCTTCGCCTGTGTCCAGCAGTGGACATCCACCGGTTAAAATGATGATAATGATGAGGCCTCGCCTGCTTCAAAAAATGTACCGGTAATTAGAACATTGCAATACATCTCAAAAAGCTTGGTATCGTCAGACAAGATGTTAAGTATTTATCATTAAACATTTCTTAAAGCAAAGGGCAGATTGCATAACAATTTTTTCATAGGCTATAAATATCTGGAAGTGGTATCTGTGTGCCGTATAAACAGGTCGGAAGCCCGAGGCACAGCGTTCTTAGACTACGTGTGTGCGTGCTTGCCGCTCGCTGTCCAGCCGCCGCTTGCAGGACTTCGTGTTCTCTTGTCAAGTCAAATCAGTCAAGTTAGAACCTGGACGTGAGCGATGTCACGTTCTAGCTACACCCCGTACGTGCAACGTCACCCTGTCGTGATCATAATCCAACCGCGAAACGCGGCGCCAGGCGACCGCAGCGACACCGAGTGGCAGATTTGCAGTCTTGGCCGCCCTAGGCTCCATGCCATGTAGTAAGTACCAGCCACCCCTTTCTCAGCACCCATCATATTGAGTACATAATGAATTTACCTTTTTGCCAACTTTTATCGAAATCGATTCAGAAATTTAGTTAACTATAATATCTGATGGTTCGTAATGTTTTCCCAGGTTTCAGGGATAATTACACATTTACATAAAACATTTAAAATGGTTTTATTGATTTAATTACAGGTTTATTTTCATACAAGATAAGATTTAATAAGCGTTTTACAATGTGTTACAATACTCCTCAGCACTTAAGTGCAGCAAAATGATTAATTAAATCTTTGCAATCCAATTTCGTAATATAGTTAAATAAAGCATGATCGTTTAACCTTTGCTCCGTCATTGTTGAGCGTAAATATTTTTTTACAAGTCGCAAACGAAGAAAACCATATTTCACCAGAACAGTTACTGGCGGGAGTACAGACACACGAAGAGCAATATATTTTTTTTTTATATTGTTACGCCTTTTCCCCAGTAGAGGTAGGCAAAGGTGAATAAACACCGACATTTCGCCAGATGTGGCCAGATTAGGTCCCAAAGCGACTAATCAGTTTTTGAGGGAGATTTTCTCGCAACAAATCCATCGAAGCTCTGGTCGTGTGTGCGGTCGCACCATCCTGTTGAAACCACGTGTGTGATGAGAATGATGAATGAGCTCGCAGGTTCGGCAAAAAGAAATTCGAAATCATGAGCCGATAATTCTCACCATTGACATTCGTCGCTTGGCCCCGTGCATTTTCAAAAAAAAATGGTCCGATTATCCCATTCGTGGATAATGCGCACCAGTTACCCTTGGGCAATGTAATGGTTTTTGGTGCTTCAGTCGAGGATTGCGAGTTCTTAGAGCCCAGTAACGGCAATTTTGCTTGTTTACGTGTCCGTTTAAATGAAAATGAGCCTCATCGCTCCAAAAAATGGAATTCACAGTGCGAAAACGCTCCAATATGGTTTCACAAAAAAATTTGCGTGACGCAGTCATTTTTTTTCAATTCTTGAATTATTTGAATTTTAAAAGGATGAAACTTCATATCTTTTTTCAAAATTTCATGCACAATTGCTCTTGGAAGTCCCAGTGAAGCTGCCCTTTTCCGTATCGAAAGTCGTGCATTTTCACGTAAACTGCGTTCAACCAGTTCAATGTTTTCGGGGGTCCTTGACGATCGACTAGGTCCTGGCCATGGTGTGTTCATAGCCGAAGCAGTTGCGCGGAACCTCTCCACCCACGAACAAATTAAATTCACACTCGGCCCATCGCCTATCCGTCGAATATTGAAATGTGAACAAAACTGTCGGCGAGCGAGTACGTAAGAATCGTTACTCTTGAAAAATGCTTCAATAGCAAACGCGCGATGCTCACCCGACCACTGCGACATCGTGACTAAGAAATCAAAAGAACTAAGTGATAAAAAAGACTAAGTGATAGTTCCGAAAACGCGTATAGTGACTGCGCGACTGTCAATCGAAGATTCCTCATCTTCACTCCCTACACCGGGCCTTCCCCCGCGGAACCATACGATAACGAGTGAGCATCTCGAGATTCTCACTGATGCAAGGTGCAAATAAAATTTTGTTTATCCTAACCTATATCAAAAAATCTGTCTATAAAAAAAAATATTATTCATTTGTAACAGCTTTTTCTGCTTTTTCTAATTCTTCAAAACTAAGTTCTTCCATAAATTCTTCTGATTGTTTTGTGTCCTTATCCTTAACAGTTCCTCGTTTTAGAAATGGCTCATGTAATGCTTTGTACAATTTTTTTGCTTTCGTGGGTCCAAACCCTGGACAGTCAGCAAGTCTATTTTCATTGGCTTTTATAATATTTTCTAGGGTACCAAAAGTTTTTAGTAATGTCATGGCATCAGTTTTGTTGACTGGTTTGATATTGGATAATGCATTTATTATCTGTAAAATAATAAAAAAGGATATATGAAATATTGGTTATCTTATTCATATGCAGCATAAGTGTGTGTCAGTTTGTCGCCGATAGCTTATTGGTTCTTTGCATAACAGTGCCAGCCAATGGAGTTAAGTTGGCAAAGAATTCAAATAGTCCATATACAATGATATTATGCATGGAATTGAAAATTCAATTAAAATTGTTAATATTTAAAAGATTTTAGTGTAAAACTGTAGTTCATATACACATACATTATCGCTGATTTCCTCAATTAGTAATAATTATAACATTGTTTATAAACAAAACTAGCAGAGGCTCTCTACAAAATTTACCACTCGTGGTTTTCTTTGTTGCACTCTACTTTGAATAATTTTGCAAGTAGGAGAAGGAAACCCTGTGGGGCATTCTCGCCACCTACTTTGGATAATTTAATTTGAATTAGCAGACATTTTTAATCATAATTTTTAACGTTTTACATTCTTAATCATAATTTATAATGTCTAGAATAGCAGTAAATTCTGTTGACTATCGGACTTTTACTAGTATAATATAGTATATAATTATACTTAGCTTCATACCCAATCAATTATGACAATATTTTTATTCAATAAAGTAATGAATAGTATGTGATTTGCCCTCCTACGAGTATACCAATGCAATACTAGTTAGAACATTGATTGTCATAAAACATTGTGCTTTTCATTTACAAATTTTCGAGTCTCAGTACTCCTGTCATTTCACTACCTACCACTCCTTTTAAACTGAAATGTAAATACAACCATTGTTTGCACACTCCTGTTTGGTGACAGAAATAGATAGTGCCATAATATTTACCCAGATAGTTTAATTTTCAAGTAAAGATTTATAATTAATAACAAATAAACCTTTTGCTGAGGATCATTTTCAACTTTTTCCATTATCCGATCAGGAGGTTTGTTTTCAAAAATTTTGTAGTTTTCTATTATTTTTGCAGCTTCTTCAGGACTCCAAGCTAGCATGAGTGTCAGGTCCGTCAAGAGACATATTCTTGTAAGATTTTTTATTGCAGTGTGTGGATCCTTTAAGTCAACCTTGAAAAATAGAATGTTTAAAAGGATTTCTAAAAGTTTACAGAAATAATCCACATATACCTATTATTATATAAATCAATTATTGACAAAGATTTTTGTTGTACAGTCCTGCATTGGATACTCCAGTCCACAACAAAAATGATAAGTTGAAATCTTATCAACTAACTCTTCTTTGTTGTCATTAATAAGGTTTAAGGATTACTGTTACCTTACATAGAGTTTATAATATAACATCAAAAGCTTATTATGAAAATATATACATTTGTAAAAACTAAAGTAATAAAAGTATGTCCTAAACATGCACCTACAAAATATTTATGTGATAACTACCTGCACTAAAAGGACGCGCAGTTCATATTTTTTTCCTAATTCTTTCAATCTATTATTTATGTAATCAGGGTTTAAGTTATGATATCGCACAGAAAGAAATAAAATACATATTGTTTTTCCTATTTCATAATCTGGAATTACATCGTCGTATTCCCATACAACACTAGTAATAAACTTAAGTAAAGGGTTTCCTCGCTGAAAGAAATAGCAAAACCATTAATACAAATTACAATGATAAAACTATTAAATCATTACACATTTTCTACAATGTAAACTGTTCTTACTTGTTTTTGATTTACTAAAACACAATGTGTTTTAGATGTACTAGGTTTTGAAGAAGTTTCTGTGGCAAGCACTAAAACAAAAGTTAATTTATATTTATATATGTATCTTATCATACACGTTGTGAGTAAAAAAGATTAACACCAACCTTTCAAATCATCTTGTTCAGTTTTAGGTCTTTTCGGAGATGTAGAGACATCTATTTCTGCTAATAAATCATCGAAACCATCTTGTAATTCCATTTAAATATCACTAACTTAATTAAAAACCCTAAAAAACTAAAAAAAAAATCACTTACTACATACAAAAAAAACAACTTTAAAACGAATTCCTAAACACCAATAACTTATTAATGACAAATTTTGACATGCTGTTTATCGTAGGCATGTGCTTTTGACAGATATGATCAAGACTTTTTAAGTTATCAATATAAAAATCAATGAGACTCCATAACAGAACGAAACAACTTAGTTTGATACAAAAAAATTAATAAGTTATATATACATAAAAATATTAAGAAGATACTAATAATGCTGAGTTTGTGTTTTAGTATGAGCTATCATATTTGACAGATAGGCAATGACATCTGACAACTAATTATTGCGGAATGTGTGAACTTTGTTTGGAATACATTATTTATAAAATTCTTAAATCTATATATCTTTTACTATATCCATTAGTTTCAAGAACTCTTTCTAATATGATATGATACGCGATAAAACTCATATCATGAATAATTTCAATAATATGGACATCGATATTAATGAAATTTTTGATGATAATGAGTTTGATAACACATTGTTATTAGAAAATTTCGAAAATTCTGCTTTTCAAGGTGAAACTTCTAAAAAAAATTCTAATAGAATTAACCTAAATAATTCTATTAACAACAATAACTTGAATGTAAGGTAAGTTATTACTAAATATATTTATTATTTAAGTTGTAAGGGATAATAATAATGTTAAGAAGTCTTAATGTTGTTCATTTTCACATAGATACATGGTCATGGTATTAATAATGAAATAAAAAAAAATATTTTGTAATTTCCGTCAGAAAATCTGTGACTTTAATCTAAACAAATAGGTTTATTCCTTTAATATTTGTTTACTATGAAATCAGTCTTTATTAAAGTATTAACGGTAGTGATAATAAAAATAGACTTTAGGCTATTTAATTTATTTATTGAGTTTAAATTTTGAGATATGAATATTAAAATAATGAAAATTATAAAAATGAAATTATTAAAAATATTTAAATATACATTATACATGAAGCACTGATCAATTCTGTAATTTGCAGGACAATAAAAATAATCTGGTAATATGAAAATCAGTTTTATGTTATGTACATATATTTTTCATTTACAGTGCTTTATGCTGTGATGAAGAGATAAGTGGATATGATAAACTGACAGGAAAAACATGGATCTATCCTACAAACTATCCTGTCAGAGACTATCAATTCAATGTCATAAAAGCTTCTATTTTAAAGAATACACTTGTAAGTATAAAAGTAAGTGTTTATATCTGTTACAGATCCATTATCTAAGCAATAAATTATATCTTTTTCATTACACAGGTCAGTCTTCCAACAGGCCTTGGGAAAACATTTATAGCTGCAGTGATTATGTACAACTTTTACCGATGGTATCCTCTTGGGAAGATTGTATTTACAGCACCAACCAGACCACTTGTTGCGCAGCAAATAGAAGCTTGCTATAATATTATAGCTATACCACCCAAAGACACAATTGAAATGACTGGTACTTATTTGTATAATTCCTGTTTGTTTCAATATAAGATAACATCACCAATTATTACCATACCCATGTAAATATTGGACTAATTACTAATTTTTATGGGTTTTTCAGTAACACCAGAGTTCTATTATTTTTTTATTCAATGATTTAACAAAACACAGGAATTTTTTTTTGGTATTTTATATGCTAGGTTGGTGCAACCTCTGCAATTTTTCTACCTAATTATATTCTTCAAACTAGAACACAGACAGAAGCAGGCAGTTATGTGCAAACAGCACATTACTGCTCAGTATAAATAATCACTGCAATGGCACCTACATCTTGTACCATCAATATAAGGACACAGTGTGGCGCCTGCATACTGGTAGACTTTTGTTTCTTCACACTTTGTACTTTCGATATTTAGGGGAAGCCTATGACAAGCAGTGGATATCTATCGACTGATGATGATAATGATGAGAGGAAATTTTATTGCATATCTATGTAAGTCTCATAGTAATAGGGGGACCGGAAAGTAATATCGTTTCTGCGCATGCCAATACTTGATTGTCATTTGTCAGCTCATTGTTTTGTTCAGAGGCGTACCAAAGACATTGTGAGGTTATAGTGATTTCTTTACTTATAGACAATTGAATTACAATTTTTTTTTTGTAATTTTGGGTAAAATGGCCAGCCAAATACCAGAAGAGGTACACATCCGGCATTGCATGCTCTTTGAGTTTCGCAAGGGAAATAACGCAACAGTTGCTACCAAAAACATTTGCGATGTTTATCCAAATGCACTGGACATTCGTAAATGCCAAAGGTGGTTTTCCAAGTTCAAATCGGGTAATTTTGATCTTTCCGACTCGTATCGATCAGGAAGACCATCAGCGTTAGACAACGACGTGTTAAGGGCGGAAGTGGAAGCAAATCCGTGTCAGACGATCGAGGAATTGTCAAACAGTCTCAACAAACCTTGGTCGACCATCCACCATCCAAGAACATTTGAAGCAGATTGGAAAAGTAAGCAGAGCAGGTGTTTGGGTCCCGCATAATCTGTCCGAACAGAATAAGGCTAACCGATCAATCACATGCAACTTATTGCTTCAACGACACAACACAGAAGCGTTTTTTGATCGCTTGATCACAGGAGATGAGAAATGGGTCCTGTATGATAACCCAAAACGCAAAAGGCAGTGGCTCTCTCCAAATGAAATCCCTCGGAGTACTGCTAAGCCAGGTTTACACCCCAAAAAAGCGCTTTTGTGTGTTTGGTGGAGTATTCGCGGCATTGTTCATTTTGAATTACTGAAACCTGGAGAAACTGTTACTGCAGACCTCTACAGCGAACAATTGCAGCGAGTCAATCAATCTTTAATTGAAAAGTGGCCAGCGATTGTCAACCGAAAAGGCGTCATTCTCCAACATGACAATGCAAGACCGCACTGCGCAAGGCGAACTCTAGAAAAAATTAATGAATTGGGGTGGGAGGTGCTGCCTCATCCACCATATTCGCCCGATGTTGCACCATCGGATTTCCACTTATTCCGAGCGCTGCAACACTTTTTAAGTGGCAAAACATTTGCAAATTTGGATGATATCCAAAATGCCATCTCTAGATATTTTGCCGAAAAACCAATTAATTTTTATCGATCAGGGATTGAAAATTTACTCACTAGATGGCAAAAGGTTATTGACAATGATGGGGAATACATCATTGATTAAAAATAAAGACTCGTTAAAAATGTATGTGTTTATATTTAGCGTAAGAAAACGACATTACTTTCCGGTCCACCTAATATTATAACCCATTAATTACTATTCAGGACACATGCAAGTGAATACAAGGAAGGTCCACTGGGAAACCAAAAGAGTGTTTTTTGCCACACCACAGGTTATATATAACGACATAAAATCTGGCATATGTCCCGGCGAGAAGATACGATGTCTGGTCATTGACGAAGCTCACAGAGCACGTGGCAACTACGCTTATTGTCAGATTGTGTCCACATTATCTGAAATGGGACACAAGACCCATAGAATCTTAGCATTGTCTGCTACACCAGGAAGTAAAGTGGAGGATGTCATTACTGTAAGTTTTTCATAGCTTTTAGTTTTATCAACATAAGCTAACAATTGTTCCATGTATCAGTTCAGTTCTCATAAAGGCATGAATAGAAAAGCAGGCCCGCCTAGAACACTTTGGCCCATATTTTGTTATTCAAGGAAGTGACTAAAACACCTATTCATGACATTGTAGCGCTAGTTACAAAAATATACATTGCATCACATTGTTCTTATCTCCATGGGACATAAGACGTTGAATCTGATTACTCCAGTAATTTCAATTTCTACAGCACTCTTCAAACCAGAACACTAATGTTTGCCTACTATTGTTTAGCGGTAGAAATAGACATTGTGGTATCTACTTAGAGGGTCCCCAACAACAGAGACTTACATTATATTGTATTCCAACAAAGTTGTAAATAATATTAAAGATCTACTGTAAGAAGATTACTTGTATGAGTGTTTTGAAACACGACTAGAGGAAATATCTCTGAAGAAAGAAAAAAAACGTACCTCTGTCAATGTAACTGTAAAATAAAAATATGTTACGACTAGGTGGTTAAGAACCTTCACATCGCACACTTGGAGCTCCGCACAGAGAACTGTATAGACGTCGCGCCGTACAGTCACTCGAGAAAAATCAGCACGGTGATAGTGCAACTGGGTGCTGAGCTCACGCAGTTGCGACAGCAGTACGTTGAGGTGAGAGTAGTTATTTGTTTAAATGTACATAGTTTGTGAGGATCGGGCACACCAAAATAAATAAATAATTTAAAGTACTTATTATTTAAAATCAAAGTAATAATCATTCTGAGCACATTACATTATCAGTTGTATAACGCCGCTGCTGAGCATAGGCGTGCCTCAAGGATGTCCACGCCTAGCGGTCGTGCGCTGCTCGTATCCAGCCGCTTCTTGCGATCTTCAACAGATCTCCAGTGCATTTCGCTCACGAAACAAGCAGTTATCGAAATTATTTAATTACTTTATAAAATTTATGTAAAAGTTACAAAAATTCCTTAAGTGTAGCTGTCTCTCATCGATACTACAATGAGCTAAGACTTCACCTCAATATCACATGATGTTAAGTGATAATGAAGCAATATATGTTGAAGCGCTTTCGCTCAGTATACTTCGGCTCATATATTTATATATTCTTAGGTTCTCGACGGTTATGCGCGTAGATTGAAACAGTTCAATATTCTCCCGCAAAACCTTGGCAACTTGTCTAAGGGCCGCATTGTGATGCTTTACAAGGAATACCAGTGTAAAGAGAGAGGTGCTCGGTATGAATATTAATCCAAATATTTTTTAAAATGTACATAAATATCTACGTCGACACATAAACTGTGATTTATTTTTAACTTCATATTTATAATCTTCCAGTCACCCACAACACAACTACATAATGAAAGATTTTACTATACTAATTGCACTATATCACGGCTTAGAGTTGTTGGTGAAGCACGGCTCCCGTGTGTTTCTCAATTTCTTTGATGAGCATCCAGAAAAGGCTTGGATACAATCCGACGACCAGCTCACCGCGCTATTAGAGCGGCTGCGGGATGACTTGGGAATCAATCCGTTGTCACTGGACAGAAGTTTATTACCTGACGGGACTGTTCCTGAGGTAAATATTGTACATATAATATAGAGCCTTGGTTGTGTATTTCTAATTAACTAATACTTGCCAAGACGAAGAGGTCATAATATTATAATTATCAGAAAACAGCAATGATAAGACAGCAGATTAACAATATGAAGGTGGTGACTAACTAGACTAGTACTAGAAAGTACTGCCTGCACCATAGCTAAATATACTTTGGAATACAGCCAGTGACTTCAATACTTTTTTTGAGATGATAAGAATTAAAAATTTAATCTATTTAAGAGCATTTATCTATAATTGGTTTGAAGAATATCTTCAATTTAGTGTTATATGGAGACATCCCTCTTCTCGTTCCCCTGGGCGGGGGGTTAGTTCAAGCTCAGTGAGGATCGTCTAGACATATAAACAATGTGGTCACATTACAAACTGAGCTATCACAACTTCAATAATTTTAATTGTCTAATCTACAAACTCACATTTAAATGAATGGTCTTAACCTTTTGAGAGAAAACCTGGAGTCCCATAAGTGGTAACATTAAGATGGCTATTTATATATACATGTTTATCTTTAATTGTGTAGTTTAAACGTCTTAAAGGACTTTTAATTGGTTTTTAGATGCCGAAAAATTTATGCTTCGGTCACCCGAAGTTCTATAAACTGAAGGAAATTATGGTGGAACATTTTGAGAAAGCTAAAAAAGCGGGACAAGATACGAGAGCGATAGGTATTATATTCTACTTATAATGAAATGGTGATAGGTTCGCGATATGATGGTGGTAACTATCTGAGCAGTTTTGAAAAAAACATACTACTAATCAAACTCTAAGATCATGGTGTTGAACTAGGAACCTCCATTTTACTAGGCTTTATGTTTAACTTTACCTGTGTTGTATGTAGATGTATTAACGAATGTATCAATAGTACTAGCAGATACCATAACATCAAAAACGATTAAAAAGTTATTAACGTCAGTTTTTCATCAACCTAGTTCATTCAATTCACATCAAGTTAATTCTGTGACAAAATAAAATTGCTAAATTAGTGGAAAAAAAGTATTTCAAAGGATTTACAAGAAACAAACACAATCGAAGTGGCACTTGTAGCAAAGCTGTCGCAATTTGGCATTTGGCTCTATGTTATATGGAGACCGTGTTATAAGAATACAGATAGAATAGAGAGAAGATAGAATAATATATAAGAGAATTTATTGTATTTAAATAAAAAAAAAAATATTAGACCATAAAGTTGGGAACTAAATGTTCACATTTGATGATAGCACCTAATTAAAATATATTGATTTGTTATGGTTATTTCCTTTAAAATATTATTAACATATATACATAAATTTAATTGTTTCTCTTTTATGGCCGTCTATTATAAATATTTATCAAGAGTTAGTAAATATCGTAATTTCAGTAAGAGCAATTACCCATTTTATTTCTTATAGTGAATACTTTCTAATAGTTAGACAGTACCGCTACCGGGTCGCGGGGCTGTATTTACAAAGAGCGAGCTATAATCGACCACACTGGTCAAGTGCGGTCTATTACTTCAAGGAAGAAAAAGAAGGTCGATAGGGATCAAACCCACGCATTTACGTGATGTGCAAACACCTTACAAATTGATATATTGCATTATTTTCATTTATTGTAGTGTTTTGCGAGTATCGTGAGAGCGTGAATTTGGTACACTGCTTGCTTCTACAGTGCCGGCCGCTCATCAACCCACAGATGTTCGTGGGGCAAGGCGCATCCGGTGAGGAAGTGTTTTAATCTAATATTACTACAATAATACTTTTATAAACATTCAGTAATTTCTATTATATTGTAGTGTGTGGTCGCCGAGGTCTTGATGGGTCTCCCCACATCCCTAGGGCTATTAAAAATAGAAAATTAAAAAATATCTCGTAATGTGTTTTAATTTTTTTTATATCGTTATCTCGTCGTGATTCAGGCAAAGATGGCCGCGCAACTGTGTCGCAGAAGCAGCAGCTGCGTGTGATGCGCGGGTTCCGCGCGGGCGCGTACAACGTGCTGGTCGCCACGTGCGTCGCTGAGGAGGGGCTCGATGTCGGCAGCGTAGACCTCATATTGTGTTTCGACATATCGACAAGATCTCCTATACGCTTGGTTCAGAGGTTTGCATTTATTTATTGACAAAAATTAGTTTCATTCCACTTGCCGTCTTATTGACTATGTAGCGGAATAATCAACCGCTTGCCTGGGCCCCTGTTTCAATTCCGAAGCTACATGTCTCACCTGAATATCTACCACCTCTGCCGCGTTTGCGATGTTTCTGCTATCCAAAAAAGAGAACCAAAGTATTTTGGATAAATAAGTTTTACTTATCTCGTTGCCTCTTATTATGTAAATAATGTCAGCGTTTATGACCGAGTACCCAGGCGATTTAGTGGGTAAAAATCTACACATAATCCTTTGCCTATGTTACTCCTCAATACTGAATAGGTATCAATTCATGTATACAAAATAACTTGAAATTTTTTTACAAAGCGAAGTCACGAATTGACCAATGATGTAACCTTTATGTCCGTGTAGATGTGGACGGACGGGGCGGGAGCGCGGCGGGCAAGTATTTATCCTGGTCACAGAAGGCAGGGAACACCAGGTACATTGATATCGGTTAATATGGTTTCTTATTTTCAACGGAGGATTGAGACGTGTTGGACTTTCGCATGAAGAAAATCCATATGGCCTGCCCATAATAGTGTTGCACTTGTTAAGGTGATATACAGAGCAACATTGCTTGTCGCTTTCCCAATTATGATGTCTCATTACCCCTATAATTTCACTAGCTGTAAGGCACTTCAAAGTTAAACAATAATGTTTACTCGCTACTGATTGACGCTAGTAGTACTAACTGCGATGGCACTTAGTAAGACTGTCTCCAGCAACAAAGGCGAGCGCTTCCTACAGGCAAATAAACAACGCATAGCCTAGCTCTCTTAAACTAAATATTCAAAAAATAATCACCCAAGTCATTCAAAAGGTACTCCTCTATGTTGAAGGTTACTTTTAACGATAGATGGCGCACAGAAATTTCTTGTACGATATGCATACTTTACCCTCTTCTCTCTTAGCCCACCAGCAACAGACACATAGGCCTTTAATATAAATCTGGTGTAATTTTACTTCTTTCTATATAAATGGGGTTAATTGTAAACAAAAAATGCAATGTTGCTGAACCTTACTTGTTTTTTCAACAACCCATTTACGTCCCAACTATTGGGGTCTTAGTGTGCAAAAGATGTAATAATTATTTTCTGATTATCTCTTGATGTAGACTTTACTCGACTGTATGCGGCAAAGAGACGGTCTGAACAAAAAGATCCTGCAATCCAAGGAGATGGAAAATAATCTATATAAATTGAACCCGCGGATGGTGCCTCGCGACTTTGTGCCTGAATGTCAGAAGATGTACATAACCGTAGCGCAATTACCCAGTACGGACAAAAGTCCCCACAGTACTAAGAAAAAGAATAAGGTAAATAATTGAAAGTTACTATAATAGGTTTACATTATTTCAACTGATGGTAGGTCTATATTATCATATACCGCTTAAGCAGATATCATGGCAGCGCCTATTTCCGTCGATAAACAACAGTGTGGATACATTAGCAATGTAACGAGTTATAATATCTTGTGGTTTAAATCGACAAGCACCATATAGCACAGTGTATATCGTCCTAACTAGCGCCCAATTGTAATGAAGCTTCATGGTATAAAAAAAGACGTATATTTTCCTTGTACTTACACTATATATGTAATATTATATTCTTCAGGGTCAAAAAGATTTGAGGAGTATGCTTTTAGAAAATGAAACAAAGAATCCTGCAAATAAAGACGGAGGTTATTTAATAACAAAAGATGAATTTTCAGACGTCTTTCCTAATGGATATTCCACTCCAGAATCTACGTATAAACCTTTAGAATATTTCAGTTTAAACAAAGGTAAAAACGAATTATCCTTCTTTTGTAAGACATTAATGTAATTTTATTGTTAAAAATATTATGAATTCGCTTCAATAAAAAAAATCAATTATACAAACATTTCTTACAATTACTTATATCCACCAACCCGCACTTGGTCAGCGGAGTTTATAAGCCATGGGGATCATTGTGAAAGGGTGCAGTTTCCCAACTGCGGGAACTTTAAGTAGACTCATTTCAATTCCAAGAACGTTACTGTACTTTCAATGATTAGATAAAGGCGCGTGATTCATTCAATTACCTGAAGTTGTGTTTTACTGAATTGAGTATTAATAATAAACTTTTAAAAATTTTAGAGAAGTTTCATACAATTGCGAAACAAAGAGAAAGCGACAAGTTAACGCCTTGGTTAGAGTGGCAACGAACTTTACAAAAAACAGTTAAAATCGAACATTCTAGAGATACCGAAATCTTAGCTGAACTCTTACAGTATTGCGACGCTAAAAGGTTCGAACTGCCACCGTCAACGCAGAATCCTGGTAAGTGGAATCATTACCATCCTTTCTCAGTTTCAGTTCATCGGTACATATTTTCCACTTCCTTTTATCAGTGGTATGGGCATATTATTACCATTAGCCCGCATGGCATATCATTACCATTAGCCCGCGGCAGTCCAATGCTGGACAAAAGCGTTATAGAACGTCTCTTAGCTCATACTATGCCAATCTGAAGTCTCAGTCTGAACTGTAATAATCTTTTGTGTAATCATCATCATCAGACAATAGACGTCCACTGCTGGACGTAAGCCTCCACCAAAGATCTTCACTGTAATGTTGTTATTAAATACTTAATTCGTATCTCATTTTCAGCCTTTTTAAGTCAGGGTTTGAAAACACAAACCAATTTTTTGTCATCACCAATAAAGAGTAAAGTTATAAAGAAAAATCAAAAAGTTGTTACAAAATCACCAAAAAAGAAGGATGGTGATATAAGAGCACTGTTCAGCGCCGCCACCAAGTCCACTAAAAGTTATACAAAGTTAATAAATGATTTGGGCGTTCACGACGGGGAGCGTTTGCCTACACGTTTGATTGATTTGCTCGTAGATCTCAGCTTGGATAATGCAAATATAACCAAAGAATGTCACATATGTCAAAACATTTGTGATTGTTCTACTATACAAAATATTAGAAAATATAATTCTAAGCTAACAAAAATATCTAGTACAAGTCTAACTGAATTAAAATTACCCGATGTCAGTTTATTAGACGATCTCACATCCCAGATGATCTTACAGTGTGGCAAATCAGGAAGTGATCAATGTATTTCTGATAATATTAACTGCAGCGGAAGTTCGGATTTTTGTTTTGAAAATAAAAATAATACATTAAATGAAAAGGAGACTCATAGTGATAATGTTGATAATGATATAAACGTACTGGAAAAGAATTTCGATATTGGCGACATCGAAGATATTTTTGCCGAGAGTAGTCCAGAAGTAATGGAGGAAGTGAAACGAGTTGAAGATGACGACAAAGATCAAAATTCGAGTAATCCAAAAGAAACTTTAGAGTTCTTTGGTTTAGACAGCATCGAGGATATTTTTGCGGATTACGATGAAAATAGTGAAAATAAAAAAAGTAGTCAAGATAAAATTCCCGATAGTAGAAATGTTTGTAACAAAAACAATGACTCGTCGACCAAACAGCCATCAAGCCCTTCTATATTATCTGGTAGGCAAAGAGTAAAACTGACATCACCTATTTCGTATAGCCAAGTTCGTAAGAATCGGCTAAGTACAAACAAAGTACAATCTGAAAATCATTCAACAGTATATGAAAAATCATCAAAAGCTGTAGATGGTATCTTAACTCCAAATTATATATCTAATGACTGTAACAAAACCATGTTTACTGTTACACAGCTTGTAGAGATGATCAATAATGCATCCGCATCAAAATCTAACGATATCACTGTACAAGCAGAACTAAATAAAAGTAAAGATTATGAAAATGAAAGAAGTTCTTCGCCTATAATTTTAACTCAGGCAGAGAAAAGAAAAATAATGAGTATTTCTGATGGTACCAGTAAAATTAATGAAACGAAATCGAAAAAAGCCGAAAGCATTATTATTTTAGATAGTGATAGTGAATCGAACGATAAAACGCAAGAATATAATATAGACAATGCTTTCACAGACATCAAAGGCGATGATGAGAAAAAAAATCTTTATTCTAGCCAGACAACTAATAAACGAAAATTAAGTATTTATGACGACGAAGGTTCCATTTTATCGCCGTACTTTGGTAAAAAACAAAAATTAAACGATAATATCGACAGACCGTTAACGTTAAGGGAGAATGTGTTAGCGGCTTTAACATCTAAAGAGATCGACAACATCAAAATAAATACCTCAAACAACATCTACTGTGCGTTTCCTATACCTTCGACTCTTACACAAAAAGAAAACCGAAATCCTAGAATACTACAATTTAAAACAACTGACCACAACGATGACGACGATAAAGATAAACAAAATGGTACCATTGAGATGTTGCAACAATTTAGACGCGATCGCAACAAATCAATAGATTTCACCGATAAAACAAAAATAGAAACAAATGCTAAAATGCAAATAACATTTAGTGATAGTGACGATGATTTCGTTTGTGATATGAATGATTCGGTGCTCAGTGAAAGAATGGACAATTGTGTAACTAACCATAAAGTTCGAAAAGTAAGTTAACTAATGCTACATTCCTAACCTATTAATTTAACTGAATTAAAGATACTTGGTATACTGATGGTATAAGAGACGTAAAAGCTTCTAAGTCTGCCGCAAACATATAATCATTACAGTGATCCGGTTTGGAAGGTGTTGTAGCTAGTGAAATTATTGCTGTAATGAAACTTAACATCTCATATCTGGACAATATAAATCCCTACAGCGCCACATTCTTATGTATGGAAATATCACTTAAGTTATCATCCCACTTTCCCGTAGCACGAATGTAATTGAATATTTTTTTTTTTTACAGAAAAAAAAGAATAATGTGTTTTTAGACGAAGAAGCCGAATTATCGGACGATGGATTAGACGGAAGTGGAGACGAGCTAACGGACGAGAGCGTTGGCAGCATCGTCGATTTCATTTGCGACGATAATGTACCGCACGACGAAACTGATATACATGCACACTATCTGAGATCAGTGAGGTGAGTTCCAAATACTAAGTCCAGTTTATGCAATACACACAATACTCGAGCCGCGATGGATAATTTTATATGGCGGCCGCTGTACGTCTCGAAGAGGTCAGCTGTTCATATACATATATATTATCACTGATTTCAACAACAATTAGTAATAATTATAAGATCATTTATAAACCAAATATTCACTGATTTACTTCAAAGAGACGTCCGCACCGCCTGCCCCTGGTAATTCAATTTGAATTAGCAGACACCTTTGCATAGATGTTCTGAATTACAATTCATAATATCTAGAACAGCAGTCGATTCTGTTTACTGCCTGGCTTATGCTACTATTTATATAACACAGTAAAGTATTAAATTTCAGGAGTCCAGTGAAAGGAGTTTTCAAAATACCCCAGTTACCAAACATGTGTAAAAACGTTGAGGTTTTCTCGCAATACGTAGAAGAGGACGCTTACGAAATGGTAATTAAAATATATTATAATACAAAGAGAATAAAATAAAACGTTTTATAATAATTTTTCGTTATTTTAAGAATAATAGGAACTGTGACATTATTCATGAATAATACGCGAATATATTTTAAATTTTAGGATAGCTTCTGCGTGGATTCGCATGTTGGATTAACGCAGGTCAATGAGGAAACCGAATTAGATTTAGCTGAAAATCTATTGAATGGGAAACGGAAAAGAAAAAAAGTTATTCGGCCAGAAAAAATAGTGGACGATGGTGACAGTCCTGTGTGCAGACGAAGAAGAGCTAAAAGACAAATAAGCAGTGATTCTGATGACAGCAGTTAACGAAAACTTTACGAAACCTTCATCGTATATTCTTATTAGAAAAGCAGTTAGTGGAACTGCCAATTTTGATTAAACGGTGCTGGTTGGCACTCGTTAAGTGATACAATATTTCACCCTGTAGTCTTTATCTCTTAGTCGCCTCTTATGGGCATGTGATGCTACTTAGCTCTGCTGGTTGGGAAGAGTAAAAAATTTGTATAAGAGCATTTCGGATTAAATTGAAATACTGTGATATTGTATAATGTAAACTATTTATAGTTCTCAATAATTTACCTATAAGAGAAAATTTACATTACCCTGCCCTGTAGGTCACTAAATAGTGTTTATCGTGTACGTAACTTATTCAGTCGATCCGCGCAGTTTGTGACGGACAGATACATAGATCGAGAAAAAGTAAGTAGCGGACGCGGTATTATATGTATTTATTTGCTCATCGACAAAATCCAAAAAAGAGGTGTTATTTTCTATCTGAAGTCTATGCACTATTCGAATGAACAAAGTTAAAAAAAGGCATGAATAAGTATTTCCTATATAATAGGGTAGACCCAGGATAACCTTTTTTTACTCCATCTGTTTTCGGTAAAAAATCCATAAACTTTTTTTTTTATTCGGATAAGCGACGAGAAGACAAAACGTTCATATCATGGTAAGTGATACCCCTGCCCAAAACAACTTGACACTGGTTAGGATGGTATACACTGCACCACATTGTGCTCGTCACTTGATATAAAATGTTGAATCTACTTACCCCAGTAATTAACTAGCTACAGCACTAACTGCACACTATTGTTTGGCGGCAGAAATAGAGGCTGCGGTGGACTTCGACGGTCTCCCGCAAATAAAGACCTATCACTAGTAAAAAACTTAAATTGCCTCATTCACATCCGATCTAAAGGTAATGACAGACTGGTGCACTTACAATACTGTCGTGACCGCTGTGACGCTCGGCATACCGCGCGTTAATGTGAACTTGGCCTGAAGCAACTAACCGGAACCATACTCCATAATTAAATCATGTATAAATATTTATTAAAAATATATATTGTCTATTATTTGTTACACTTATAGTAAGGTAAATAAAATAGTATTTTTGTATACAGAAACATATTAATTTAATAATTATATTGCGTTTTATACAGATATTTAGTCTATAGTCGCGTGGACGCTACATTGTTGATACTTTATTTCCATGACCAACTCAACCGATGGACGTCCACAGCTGGGCACAACAAAACGCGGTTGTGTTGTCTGAAGAGATTTGTTACTGCATGTAGCTAGTGATGACGTATAGAACCGAGATGTGAGGTCGCTGTCAATGGACGTTTATCAGCTGATGATGGGAACTATCTATAATATCTTTATTATAAAAAGTTTAAACATTTTTAAGGAGGAAATTGAATTTGTTTAAATATTTAATGAAACCATTGCTACTATGTAGCGAACAGCTAAACAGATACCTTTCAGTGCCGTGCCTCAAGTATAACGTAGTTAATTGACACCATCTTTATACAAATAATAACTTTATTAAAAATACGTTGTTATTCCTCGATCGGCGTAAGTACAGTCTCTGTAATCTGCTTGCCATTTTGTATGTCTTCTAGTTCTGTTTGAAGTTCAGCATATCTCTTCTGCAATTGTTTTTCACGATCGGTTTGCCGATTAACGTCTTCCGTAAGGGACTGTAGAGAAATTATAAATTAATTTCAAAAATACAACTTAATAAAATCACTCGCGGATCTGATTCACAATACTGTTTTTATTGACGATGCAAAGAAATAAGTGATACGTTCACCGATGGTAAATGACACTCGCCCATAAGCTTTATATGACAGCACCACAGTGTGCTTGTCGCGTTGTGAACGCCTTGCTAACAGAGCCACTGTAGGACTCGAATTAAAGTACGAGAGCGACCAAAAAGATACATAAAAAAAATCGAACTTCATTTTGTCTAGCATATATCTATGTTGCTGCTAAAACAAATTAGCAGGATCAACAGGTCCCAGGAAGGTATAAATAGATCATCATCATTCGAGGGATTGGTGTATTTATTTATTCCGTAAATATTGTGGTAAATTACCATATCAATATATGTTAAAATATGGTAAAACCACGATTATTTCAGGACACTGGTAATCATCAGCTGGAAGAAGTCAACTGCTGGATATAAGATATTTTATAACTAGATAAAATTATTATTTTTATACAAAAGCAATTTGATACATTCATTCTTCCCGACTGTAAATACAAAACTTACTTCTATTCTACGTGGAATTGCTGCTTTCTCTTGTTCAGCTAAGAACTTGAATGTGGATAACTCCAAGTTTGATTGCTCAATTTGATCTTGAAGTTCTTGAAATTGCTTTATAAGTGATGCCGCTCGACTTTGATAACCACCTGAATAAATAAATAAATATTACCCACCCTTTATTATAATGCTTTATCCTGATCATCTCAACCAAAAAGTGCTTGGCCCTTTAAAGAAATCAACTTTACATAATTTTCTTTTCTAAAAATTACCTGTTAATACTCTTAGTTTTTTTTCCATTTTGGAACATTTCTTAGCTTCCTTAGCCATATGATTTCTGTTTTGTTCCAGTCTTTTCTCTGCCGATTCCAACCTGTCTTTCTTACTTGCCAAATTGGCGCGCGTGTATCTATTTTGCCCGGGTAGGAAAAGTACCTAAAACAATAAATTACTCAGCTACTACTGTACTTGTAGTGAGAACATTCAGATGGCCACAAGACAAGAAACATTAGCACTCATGTTTTTATATATATTACTATTAGAAGCGATACTATTTTTTTTCTACATCTTATCCTGAGTACATGGACCATAGATCGGGTGAAGTTCTTAGGAAACCGCTAGATGCATGCAGTGCAGTAACTGCTCGCTTTACAACATGTATTTCTCTAGTTTAATCGTCAACATGTTTTTTTATACATTTAGCATATTGCAAATCTGCAGCTTTTATTTTATGAAGTTTGCGCCGCTAGTTTTTTTGATAACTATTGCGGCTTCATCGGACTCGGGGCTTATAGCTCTGCTATCCGTGAGCTAAATCAAATCTGCAGCTATAAAACATTGATGTTTTATAGTTGTCAAGAGATGACACCAGCCATAATCTGGATGAACACATCCATTATACATGGTGGCATCGTCAGATCTTAAAATATTAAAATGAGATTAAATGTAATATGATAAAACATTGTAAAATACATAATATGCTACAATCGTGCATAAATATCTAATATATAGATTTTTACTAATGTCTAATCATATGAATAATATTATAATGTATACTCTGCATGAGACATCCTAAAGTAATATTAAACAAAATAATTGATAATATTTAATTAGGAATAGAGGAATTTACCTGTGCGAGACACTCCTCCCACACCTGTGTGTAAGCATCTATGCTCAATTCACCATGGCTCATCCCAGCTTTTACCACCTCCATTTCTTTCTGTAGCAGTTCTTTAGCATTGGTTAGTTCATCGAGGGTGAATTCTTCATATGGATGCTGTTCAAGATATGCCAAATGTGATGCTTGAAGCTGGACAGTACGCTTCTTGTCTATACCTAAAAGGGGAAATTATTCAATGATATTTATTGTACTTTTTTTTTCTGCACTATGTTTACCACATGGTTTAATGACATAGCACAATAAAAAAATTATTGAATAGTTTTCTTATTTTTTCGAAGTGGCTACAATACGAGCAAAAGATGCACCTAATGGTAAGTAATATGCCTGCTTATTATAAGTTTTAAAATAATTTCATTAAAAAAAAAAACTTTGAGTTTTAAACTAATGTCAAGTAATAAAACAATAACAACTCCTGTGACTCAAATAAAGAGGGATCTATTAGACATTTTCTGATGAAATGTTCTAAATATCGGAAAGAGAGGATGAAATTGGAACTAGAATGCGAAATGAAGGTGGATGGATGTAGATAGTTTATACTTTTATATTAGTTGTAGACTTAAGAGATATAGATGTAAGTTCCCAAAATATTGTAAATACGTAGCCAAATAGGACTAAATTTGAATAACGGTAATTAGAAAAAAATACTTGTACTTTTGATTTTCTTTCGTTAGACTTTTGATAACTTTAGCTTAAATAAGATAAGAAACAGCAATAATTGTAGTCTTTTTCGTAACTGATTCATTTGTATATAATAATAAGTGCAACTCTAATTCTTTAAATTGTCTCATCATAGCAGACAATGTTATTACTGATGGAAACGTCTCCGACATACATCAGAAGAATAAACATAACAGTGTCATGGTAAACAACCGTCAGAGAAAAAACTATGGCGAAAAAAAAACTATCATTTTAAGATCGGATTGCATCATTGTTAATTTTGGGTTGAGTGTACTCCAACGTGATATACCTTGCGGCGGGTCGTGAAGCGCGTCGTAGTGCAGCATGGTGAGCATTTCCGCCTTGAGCAGTTCCTCGGCGTTTTGCAGCGAGCTGAGAGCACCGCCGCCGCGCAACACCGCTGCGTTAACCTCGCCCGGCCGCACGCACCCACGCTGCACAGCCTTCGAACGCAGAGCCATTGCCGCAGCGCCTGTCGCATATTTTTATTTAGTTTATTTAGCACAATAAACAGTTATTATAATTCGTTAAATGTTAAAAAAAAATAAACGACACATGATAACTAACAATATCTTAAATTTTAGGAAAAACAGCGACAATGTAACAACCACCATGTAACGATAAGTTTTTACCTAAATTAGTCTATATTACATATTTCAATAACGAATTTATAATGTAACATAATATTTACACATATTACGACACCTAAATAAATTAATAGTTAATGATGAACATTTTAATTAATTGAGACACAGTGAAGTTAGACAAAATGTAGAAAGGTTTTTCGTATTGGAAACTATGTGGACAAGTCACCAATCACCTCAACACCCGTTTGTTCTCTCAAGTAGAAGTATGTAATACTACTATGGCATTGCGCTAATTAGACACAACATCTTACGTATCAAGGCGCCAAGAGCAACCTGGTGTTGTGTGAACATCTTCAGTTAGAGGTACTATTTTTTGTACAATAAAGCAGCAAAATGAGAGGACAATTACTATCTAATAGACATATCTGACCATAACTTCATTGTACTTAAGGCCTAGGGGCAGAGTAATTTCACTAGCTATTGCCCCTACCAAACTTAAATTGTTATGGTCTGCAGGTGGTAGGCGATATACACGTAGGAGATAAATCTTTAACATTTATAGTTACTCGTCTTCCACTGATTTCCAACACAATCAGTGTGATATCACCTGTATCTAATAATTCCATATGACGTTAATTGCGTCGACGGTTCACTTCATTAACAGTCTTCCCACGTTATGTGGCAACACAAGAGGATTTAATTAATAAAATAACTAACGCTTCTCCTCCTGTTCCTTCATTATTCTCGCATCTGCGTCCGCTTGGTCCTCGAGTGTATCAACCGCATTATTCACCTCCATGGGTTCATCACTTTCCTCTGGTACAACTATTTCGTAATCGTTCCGTGGTGTAGGAAGAGACTGAAGTGCAGTACGTACTGAAGCTTTTAACTGAAACATATATTAATTTATTACTTATTGCAAACATTTAAAATTGAACAGTCAAATGCAAAAAAATATCAATCTTTAATATTAATGTGAATAACACAGCTATGTTTAGTAGGTAAAAGAAAGTTAATAAAACAGTTAACTTGATTTCTGTGACTGTATCACAGAAATAGGAATTGATAAAGACTATTGATTTTTATGAGAAAAATTTATCAATGAATTAAAGTACTATTTTACCTGTTTTTGGATTTGGTTAGCCACCTGTGGAGTGTCACCAGGTCCCACATTATCTTCCGGATTGATGCTCAACTTGTCTCTAAGTGCAGGAGTCTGAAAAACACAAAACAAAATATTATTTAATGTCAAAAAATGATTATAGATCTCTTAAATATATTTGTCTAAAAGAAATGTTATAGACATTTCAAAAAAGGATGATCACACTTAACATCTCATGCAGAGTATTAACTAGCGTCATATTATTACGGACGGACTAATCACTTGCCATCAAATGAATATTCTGCTCCTCCCTACTGTACACTTAGTAACATAAACAAAAATACCATTAATAAAACAGTTTATTTAATTGTATAGAATTTCAAATGTAATATGTGTTTAGAAGTAAAGATTGTAATTCCATTTTCAAAATAATCCAAGAAGAATGACGATTAAATTTTACTTTATATCAAAAATTGAAAGCAGCCCTTTTTTTATTTAATAGTGATAATATACTTACAGTCACGCCTGGCTGTGCAATCTGCCCATGGCTAGGTGTATTAAAGCTTCCAGGTGTAGATACTTCACTGCGAGAAGATCTGAAATACGACAACACACTCATCTATTGTTACATGGTTAAAGTTAATGAAAATTTTTATGAACACCGTGTAAGGTTACTATTTCATCTAAAAAAATGATATCCTAAATGTTTTTACCTAAATGGAGTTACAAGTAGTGTATTAGGAGTGGCAACGGCCTGTGATTGTGGTAGAGCACCGGAGAAATCAGATTCATGAAGTGGAGTGTTGAGACCGCCTTTCAACGGGGTGTCCACATGTGTCAATGCCATCACATTTTGTGCTTCCATGAGAATCCTAAAAAAAATACGGACTATATTAAATTATCATCTAGTTAAATAAGATTCCACAAAGCACAATCCCGTCATTCTTTGATAGTGCTTTTGTGGATCACATTACAAGAGCAATCCAGCAGTGGATGTTCATGAGATTAAATGATGATGATGAAATAGGATTTCTGGTGGTAGGTCGTTGTTGCCAGAGACAGTTAAGGTATGTACCACCGCAAATGCTATTTCTGCGACCAAATAATAATTTACGAAGATACCATCTTATTTATCTTATACCATTGTTATACCATCTTAAAGATCTTATCTTATGGCTCAAGAAGACTAACACAATGTGATGCTGTGTATATCATTCTTATTTGTACCACATTATTATGTGCTGATCATAATTGATGTTTGAATTTTATTTTTACAGAAAAAGCTCACCTATCCTGATGTGCAGGTGTGCGCAGTGCCGTGGCAGGTGCTGGAGTAAGTGCATATGTAGCTAGTAAAGCATCAGTGGGGGCTCCTGCCGCTCCCGCAGACTCCCGCGCGGCTTCAGAAGCCCGACCAAGCTTTACAACTTGTTGCAACTCCTGTTAATAATTATCACAAATTCACCATGTGTTTAATGTAATACTAGTAGGTGTTTGAATTTTTTCCTGAGTAGATATTACTCAATCATGATATATCGTTTTTAGTTAGTTAAGCAGAAGAATCAATAACCATATTATCCACTCTTACATGTATGATTAACAAATTATGTATAATTAACAGAAATTAACTACAATAACATTAATTCCACTTAAAAACACAACAAAAAGGCCCTGAAAAATAGAGATTCTAACAAAGTTTGTATATGACAAGATAAACTTGGCAGTGTCATTGACAAAAAAAAAATAAAAATTTTTTTTTCTTACACATACCTGATCAGAAACTTGTGGTTCTGGAAGCACCAACTTGCTACGCTTACGTGCTGGTTGATCACCTTGCAGCATTGCTTGCGGCACATCATTCTCTTTTCGCTGCTTTAACTTCTGTTTATCTTTCCTTCGTTCTTTCTATACAGATTAAACAGGTATGTGTTTTAAATACCACATCATTAATGTTAATAAAATCAATTATTAAATGATATATAAGTTTGTTAATTAATCTTTCAGCATGAAACAAAATAATACCAACAGGTACATGTGGTTAATAATTAACTCTAATTTTAAATTATGTTAAGTGACTATAAAGTCCATCTTGATGAAGTGAATACTCTGGTTCATCTATGGAACACAGAAACTCTTTTCGAGTTTGTTATGTATAATTCTATTTTAATAATAATTTCAAAAAGATATATCTATACCTCTTCTTTTTCAGAATGCAATTCACCATCAAGATGTTGCTGACGAAGACGTGAGAAGTCTGGTGCCATTGGATCAACCACCTCAGTGGAGGTATCATAAAAACCAGATGCTGGCCTTTTCTCAAATGGAATTTCTGAATTGTAGTCTACACCTCGCTTCTTCTTTCGCCTGTTTAATAATTGTAATTTATTATTGGGCACATGCAAAGAACAAAATTATTAAAGTTCAGTGGTAAACATTAGGCAAGATATTGTTAATATTTACATATTTTTTTGCAATATGCTTGACTTGCTTGATTAAGTATTGCTTTTACATTATTAAAATGTTACCTCATTGGCACTGAGATGCCTGCAGCACTGAGTTCCCTTCTCTTCTGCAGAGCAGCAAGTCTCCTTGCTTCTTCCAACTGCTTTTCTCTAGCCTTGCGTTTTGCTTTCTTTCCTTGTGTATTGGCCAAGCGGGCACGCGCTTCAGAAAGCATTTCCAGCTCTAAAAACATTAAATAATATAAACATGAATAGAATGCATAATGTACATTAATGTACTAATAAATTCTTAAATAACTCGTGGAAGTGTGAGAGACATTGTTTTCGAGTATTGAAGGTAAAACATGAGGGTGAATAATGATGAATTAATTCGATTTTTTTGAAGACTAAATTTGATAAAAAGTTATTACTATATTTAAAGTAAGTGTGGATTGAAATAAATGAAAATTTAAAAAGCTGTATGGAATTTACATTAATACATGCAGATGTATGATGAAGTCAACCTGCAATGTAAATGCTGCTCAGGTCTCGACAAATTAATATGTCAATAATCTATAAACCAAATTCTACTCAGGCTACATTATTTATTGAAAATTTTAAATAGAAAATATACCATCTTCATCCATATCTTTAGGATCAGGTCTTGCCGGTTTAGTTTCTGGATTTGGATCAATTTCTCCAGGCTTCAATTTACGTGGATCATCCCCTAGGTCTTCTCCTTCTTCTTTCTTCTGGGCTTGGTCTCTAATTTTGTTATTTTAAACAAGCTTATTATTATATGAAATAAAATAACTATCATCAATATTTAAAACTTTTAATTTGTTAAACATTTTTTAACTACAATAAGTATAAAATATTGTATTATTTCATACTACCATGGTTTCAAATGTTCTATTTCACACCAATATTATTTTATAAAGTATTCCAAACAAAATAATATTTTTTACCATTGTAATATCTGTACATGTTGTTATAATTTTAACTAAGTAATAAACTTACAGTAAATATTCGTATCGTTCTAAACATTGCGCAGCTGTTCTTCCAATTATTGGCGCTATGGTTCTCCATTGAGTCGGCATGAGCTTCGCTAAGTGAAGTAGCTTCTCGTCTTCCTCTCTCGACCATTCTGTCTTTTTGATACTGGGATCCAACCATTCGTACCAACGGGCCTTGCATTGTTTAGCCGATTTTCTATGCAACAAGGAAGCTATTCGGGACCATTGGTTTTTCCCATATTTCATTACAGCAGCTTTAAGAATTTCATCCTAAGAATAAAATTTATCAAAAGAGTATTGTTTGGCAATCTATTAATTATTTATTTATTGATAAATAGGAAAAAAAAAGGTATTTCATGACAAACCTCGGTATTGCGCCAAACGCCGCCTTTAATCATTATACGCGGCATCGTGAAAGGTTTATAGGCCTTCTGGTTGTAAGCAAATTCACTTTTGATTCTTGTATAACTTTAATGCAATAGTATTGCAGTGATAAACTAAAGTAAAATCAATAACCAACAAACGGATAAGATTATTGAGAACGCCAAAGTATCACCACTTTGTTAATCTGTTGAATTTTGACAGAGAGAAGTAGATTAGGCAGTTTATAATTTATGGCTAATGTGAATTTAGCTTCGCAATTTTATGTTGATAAAATAAAAAAATATATATTTTATGAGTTACATGAATAATTAAGTAGATTTACGGATAAAATAATAGCATTAAATGTTAATTTTTTTAAAAATATACTGATATAAGCTTTAATTGTAGTTGGTATGCTTCAATGTCAAAATGAATTCAATCAGAGAATGAATGTCAAACGCTAATAAGCGAAGTGAATCCAAGTACGAGTTTCTGGATAAGGCACTCCCTTTTCCCGATATAGTAGTATTTAGCATTTTAGTGATCATTTTTATAATGCTCTTTAATCAGTGCTCGTAAAAAGTAAAATACTATGTTACCATAGTGGGATTTATAATATCAGCCATATACAGGTATGATTCAATTAGACCAACGGAAACACCATAAAATCTTTAAAACATTATTGCTTTCTATAAAATTGCTGTCAAGAAAATTTAGAAGTACAATTCTAAATAATAATATAATTAGTAATAATAATATTAGTTTTACTTCATTATTACACATGTAACAAAGAACATTAACGGAAATACTTATCAGTAGGTAATGTAATAATGTACCTACTTAATATCCGTTTAGCAAACAGCTACTTGTGAGTATCCGGTAATTTTATAAACAAATTAACAATACGTTTATTATTTGTTATAGAATGTCGACGATGTCGAGATCGCTCAACATCAGTCAGCAGAAGCTGGCTGAAAAATTAATAATATTAAATGACCGCGGTATTGGAATGTTAACAAGAATATATAACATTAAGAAAGCCTGTGGAGATGCTAAGTCCAAGCCAGCATTCCTCTCTGATAAGACATTAGAATCATCCATAAAACACATAGTGAGAAGATTTCCTAACATTGATGTTAAAGGACTACAAGCTATATCAAATATTAGAAATGAAATCATAAAATCTCTTTCTTTATATTATTACACATTTGTTGATCTACTTGATTTCAAAGACAATGTATGTGAACTATTGAATATTATGGACTCTTGCCAAATTACCTTAGATTTGACTCTAAATTTTGAACTGACAAAAAATTATTTAGACTTAGTAACCACTTATATATCACTGATGGTTTTACTTTCAAGAGTAGAAGACAGAAAAGCTGTGTTAGGACTTTTCAATGCTGCACATGAAATGGTTCACAACCAGATAGACCAAAGTTTCCCACGCCTTGGGCAATTAATTGTAGACTATGATGCACCATTAAAGAAACTCTCCGAAGAATTCTTACCTCATCAAAAGTTATTAACAAATGCTTTAAACTCATTATGGCATGTTTATCCTGCTAGAAATTTGGCAGCCGAACATTGGCGATCAGAACAGAAGTTAAGTCTTGTAAGCAATCCAGCTTTACTGCTTAAACCATCTGAAACAAATACAATGTCTTGTGAATATCTATCATTGGAATCCCTAGAGAGATGGGTTATATTTGGTTTTGCAATCTGTCATCAAATACTGCAGCAAGAACATGCTAACAAAATGTGGGTAAATGCATTAGAATCAGGATGGGTTTTGGCGCTCTTCAGAGATGAAGTAATTTATATTCATTCATACATCCAAAACTTTTTTGATGGTATAAAAGGATATGGTAAGAGAATTTCGGAGGTGAAAGACTGTTATCACCATGCTGTACAAAGAGCAGGATATAAACATAGGGAGAGGCGAAAATTTTTAAGGACTGCTTTAAAAGAATTAGGTCTTATTTTGACTGATCAGCCTGGCCTTTTGGGTCCTAAAGCATTGCTTATTTTTATTGGTTTATGTTATGCAAGAGATGAAGTATTTTGGCTATTACGGCACAATGATAATCCTCCTCAAAAAGTTAAAGGTAAAGCTACTGAAGACTTGGTCGATAGACAGCTTCCTGAATTATTATTCCACATGGAAGAACTGAGGGCTTTAGTACGCAAGTACAGCCAAGTTATGCAAAGATATTATGTACAGTACCTTTCAGGATTTGATGCAGTTGCACTAAATTTGATGATGCAAAACTTGCAAGTGTGTCCAGAGGATGAAAGTATAATTCTTTCTTCTCTATGTAATACTGCCGCAAGCTTAAGTGTAAAGCAAGTAGAAGATAATGAACTGTTTGATTTCCGTGCATTCAGACTTGACTGGTTTAGATTACAAGCATATACTTCAGTTGCTAAAACCCCTTTAAATCTTGTTGATCAAAGAGAATTAGCACAGTTCATTGACAAAATGGTTTTTCATACCAAAATGGTTGACAACTTAGATGAAATTATGGTGGAAACTTCAGATTTATCTCTATTTTGTTTTTATAGTAAAATATTTGAAAGCCAATTTCATATGTGTTTAGAATTTCCTGCACAAAATAGATATATCATTGCTTTTCCGTTAATTTGCAGCCATTTCCAAAATTGTACTCATGAGCTTTGCCCGGAGGAAAGACATCACATAAGAGAAAGAAGTCTTTCTGTGGTTAATATTTTCTTGGATGAAATGGCTAAAGAAGCTAAGAATATTATCACTACTATTTGTGATGAACAATGCACAATGAGTGACAAATTGCTACCAAAACACTGTGCCCAAACCATTGCACAACTTGCAAACAGAAAGAAAAAAGACAAAAATAAGAAGAATCCTACAGAAATAGTAAAACCTGGTGCAGAAAGTTATAGGAAAACAAGAGAAGAATTGACCACAATGGACAAGCTACACATGGCTTTAACTGAGCTCTGTTTTGCTATAAATTACTGTTCAAAAGTAAATGTTTGGGAGTATACTTTTGCACCACGAGAATACCTACATCAACATTTAGAGACTAGGTTCACAAAGGCATTGGTGGGTATGGTTATGTTCAATCAAGATACAAGTGAAATCGCTAAACCATCTGAACTGCTAGTAAGTGTAAGAGCATATATGAATGTCCTCCAAACTGTTGAAAATTATGTACATATTGATATAACCAGAGTCTTTAATAATTGTCTTCTCCAACAAACGCAAAATATGGACAGCCATGGAGAAAAAACTATAGCCTCCTTGTACACAACATGGTATTCAGAAATTTTGTTAAGAAGAGTAAGTGCAGGGAGCATTTGTTTTTCTATGAATCAGAAAGCTTTTGTAAGTCTCTCAGCAGAAGGTGCTATACCTTTTAACGCGGAAGAATATTCTGATATTAATGAGCTTAGATCTTTGGCTGAACTTATTGGTCCTTACGGAATGAAATTGTTAAGTGAAACACTTATGTGGCACATTGCAAGCCAAGTGCAGGAATTGAAAAAATTAGTTGTGCAAAATAAAGAAGTTCTCCAAATGTTAAGGACAAACTTTGATAAACCTGAAATAATGAGGGAACAATTTAAAAGGCTGCAACATGTGGATAATGTGTTACAGAGGATGACAATCATCGGTGTTATATTGAGCTTCCGCCAAATCGCACAAGAGTCATTGCTGGACGTCCTAGAGCGGCGAATACCATTTTTAATAAGTTCGATCAAGGATTTCCAACAACAGTTGCCTAGTGGAGATCCCATGCGAGTTATATCAGAGATGTGTTCAGCTGCAGGTTTACCTTGTAAAGTAGATCCAACTTTGGCCTCGGCACTGAGACAGCACAAATCAGAAATAGAAGATGAGGAACACCTAATAGTTTGTTTGTTAATGGTGTCCGTAGCAGTTTCACTTCCAAAACTTGCACGCAGCGAAGGTTCCTTCTACAGACCTTCGCTGGAAGGACACGCGAACAACATTCACTGCATGGCGCCAGCTATAAACCATATATTTGGTGCGCTGTTTACAATTTGTGGTCAAGGTGATATAGAAGACCGGATGAAAGAATTCTTAGCTCTTGCTTCTTCATCCTTATTGCGCCTCGGTCAGGAAACCGATAAAGAAGCGATAAGGAACCGGGAGTCGGTATATTTGTTGCTTGATCTTATTGTTCAAGAATCGCCATTCCTCACTATGGACTTACTTGAATCTTGCTTCCCTTATGTTTTAATACGCAACGCCTACCACGAAGTCTATAAACAAGAACAAATGCTTTTGCATTCTTAACTTTCTAAATGCAATCGGGTAAAAGTATGTGTACTAAATACAGTACGAAAGACTAGTGTATCGTCAAATTCCAATAGATATAGTATGACTAATAGTATAAAAATTTCTTCTCTTACTATTATTACGTAAAATACTAAACAGTATTTGTTTCTAGGGCTGGTGAAAAAATGGTTTTTGATTAAACAGGGATCACGAAAGCGTTAAGAAAAGGTTAAACGTATATACCTCCCTCTTTATCTACAATGCACTAATACTGGACTTCAAATTTACATGTTGGTAATCAGTAACGAGGCCGTGGACGGTGGAACCGGGTGCTCCATTCATTAATCATCAATTATTGATATTGCTGTGGAGGTAGTTAACATTTTGTCATTATCCTTACGCTCTACAATTAATAAGTCAAGCCTGAAAATGAACTTTGATATAAACTATATCTCGGGCTTTCAGTGGGAAATAAATCATATTTTCAGCAGTCCTAAAAATAGGTTATAGGAATATGTTCATATCTTAGTAACAAATATTAGATTATAACGAGACTGTTTGATTAATACCTTTAATTTTCGTATTTTCTATTCGTACTAATAATATTTACATAAAATCATGTTTTAGAATTGAATGGTAGTCAAAGTATTATCATTATTTTATACCTAAGGTATAATGCTTGTAGTTATACACTTTGTCAGTGTTTATTTAGGCTTTTAAGAATCAAGATTAATTTATTGCGGTAGTACATCTTTCTTACTTAAGTAATATGTTTTGGGGCGTAGAAGAAAAATACGTAAATACGAATTGGAACCCAGGCAAAGAATTTGTACGTCACTGGTATTGTCAATAAAAAAAAAATATATTTAAAAAATACAAAGACCCACAAATCGTTTACAAAAAAGAAAAAATGCAAAAAAATATGCTGCGTATCTATACGTAAGTGTGGACAAACTCGGATTTTTGATTTGTTTAATATTATCTTAATTTTTTTTATAAAGTCCCTTAGGGCTCGAAACGTTTTTGTTAAGACAATATTTGTATATTATTATTTTTAGAGCACCGGAATATTGTACCTATATTATTAATAAATATTACGATAGTATCTATTGTTTTATTTAATCATCTATTTACCGGCCTTAAACTAATACGAGTATAAGTGAAATATAGCCGAGGTACATCACTGAAAACTATATTCCATAAATAATCATCTATGTTATACTAACAAATATGTAACCTCAATTTCACCTAGTGTTAAGTGCCAATAAGGCGGTGGATGGTGAAGCGTGCTCGCCCAGAATACTCAGCGGCTGAAATGGTGACTGCCGGTAAATGAATACTGTTATGGCAACTAAAACTGTGACATGTTGCTTTTGCATTAAACTTCCATGTTAATAGGCAAGCGTTTAGAGACAGCGTTACGAAGGCAGTCGAATATATATTTACATACATTTTTATAAACATCGCTTTAACGGTTTAACTGCTCCAACATCTGCAAAGGGGATAAAATTGAACCAATTTCAATGTTCAACAAAAACGGTGACATGGAATTTTTGATTGGTAGGTTACATAAAATTACAAAGCACATTTTTAATTTGACGAAGCGATGAACAGGAGGTCCTCATGGCTAGAGATACGATTGCTCATAATAATGTAGTGGATGAGAGATACTGCACCACATTGCACTCGTTGCCTTAATACACAACATTTCCGTAATTTCTCCATTTACAGTCTTTCTAACTGAAGTACAATATCTGCAAACATACCTAGACAGTTACTCCTGTAAAAAAGCCTATTGATATTAAAAGCAGAACAAAGTTAACAATGTTATATAAAAATAAAATATCTCGTATCATGTAAAATTTATTGTATTATTTTTTTTGTTATTTTGAAATCACATGTCGTAACATTTATCTTGTTAATTAAAAATATTCACAATGTCAATTAAATAATCTATTACCGTAGTCTAGCTTACGATTAGGAGAAATAATGCCATTGAGTACTAACTTGATGGAGACGACAGTAGCCGCCATCAATTACATCATTGGTCGAGTCACTCTACTTCAGAAACATTACCCTCACGGTTTACATACAAATATACAATTGTTTATAGTACACAAAGAATGCGGGTTACCGTCGACATTCACTAATAAAATGGCATTTATATATTGGGTATACTAATAAGACTGATCCTTAATATTAAATTGTATAGAAAATCATAAAAATACATCATGCTCTTTGGCCTGCACGACGAAGACACATTAAATAGATCATTTGGATATTAAAAAAAATACTATCTACTAGAGATCAATTGAACTGTAACGTACAACAGATTGATGACACACCGGAAACAAAAAATTATATATGATTTTTTTTAAATTACAAGGAGCTAACTCATGACCTCTGTTTTAGATGGTGATAAGTGACTTTTAAGTTGGTGATTGGTGAATCGCGCTTGCCTAGAATTCTGCGGCTCTCATATCCTGAAAGCATCACTGTTACGGCAACAGTTTTACAATGTAAAAGTATTAGGTAACCAGGCGAGTTCAAATAACCATATCACCAACCACACTCAATATGTGGCCCCGTAATCGAACCAGGGACCTGCGCATTTTATAGGTCAGCCACGGAGACAAAGAAAATTTTGTTGTGGCAGTTAAAATGAATTTTGATATGCAAATGTGTATTGTACTGAAACCAAATTATATATTAATTTGAGCCACCGCAAAGCGCATCGCGCTCACTAAATTAAATGCAAAATTTATTAGAGCGAACATTAATTTACTTTTTGTTTCAGTCTAATTTTGATCATTTGGCAATACGGTTCAATTTTAAAATTACACCTATAAATAAAATTAAATGAATACAATTTACTTAATCATTGCCGTTAGGAAGACTAACAGTCGGAGCCAATTCATTATCATCAACCGATAGACGTCTATTAGCTAAGGGAAAACCTTTTGAGTCATTTACAATTATAAATTACAATTATCCTACAATACAGTAAATTATAGGGTGAGGGTGAAACTATTACGATGTGGATATTTAAAAAGTAACTTTTCCCCTGGCAGTGTTAATGGAAACTTTAATTATAAAAAAATCCTCTTGTTGTTACCACTGCCGAGACTCGGGGGATTCTCTTACAAGTCAAAATTCAATACGCTAGTTAAGTGATGATTTGTGGATGTCGCAAAATTAAGCTGGTGTTCTTGGATCATGCTGATTTCCTCACGATTTCTTTCGCCGGAAGCTGAATTTCAGAGGGGATCGAATCGGTGCCTCTTCGAGACATGCGAACTGAATTATCACAGTAAAAGGTATTTGCTTAAATGTTTATTATTAAATGCATTTAAATCTTAACGCAAAGGCTATGGAAGTTGTATAGAAGACATCCGTCGAACCTCGCTTGGCCAATATGGTGAGTGAATGAACTTAAGTCTGTCTCAAGCAGTGGGAACAATAAGGATATTTATGTTTATTTTTTATTATCATTTAAACACCTTTCGTTACATGAAAAGAATGTTTGCGTCAAGAAATAAATCAGAAATTTCATTTTCATGGCACCACGACTTTCCGCTTACTTTAATCATTAAATATATTAAAAATAATTTCATATAAAAATTACACTTACGGAGATTCCAGTAGAACGTTGCCGCTATCGTATTACTTATAACTTTATGAAGTAGTCAAGTGATATTTTTTTTTACATTGTAGCCTTTGTATACTCATTTATATACAAAAATATACATAAACGTCCGGTTTAGCAGCGTCTTAGTGTCACTGGAACTAAGAGTATGCTGTCATAATCTCTATCTTTATAAAAATAACCAGCTAACCTTTATCGAGTTCATATATATACCCCGGCGTTCAAATTTGAGCCCAGTGTTAAAGTATTTAGAGTGATAGTTTTTTTTTTTGAGCAACTGATTTATTTTTCGAGTAAATAATGAGCGTTGCGTTTAAATTTATCGAAATTAATGAAACTCGAAATAGATCAGTAATTTCAGATCGTACTTTCAGGTATGTATTGTTTTACGTAGCATTATCCATATGTGGATAAACTTTATATCTTTCTCGTTATAATACATATTAGAGTAATACTCGATACAGTTGGGCCATTACAAAACCGACTGTAGTAATTGCATTGAGTGATAATTACATAGTAATCAATATACAGTGTAACTTCACACCGTGTCGCCGCTTTCTATATACTGAAAAATACTCCCTTACAGCTAATTGAATTACGTTTACAACTTAAATACAGGATGAATCTCAGTATCGATTTGAAAATCATTCGAATCTGCCCAAATCTATCGAGTTTCATATATCGGTTTGCGATCGTTGTGGGCTGGTGACCGTCAGAGACTCCGGTGAATGTAGCGTGATGGTGGTTTGTGAGGCAACGGTGACCTTCTGTTCGGGCGGACGATACACGTAACCGAGCAGCAAGGGAACACCAGGCGCGAGCGCGACCAATTCCAGTTGACCGCCGGCGCATGGACCCAAACCGCTTCCGCCGACACTGCTAGTGCAACCACCGCCATCACCGCCACCGTCGCCCACTGATGCGCATTGCTCGTACTGTCAGACCTGCACATATTATATGACAACCGGTTAAAGGCCAAGTTTACACAATTTTAAGAGATAATGAGACTAAGTTACTCTAGCTCTCATATGTTGACAGCTGCAACAAAGCTACAATGTTATGGGAAAAGATTATTAGTGTGAACAGGTAGCTCAAGCGGGTTTTAAAAATTTCTACCATCAACCAAACTCCGAAATATGTGGCCCCGGAAGCGAACCGGTTACTCCCACGTGTTACCACCAAAAACGCAAATGGTTTCCTGTTGTATATTTGTCCACATATCAAAAGCAACCCTTTTATATGTAAACATATTTATGATTAATAAATCGTACCTTTTGTGGTGGTCTCATTTCGTAAGACTGCGGGTACGCGTTCGCATAAGGATCACTCCTTCTCCCGCTTGGACCAGGCGGTGCAGACGCTAAACAAATAAGAAAATAAACTTGATGGACAAAATTTTAAAATAAATAGAAACATGATAGAAATTAAATCGATATAGACGTGTGACAGGTATTAATATCTTTTATGTGTGATGGTGTGTTCCTTTTATATACACAGTCTAGGTACTCTACCGGGAACCTCAGTAATTCGAAGATTTTTGCTTTCTTTGCTCGCACCTCGTATAACATAATATGTGGGTATTCCAGAATATTGGTGACAAATTCCACAGATTTTAGACAGATTCTGCATATTGGACCGTCAGATGTATTTATTGTAAATCATAATCATGATGTGTTTATTAAATGGACCGTGTCTTAAGCTCAGACGGAAGTATAATAACTTAAAAATAGACAGATAATTGTGATGAGTCTTTGGGTACTTCTACTAAATACTAATTTAGGTAAGCGAATAGACGGAAGGCAACCCTACGCAACATGTGTTGAAATTCAACTAGGACATCAAAAATTACATAAAAAGTTTCTCTCACCCATTTCTCTCGGTGCGTACGCGAGCGGCGGCGCGTACCCTTTGTGCGTGCGCGCCCGCCGGTGGCCGGGTCGCGGCGGCGCGCGCGCCTCCCTTCGGGCTTCGCCCGGAGCTCTCATACGTCGTAACGTATTCATTGGTCGCCGTAAAGTTTCCGATAATCGTCTGTATAAGTAATTTAACCAATTAATTCTAAGCGTATGAGTATGTGATCCAGAATACCCTCGACAACGATTCTTTACCTACCAAGACCTCATTGTTCTTTAACAGAACCATATGATTTTTATTTGTAATTACTTTTGGTTTGTAGTGACATAAAATATATTTTTTTATTTATAACACTAAGTGAAATTAATATCAAATGTTTGTTAGCTTATTGGAAGTTAAAATATCACGAATGTCCAATTGATGCTAATAATATAATACATAAAACAACACACTTTAATTCTTTAATAAGTTATTGTATAAATGCAGTTGCTCACCTAGCAGGCGGACGTTTAGGGTTCGAAGATGGCGTGTGTACGGCGCAGCACTTTACGAACGCACCCATACAAACGACGAGCGCGACACCGCCAAGCAACACGAGCCACCACTTTTCCGTCACCCACGCTTGGACAGTCTGTAGGGTTGCTCGGTTCAAGATCAAGTTCTTTAAGCGTGCCAACGGTCCCTCCGCATCTACCGCGCGACATTTGAGAAACACGTCACAGTAGCCCTGTGTAAAAGCATTCTTTATTGAAAAAAAAAACCTTTCGAAAATTATGTTGGTAATTTTAGACAACACAACAGAAATAAATTTAATGCATATATTGAATTATCTGAGCGTTCCAATGGTGCCTACCTAGATAGTTTCCAACAACGGAGACCTACCACCAATAAAACTAACTACTGTTACCAGAAGAGACTGGAGTTATACCTGAAAGTTATCACAAGGTGAGCCAGGTCGCAAGCTGATTCCTCCTTTGGGCAATCCGACTCGTGATGCGAACGTGGCTGTGCTGCGGCAGGTGGCAGGCGAAGGTCCCGTTTGGCAAGCGAGCTGGCAGAGTGCGCGGCGGTCGGCCACTGCAGTCACGCCGTCACCGGACGCCGTCGGGCTCGAAGATAGGAAGCACTCGGTCATATTCCAAGCCAGGCAGATGGAGCCACGACATTCACCGTTGATGCACAACTGAGTGTCTGTTTGACAAAGAATGTACCATATTATTAGTAATTAAAATATAGTTTTAAATATATTTATTAGGAAAGAACCAACCATAGTCAAATTCATTATAGCCTTGTGTAAAACAGACAGACTTACACAGGTAACCCTTGAATCTTCACTATCAACCTACTTTCTTCAAACTGAAGTTTGGTAGACCTTTGAATAGTTTAATTTTATACTCTTACCAATAATGAGTCTAAAGACCCAGAAACGATGTAGACAGTTGTAAGAATAAAAGATATCGGAGACCAACATATTAACTCACCATTGTTGCATTTGGTGTGGTTTGCCATGGCCCTAGGTTTAGGACATTCGGCAGACCTGCCCGAACAGAAAGAAGCATGGCTGCACTCCGTGGCCTCGCGACAAGTCTGGTTGCGGACGGCGCTCACGAATTGGCAACTGCCGGAGTGGCAGCATGGACCTTGTGACGGACTGCAAAACAAATTATACCTTTATATATATTTTGTATAAATGAAAATGCATGTTTGCATAAATGAACTTGTTAAATTTTAACACCGTAGTAATTATCAATATTTTTTCGTGACTCGCTATCGGTTGTCGTTGTAACTTATTAACCAATGGTCTTGATCCCGTAGCATTGGCAACTCTCTCAAAAGGCATTGCAGGTAGTATAATTACTGCGGTAACGGGCCTTGATACCTTATTTCAAAACGATGAACATAACGTGATGCAATCAACGTAGCTCTAACATATAAAAATAAACTTTACCACCGTTCAAGCGAATGCTATGAAAATATTAATAATTCCCATAGAACATTTTTAAAATTATGTAATTTACCTGCATTGTGTATTTGCCCTTCTAGTGCAACCTTTCGCTGTACTATTTCTTTCTCTGTCATAGGAGCTAAGCTGACGCGGATAGCAACAGCGGTCCTTGCATTCGTTCTCGTCATAACCTGATAAAGACATGAAACGTTTATATTAGCTACTTCCTTAACTGCATCCGTTGGCGTAGGAACTACAGGCTTGCCTTATAACAGGGAGGTAAATTCGATTCCAAACAACAGTTTTTTCAAACCAGAAACCACGTTATTAAAATAAAGATAGGAACACAAACCGCAATCACATTCTTCGCCTGCCTCCACGATTTTATTGCCGCAAAAGGCGCCTTCGCTGGCGGTAAGGCAATTCCGCTTCCTGCCGTCGCGAACTGCGTCTAGTACAGCACTAATGTTTCCCACTGAGCAAGAACTGAAACGACCATTGTTAGGACGGTCGCCCGACGTGGCCGACGCAAACATTATGTAGTTTCCTTGCTGCCCTCCTGGTCGGCACTCTGACGGGTAGTCGTGCTGTAAAACAATGTAATACTAAACCATAGTTCCATCGTTATCATCATCATTAGCCGATAGTCATCTAACGTCCACTGCAGGACATGCCTTAAAGATCTTAACAGCAATCGGTCTTACGCTGTCCGCAACCAGGAACATAAAGCTATCTATACACAATTTTTTGCGCAATTTACTGTTTTTATAACTTACTCATATTAAATAAAAAAGTTTATTCTTTATTACAAATTTAAGGTTTATCTAGAAAACCTGTATTCATTTGAAGATAGTACCAAAAATATAATTATGCGTACCGGTGATCCAAAGTTATGCCCGATCTCATGGGCTAGTGTGAGCTGACTGACTTTTGGCGGAACTCTACTATTGTAGTTCACGAAAGTGATGATGCCGGTGTTGAGTGAGCGCTTAGTGCTCTGATACATTCCGCCGTTGGTCTCCGTGTACGTCTTGTATTTTTCACAGATACCGCCCGATGCGCCACTAGCGCTCGCCACCCACGCCAGACCTTTTGATTAAATTAAGAGTAACAGTTAAACTTAGTATTCATTAATATTTTTATTTACATAGATATATAGCTACTACACATCACGTTATAAATTTTTCTATGGGTAGGTCTTTGTTGATGAGGATCATTTCCCACTGCTACCACTGCGTATTTCTGATGCTAAACTGAGCGTTATTAGTAAAATTACTGAGGTAAGGAGATATCATTTTGGATCTCATGACGACAAGCACAATGTGGTGCAGACTATTTCATCTTAACAGCGAAACCTTGTTTGCCACTGATTAATATTTTTTTTTAACTTAGGGATTATAGTATTATGCGAGTTCTTTATGTAAAATTACATTCGTATTCGAATAAAACGACTTTTATCTAACTCTTCAATAAGTGTCTTTATCGGAAACAATTTATTATTTAATAGAAGTGAGTCATTTATGTTGTCGAATACCGTCTAGCCCACTTCACATCGCAGCGCATATTTATGCCGGAAAGAAATGTGTAGACTTTTCCATGTCCGATCTTCAAGCCGTAATAGCAAAGTTGTATAAACATTTAACTAACGCCTTATACCCATAACTATAACAATTATGATAAGCTATACGGTCCGCAATGCCTAAACCATTAGATTACCAGTCGCCACTTGTTGCTTTTAAAAATATTACTTAATATTTCTATTTTTGTTACGGGTACTTTTAATGTCTTATAGTTTATTTAGTTGTCGAAATGGATTGTAAGCGACACTTTTAATTTCACTTTTAGTCACTTACCCAATGTACCTCCGGTGAAGTCGCGATATGTGAACACGTATGCAAGGCAAAAGTCCTCGTGGTTTCCTAATGAGTGTAGATTTAGAAAATTTGACACGTCGATATTCTCCAAACAGAATTGATTAGTCTCCGTCGCAGAGTGGCGGGAGTTGCACATGGAGTCGTCATCAATCTGTGAAACCAGAAAAAGTGCATGTTACATAATGTGCAGTAGAATTTAATCGATATAGATATGAACATTTATATTTGATGATAAGTGGTAAATTATATATTTTTTATTCTTATTATGGGTATTTTTATTCAGGATCGTAGGTAGTGGAAAGAGGTGGTCTCTAACCTACCCATTGGGAAGGCGTGATATATATATTTAATCTTAATGTTATTGATTCATTTATTTTATTAAAAAAAAATCTATCAATAGAACTTTAGTTAACTACCTATGTTTGTAAAGATATATCTATCTTTTTAAAGTAATATTTACACAGGTGTTAAACATTATGCAGCATTGTCTAGAATTAACTTGGCGGTACACGTCATATTGTTTGAAGCAATTTCCCTCAAGTTTACGCGTTTAATGTGATTAATAATTTACGGCAGGGAACGTGAGGTAACAGGAAATTAATAATTTGTTTAACGAAAAACGCTGCTAATTAACAATTAGTAACTATTACATAAATACAAGAATAAGCAATAGATAAGAATTAAAATTTATACAAAAAATCTTTCATGTTTTGTTAATGATTGAGTTAGAGTTTTTAAGTAACTATTTTTATAACAGAAGTATCCATTATAGCCATAGATTCCCCGTGATCTTCAATAGGTCGAAGTTCCACCTCGAAGACGTTCAACTTGCGTAATAATAAACGTATTAATAAATATTTTACCTTTATACGTTGCACTTCAAACTTAATATTTCTATGTTCGAGGCGTCCATCGAACTTCGTGTCTCTATATATATAGTTGACTGCCTCGACGTGATGCGATATAAGCGATAGGATCTCTTCTCGAGTTTTCATCTCTACTTCTGCTTTTTTACTTGGATCTCGATGCTGAAAAAAGAAATGTCCTTTTAATCGTTATGGTGACAAATTTTAAAAAAAGTATAAATTTTTTTTTGACCTTTGCGTACTTCGTTTGCCAACCTGTACGCAAGTGTGACGAGTACAATATACATTAATTCATAGGCTTATGTGTTATCAATAGATTGTAATGATTGTGATGTATGATCTAGATCTAATATAATACGCGTTTACTTAGGCACACCTTCCAAAGAACTGTTGAGAGAGGTAAGTATTTTGGGGACATTGAAAGGCACATGTGCTCAAGATAGAGCACACGACATGGTTAGAAACCATCGGTAAGGAGTCGGAGGCAGTACATACTGAGTGTTCTGTTTTGCGTACAACTGCACTCAATGGAGACTGCTTGTGCGTAGTCTCGATCTTCAGCAGTGATGAAATGTGAATTAAAAGAATTTCTAAAGATTTCCGTAAATCAGACACTAATCATATGTATATTAATAATACATAGTGAACACACACTATAAGTAGGAAAACAATATCTATCATTATCCAGTTGTACGGCAAAAACTATCGCATCATAGCGAATAGAACATATAAAGTAAAATAATTTCGAAGATTTATCTCCCGTAGATCACGTCTCTGAAAACTTTTGAAAGCTCGCTGTATTAATTAATGAGCCCGCTATCATCGGATATACGTTTAGAAAATTTTAACGAAATTGAATCATTTTATTTCCCTGCTTACGTGAAGTATCGGGACGTGTAACGTTAATTGACATCGCTCACAGTAATCTACAGGTTCAACGGTTTCATTCAATTTTATCAATTCAGATGTATCACTTTGTCTTATTTTTGCTTTTAAAATGCTTGAAATAGTAAAAAATTGTATCAGGACTACGATATAAGACCCCATGACAGCGGAAATCCTGCTAATATAGAGCACCAGATAATCTTTGTTTTGTTCTTACTACTGATTTTTTTCATTTCATTATCCTATCCCTTGTATTGCATTTTTAAAACAGTCATTAAACATGAGATCCTCTTACTCGCAGGATACACTAATATACAGAATACAAGAAAAATTTCAACTTAATTTAAAAATAATTACATAGCATGTTTTGGTATTTTTAGTATCATCATCACCATTAGGTGCCCGCTTCGAACTGAAGTTTGGCGATCAGATTGAGAAAACCAATTCGATCCTCAGCTATAACGATCTTAAAAGTTTTATTTATTGATATAAATATACATGTCTATGATTGAACACTAACCGTAATGAATAATAATAGTTAAACGTTAGGAAACTAATGTATAGCTTTTTAACTGAAGTAATAGAAAATAAAAGCACACTTAACGAAAATTATATCTGCAATCGACGTCAGGTATTATCAAGATGAACACTTACTTGTATTTGACTTATAAAGATGAGGATAAAAAATTAGGTGATGTCAATTTAAGCAATATAAAAATGTAAAGTTTAAGTAATGGTCGTTCAAGTCTTGCTTTGTGTCATATATTCAATAATTTATATGACAATGGCAACTTTATTCACGTATAGTCAATATTGAAGTGGTTTTTAAACTATGCTTCCGATTCCTGCGCTAACTCAAGAACTCAATTACGAAGGCTCAGGCACTTTAACTGGATAATGAGTGATACGCCAGATAAAAGAATATAACACTAGTAAAACGATTTTCAAACGGGCAACTTGATGACCCGTGGCTCATAGGTTGCCGACACCATTATTACAACAGAACAACATTGCATAGATATGTTAATAAGTGTCGAGTTTGTTTACACATTGTTGTTTACAATATAATTCAAGGAAAACCCTAAACATTACGCTTGTTGGTGCACATTACAGACAAACATACTTTCGCAAATATAACGAAAGATTAACATATAACATGAACGTTTTCCTTTGACCTGTTTATTCGCATTATATTAGGGGGACCGGAAAGTAATGTCGTTTTCTTACGCCCATTCCCATCATTGTCAATAACCTTTTGCCATCTAGTGAGTAAATTTTCAATCCCTGATCGATAAAAATTAATTGGTTTTTCGGCAAAATATCTAGAGATGGCATTTTGGATATCATCCAAATTTGCAAATGTTTTGCCACTTAAAAAGTGTTGCAGCGCTCGGAATAAGTGGAAATCCGATGGTGCAATATCGGGCGAATATGGTGGATGAGGCAGCACCTCCCACCCCAATTCATTAATTTTTTCTAGAGTTCGCCTTGCGCAGTGCGGTCTTGCATTGTCATGTTGGAGAATGACGCCTTTTCGGTTGACAATCGCTGGCCACTTTTCAATTAAAGATTGATTGACTCGCTGCAATTGTTCGCTGTAGAGGTCTGCAGTAACAGTTTCTCCAGGTTTCAGTAATTCAAAATGAACAATGCCGCGAATACTCCACCAAACACACAAAAGCGCTTTTTTGGGGTGTAAGCCTGGCTTAGCAGTACTCCGAGGGATTTCATTTGGAGAGAGCCACTGCCTTTTGCGTTTTGGGTTATCATACAGGACCCATTTCTCATCTCCTGTGATCAAGCGATCAAAAAACGCTTCTGTGTTGTGTCGTTGAAGCAATAAGTTGCATGTGATTGATCGGTTAGCCTTATTCTGTTCGGACAGATTATGCGGGACCCAAACACCTGCTCTGCTTACTTTTCCAATCTGCTTCAAATGTTCTTGGATGGTCGACCAAGGTTTGTTGAGACTGTTTGACAATTCCTCGATCGTCTGACACGGATTTGCTTCCACTTCCGCCCTTAACACGTCGTTGTCTAACGCTGATGGTCTTCCTGATCGATACGAGTCGGAAAGATCAAAATTACCCGATTTGAACTTGGAAAACCACCTTTGGCATTTACGAATGTCCAGTGCATTTGGATAAACATCGCAAATGTTTTTGGTAGCAACTGTTGCGTTATTTCCCTTGCGAAACTCAAAGAGCATGCAATGCCGGATGTGTACCTCTTCTGGTATTTGGCTGGCCATTTTACCCAAAATTACAAAAAAAAATTGTAATTCAATTGTCTATAAGTAAAGAAATCACTATAACCTCACAATGTCTTTGGTACGCCTCTGAACAAAACAATGAGCTGACAAATGACAATCAAGTATTGGCATGCGCAGAAACGACATTACTTTCCGGTCCCCCTATTATATCGCGTGACTAATTTGATTATTAACTTGCTTGTTCGCAAGTAATTTATCATATGCCTACCATTAATCCACTAATGGGCCCCTACAAAGTACAATCAAATAATAATACCATTGTTGTGTTAACTTTTCCTTTTCTCAAAGGTTTAAATAATTATTGATAATGAAAAATGAGGCCCTTAATAATAACGTATAATTAACTTATAGCCGGGTACATTATAATTACCGCTGTTTGTTAGTTTATAAATGTATTACAAATTAATAACAATTAATGTAATGGGTTTATAGGATTTTTTTTTAAAAGTTGTGAGTGTTGGTTACTAATTAAAACGGCTTAGTTTTAACTCTGCATTTTCCTCACGCTAACTTTCCAAACGTTACTTGACTACAGCTGAACGAAAAAGAGATTTTTCTTGTCAGGCACATTTTTAGTCAAAGTCTAGTTGCTTCATTAAAGTTACGACTTTGCCTAGAAAAAGTTTTCCCTCCACTTTCCCCTGTAACTTAAATAGACGTCTAAGGATACCTGTTTGTGAAGTCCTGGAGGTTTAGTTCAATTTTCAGCTTCATTATTTGCTTTAATGTTTACTTAAATCAAATATCCACTATTTTGTTTCTAATTCGAATACATAAATTTAGACTATTATTGCTGTAGATTACACAGAAAGTGTCTGTTTTTTTTTTTTTCCAAAAATAACCTTACTTATCTAGTTCTCTCTAACATACAAATGCAATAATAGATATTATATTAAAGACTAATGGTAAAGGACGGACTGAGCATGCAATAAAATGTTTATTTTGTTTTCTTATTTACCATAATTACTATTAAAATACATAAAATATTAATTACTATTTACTTTTACAAAAATTCCATTTACAAAAACTTTGCTTGGTAAACATCATTCGGCGGATCGGCTTAGGTCTTTACCTACGTCTATATCTCTCTTTAGAAAGAATTCGAAAGTACCTTACGGTTCCACCTTGTAAAGGATAAATAATAAATACAGTTAAGTACTGAAAAATAAAAAAGATCCCAGGCAAACTGGAAATATTTCAAATGTTTAACATGCCTAATAGGACATGAGCTTCAAAACGACGTTAACCAACAAGATAAATAATTTTTTAATCGTTTGTTAATGTTTGAAAAAAATCAGTCCATAACACAACTAAATAATAGGGGGACCGGAAAGTAATGTCGTTTCTGCGCATGCCAATACTTGATTGTCATTTGTCAGCTCATTGTTTTGTTCAGAGGCGTACCAAAGACATTGTGAGGTTATAGTGATTTCTTTACTTATAGACAATTGAATTACAATTTTTTTTTGTAATTTTGGGTAAAATGGCCAGCCAAATACCAGAAGAGGTACACATCCGGCATTGCATGCTCTTTGAGTTTCGCAAGGGAAATAACGCAACAGTTGCTACCAAAAACATTTGCGATGTTTATCCAATTGCACTGGACATTCGTAAATGCCAAAGGTGGTTTTCCAAGTTCAAATCGGGTAATTTTGATCTTTCCGACTCGTATCGATCAGGAAGACCATCAGCGTTAGACAACGACGTGTTAAGGGCGGAAGTGGAAGCAAATCCGTGTCAGACGATCGAGGAATTGTCAAACAGTCTCAACAAACCTTGGTCGACCATCCAAGAACATTTGAAGCAGATTGGAAAAGTAAGCAGAGCAGGTGTTTGGGTCCCGCATAATCTGTCCGAACAGAATAAGGCTAACCGATCAATCACATGCAACTTATTGCTTCAACGACACAACACAGAAGCGTTTTTTGATCGCTTGATCACAGGAGATGAGAAATGGGTCCTGTATGATAACCCAAAACGCAAAAGGCAGTGGCTCTCTCCAAATGAAATCCCTCGGAGTACTGCTAAGCCAGGTTTACACCCCAAAAAAGCGCTTTTGTGTGTTTGGTGGAGTATTCGCGGCATTGTTCATTTTGAATTACTGAAACCTGGAGAAACTGTTACTGTAGACCTCTACAGCGAACAATTGCAGCGAGTCAATCAATCTTTAATTGAAAAGTGGCCAGCGATTGTCAACCGAAAAGGCGTCATTCTCCAACATGACAATGCAAGACCGCACTGCGCAAGGCGAACTCTAGAAAAAATTAATGAATTGGGGTGGGAGGTGCTGCCTCATCCACCATATTCGCCCGATGTTGCACCATCGGATTTCCACTTATTCCGAGCGCTGCAACACTTTTTAAGTGGCAAAACATTTGCAAATTTGGATGATATCCAAAATGCCATCTCTAGATATTTTGCCGAAAAACCAATAAATTTTTATCGATCAGGGATTGAAAATTTACTCACTAGATGGCAAAAGGTTATTGACAATGATGGGGAATACATCATTGATTAAAAATAAAGACTCGTTAAAAATGTATGTGTTTGTATTTAGCGTAAGAAAACGACATTACTTTCCGGTCCCCCTAATACTTGCCAGAGTACGACGGTACTTCACAAGGGGACAGCTTTTGATCCTGTATAAGACGCAGGTCCGATTGGGTGTGGAGTACTGCTGCCATATATGGCAGATGACGACACTTATCAACTAGCAGTTTTGGAATCGATGGAAATGCGTGTTGATAAGTATAGTTGGTGACCAGGCGTTGTTAAGCTCTAGACTAGGTACCTAGGAAGGTAAACTAGATATAGGTACGATGTCCCAGGCATCGACGTAAGGCGAATCTCTTGATGTTTTACCGAATGTATTTCGGAGTGTACTCAGAAATTACACGGTTTAATACCGCCATCATCTCTTTACTATCGGACGTAAAGACACGGCAGACATTCATCCCTTAGTTGTCGATATTCCGCGCATTAGGACAAAGCTTTTCGCATCGTCCTTCATAGTGCGAAGAACGAAGGGTTGGAACAATCTGCCGGCTTCAATGTATCCGTCAAGCTATAAGATGGGAGATTTCAATAGAAAAGAAAATATGCTTCTTCTAGACTAATGCATTTTACCATCTTTATTACATATTTGTTTTCCATCAGGTAGGATTGTAGTCAAAGCACAAGGCTAAATACTACAAAGGCTACTTACTAAAGAGGCTATTTAAAAAAAGAATAGTTTTGTTGGGCATTCAATATTATACGTATCAAGTAATAGCTTCACGTATTACGATCATAAAACGTGTCCAAGCGTTGCGTGAAACAAGCTAAGATTAATGTTCAATGTAAGAAATTGTACCCTGCTGTTGACGTTTTCTTTAAAAAATAAAAGCAATCAACTCACATCCGGGAAGCCCTCTTTGACGTGCCGCCATATTAGCGGATCGGTTTCTATGAACAGCGAGCACGTGTTCCTGTTGTCCAGCGCCGCTCGCCGCGCACGCGAATGCTCGCCAGTGTTCGCCGCCCGCGAGTACTTGTTGTGATGATGCTCCCAATACCTATTATAACATATTTATTAGTTAATCTTCTTATAGCACAGTGTTAATTATATATGAATGGAAAGGTGTAACGAATATAAGACAACGATATGCATATTTATAGTTTTAAGGTAGTGAGAGAATTACATAAAACGTGTTTCATGTAGTTTCCCTTATCCTTTGTCTCCTCTTTTTGCTGTGGTAGCCTCTACACTACTCTACCATCGCCCATGGACAGATGATTCCAAATATGTTACTTCAGCTGCTTCAATTTACCTCTATCTCTGTTTACTACTACCGGAGTGTTTTCATTTCATTCTCTTAAATGTTAACCATAATACAAAGTTTCACTTCTACCGCGTGTGAAATTACATTTGTTTTATTTTATTGAAAGAGTCGAGTTCCCCCATAACCACATGACACTAGTTAGGATGATGTAAACGGCACCAAATTGTGCTCGTCACTTTAAGACAACGGTAAGTCTTATTATATGAGTGATTTCAATAGCTGCAACTCCTTTTAAACCGACACATATTATTGTTTGCACACTGTTGTTTGTCGATAGAAACAGGAGCTGCCGATGTACCTATTCTTTATCGGAAGAAAAATCTACTTAAAAGATACCCCGCTTCTGGAGAGAAGACATGGTTATGTGGGGCTTCTACCCACTATACTTCTACGGTGGTCGGTCTCCATCAGTGCATTAGAGGAGAGGCTCCGGGATCTCTTACGGAATGCACCGGTGCCCCTACACTCTGGCTAAAACATCCTACGGAATTGCTTCCATAGCACCCATGCTGTGCTACGACAAGTACAAGACCACCATGCATTTACCGTCCTCCTTAGGCTGGGTTATTGGGCTCTGAGGGCCCCCGTCCTCAAGGCTCATGAACCCGAGGACCCTTTTAGTCACCTTGTACGACAGGCAGGGACTATCTTAGGCTCGTTCTAGCTTTATTCCGAGTAGGTAGGTTCAACCCGAGCTTACAGAGCTGCACCTACTAAATCTCCAGCAACAGAGTTCTACCACAAATATAATATTACGCAATTATCTAATACAAACAGATAAAAATTATGAACTTGTTTGTTGTTATTGCAAAAGCGCCGGGATTGTTTAGCTGTTTACATTTCTAAATTGCTTTTAGATTTCGGACTGTTACAGGCTATGTAATATTGTGAATTATAGAAAGTTTTGGAAAGATATTAGTAAATAGCAATAACATAAAATATGAAGTAATTTTGTAAACATTATAATACATTGTATGTAATTTTCTTTTTAGTACCACAAGTGGTTTAATCACAAGTATAACTTAAGAGTTTGAATATTGAAACAAAAGCCTTTGTTGTGAATGAATGTACTGCCGACAGGTTTCAAGTTGAATAACAAATTACTCAAATTTTTCGTATTTTTATGTTGATGTATTACATATTAAAAAAGAAATAATTCGACCTCTATCAAATTAAATATTTTTTTGGCTTTGTTGGGTATGTAGTGCAGAATATTTTAATTTAGGAGCACTTTCAGCAGTCAGCGGCAACAGTTCAGTTGAGCACAGGCTTATATTTAGTAAAAATAACAAATACAGAAATACAGTGATATATCATAATATAGTGATCTTGGTATAATGATCTTACGAAGTGATATACCTTGGTGGTTCATCTCTCAAACTGTTCGGATGCGGTGGAGAGTGTGATGGTGATGATGTCGCCGGTGACGTAGCCGTTGTAGGATCGTCGTCAACCCCTGAATTCTGTATGCGATCCATCCACTGGACCACTTCGTCAGTGATTCCACAGCCGCCAACATGGCCTGGGAAAAAAATACTCTTAAATTTTAAAAACAATAGTTGCTAATTAAACATTTTTTTAATCTTAGTTTTTCTCTCATAATAATATTTATTATGTCTATCTTCGCGGTCGAAACGTATATAATTTTTTTTTTTACATACTATTAGTATATCGCTTGCAACCAAAACTGAGCTCATTTGTGATGATATTAAATATATTAAGTTAAACGACTGAAATTAGTATAAGTAAAAAAATATATATATAACAAAATATTTCAGTGAAATATGAAACATCGACATTTTTGACGTTGCAACTTTAGTTAGTGCTTAAAACTTATGTTAATAAACAGGACTTAAAAGATAAATAACATGCGAAGTATAAACGTAATTCATTTCGCGCAATAAAACGAGCTGATATTGTAACATTTGCATACGTCGCACCTACATCCGCTCTATTTATCCCTCCCTTCCAAGGTCACTCCTGAACTTTTCAGGACCATTATACAGTAATATCGTATAGCCTTTTGCTATAGCAATTAAAATGCTAATTACGCAATAATCTCTCAAAAGAGATACGGTCAACTATGTATTATGTATAACTATAACTGATCTATCGTACTACGTGCTTTTCTAATTTTGCAGTTTCCTGATGGGACATATTATCCTGAAACCTAAACACACTGCAAATATAAATTCGTAACGTAGTCAAAACTTAAGTAAAATACGTTTACAAAAATATTGAGTTATTTAAACGTTTTTTACACTCGGTACAGCCATAAATAGGTATCGGTCTAAAGTTTACCTTGAACCTAATAGGTTCCACTCGAGACCGTCGCTGTTGGAGTATACTTAGAGGATATTTTTAACTTGTAAAAAATTTATACTCGTACATTGTTTTAACATTAGAAATTTAACTAACTGCTAGGTCATATGTTTGATGTCTAACCACTGATGGTAGGCAATCACCGCTTACTGTAAATAAGCAATGCCGTTATAACAACGATGGCACCACTTATTCCTCGGACGGTATCGCAGTCGTGATATTTCGCATAATATCGCGGAGGTTTTAAATTATTCATGACAGTGTCGAAGTTTGCGGTTCAAGTTAGCGAGTTGGGGGGAGAAAAATAATATAAGACTGCCGCCACTACAAGTATCATGCCTAACGGCGATAGCACCGCTCTTCCCTATGCGGGTTTTCGAATATTTATAGTAAATTGTGCGTTGCGGTTGTTTCTTTACTGAGTTTAAAAATAAAAAAAAGTATATGTTTATACGGTAATAGAGTAAATAATTATTAAGAAATCTGCTCACAACAACGAATACTTTATTATACAAGAGAAGTAAATAATAAAACGGATGCAGAACTCCCATAGTCCTACATATTGTTTATATATTTGTATTTATCTTATTTCTCTTACAGCTGTTGTAACTTTGGTTTTTACACAGATTGTATAAAAAAAGTAGTTTTCCTTTTGACATATACATCATAGGAAAAGTTCAGCCGCACCAGAAATAAAAAACTTATTATAAACGCTTTATAACTCATCAGGTGTAATACTACCTGCCTTTATGATTTAATTAATGTGTAGTTTGAATCTTGACCCTCTTCAACATTGAAATTGGTCTCAAGCAAGAAGCTGTTTAAACTCTGCAAACTTTACCCCCGAGGTATGAGCTTTTGACATTTGTATGACTTAAAAGGTCATGACGTTAATTTCATTAAATATATATTTATATTTTGTATACATTGTAAATTAAATCACTAAATAAACTTTTTACGGTTTTACATTAAAAGTACGATTAAATATCGAGGGTTACTAATGTATTATAAACTGGGAGTGTTTTTAAAATATTTCATTTCTTCTCTTTTGACGCTTATCATAACTCTTTAATTTCAAGAAAAAATCATAATGAATGTAAAGTTGACTATGTGTGTTGTAGTTTTAATTATTTAAACAAGCAAATTTAATGTTGTCTAATTGCTTACATGATCTCTTAAGCTGTCGACTATTAACCCTTGACCTGGACTTATTAGCGTTGTTGATTTTAAATTCTGATGACTAGATATTTAGACTTATAAATATACAGAAGGCTTTTAAGAGAAAAGAATAATCGATTTCATCACCATTACTGATGCATGGTCCCTAACAGTTAAGGAACAAAGACGGTAATGCAAGGGTGAGCGGATAAGTACATAATCGTAAAACCGAGAGGGTGCAGCGAATGCGAGTGGAAAAAGGATTAATTAATTTAAACGAGTTGGAGAATGTTTTGCATAGAAAACGTTTCAATATGTATATATATTTAAATATATAGTTGATGGTATATTGTTTCAGAATTATAAATTCCGACACCGTTGGAATGGAAAACCTGACATGTTTATGTGTGGATTATAAACTTTTAACTTTAACCAGTCAAAATAGTTTAATATTTTGTTGACAAATTAAAAAAAATACATATATTTACCCATCTTATAAGTATCATATAATATATATATTTTATATAATATATTATACACAAAATATTAAATGAAATTTAAACAGAACAAACATCTTGTGAAAAGCTGGTAATTTTAATAGGTCACGGGTTCTAGTGTTTCGGTTGCAGCTATATATCTATATATGTTGTTAGTTTCGATTTTCATGTGGTGTTAAGTATATAATAACTATCCAATTTTTGATAGATAGATATACAGGTTTACAATGGATGGATATCGTCTTTGATTATAAAATATAATGGCGAAAATAATGAGTTAATCCAAACATCAGTTCATCATTATTAACATTTATTAAATTTATAAAAGAAATCTTTTCCTACCCCCTTGAATTTAGTTTATTATATAATTACCACTGACTATCTTTTTCATTAGCCAGTAGTTCTAATAAGATGGTTAAATAAAAAATATTGGTTAGTAATACCGGGTTAGTAAGTAGCTCGCTGGCCTAATGGTTAGAGAGAGCGGCTTTCATTCCGAAGGTCGCGGGTTCGAATCTCGGTATCTACCGATGACATAATATTTAAGTTATGTACATTTGTCAACTTTAGTTACAACAGCGAGATACAAACGGTGATGGAAAAAATCGTGAGGAAACCCGCACACTGAAAATCATCTTTGTGTGTGTGTGTGTGTGGTGGCCCCAATAAAGTGGCAACAGGCTCGCCCCTTGTTATATGGGACCTAATCTGACCACATCTGGCGAAAAGTGGGTGTTTATTCACCTCTGCCTACTACTACTACTGGGAAAAAGGCGTAATAATATAAAAAAAATGTGATACCGGGTAATGTTTTATTTCTATAAAGCAAAAGATTCAGTTACTAACGAGAAAGTGACGCGTCAATCGGATGCATAGTCGACTAAAAAATTAGTTAAAGAGATAAGATGAGAAATCTGTTCATCGTGAAAAAAGTAATGCAGAGGAAATAAGTGCTAAAAAGGATTCCTCTTTAAAAATTAAATAACGGCATATTAGTTTAGTCCGCCTCGCGCTGTGACTGAAGCACGTGAATGCAAACGGAATATAGTGAAGGTGGAGTGAGCGGTTGAAGAAAAAAAAATCACAACGCAAACGAAGCAACGGGGGTTTTAAAATTAAAATGCACTGAATAGCGGAGTATTTTTTTCGCTCATGTGTCGTGTTAGGGCGCATCGGCGTTTCGCATCCGGCGCGCTGCATTTTAACGAAGCTCCTGCGCGACCGCCAGATAGCGGAAATTACTCGCTGCCGGCACGCCGCGTTAATGCCTACGCTCCATACAAATACGATATTTACCCGCTGCAACGACCATATAATCGCATTCCATGTACCCACCCCTCTGTTTGTAACTGTGTAACTGGCGATAACGTTAATGATAAATCTGTTACGTAATCGATAATATGCCATGTAACCCATCGTACTCATTTCCATAATATCCAATTTACGTTCCCACTGCTGGCACAGGCCTACGCGCGATATGAAGGCGATTGAGCCATAGTCACCACGCTGGCCCAATGGGGGTTAGTGACTTCACACACACCTTGGGCTATATTCTATTTCATGTGTAAGTTTCCTCACGACGTTTTCCTTCACCGTTTGTATTTCGCTGTTGTAACTAAATTACACAAATGTACATAACTTAAATATTAAAGTCATTGGTGCCGAGATTCGAACTCACAACCTTCGGAATGAAGGCCGCACGCTCCAACCATTAGGCCAGCGAGCTACTCATTTAGCGGGTATCAATACATGTACTTCCGGAGACGTTCAATGCCGGTCAGTGTCCTCAATCTAAGTTCGACTGATTCTACTCTGCCCGCAAACAGCAGATATCGCGACCATCCCGCAACTTTCGCCAGAAATCGTCGTCACACTTGTATATAATACAAATTAACAGAAACATAGTATCATAACATAATATATAATACTAGTTATAAACAAAAATAAATCTAGAGAATGTTGTTTATTAATAATAAAGTACCAACGCGTGTAATTCAGTAGGGCTGTATTGAAATGAAATATTTGCGACAATATCCCGCAAACGTGTTCAACAGATGCCGCTTTATTCACAAAATTGGATAACATAAAAGTACCTCGCCTGCAGACAACGACCTTCAGTTTTTAATACAAAAGACGATAAAATATTACATTAATTATAAAATGCCTCGAAGCTCACAAAGCGTTCTTCGCATGCCTTCAATATGTAAATAAAGCTTCAGTTTTTCAAAACAGAGTAACGCATTTTAATGTTGGGCTTTAATCCTCCTTTAAAATTTTAATTAAAACAAGTAATTTAATACATTTTTATGTAAAAGAGAAGAATTATGAAGATGTTAAGTGATTTACATAACTTTAAATTTATATTTACCTTTGTAGGTCTAGATAGGTGTCGTTAAAGGCGATTTTTTTTCACCTACCTTTAAAGTTGTATTTATCATTCTTCAAGGCATTTAAAGAAGATATATTTCAACAGTTTTCCCAGTACCTGTACCAGCGTACGGCTTCCGCTTCCTCTCACACCGAACGGAGGAAGTACGGGCAAATAATTCATTTTGGACAGGTCTATAATACACAGTGGACGCTAATAGATTAAAATAATGTATGAACATATTATATTACTACCACCAAATAAATGTAAACAACATATAATCAAAATGTTCTAGTTATTACGATTGGTAGGTCTTTGATCTCAAAGGCTATGTACGAACAGGCTTAGTATGTAAAACTTACTATATTTCGATTCGAAAGGAGTTATAATTAATAAAATTACTGCTTTATGGGTACGATAAGAATATTTATTATCGACTGAACTTCAATGTCTAGTCTACTAAAAAGATACATATGGAAAAAAAATTAATTGGAGGAATAACCTTTAATAATAAACAGTTATAATATTTGTATCTATACAAAGGAATAATAATTTTTATATTTTTACTTTCGACTATATTGTATCATGAATCGGTAATATATTGTCAAATGATTTATAATATATGTTATATGTTAGTCATTTGCATACACTGCAAGTGTATAGTATTGATTGCTACGTAAGCGCGACGTCGTTAATTTTTCCTTATGCTGAAAAGTTAGCAGATTAATATAAAAAAGTTTAACTTTTACATTCGTAATATTATAATAGAAAACGGTTAAGATTAAATAAAACAATCTGCAAACTTAATTATTTCCAAGATAGTATCAACATTAAGTTATTTTCTTTTATTAACTTAAACCATCTTCCCATCGATATGGACATCGTTTCAATGAGATTTTAGTACATAAATAAAATATGATTTCAGTACAAAAATAGATGTGTATGTACATTATTTCCTCTTTCATTCAATACAGAATTCATTGTAATATCAACTGTTGGAGATTCCCGTTGGTACGTCGGAATATCCTAGCGAGTCAGTGACAACAACAAAGAAGTTTCCTACCGTGGCATTTAAATAGAAACATTACACAGAATCAAGAATATCCATTATGAACAGTTTTTCTACAAAACTCCACAACGATTTCGCTAATGGCCATTTAATCTTTTCGCTGAGGAGCCAACAATTAAAAACACTAAAAGGAATTAATCATCTGCCTTCTGTAATTTGATATATAAATCCCATGTAAAAAGATATTTTTTATTTAGACGAAGCGTTTATCTGATGATAAGTGATATGCCTGTCCATAATAATCTTCGCTAGTTAAAATGATATACATAGCATATTGTGACTGTCGCCTTAAGGCAAAAGATGTTATGGTATTACTTTAGAATTTTCACTTTTCACTCTACTTTTTGGCAGCAGACATGGAAGTTGCGGTGGTACCTACTTAACCAGTCTCCGGCAACAGAGACCCACCAGCAACATTGGTATGGATTCTCCATAGAGATTTTGGGTAGGGTATGTCATATCGTATCCGAAATCTTTGTGCTTATCAGTAGTGAAAATAAACTAGCCAATTTCAATTCAGAATAATTGGGTACCTTTTGAATGACTTGAGAGATTATTATAATAGTTAGGTTTAGCGGGATAGGGTATGCGCAGTGCTTATAAGCCTATACGAAGCGCAATGTTGATATACACGACCGTTTCCAAAATTATCATACATCGTCATAAATGTTCTTGATAGTCTTATACATCGTAGCAGCCTTTTCATAAACAAGTCCTATAGAGTAAAGTTTGTATAAATACGTTGCAATAACAACAAGAGAAGATAGCATAATGTAATTTTCGCGCATCCCGACGCGATTAAATGAGATTGTACGCGGATTCGGCGCTCCAAACGAATCACGGAACTTGCGTATTCCGCTCAAATAAATTACTAACAACGCGCAGGTTTCATTTCATGTAAATGTATGTAAGGGGGTACGTACGTACCCGTCGCACCACATTGTGTTCCTCGTTCAATTCAATTAAATATTTAAGTTTTTACTTAAGCGAAACCCCCGATGTGCCATTGAACATGTAATTTATAAAAGGTAATGAATCTACAGGTGCTACTATATGGGTCATTGCTCTGATATTTACCATTTTTTTGTGCTAAATATTTGATATAATGTTCTTCCTTATTTATTGCTGCATACGATAAAAGGTTTATTTAATTTACGGATGCGACGAAACTAGTAGGACGTTTTCATGATGGTAAATGATACGCCTGCCCATAACAACAATGAACTAGTTAGAATGATATATACTGCACTACATTGAGCTCGTCATCTAAAGACAAGATGTTGAGAGTCTCGTTACCCCAGTAACGTTTGCACGTTACTGTTTGGCGGCAGAAATAGGTGCTGCGGTGGTACCTACCAAGACAGTCTCCGGCAACAGAGACCTACCACCACTAAATGATTATTTGATTATTTATTATTAATAGATTAAATTATTAAGTGAATTTCAAATGAATAACATATCTAAGTTACAAATTATAAGTGCGATTGGAATAATTTTATTCAATATTTAATGATATTACAGTTTAGTTACCGAATATTAAGTTTGTCTTATCTTATTGTGAAATGACTACATATACGGAGATAGAAAAAAATTGCTTTTAATATATATATATGTTGCTATAACAAAGTTCTCTATCGATATTTCCAACATCAAAATATTGAGTTTGAAATTTTAGGAATTTCAAGTGACACATATGTTCGCATGATTTTTTAAAAAATTTGCTATATATTACTTTCCATTGTATTCTTTACTATTTCAATGTATTTGAGATCTGTATATCTTTGTTTATAGTACAATTGAACACGCTTAAAACGAATTGACATTGTTTAATCAAAGTTCTATTAGTAGCGTGAAGATAAGGCCTGTATGAATCAACATACGCGATTAATACCAACGGAAGTCGGTAAGTATTAAATTAATAGATTCGGATGGAATTGTTTTTGCGACAAATGAAATATCAGGAGCAGTTTGCCGGTTAAACCCAGTAAGCCGGGCGAACAATTTGTAAGAGAAGTTCGTACGGCACGAGTCGACGCGACGTGTAGAATCGCAAAGCCCGCCGCGTCGAGCTCGGGGACACTTAAGAGTTCTATTACGTACTAAGGCTTTACCGAAATATACAAATAAAGTAGGTAAACGTTTAATAGAGCCAACGTTTACTCGTGTCGTTTTAGAAGTTTACTTAGGTACTACGAAATACAACTCTTCAAAATTACATACAACTATGCTCCCAACATAAAAATGTTAACTAACTAATTCTTTGCATTATCATCATATTAAAATATGCTCTTAAATTTTTCAAATACATATTGATAAATATATTCATAATTGTATAAAAAATTCACATGTCTAGCAAAACACCCCTTACATTCTCATCATACGATTTTTTTTATTCGACGAAGCGACAAGATCAGCGAGACGTTCATATAAATGATACGCTTGTCCTCCACGTGGAGCTACTTAGGATGACTTATACAGTATCACATCGAGCTCGTCGCCTTGAGACAATAGATGCTAAGTCCTTTTATCACAGTAATTTCCATAATAACTGTGCCCTTCAAATCGGAACACAGTTATGATCGCATAGTACGGTATTTTGTCGACTACAATAGGAACTGCGGTGGTACGTACATAGACTGTCTCCGGCAACAGAGATTTTCCACCAGTATATTATTATTTGATTATATATTAGTAATAGATTAAATTATTAAGTGAATTGACGACATGTGTAAGAAGAGTGTGTCAGATATGACGGCTGATAGAGTGACATGGAAGAGAAGTAAACGCTGTGCCGACCGCACATAGCTGGGAAAAGGGCAGGACGAAGAAAAAATTATTAAGTGAATTTCAAATTAATGATACATCTAGTCAAGATTAAAAGAGATTTTATTATAATAATATAACAATATTTGATTGGATTAATTTTATTCGATTATAAATGATAATTCTGATTCGTTACCGAACATTAAGTATGCATTGAGTTATTGTAAAGTTACTGCATATACGGACAAATTGAAATTGTTCAAAGTTACTAATCGATTGCTTATGAAATGATCGGGGTCAACAATAATTAAAAAGACAACCACATGTATACATAAATCGATAGTATATATTACTATGACAAAATTCTCTACGGATATTTCCAACATGAAAATATAGAGTATGAAATTATTTGATAGAGCCATAGCGCTAACAAACCAACGCCGGCCACACAGTTGAGTGTATCCGTGCATTAAACTAGAACATTTTGACCAGGGTCCTTGTGTGGAGCTGATTGTTAACAATGCAGCTCGTTCTGTATTACTCTATACGGCTTTTGTATTTCATAGTAGCTTAATAGCAGTGAGCGATTTGTACGCAATTGAAATGCGTATTGATTCTCATTTTAGGCAATGAACGTTGAAACGGACGCGTTTTTATACTATTCCATATCCACTATACAAAATTTGGTCACAGTTTAACGAAAAAAAAAATTCAATTAAACATAGAAACGAAAATGTTTTTGATCATATTACAAAGTATAATTTTTAAAGCAAATGATTAAGTTTAACCTTCTATAACAACAGTTACGAATCATAGTGGTTATTCCAAAATGTATATAATCTAAACATACCAATACATAATGATGAATATAAAATGAATATTCTCATCATAACTACAAACAGCCTACTTAATCTACTCACTGCTGGGATTTTGGCGTTCTCTTGTAAAGACCAACTGCGGTAGACGTGAAATGTTCATCACAATTCATGTTTCTGAGAGAATACTGTTTTATTAGAGTGTTCTCCTTCACTGTAAGCTTAAGATCAGTTGCGATCGAACCCACGCCTTATCTTCTGTGTTTTCAAGCTGATCTATCACCGTTATATAAACATAAATATTGTGCGATGCATATACTTATATATTGATCTGTACTCAAGTTTTTCGCGACAACATATTTGAAGAAAAAAAAAAAAACAAAATGCATATTGCTCTATATATAGTTCAAGACTTTTATCATTCCCATTAGTACATTTACATAATTACAGTTGGGCCTATGTGTATATATTTCATATAGTAAATTTATGAAATAGTACAATTAGAGATTTTAGGCCTCTGTTGCTGGAGACTAACCTAGGTAGTGCCGCAGCTTCTTTTTCTGTCTTCAAACAGTAGTGTGCAAACATTAATATGTTCTAATTTGAAGGGCACTTTAGTTAGTGAAATTACTGGGGTAATGAGACTTGTATCTTATGTTCTAATGCTACGTTGTTATGGGCAGGCGTGTTCATTTTGTTGCTTCATTAAAAAAACGCAACCACAAAGGAATTCATTTATATTTTCAAGCATTAATTTATTTAATATTTGAGTTTTTATACTCTGATATATAATAGACACTGTGCTTTATACGTGAATGCATTGTTGGCATCCACTGCAGTTTACAGGAGACGGGCTCCAAACAATTAACATGTTTAAGTACATCTCCACCTGACTTAATAATAAAGCAAGAGCGGACTTGCCTTATGTGTTTGTGGCAGCGTAGTCTAAAGACTTTAAGAGTACATCAAGTGCAGTTCTCTGTTAGTATATGCACGTATAAGTAGCCTTTATATAACTTTTAGTTACTCTTAGTTGTGGACGTTTATATAAAATATATCACAAAGTTAGTCTTTGCTGTGGACGTTTATAAAAAATAAACAAAATTGGATAAACGACACAAGTATAGGTTACCGATAAATATGAGGTAACGAGTTGCGGAGGATGTACAGATGATGACGTAGGTTTCCGTATATAATATCTTACTATAAAGGAACTTTAAACAACACCAAATTGTATTCTTCTGTTTTAAAACAAAAGGTTAAATCTCATTAATCTGGTAATTTCCGGTTACAAAGTCTTGCAGAGAGGTAAAGAGCTACACACTTTTACTGATGGTAGATCTCCGTTGCCGGATACTAAGATAGTTACCACCGCAGATTTTTGCTGTTAAACAGGACTGTGTTCGGGTTAGACGTGGCTGTAGCTAGTGAAATTACTGAAGTAACGGATATTACATCTTATGTCTCAAGGCGACGGGTACAACGTGGTGCACTGTATATCATCCTAACTAGCTAAAACGTTATCGTGGGTGGACGGATATACCTTCAGGTGATCGTAGTAGAATAAAAAAGATATAAAGTTCTGTTTTGGTACCTTGCGCAGTTCCGTCAAAAGAACCCAACCCAGTCAATAGAATAAAATCACTGTATTCAATAATAATGTTAGTTGTGTATTCTTTTCAATACAAATGAATTTATAAAATATTAACAACACCACCCCGTACACGATTCGCAAATAATAAATGTTTCGTTTCTATTAAATTCAAGCAACGGGAGTGAAATATTCCGTACGCGATGTTACGTACTCCATCGAGCAAATATTTATTCAAACTCCTCTAAAGTAAATCGTCAGTTCACAATAAGAAGCTTTCCATTACAATAAATAGCATTCATTATAGAATGTACAAATCGACTCTTTCATATTCAAATAGCAAACTGATACTGAATGAATAAAAAGGGACGGGGTCCCCAGCTACTACTGTCCAATAAAGCCATAATGAAAACAAATGCACCTACAAACACGACACCCCTGCTTAGTCCTAAACCTATTTATTACATTTCGATCAAATTAATATTAAGTTGCTGAAAGAAATAAGTAAAGTATTACCTACTTACTATAATAATTTCATATGTTATACCGACGACTGTTTGTTCATTGTATAAACGATTCTTTGTATAGGTTTCCATTACGATTAATATTAGATCAAACACAATACATTATGTTATTTTAAAAAAAAAATCTTTTATATCATTTAGAGAAAATTTCGTAAATGTAACCATTTCAGGTTTTTAGAAATACTGTAATCATGAAACATTTTTAACAGTTTTCATTTAAACACAAAAAACTCTACTCTAAAAACATCAACCTTTATGTATTTTTTACAGCATCCCTTAAGGTTTCTACGTCTCCCAGGGTTGACTGGTAGAAAATGCCATCTAGGCATTATGTCCGCCCTCTATACTAAGTAAATAAATCTTTCTCAGTATCACTTTTGAAATAATCTTCAAAGTAGAATGTTACAACATAAGCTTAACAATTTATTTTCAATCATAATTGTTACTAATTTTAGTCCTTGTATTCTGTATTGACATTAATATTATTTATAGTTGTTTATATTCTCATGGTAACATAATTCTTTTAGGGTATAAAATATCTTAAACCTAAACCCTATTGATACTCGTCGGGATTACAAATCACTTATAAAACGGCTTTAAACTGCTTCAGATATTTGTTGTATCAACGGTGACTTGATCAATACTTTCCTTAAGTTATTAAAAATGTTAGTTGTTTGTGTCTTCGATTTATTTTTTACAGTATTATTTATTTAGTTCAATATTACGAGTATGTCACAAGCGATCATAGCTCAGCTTGTAAATCGAACCCACTATGAGAATAGAAGAGACGTGTGTTCGAAACCCACTGATATTGATATTCCGGTAAACATAAACAAAGTGAGAAAACCGATGTCCATGAATATCTTCTTTGAGTATCGGTGGACATGTGGTATTTATCGATCCGCATTTGCACAGCGTTGTGATTATTTTTTATATCACCGGAAACATAAGTACCTATAACTTATTAGTTGACAAAACGTAAACAATTCATTAATTAACATTTAAATATTTTTGTTTATAATGAACGTGTACAATGTACGCAATGCTAACTCGCACTCGTAATTAGGTGCTAGGGACAAATGTCTCGGTTATCCGGTTTCAGAGCGAGCCCTGAGGCCGACTACGATTATGTGTAATCAGTGACAAAACATTGTATCGTTTAACTAATTCATCGTGTTTCTAATGGAGTAGCCAAGTTGTAAATTAAATTAGACATTGAATAAATCAGAGAAACAAAGGCAGGGCTTAGTAGTAGTGTAATGACAGTAGTTTCTTTGTTATGAGATAGGTAGAAATTCCGATAGCCGGTCACAGTTAACTATAACGAACGGAATATTTTTTCTGGTGATCAAATGTGACTATTTATTATATCGATGATCATCACGTTATATGTATGTGTATATATAAAGTCATAACAATAACGTAAGACAATAAAAAACAAAATCAAGTCAGTTATAATTATCGAGACGAATGGTTTAGTAATTAGGAATGAAAAATAAGATTATTTTAGGTTTAAAATTCTATCCAGTGCCATCATGTTTTTATTAGGAACTAAGTACCTTAAAATATATTTTTTCCTTTATCACCTTTATTTATTTCAGAAGCTCGATCGCATGAATAAGTAATAAAGACGTTGAAGAGAAGGGAACATGTCACAAAGATTGAACGATCAATTTCTATTAATAGAATATTAGACGTGAAAATATATCGAAAAGACGAGATTTAATATGACATTTTTCTGATTAAATATAACAGTTATCATACCTTGTTATAGCGCAAGCTCGAGTTATTGTTATGTAGTGATTAAACATTTCATTTTAACGATATATCATCTACCCGCGGAGGTCCACTATTGGATATAGGCCTCTCCCATAGAAAGCCACTAAGCCTGAAATTATATATTATCGACAAATATCTAAGATAATATTAATACCTTAAATAGGTAATGAAACTGAATAACTAACCGACTTTTCATTGCATGTATCAAATGCTCATAACTTTCTGTAATGTATGGATATTGGATTTTATACATAGTTGAAATATTTCAAGTCCACTAAGCGCCTAAAACATTTTTGGACTACGGTTATAGAAGAAAATGGCTAGTAATTTTTATGTAGAAATAAAATTGTTATCTATCTATGATGAAACAACAATATTATAATATCTATATAACATCGGTCGATAGATGGTCAATACCTGCTAACTGTGCGTTCGAGTATTCGCGACACCGGGTTTTAGTTACTATAAACATAAATACGTTAGTTCTTTTAAAATGTTCAATTTGTCTGGATATAAAGCAAGCAATACGTATCATCATTATCAGCCCATATACTGCTGGACACAGGCTTCCCCTTAAAAATATAGTTTACGTATATTTCAGCTTTTGTTTTTCATTTGCAATATACTTAGCGGATACGGTCCGTGATAAAAAGGATTTTTTTTTAAGACTAAGCTACTAAGACAAGCGAGACGTTCACACGATGGTAAATGATACATACATATATATCACGCCTCGTTCCCAGTGGGGTAGGCAGAGACCACCAGAAATAACTACGTGGCGGTGGTTAAGATAATAGTACCAAATTTTTTTTCGTCATCTTGAGACGTAAGATGTTAAATCTCATTATTCGTCATAGTTTCATTAGCTTTAGCTCCCTCGAAACCGGAATACAATGATCTCTTTTGGCGGCAGAAGTAGGAGCTGTGGTGGCACCTAGACAGTTTCAGGCAATAAAGACCTACCACCAGTGAAGTTAAATATGTTGTGTTCATGTATATATTCAGATGAGGTTCAGTGTACATACCGCGCTGAAATTACGCCCGTTATGTTGGCAAAAATGCAAAGAGCGAGGCGCGGGCGTGTCGTCGGCACGAAATTACCATTTTGGTGCAGCCTACGGACGAATGAATATGTATCGCCGACCTCGCAATGTGGGCCGGTTTTATGGCAATTGTGTCTAGTGTTACCACCAGCGACAACTGATTGATTATACATACATAGTTAATGCAAATAAATAAATAGTAAATTTCATCAAAAGTTTTTCGATTCTGTATCACAATATTTTCCTGTACCCCCCGTGCAAAGCATTTATTTTGCGAAAGTTTAGTATACAATAAGCGAATGTTTACTGGTGTTTCTATTATCGGAGATTGTCTAGGTACAACAGCTCCTATTTCCGTGTAAACTTTACTGTATTCCGGCTTGAAGGTCGTTGTAGATATTGAAGTTACTGGGATAATACATGTAAGGGCGACGAGCAGGGCAATGCAGTGCAGTGTTTATCATCCGAATTAGCGCCTCGTTCATCAAATGAACGTCTCGCTCGTCTCGTCGCCCTATAAAAAAATATGTATATTTTGATATTGTCTATGAGTAATGTGAAATCATCAGCTGCCCAGTTTTGTAGATAAATTAAAGCGAATTTCGCGATGCGTTGTCGCAATCAGCCGGTGACAGCGCAGGGGGCAAATGGGATTAAACTTTGTTAAACGACCTTGCGTGGCAATCCATTTGGCTGGCGACACTGCGGCGAAACTACCGCTAGGTTTAGAATTTAATAGTTAACATTGTTATTGCTTACGAGGTGAATTCGGCGCCTAAATTAATGCGATTAAAACTCCGTGTGCTCTGGTTGCAGATCGAGTTGTAACTCTTGAAACTATTGCTGCACTCTGCGTCAAACAGAAACTACTGTTTCCATATGAGGAGTTACGAGTTGAAGTTATCATAATTTTTTGAATTGTCAATTTCGTCGTCGCATAACAAGTAACTATTTGACATTGTAATGAACTAAATATTTTTTTATTATACTTTAGAGTACTATATACCCTTCAAACAGAAACATAGTAATGTTTGCACACTACTGTTCGATAGCAGAAATAGGAATTGATAGTGGTACCTACCTAGACGGTATCTGGCAATGAAGTTTTACCACCAGTCAAAGTGAAGAGATAAATAATTAATGTAGTTTTAATTATTAGATTATATACAAGGTTGTTATTAATATAATACAAACGGTGAAGGAAAACATAGTCAGGAAACCCGCACACTGAAATCATCATTGTGTGTGTGCGTGTGGTGGTCCCAATAAAGTGGCAATAGACTCGCCCCCTGTTACATGGGACCTAATCTGACCACATCTGGCGAAATGTGGGTGTTTTTTCACCTCTGCCTACTCCTACTGGGAAAAAGGCGTGATAATATAAAAAAAAATTGTTATTAATCAATGAAAATAGTTACATATGGTTATTTTATATAACATAAATAAAAGATTTTTTTTTACTACAAAAAACAAAATTTTCATTATAAAGTGCAAAAATAAAAATTTAACTACCCACTGATTTAAACAATAACCTCGCATCCCTTTTGAGAAAAATAATAACTGTATCTATATAATATTATTTTAATAATTGAAATATAATAGCTAGTAACGGTTTCATAATAACATCACAAAAAAAAATTAAATATAACTTTATCATATAATAATAACTTAAATTATGGGGAAGTGTGTATTTAAGTGTTCAAGTTTCTCCCACTGTAGGAACACCGCGGTTAAAAACTTAATGCCGTTATTAAATTATGTGTAACCATCTATTTTCAGTTATCAATAATTTCATCCGTTATGTTTGCTTTAGTAGTATAATTACGAATAATTCATTAATTGCTGTTTATCCATTCTACAAGTAAGGCCGAATTTACACGTCGAAGTTGGAACATTTGCACAAATGTTTGCTCTCCGATATACAAATATTTGTACATGTTACAATTCATGATGGTTTGATACGTTTAATGATACTGGTATTTTTTGAGGGAATTTCAATCGGAAATCCTTTTCAATATGAATTATATTGCAGTACCATTAATAGTTTAGCAGTGGACGTCAAAACTTTGAGGTGATGATAACGATTGACTGTTTATGTAATATAATAATTGATGCAGCTCGTGTACGCAACCTGAGTTTCCCTGCCAATCTGAACGAAGATTACATAGTTTACCAAATCCGTTTTCATCCCTCCAACACGAAAAGGGAAATCCCGACAAATAATCACTATACTAAATCAAGATGAAAGCCGTATACATTTTTTTCTCTCCGTAAAAACGCGAACTAAGAATTCGATATATTTCTCTGTTTTCCTTTCAGTTTCATATATATTCAATGTATGAAATGAAACTTTCAGTATAAATCTATCTGTTCCGTTTTCATATATTTTTTTGTTTTCATACATGTTATTATCAGATTTTTCACACAATACGAGTATAAAACATTGTTTGTATAAAATAATTTTAGTTTTTGCTTAGTACAATATTTAATGAATGTAAACATATGTGTAAATTCGTAGATAACAGTTATCAGGCGGCCGAAGAGAGGGTACTGAAGTTAGTCCTTACTTACCGAAAAAAAAAAAATTTGATGAAGTGACGAGAAGAACTAAACGGTTACCTGATGATAAATGATACTTTTGCCCATGACAAGTGCTAGTTACAACGATATACACAGCATCACATTGCGCTTGTCGTTAACACAACCTCAATAATTAGAAAATAAATGGGAGCTGCGGAAGTAGTTACTTATTTAGACGATCTCTGGCAAAAGAAACATATCACCAGTAAAGTTTATTAAAATAGCGCTGAGCTTTAAAAATATGCTGAAAGTTAATATGGGTAGTAAATTATTAAACACAGATGTACAAACTTCCGATAATTATGGTGTTGTTGTTAGATGTTATGTTAGGTTAGATTGAAGTATTGAAAATTTACATGTCTCAAGGTGATCTGATCTCAATCATACCATTGTTATGAGCAATTGTATCCACTTACCATCAGGTGAATGTATTAGTCGATACGTAGGTAAGTCGAATACAAAATAGAGAAAAATTAGACGTATAATTTTGTCTTAAAGAAATTATAAACATATTAACTAACGTCCCATATATACATAGTTTATCTGTTACAATCATATGTACGTTCTGTTCGTCTCTTCTCCTTATTATTATACAAAAACAACATATATTGCACAGAAACCGGTTTCCATTAAATATTTTCGAAAGGCTGTATACTTATCTGTGGATTTTCGACTTATGTTCGGGGAAATACAAGCCGTCGCATATTTCAATGTAACACGCTATAACCGTGGCAAGATAACGTACAGGAAGTCGCTATTATTCGTCCTCGCTTCATATCTACTCAATGGGATTTTACAATAAATGGAATATCAGTGTGTGTAATAATAAACTCACTGATTAAAATTCTAGTACAAGTATACTTTATACATTTTATGTAATTAATTTATAAATAATTAATTATCTGATTTAACTGGTGGTAGGTCTCTGTTGCCGGAGATCGTCTAAGTAGGTACCATAGCAGCTCCTTTATTTGCCACCAAATAGTAATATACTAGGAATACTGTGTTCCGGTTTCCGGGGCGCTATTGCTAGTGAAATTACTGGGGTAACGAGATTCAACATCTTATGGAACAACGCAACGAGCACAATTTGATGTAGTGTACAACATCTTAACTACTGCTACATTGTTATAAGCGTATCGCTTAGCATCAGCTGAACGTCTCACTTGTCTCATTGCTTCGTAGAATAAAAAAAATTTAAAATCTTGTGTCATATGTCAAGTATAATTTCGGGTCGCGGTCCAAATGAAGTAATTAAAAAAATTAAAATGGCTTACCGTGTCGTCTATGTGCATATGGGTCGCTGACGTCGCTCTCTCGATATATGACGGAGTGGACCCGCGTTCGAGTCCCGTTCGGAGGGAAATATCTTCGCGCGTGCTCGACATAGAAAGTGCCGTCGCTGGTGATCATCTTCCCCTCGAACACACCTTCTGTCACCGAACCGAACACCGTCGACTGTGGATCGTCTGTTGATAAAAACATTCAATTAGTTATTAATATTTAAATTTTTTACATGTATGAACATTCACCAGTAAAATGCACGTCAAGAGCTAAAACTGCGAATATGGGTGAGTAAATATCAAAACTAATAGATGCACAATTTTGTACTGAAAATTCTCTTAATTATAGATTACACGACGAAAGAGTAATGCCAGCATCCACATATATTTGGCTTTGAATATGAAAATTAAGGAAAGTTAGGTACATAAAGGTTAACTCTCTTTTAATCGATATTAAAAAAAAACCAACACTTTGTAAATCATTTCATCAAATGTAAAGACTTAAAAGGAGCTATGAGATAATTAGAGGACTCTATATCAATAGCAGAACCGGAGTTTTATAGGTCGTAGTAGTTCATAATGCTGTTACTTGAAGTCTAATTAAAAAGGATTCTACAGTTACTACATTATGCTCCGCCTATCCTTTCGAAAGCATTAAAGAGATTTATGAGGATATTCAAAGTGTTCTTTTAAAAAGGAAACATTTAGAAAATTAAATGTTGGTTATATATTTACTACACTTTAACCAAACCACATGATGTGATATGTCAACCAAAAGTATAGACATAGATAAATATGAAGTTTAAGGAAAATATTTATACTATACAAGTTATAAACAATCTTTGTACATAAGAAAGCTTGACGTGATAAAATATACAACAATATTTTATTTCTTTGCTTATATAAATCATGATTGCGTTAGATACCAGATAACAACTATTTACACAGTTTTGTTATCTACTATTTGCACAGCAAAGAAAGGTTAAAAATATTTGCTATATGATTTAGAACGATATAAGTATAACAAACACTTAGAAACTAAGAGTAGATTATTAAAGCAAATTGTCTTCATTAAGAAAGTCTTTAACTTGAAGGAGTCATCGCATAAAGTAAATTGTCTTATACCATCTCGTATTAACGAAACAATATCTGAAACGTTATTAATTTTAATTCCCTTTTAAATCTGTTTAAGTTTATAAGAAACTAAATTATTTTGAATGTTTGATAAGCAGATATGATGTATTTAAAAAAAAAAAATTTACAACGCAAAAAGTTAAGTAAATTATGGCACAGGTGAGGCTTCTACGAGTAATACACCAGTCGACATCCTCTTATTTACCTACGATAATACTATCTTGTTCTTAATTCTTGTGTCTATTTGTAGGAATATACTAAAATTCAAAAATTTTAGTTTAAAATGTAAATTTACTTTTTAATAGCGGTAGGTCTCTATGGCCATAGACCATTACGGTGTTCCTATTTGAAAGGCGTAGATGATAATAAAATTGCTGCGGCAACTTAGCATCACGTGAATGTTTCACTTGCTTTGTTGCTTCGTAGAATAAAAAATAAATTAAGTATTTAAAAAGCGAATGACCTTACAGTCAATAATAAACTATAATCATTATGTATTTTATAACATATGTTTCAGAATTTTTAGGAAAGATATTTCTCGCCGATATCAGAATAATGTCAATGGAGGGTCAACTTTCATTGACGACCCACTTCGCAATGACAATACAAATACTGAATTTTAAAGTAAGCAGAACAAATTCGCTGAACAATAGTTAAGTAGATAATTAAACTTTGTAAAGCGGAAATATTTTCTCTGTAACTTGACCAACATCAACACAACCCGGACTCCTTAAACAAACAAGAATTCATACATTATTTGTTCTATGAGCGTACACAATACGTTCTCGTTGTAGCTTAGTAACGAGTCCCCAGTCATGCTGTTTCGTTTGCCAGAATGTAGTTATGTAAAACATATGAGTCAGTTTGTACTGTTAAATTATTTTTTTTTCCTTATCAACGATGAATATTCTAAATAAGTTAATCTTAATAAAGTTAATCTTCCACAGAAAGTTATAATACTGTTCTTTAAATTTGCTTTACAATTGTAACTGTAATACGATCATGTCAAAGAATAATATTGAAACACTAATAGATTCGCTACTGTTAACGTATAACATTTAATGCAGATTATACACAATTCGCATCATAATTCTTTAATATTATTATTAACACTAACAATACCTTTCGTGTAATTATTACAGGCAACAATGTTCACTATTAAAGAATTACATTGTTTCAAAGGAATGCAAGAGTGGAAGGTTGTGTTTTAAATAAGAATTAAAAACTACACAGCTGTATATCCGTGAAAATATTTTAAAGAATAAATATAATAATATTACGAAAACATTTATATACAGAAGTCATAACAAGAGCACTTTGTTTGTTACGTGACGAACAATTCAAACTCAAGAACTGTGATATAAAAGAGAGAGTAAACAAAAAGCAGAAAGTTCTAAAATAAGCGAGCGAACATATTTCTTGGGATCTATTCCATCTGATATGAGAAAAAAAAACATCTTTTTATCAACTGCTATCAAAACATCAATTTTATTTGAAATATGATACCATTAATACTTGCTTTCAATTGTCTTTCTTATTTACAATGGGCTAGAATGATGACGGATGGTCACCCCATACTCCGACTATCATTTGTAAAACTATTAGCTTATGCTGATGTGGCAGTAGTTTTGAATAAAAGTCTGTTTCAAATAAAAGTTAAACAGTCACCGGAACAGAAGCAGAGAGACTGTTAAAATGCAATCGGTTCGATGCTGACCTGTTGAAGTCAATCAATACATGATAAGATAATCTGAATCATAGAGTTAGAAAACATTTATATATGTCCCTATATATAAAAACGTCATATTATTTATTAAAGCTTTTGTTAATGTTGAATAGTTTCACGTAAATTTCGGTGTTATATAATTATACGCGTGTAAAGGCAACAGCTTGCAAGCCTGCTGTGTCAACACGCGGTCTGAATTTCGATTGAATGCGTTTGATGATTGACATATGGCGTTCCTTTATATCCGCAGCTTGGTATTAATCAAAACCATTAATTACTCTTTATATAACAATAATGCTGTAAAAAAACTTTTCCATTGATAGCTATTTATACACCATTTTTTTAAAAAATCTAATGAGATAAGATGCTACTAATTCATAAGGCGTATACTTTATAATGTTGATAGTTAAATTTATTACTATCCACTAAAATTATTAGTAAACTGAAAACTTTGATTATAGTTTGTAGAAAATGTTAACAGTTAAAATGTAATTAATACAGTTAGTTGTAACATAGCAACGTCATTAATAGTACTCTATTCGACCCCTTTCATTTTACCATAAAACAAATGTCTAGAATGCCGTGTCCAAACAACATTATACAGTTAAATGAATACTAGAGCGCGGTGAGTCACGTCGTTACTGGGCAGGTGACAAAGGGTTACATATGTATGGAGTAAATGTACATACAAATTTAATATCAAGCCACCAATTATGATCCGTTCCTGTTTAATAAATCAATAATTTTTTTAACATACAACCGCAATTTTCACTAAGTAGAGAACATTATTTTTTTTAACGTAGCAACGTGACGAGCGAGAAAATAACCTGATGGTGAGCTATACGTCTGCCCATAATAACTTGACGCTATTTAGAATGATATACACTGCACCACATTTTGATCGTCGCCTTGAGATATAATATATAAAGTCCTTATGCTCCAGTAATTTTAATAGCTACAGCGCTAGTTTGGCGGCATAAATAGGCCTTGTGGTGATACCTACCTAGACGGTCTCCAGCAACAGGGACCTACCACCAGTAAATTAGTAGATACGATCAGTTTAATTTAGTGTTTCTTGCTATCAAAAAAATTACATAGTGAAATTAAAAAAAGAGTGTTTCTGAGAAAGATTTGCATTATACGTAACAGATACAAATTCAATCGTGCGAACTTAAAACAGATGTTTTTGATAAACTAGGATATCTTTGACGGGTAATAAAGGCAATTTACTAGATAATATAATACATGTACCTTTGTATGTTTAGTGAAATATCATTATCAAACCTATCTTTCAAATCTCATGTTGTAACATTATCAATAAGATTCGGTTATAGATACATAATATTATACTGAAATGAGACAAAGAGAAATACAAGCGCTTTGAAATATGAAAATTGAACATTAAAGAAACAATAAGCCAGCTTTATCCCGGGGTTCAATGTTCGTCTGCTACCAATTGCGATCAAATTGAAACTGAATTAGATTTTCTTAAAACAAATATTCTCTCACGCTTTCCATAACTATAATTATCTAAAATCGCTGCCTTTAGATAATTTCTGTATAATGTATTGAGATCATTATTCAAAATAAAATATAATTATAGCTCAGTACTAGTAATAACGGATACGGTCGATGTTTATAGCGGTACACAAAGATAGTTATTACAATAAATCATTATGTATAGGGAAATCAGACGAGTATAAATTCTCAGAAACAAGATAAATATTTCGCTTTTATATCAGTACAGTAAATATTAGCTTCTTGATTAAGATGAAGTACTGAGTTATTGTCTTATTATAATTACTATGAATCCGTGATCAACTGCAAATTATTTATGTCACTAAATTAAAACCGAAGCGTAATGTGTTTTAAGATTTGATGGTAAAAAAAAAATGATTTTGTGTAACCTAGCTACGTCATTATGCAGACTATTCCACCCATTTCATTTCATCACCAAACAAATGTCTGTGGTGCCGCCATCCAAGCAACGTTATACAGTTAAAATTCAAATGAATAACTAGTCTGATCGAGGCTCTATTTATTTCCCAAATAAAGGAAATACAGTAAAATCAGTTTAATTTTCACAAGAAAAGGATTATAGATTCGTGTTGTGATTATTGATTATAGTAAAAAAAAAAAATTAATAATACTAGTAAATCTGTTCGCAAATGCGTTTTCAGCTCTAAATCCCTCGTGATGCGAGTATGTTATGAAAAGCTTACTGAAACATGAGCACTGCGAAACTCACCAACATAAATCACGATAAGCTCCAGCCGAATGTAACTTTAAACGTTAAATCTGCTAATGCGACCAGAAAAAAACCTTGTCGCGTCCATTACGAAAATAGCTTTTTTGGCAAGCCTCGTCGCGTCTCCAGCACTCTCCTTGCGAATCCTGATATGTCAAATATTTGTCTACCAATTCTTTGTCGTGTGACAAATTTTAGCTGATTTCTTTTCTCCCTACATTTTTTCTGAAGTATATCTTTATTTTATCATTACCAATTAATCTCGCTTTGACTTCTGTTTTTATTAGATAGAGATGAGTAGTTTTGAGAGTTTCATCAAGATCAACTAAGCCGTAAACTACACCACAATTCTAGATGAAATGCTGTGACCTGAGTTCACATAAATATTAAAGCAATACAATACATAATATAAATATTTATAACAGTGCTATAATGCTTAAAGTAAACAGCAAAGGAGTGAAACAACTTGTCATTGTTCCCATCTAAATATGACGTAGCTGTGTATATAACAAAAGAGGGGAATAGGCTGTTACTGACTTCATGCGTTTTACCACCTCTTACCATCAGGTGGGTTCATGGTTAAACGCTACACTATTTTTAATTTAAATTAATCACTTCTTTCTTCTTCTGGATACAAATAGACTGAACACAGTCTAGCGGCAGTAATAGAGATACGACACTGCTCCATTGATTTCACATACTACTTGTCTAATAAGTAATTAAAAAAAATAAACGAGGATGATGTATTAAGGTTGGTAGTCTAGAAAGCTTTTGGAATTTAAGTTTATTTGATAAATTTTCTGAAATAGTGTGGATACGGTTAATTTAAACGAGAATTTTTATTTCTCAGTTCGCTTCGTTGTAGCTGTTAAAAGTAAGAAATTTGCCAAAAATATAAAACACTCTTTACTCATAGTTGACATTTGTTAACAAGTGTATTTATCAAGTAACGTATAACAGTTAATCCAGCATAAATAGCTTGTCAGCACACGCTTGTCATAAAAGGGAGTCCGCTGAGTGAGCCCGTAGTCCCAACAGCGAGCACGCCTGCGTGAGCCGGTGCAATCGTTAATGTGGTTAAACGAGCCCATTGTTGAACTCATTGATGTTCAACCGTGAGCATCGCCAGTGCAACGCGACATGACGATGAAAAGTTCATTCGTATCTTATTTCAAGATTTTAATTACTGTGATTCCATCAATAATTACTTCCTCTCCACCTCCACGAGGTATTTGAATACAAAAATATTTTTACAGTGCATTTAAAATTTTTGTAAAAGCAGCAGTATGAGTATATGAATAGAAATCGAACTTTATTTTTTTTAATTTGTCTCCTTGCTTTGTTCCCACTTTCTGTAGGAAAACAAAACATTTTTCTTCACACATGACCTATTATTAACAGTCAACTTACAAAACAATTATTTTACACGAATGTCCTTTTTCAACATTCTGTTAATCATATTTTCTTGTATCCTCGTCTACTCTTCTGCACAAACACATCATTTTCTTATCTTCTCATTACATGCTCATCACACCATGGTAACCTATTACTATTTATTGTTACTGTTACTGCTAACCTTTATTAAAAGTTAAGGGATTTAATAATTTGTTAACATTAATAAAGAAATGTATTAAAATCATTAAATTGCTAAAGATTAGTCGCTTTAAAATTATCATATTCAGGGAAAACATTGCATTTGATGATTTTTTATGTAAAAACTGAACGCATCTGGTACTATTAAGGTTTACGATAAGATAGGAGTGCTACTTAGGTTGCTGTTACAAACAAAAGATCAGAAATATTTGAAAAATTGTGGTCACAATAGTAACAAATACCATTTTGAGTGTTCATTTTCAAAAACTTTCAAATATTTTTTTGTAGTTTAAAAAAAAATTGAGATAATTTTTTTTCTCTATTTTTTATGCAGTAGTCATGAGCAGGTCCACCCTGTGGTGCATTTGTATCGTTGAATTTTGGGACACGTTGTGTATATAATATTACCTAGGAATAGACCTCACATAAAGGAACGAAAAATGAATTATATAACAGTATGTAAATATTGTAACTTGAATTAGGATTCATAGACGGAGAACTTGCAAATCGTTCACATTGAAATACATGAATAGACGGCAACGCACCATGCAAATAGTTGATTCAATATTCTATTATTCCTGCTTGAAGACGTAAAATTCCTACACAATATAAAACGTCGCATCTTTAATAGTATCCCTATATTGTCAACGGATTTTAAAATTTTTACTTATGGTTATACATCTGTACACGAAAAAGTTTTATTAAAATCTAAACAATGAAATTGAACGATAGCGCAGAACAATGGAGGGAAGACAATTGCTCGCTATCAATTTAAGAAGTACAATATTGTTTCATTAGAGACGAGCGAAAAAACGAGGCCGTAGCCTGATTGTTATGACGGATCGTCGACCGAAACACAGCGGCAATATCAAATTGGCAAATTGTATAAAAATTATGCTGTAGGTGTATCAACAATAATATTCTTTCGCAAACAGTTGTACCAATGGTTACAATACTTTACAGATAATTTCTTTATTGTTGATAACAATAAGACTAAGCTGACGAATTACGAATTACATAAATCTTTATCTAACAGAAGTAAAAATCTTTTCTCAGTTTAAAATATACTTTAAGAAAAAAAAAATCATGTTTCCACTGTTTGTATTACGGGCGTTCTCTCATATGAAGATAATGATTAACAGGCCGTCGATCCGCGACGAGCCCAGTATCAGATAAGCTGTAAGAGTCGCTATGGCTTTAAAGCGCTTAGATCATCAGATTCAAGAAGATAATAAACGCCATACATAATCCTAAAGGAAGCTAAAAGCTTGGAAACACTGAAATAGACATCAAATGTTGACGGCTTCCAAGAACTGATAATATATGACGAATAGAACTGATAATATTAACTAATATGTAGAGCTCAATAGAAAAAACTACACGAGTATGTTATAAGAAAAAACCTATTTATGCAATTTATTATTATCAGAAAAATTGATGATTGATCCGAGAAGTCATGATTCTGATTCAGCTGTTAATCAGTTGTGGTAATGAAGCTTAACAACTTGTCTCAAGTCAGCACAATGTGCAGTGTACATCATCCTAAGTAGTCACATTGTAATGCGCGGGCATATCACTTACAATCAGATGAAGGTTCTACACATCATATCACTTTTTTTTAATAAAAAAGAAACAAAGGCAAACCGACTGACAATATCAGAAATTGAAATCGCAGATCGACGAGTTTACCATAATAATGTCTACAATACCCTGTACACAAGATCTCGATGTGTTCATTGTGTTGACACACACGGCGAAAGAACTTGATTAATATATGTTTACCTATCAAGTATAACCAATGGGATTTTATTACAAACAATACCTATTTTCGTTATCATCATCATCAGCATATTGAAAATAGGTTTTGTTTGTTCGCCAATCACGTGAAAAGTAAATGTATCGACATTCGAACATAATCAGTCGACGCAGAAAGATTTGTAGATGGTTATAGGCCATTATTTTGTGAATTTCATTAAATCCGTCATCATTTTATTCATAATTAACTTTTATAAATATTTTTATTTCATATTATTTATGCAGTTGCTATAGTAACGGTTCCTGTAGAAAGTCGTTTGCGGTTGCGGTTGCTCGAAAGAATATTTCAACTCTTACTTTATAATAGGGCCAGGAAAGCGGGCGGGAAATAGCTAGTATTACATGTAAGAGATTTTCACCTATATGAGACTCATCACGATATCTTTATAACCATAAGGGAATATTCTTTTTATCTTGTATAAGTCAGCTAATAACAGATTTTACAAAATTCCTTCTCCAAACTGAATTGCAGAGCTGTTATAGCCAGCAAAGCGTCGGGGCACACCTGGTATATAATTAAAATATAAAATCCAAAACAGATCATAACGAATGATCCATGATCATTTATTCAAGATTAAATATATTTTGTCCAAATATGTTATAATCAATACTATGTTAGATCCTTTTTTTTATTGGTTTCGGGAGGGAAATCTTCGAAAGATACCCTGCTTCTGGAGGGAAGGGTTATGTGAGATTCTTATTATATAAAACCACCACGCTGATGTGCAACAGTGCATTCGGAGAGGCTTCAGGATCTCTTGTAGACCGCACTGGTGCCTCTCTACACTTCTTGTTACACTGGAATATATATTGAATATGCAGTGCGGTGTCTAACCTTCCTAGACACCATTGCTGAACCATATACAGTCCCACGCAGGTTCGCTTATTGAGCGATAAGCGCCCCATCCTCAAGGCCCGCGAAACACCTAGACTCTTTTGGTCGCCTTCTACGACAGGCAATGCATACCTTAGCACGAGACTACAAGGATAACCATGTTAGATCCTAGAGAAACATTTTGCTGTGTACAAAATTTGTGATATGGCAGCGTTGCGACGAGATAATTCAGTAAGTAAAAAGTCCTCTTAAAACTTCAGCCGGTATGCCAGCCCTGCTGTGTTCTAAGTAATTTCATTTACAATTTACAAAGGTACAAGAAAGCATGTTTCTGCGCTCGGTAACTTTTGTTCCACCGCCGGAAGTAAAGCCGGGCTTAGCCTTTCCTTACGAAATTATTTCCTTGGCTGTGTATTTATTCATTTCGGTCGACTTTTGTATGAGTTACAGAAAGTAGAGTCGTAGTTGAGGTTTTTCAATAAAATGCACGGCGACGGGCGAGTTCGCTCGGTTTTACCAAGAGGGGTCAAGCACACCGCTTCACTTGACTTGCAAATTTCCGATGTGGAATTCGCAGTTTAACTTTTTTTTTTAATAAACGTAATATTAAATCCTTCGGATATATTTAATATTACAGAGCAATTATTAAATTTATATTAAGCGTCAATAAAAGTCATTCGTGGCCATTGGTTATTATTCTTTAGCAAATAGAAGTACAAATTTATCTCTTGTAAGCAATGAGACAAACCGGATGTTTACCTGATAGTATAATAAGTGATGCAGTAATGAAAAATGATATACACTGCAAGACATTGTCCCAGTCGCCTTAAGACATAAAATATTGTCTCTTTACCCCAGTGATTTCACTAGGTACACAATCCTTCAAATTATATCAAAGTAAAGATTGCACACTACCGCTTTGGTTGCAGAAATAAATATTGCGTTAGTCTTACCTAGACCGTCCCCGGAAACAGAGACCAGACCAGTAAGTTGCATAAAATTACAGTCAATTTAACACTTTTTTCAAGCATTTAACGTGTCTTATATTTAAGCAGACTAATCGTGTGATAACCATAACAAACGGTCGATTCGTATGCGACACATATAACATTTGCGACCGTCTAGGTAGGTAACCAAAGCAGCTCCTATTTCTGCCGCCGACCAGTACTCCGTGTTCCGGTTTGAATCGCGTTGTAGCTACGGTAATTAAATGAGTAAAGAGACTTAAAATATTATGTCTTAGTCAACGAGCGCAATGTGGTGCTGTATATGTCATACTGAATTGTGTCACGTTGTTATGGGCAGACGTATCACTTACCATCAGGTGAACTTCCCGGTCGTCTCGTCGCTTATTTGAATAAAAAAAAAAAGCCTGAATCGAAATTTTTTTATGGCGTGTCACATATCAACAAAGTTATAATTATTTGTTTAATATTAAATACCATTAAAGAATATTGAAACAATGTATTTAAACGTCTTCGATGTGTATATTTGTTAACCATAGTACGTATATTACATAATTATTAATTATTTAGCTTAAGCTATAATATTATTATTAATCACCAATTATACCATTATGAGAAACAAGTATTTGAATTGTGGAAAAATTTATCTTTGAAGATGCGTGTGATTAAAAGTGAGCTCGCGTGTCAGTAGTAACTCGCGTGTCATAGGTTCACTATCATTGGCCCAAGTAGTTGATCAGCATGTATGTGCTAGCTGTTCTCCTCCGCTTAGCTCGTCGCAAATGAAATTAAATTTGAAATTTAACTTGAAACTTGTGAGAAATATTCCAGTCGAACCTGGAGCCTTTTCTCCTTAGTAACAATATCAACGCAACTCTCTTTGAGGAAAAAATTTTGTGATTCTTCATCAATTCTTAGCTGACCTCTAAATCGCAAAAGCAATATTTCTACCAAATTTTGGGTCTTTACATCTAATAGTTTCAGAGATCTCTTGACGAGTTAATGAATATCTGGATATCTCCTATAACAAAGGTCTCCTCCAATGATTCCCACATCGATCGGGTAGGAATTCATATGGGGAATTTGGGCTATTTCGCACCACACTGGCTCAATGCGGGTTGTTAGGAGCCAGAGCCTCGATTGTTGATTAGCAGAGTGCACCACGGGCAGGTGAGATTGGTTTGGATCCCGTGAGATTTTGTGCGGGAACTCTTACACGCTGTTTATATAGATATATGTATAGTTGTGGTTATATCAGCAAGTCACAGTACAATAAAACTGGAGTAAATTTTGAGAGAATTGAAATTCGATATATACTCGTCCATAGTTACAAAAAGTATATACAATAGCGTTGCTCTGTGTTAATTTTATTAACTGCCGGCTGAAAGTTTGCGTCGGCAGCGCGTACCGGGAATCCCGTAAATATTCCGATTTCAAGCACTCTTGAAGTTCAGGTTTTACAGTCTTTCATTACAGTTTGAATACAGAGTATAAGGGGGGCAAAAATACGGGAAAAATGCGAATTCTATTTTCGAGTGGTCGTTTTATCAGAAGTTTGAAGCACATTCGGATTTTTTATGTTTTTTTCCTTTATTTCTCCATTTATAAAACTTTAAGGTCTAATTACAGGGCAATAAGCACATTAATCATAATCGAGTTTCTATTATATTTATACCTGTACATAAATCTATTTCTGTATAATATTTACTTTTAATAATGGGACATTATTTACATTTTTGTATACACGAAGTAACAAAAGTAGCTCGCTGGCCTAATGGTTAGAGCGAGCGGCTTCCATTCTGAAGGTCGCGAGTTCAAACCTCGGCATGTACCAATGACTTAATATTTAAGTTATGTACATTTGTAGACTTTAGTTACAACAGCGGGATACAAACGGTGAAGGAAAACATCGTAAGGAAACCCGCACATGAATTAGAATTTATTCTAAGGTATGTGTGAAGTCACCAACCGCATTGGGCCAGCGTGGTGGCTATGGCCCAATCGCCCTCATATTGAGGGTAGGCCTGTGCCCCAGCAGTGGGGACGTAAATGGGCTGTTTTTACTACTACTACATACTACTATACACGAAGTTATCTTCTGTACTGAGAAGATTGATCTACCCATGTCTAATATTACAACATCTAACTATGAAGATTTGTTAGTAATAATAGAAAAGCATTTTTTTTTGTTATATGGTATAGGTTAGTTTATATCTTTCCAAGATACTCATAAAAGAACATGTTTAGATAATATTATAACAAAGGAAAAATTAAGGTTTTCTTTTTCATTGTTTTATAACATTAAGATTATTGTACGCAGGGATTATATCTATAAAGTATATCTTTAGAGATACACAATGGAAGATAAATGTTTATAATGTATGTCAGAGGGAAGTATGCGTAACAATTTCATCACATTTACTTTCTACTTTATTGTTGTATAACATAACTTATAATATCGGTTCGAAATTATATGACGTATTTAACTATACGTTGAAAATAACCATAGATTTTTACTAATACTGAACCGATGTTTTAAATGTACTAATTATATTGTCTAATGTAACGCAATGTAAAGTAAGATAACACACAATGATAGTATTTTATTATTTTTTTTTTTTTATATTGTAACGCCTTTTTCCCAGTAGGGGTAGGCAGAGGTGAATAAACCACCCACATTTCGCCAGAAGTGGTCAGATTAGGTCCCACGTAACAGGGGGCGAGCCTGTTGCCACTTTATTGGGACCACCACACGCACACACACAAAGATGATATCAGTGTGCGGGTTTCCTCACGATGTTTTCCTTCACCGTTTTTGTATCTCGCTGTTGTAACTAAAGTTCACAAATGTACATAACTTAAATATTAAGTCATTGGTACATGCCGAGGTTTGAACCCGCGACCTTCGGAATGAAAGCCGCACGCTCTAACCATTAGGCCAGCGAGCTACTCGTATTTTTAGTACGTATTTTTTTCCCAAAGGATTTTTTTGTAATTATAATATGGTTACATTAAATATTGTTCAATTGTATGATAACGTCGTTATTAAGGCCCGTCTGCTAGAATTGCTGCTAGTGAATAATGGAACAGTTATCAATGCCAAATTAATGAACTTACAAGCTTAACATGGATCTATTTGTTAGTAGTGAGAAAAGTATGGGTCTTTAGGACATAAGTTGCTAATGCTTTATATTTATAAGAATATTGCGCGTTTAATAAAACTAAAGGTTTGCATTACTAATTTATTTTTTCTTGTCCGAACTACGCGAAATGAGCTTACAGAGTCTTGAAATCTATAAAATATATAAAATTTGTAAAAATTTTATTTTATTAAACGTTAGCTCTGATTAGAGACACCTATGGCCCGGAGGACGGGTTAGTGTAATCGCTAGGGGCAATTGTGGGGAGGTCGGTAAGTAGGACGACGAACTGCGGATCGATGGCGGTGCACCAGCGGGCCGAGTGCATCCATTTACATTTATACCGCTCCCAACTTTCACGATCGCGACATTTACACGGCCTACCTGTTTACGCACTTTTGTACGTACGCCGATGTAAAAGCCCGCCATTACCAACTTCTGTGGCCGTGAACAAACTGTGCTACTTCGTAAAGAATTAAGTAAAATATTGAAGCTTTAATGGTATATATTCATTCTATTATTCAATGAGGCGAGAGAAAAATTTGCCTGAAGGTAAATGATACGCTTGCCCATCGTTTAATGTTAGTCTGATATACACTGTACCACATTGTCCTCATCATCTTTAGGCTTCGGACGTTAAATTTCTTTATACCAGTAATTTCCGCCTCCAGCGCTATTTAAATCGGAACACAATAATGTTTACACACTACTGTATCGCGGCAGAAATAGGAACTGCGGTGGCACCTACCAAGACGGTTTCTGACACAGTAAACACTAAATAACTAGGTTTTTCCTTATATTATATATTAGTGTATGACGTCGATACAAATTAGTGTATGTGGTTATTGAACTTTTGGAAATGTTACAACAGGATACATGTAAGTTATCTGCTGTATTGTGAGAATAAAACTATAAAGGTCCTGTTGTCGAACACAAGACCTACATACACATATATGTTAATATTATGCCCGCATCGGCACTTATTTACCTTAGAAGGAACAGTAAAACGAATACTCACAGATTTTAAAAGAATTATCTTACAAAAAGTGCAAATACATACGTTTTTTAATAAACTCAATCGATTTTTTATAGAAACTTTAAAAGAGGTTTCGTCGTATTGTTTTATGTTTGAATTGTATAATATAATGTAATAAGATTTGTTAAACTGTCAATATTAATGTCACATATATACGTAATAAAGCAATAAATGTACCTTACTGATAGTAAGCTTTTACGATCAGATTATGAGAAACTAATATTAGTTAAAAAAAAATTGAATAACTATAAAGTGGTTATAAAAAGTAATAAAATCAAATTCGACAGTATATATCCTGATAGGAAGAAACCTTCGAAATAAATGTATATAGAACTAGTCAACAGATTATAATGTTGATATTAATACTAAATATGGAAGTAATAGAATATTTAATCAGGTTTAAAAGGGTAAAATAATGTTTTCATTAAAAAAAATAGGCTACCGAAAATTACTGTTTTATTATTAATTACTAAAAAGCAGACATCGCGAAATTTTAAGCTTGATTGGGTATAAAGAAAGGGAATTTATAAAATAGTGAATTTTTATATATCCTAAAAGACTTGCTGCCATCAGTTCGGGATACCTCGACCGACATTAAAAGTGGAGTGGCAGAAAGCTCCCAATTAGCTAGGACTTTGAAGCTATTTCAACGGTAATTGAGAAAAGAAATAAGTTTTAGTGCTCGTTTAGAATTATTGACGAAGGGCTGTTGAGTCCTTTCTGTTAATTTTTTTTTCTTCTCGTGCAATCGAGTTATACTAACAAATGTATCATTTTCAACAACTGAATTATGTGATAGATATTATGATTTAACCTTAAATAATTGGAAAAATACATCGTTAACACTATTCAACGAAATTTATTAAGTTTGCTTGTTCACTGACAGGAGTAGTCAGAACATCAAGCGACATTTCGGCGAGAGGACTTATTAAATTTGCCCAGAGGGCGAGTGCGTGCAAACAATGGTGCTTTATCTCGAACGTAGATAACGTCATGTACCCTCTTCACAATAGTAGTCTGGCTGCAGTCACTCCGTAAGGCGTCACTCGCCAAACTTCGTCTCTAGCTAAATTACACCACCCTCTTCAGCATAAAGGGTTACCACTTTTTGAAAACGATCTCAGGATACCCGTGTAATAAAATTGCTACTTAAAATATTATTTTTAAATTTATATGACTATTAACTGTAATAAAAATACTTAATTATTTAGACTTAATACCATAACAGCCAATTTACGTCCCCACAGCTGGGGCACAGGCCTACCCTCAATATGAGGACGATTGGGCCATAGTCACCACGCTGGCCCAAAGCGGGTTAGTGACTTCTTCGCACACACCTTAGAATAAATTCTAAGTCATGTGCAGGTTTCCTCACGATGTTTTCCTTCACCGTTTGTATTTCGTTGTTGTAACTAAAGTCCACAAATGTACTTAACTTAATATTAAAGTAAAAGGTACATGCCGAGATTCGAACCTGAGACCTTCGGAATGAAGGCCGCACGCTCTTTTATTTACTTATTTAGACTAGATATCATTATATAAATCAATGTTTTCATTTCCTCTTATAGTTAACCGTACTGAATTTAAAGTAATATATACAATGTAGATACAATGTTATCTTAACTCTTTCATTTCTATCTTAAAACTTAGTTTTGTATATAAATGCTACTCACCGACCAAGTCGCCGCGGTATATGTGTGAGGTATCCACATCTTGGATTTCGCCATCGGAACCTTCAACCTGTCAACAATGAAAAAAATGTTCACTGTGCTATTGTCAAGATTACGATTCACTAAAATCGTAGGAAATTAGTCTTTTTATATACTCGTAAGTATATAAACAAATGTAACAATAGTCAAAACTAGTCTGAACATAAAACGACGAGTCTGCTTCATTCTTTGATTTTTACAAGTACGGCGCAACGAACTTTTTATTTTGGGGGATTTGAGGGAGACAGGCCCCTCGGGCCTTTGTTTTGCCCTTTTTCTTTAGCCATGCTTTTTTTAATAAGCGGAAGCGGATGCAATGTTTTATTGTTCCATTGGGGAAGCAACTTTTCGATTCGCTCAAACCTTTTTGCTGGCGGTAAGTCTGCCTCGTAATTGAAAATAATGATTTTAATGGGTGCAGAACAATTTTCATCTAAAACTCATGTTATATAAATTTGTTTATGTATAAAAAATATAGTATATGTATCATAAATATTTAACAAGTACGAAAAAATGATATAAACTAACAAATTATGTTAGTCAAGGTTACCGTGCATATTGTGATTTGAAAATTCATCCTAGTAAGCTATTAATAAAAATCCCAAGATTGCACATTAAAGTCCTAAAAATAATAATAAACGTTAATAATTTAAAGTGAATACATGATAAATGTCATTGACATCCGAATTTGTCATATTAATCAGCTAATCTTCCGGTTAGAACTGATAACTTTTTTTATTGTTCAGAAATCCTACATGGGATATCCATCCTTCCACTGTGGGGTGGTGACTTACTTTGTTATTAGGTGAGAAACTTCTGTAGACACCCAGCTTCTACGGAGAAGACAAAGGTATATGGAGTTTACCCATTAAAACCCCTTTGGTAGACATCCTAGGTGCGTTATGGGGTGTCCTCGGGGTCTGATAGGCACAGATTAGAACGCTTTAAGACTTCCTAGTACTATGCCTAAGCACGTTTATGGGAAGGCCGTAACCTTTCTCGGCATCCTAGCTTTGCTACGTCACCAACTCGTCTTTTTCGTCCATCCTGAACGCGCTTAGTGGGCGATGAAAGGCACCCCCATAAACTCGAAAAAAAAATTAGCCGCCTTCTATGACAGGCAGGGCTTAATCCTATTCTTAACACCCCGAGGCTACATGGTAAAACCTTTACGGTAGAACTTCTTTACCTTAAGATCTCGACTGAAGGCGGAGAGGTCCCTCTTCAGCCGCAAATGGAATTGGCGGCCGTGTGCGTTGAATGCGATGCGGAGGTTAGGCGGCACCAGCGAGCGGCGCGTGCGCCTGTGCTCCGCGTGAATCGCGCTCGATTCGTATTGCAACAGCTCGTAGTGCTCGACGTAGTCGCTCAAACGCCGGGAAGCTGAAATAATACAAACGATCTGATAAATATATCATGAGACGACGATCCATCTCTAAAAATATTAACAGTCACTACCCACAAAAATACACCAAACTGAATTTTGGAATACTGTTGAAATTATTTCTTATACAAGAGGTGCTCTAAGGTTCCATTAAAATCTGAAAATTCTAATATGACCTAGTGTAAAGTCATCCACTTTTTAATATCATTAAAATTCTTATATAATAGGGGGACCGGAAAGTAATGTCGTTTCTGCGCATGCCAATACTTGATTGTCATTTGTCAGCTCATTGTTTTGTTCAGAGGCGTACCAAAGACATTGTGAGGTTATAGTGATTTCTTTACTTATAGACAATTGAATTACAATTTTTTTTTGTAATTTTGGGTAAAATGGCCAGCCAAATACCAGAAGAGGTACACATCCGGCATTGCATGCTCTTTGAGTTTCGCAAGGGAAATAACGCAACAGTTGCTACCAAAAACATTTGCGATGTTTATCCAAATGCACTGGACATTCGTAAATGCCAAAGGTGGTTTTCCAAGTTCAAATCGGGTAATTTTGATCTTTCCGACTCGTATCGATCAGGAAGACCATCAGCGTTAGACAACGACGTGTTAAGGGCGGAAGTGGAAGCAAATCCGTGTCAGACGATCGAGGAATTGTCAAACAGTCTCAACAAACCTTGGTCGACCATCCAAGAACATTTGAAGCAGATTGGAAAAGTAAGCAGAGCAGGTGTTTGGGTCCCGCATAATCTGTCCGAACAGAATAAGGCTAACCGATCAATCACATGCAACTTATTGCTTCAACGACACAACACAGAAGCGTTTTTTGATCGCTTGATCACAGGAGATGAGAAATGGGTCCTGTATGATAACCCAAAACGCAAAAGGCAGTGGCTCTCTCCAAATGAAATCCCTCGGAGTACTGCTAAGCCAGGTTTACACCCCAAAAAAGCGCTTTTGTGTGTTTGGTGGAGTATTCGCGGCATTGTTCATTTTGAATTACTGAAACCTGGAGAAACTGTTACTGCAGACCTCTACAGCGAATAATTGCAGCGAGTCAATCAATCTTTAATTGAAAAGTGGCCAGCGATTGTCAACCGAAAAGGCGTCATTCTCCAACATGACAATGCAAGACCGCACTGCGCAAGGCGAACTCTAGAAAAAATTAATGAATTGGGGTGGGAGGTGCTGCCTCATCCACCATATTCGCCCGATGTTGCACCATCGGATTTCCACTTATTCCGAGCGCTGCAACACTTTTTAAGTGGCAAAACATTTGCAAATTTGGATGATATCCAAAATGCCATCTCTAGATATTTTGCCGAAAAACCAATTAATTTTTATCGATCAGGGATTGAAAATTTACTCACTAGATGGCAAAAGGTTATTGACAATGATGGGGAATACATCATTGATTAAAAATAAAGACTCGTTAAAAATGTATGTGTTTGTATTTAGCGTAAGAAAACGACATTACTTTCCGGTCCCCCTAATATATAGGTTCCAAAGACATACGTCTTTGACTTTATTTTCTATATTATTATTCTATATAAACTTAATTTGTTAATGAACAGATTACTTTTTTGTTTATATTAAATATTTCAATCTCTTCAACTATAATAATTTTATTTTATCTCAGAATATTATTATCGGTTGTGTAATATCATATATCATCAAATCAAATATCATACTGTGAATATGATTATATTACTTATATAAACAATTTACGTCCTCACTGCTGGAGCACAGGTCTACCCTCAAAATGAGGGCGATGGGCCATAGTCACCGCGCGGGCCCAATGCGGATTGGTGACTTCACACACAGCTTAGAATAAATTCTAATTCATGTGCACGTTTCCTCCCATTGTTTCCCTTCATCGTTTGTATTTCATTGTTGTAATTAAAGTTCACAAATGTACATAACTTAAACATTAGTCATTGGTACATGCCGAAATTCGAACTCCCGACCTTCGGAATGAAGGCTTTAACCACTAGGCCAGCGAACTACCTATATATATATATATCCAAGAAAGTAGACTTTATAGATTTTTGTGCAGAAAGTCCCTAGGCATGGGTTTAAATTGCAATAAAAGGATTATAATATTCCTTGATCGAATAAAGAAATTAGATACCGCTGAGAAGATTTCTGTTTAAAGTACGGCTTAGGTTGAACTATATAAGTAAAACATCTGCCATTTTAAATAACATATCTAGGGTATACTACACATATCTAGAGTATCTATAGGTCTAGTTTAATAAACTCAATACACAAAGAAAGTGCCTGATTTTGTGAAGTTATTATTTTAATCGTTAAAGATATTTGTTGTGACCAAATTTTTAGTATGTGTTTTGTTCGCTTATAAAAAGTACTATTATTTTATTATGTTAAAAGTAATAATTTAACAACGAAGAGTGTGAACAGACTGCTTTACGGAATACAATGAAAAACTATTGAGCAATTGTTAGAGTGCAATTGGATGTAGTGCGATAAAAAATAGGTTTAGGAATTGAAACGGATCGTATTTTCTATTCAAGTAGGCCAATTCGAGAGGCACTAAATCTTAATTCCACTCCGGCGGCGTTGTGCGAACGCTTCTGTGCTGCCCTCGATTAATGGCGGCTCCGCTGTTTTTTTTTACAGCCCCGTGAATAAAAAGTAAAAAGGAAAATCATCGATAAATTGCAGATAACGTTTAATACTTCGTATCACTTTGTTGAACTGATTTAATTAAGGTATATTACAAAGGTTTGTTTCTGTTCGTGATTGACTTTAACAATGCTTTGTTAATTTTATACTTTGATCAAAAAGAATTGTTTACGTTTTCTTAACAAATCGTGTAATATTAAAAACAAGTTTACGATATCTCTATTGACTTCAAATAAATACGGTTCTTTTTATTTGTTGACTTATCCATCTCCATAGAAAATATTGTATAAAAAAAATAATAAGTTAATATAAAAAATCATTATCAATAAAAGAAGTAGCTCGCTGGCCTAATGGTTAGAACGTGCGGCTTTCATTCCGAAGGTCGCGGGTTCGAATCTCGGTATGTACCAATGACTTTAATATTTAAGTTATGTACATTCGTGGACTTTAGTTACAACAGCGAGATACAAACAGTGAAGGAAAACATCGTGAGGAAACCTGCACATGACATAGAATTTATTCTAAGGTGTGTGTGAAGTCACCAACCCGCATTAGACCAGCGTGGTGACTAAGGCCCAATCGCCCTCATATTGAGGGTAGGCCTGTGCCCCAGCAGTGGGGACGTAAATGGGCTGTTATTATTATATATTATATCAATAAAAACCGTTTTGTCATATCAATGGTAACACTATCACTAGACAAAGTAAATGTAATAAATAACATACTTCCGGTGTAATCCCGTTCATGTTACGAACTACACCAGCTTATAATAAAAGTTTTGTTTCACATATCAAATAACCTGTTACATTGCTACCACATCAGAATTTTTTTTAAAAAAACTATCTATATGTTTAATAGATATATTTTATATATTATGACCATCATACGATGGTATTTCATTATTTCATATATTTTTTTTATTTCATTGTTATTTTATCTACAGAAGCAAACAAAGAAGAGGAAATAGAAAATAAAGAATAAGACCAAACCGACTATCTATAACAACTGTTACTCTAACAACTGCATAAATAATAAGATATTAAAATTTTATAGAAATTAATTAGAAATAAAAAGATGAAGTATCTATGGTATTAAAAAAAAATAAGCCTATAACAATCTACAATTCATTCCGCGTCGAATGATCACGACCGATTCCCGTGTCGATACGTTCACTAGTTTTCACGTGATTGGCGAACAAAAAAACACCGTTTTCATTATAAATATATAGATAGATAGATATAAATATTTATATGAAAGAACCAGGACGATACTTGTGGTGTGTTCAGAAAAGTTTGAACCGGTAGTAGGATAAATTTGCCGGTGGCTGCCGATGGGCGAGGGGCGGTGGTCGCGGCGACCGTGGCAACCACAGGTCCCGTACTCGCCGTTAACCGCGTCCGCTCAACAACTACAATTCAAATATTCGATTTTCCGGTCGAAAATATGTTTTTTCGCATCATTAAACCATGCTAAGGGCACAACTAAAGTATGAAAATCTTTAACTTCTAAGACTAATTATCGAATTAATGTAAATTTATTAAGTTAATGACGATGCTTTGAGCCTAACTTTGTCCGGAGCTCGACAATTTATTCTACTCGTATATCGATTAAGTTTTAGTTACTCTAGTTCACATTAGTATTAATTTAATTAATTGATTTGCGATGCAACACCGCGTCGATTACCAATGGATATATATCAGACTATTCCGTAATTCAACAATATTAATATGGTTAGGTCAAACTCTGTGAGAAGCCTGCGTTATAACAAAGTCCTAAGAAAAACTTAGACCTTGTAAGTTTAGAAGTATAATTACAAAATAAAATAGATTGATTACAGTTAACATTTTTTATCAATACTGGATGTATATACGAATGATATTGAATCATAAATAATTTATACACAAACGCATTGCCATGTTGTGGAGTTAAGACTTATGTGCGTAGGGTCAACGACTAATAATAGATCCGGGCGTCTACAAGGGAAATGGGCCATATGAAGCGTCTTGCAGCTATGCAAGTGTGCACCACGTGCCCGCCTTTTTATCTATAAATACATTATACCATACAATGCATTTCACGCCTAGTTTGTAAAGAAAACATTACTCTATGCCAATTGTCTTTTAATAATAAATATTGTAGTTATCATTAGTTACATTAACAGTTACAGACTGTATATAAAAAAAATTATAATTACTATACAAATGATGGTAAGGTTTTTATGTTTCTTCTTTTATAAAGAAAAAAGATTAGAAATGAAAGCACATTTCGTTCGAGTGATTTTGTACAGTATGCCTCTGAAGAAATTACGTTTAGGTAATATTCTGTATCATCATCATTATCATCAGATGATAGACGTTCACTGCTGGACGTAGGCCTCTCTCAAAAATCTCTACACCGATTGGTTCCGCGGTGACCGCATCCAGCGATTTCCTGCGACCTTCAACCAAATCTCCGGTTCACCTTGTGGGGGCCTCCTCCTAGCACTATGCTACGGGTCCCCCACTCGGAATCCTTACTACTCCATCGGGCCTTAGTTCTTCGAGCTGCGTGGCCCGTCCATTACTCCTTACGTCTAGCTATCGTTTGAGCAATGTCGATGACCTTAGTTCTGCGAATTTCCTTATTTCAGATTTGACCGCGCAAAGAAACTACGAGAAATGTGCTCTCCATTGCCCTTTGGGTGAATAGTCTTTTTAAGGCTCGTTGAAGAGGCCGAGTCTCGTTTCCGTAAGTAATTTTTTAAATATAACTAAATATTTTATTGTGATAAGGAAGCATCATTTTATTTAATTTTTAATACACGTTTAATTAAAAAAACGTCACATTACCAATATTTAGATATCTGTTGATTATACATTTATACTGGTACTTACATTTACTTTTAGTAATAGCGTGTCATTTTATACAAAAAAGTGCTTTATTTTAATCATAGTAGACGGAGCGTAACAGATTTAAGTGGATTTCTGTCGCTTTTCATTTTTTGTTGAAACTAAATAATGAAATATATTATAAAAAAAAAACTAAAGTAAAACACGAAGTGAACCACTGAAAATATAATAAAAAAAAAACTTTACTTCGTAAAGGGTGTCTGGCAGCAGATTTATATTTTAAAAAACGAATATCTCAATAAGTTATAAACAGTGCGGGGGGAAGGTGGTGTCATTAGAATCACCGATCGTGCGGATTTCTTAGTCACGATGTCGCAGTGGTCGGGTGAGCATCGCGCGTTCGCTATTGAAGCATTTTTCAAGAGTAACGATTCTACGTACTCGCTCGCCGACAGTTTTGTTCACATTTCAATATTCGACGGATAGGCGATGGGCCGAGTGTGAATTTAATTCGTTCGTGGGTGGAGAGGTTCCGCGCAACTGCTTCGGCTATGAACACACCACGGCCAGGACCTAGTCGATCGTCAAGGACCCCCGAAAACATTGAACTGGTTGAACGCAGTTTACGTGAAAATGCACGACTTTCGATACGGAAAAGGGCAGCTTCACTGGGACTTCCAAGAGCAATTGTGCATGAAATTTTGAAAAAGGTTTGAAGTTTCATCCTTTTAAAATTCAAATAATTCAAGAATTGAAAAAAAATTACTTTGCGTCACGCAAATTTTTTTGTGAAACCATGTTGGAGCGTTTTCGCACTGTGAATTCCATTTTTTGGAGCGACGAGGCTCATTTTCACTTAAACGGATACGTAAACAAGCAAAATTGCCGTTACTGGGCTCTCAGAACCCGCAATCCTCGACTGAAGCACCAAAAACCATTACATTGCCCAAGGGTAACTGTTTGGTGCGCTTTATCCACGAATGGGATAATCGGACCATTTGTTTTTGAAAATGCACGGGGCCAAGCGACGAATGTCAATGGTGAGAATTATCGGCTCATGATTTCGAATTTCTTTTTGCCGAACCTGCGAGCTCATTCATCATTCTCATCACACACGTGGTTTTAACAGGATGGTGCGACCGCACACACGGCCAGAGCTTCGATGGATTTGTTGCGAGAAAATCTCCCTCAAAAACTGATTAGTCGCTTTGGGGACATCCCGTGGCCACCGAGGTCACCCGACCTAACTCCAATGGATTTTTTTTGTGGGGCTACCTCAAAGATAGAGTTTACACCAACAATCCGCGAACTGTTGTGGACTTAAAAGAAAATATTCGGCGAGAAATCAGCGCAATTGAACCAAGTTTACTGCAGCGTGTGGCACGGAATACGAGGCACCGTTTCGAACAGTGTGTGCAACAGGATGGAAGACATTTGGATGACATTATCTTTAAAAAATGAAATCCGCATTTGTACTATATCTTTTAATACTTTTAGTAAAATTATATGTCAAACATATTATTTTTTATTTAAATTTGAAAACATAAATCTGCCACCAGACACCCTGTATAATGACAGTATATTATAACAATCCAATGAAGAAACAGTAATAGTGTTTAATACTGTCCAACCTCAATTCTTTTATGATTTAAAACATAGCTTGATGTATTAAATAGTATACATTCATGAAAAAAGAGGTATTAATTTTAATACAATACGTTTTTTATTCGATTAAGTGATGAGACGAGCAGCAGGTTCGTGCAACTTGATGATAAATGATTGTCCTGCCCTTAACAACGTAAAGTTAAGATGCTATATACTGCACCACTTTGCGCTCGTCGCCTTTAGACATAAGATGTTATATCTCGTTACTTTAGTGATTTCACTAGCTTCATCCCTGTGAAATTGGACTCTACGATTTGGAAGCAGAAATAGGCGCTGCGGTGATACCTATCTAAACGGTCATATTTTACGTCATCATCAGCCGACAGACCTCCCTCAAAGATCTCCACACAATCGTTAGTAGAGGTTCATTTGGAGAGATCTGGGCCATATCCCAACACGCTGGCCTAAAGCGGTAGGATGCATACTATATATAGTGCAATGAACTTTGGTTATTGTTAAAAATGATTACTATTAAACAATTCTACGAAAACTCGGAATCTAGAAACATTTAAAAAACGGTTAAAACCTCTGTGGACTAATATTTTGTAGTAGTTAGTATATTTCAAAAACATTACGGTTCAGTAGTTGTCAATGTTTATTTTATCCGTTATGTGAACCAGTTGAATCTCAATTATTTTCACTTGTCTACAACTATATTAAGATTTACCTAATTTAAAGCTTACATTTATTGTTGGTAGAAAAAATTTGTTATATAATTCGTGACGTCGGTAACACGAGGTGAGGTGACTTGCATTAAGTTCTGCATAAAATTTCCGCTGACAAAAGTTCGAAAAAGTGTAACCGGGCTTAGCGCTAAAATCCCTCTTGAAAAATTGAAACTCAGAATATCTTGAGAATTCCTTTGTTAAAGTATTACTTCACCGTTTGTAAATCCGTAGCAGGAAATATTTTAGTATGAAAATTGAGAACATTAATTTAAATAATTTTTTTCAACGAAGCAGGATTATGGTTAGTGATACTACACCTGTTCATAACCACGCGACACCACATTGGACGACATTACACCACATCTTACAGCACCACATTATCTTCATTGCTTTATTTTTTTTTTATATTGTCACGCCCAGTTTGCCAGTAGGAGAAGGCAGAGGTGAATAAACACCCACTTTTCGCCAGATGTGGTCATATTAGGTCCCATGTAACAGGGGACGAGCCTGTTGCCACTTTATTGGATCAACCACACACACACAAAGATAATTTCAGTGTGCGGGTTTCCTCACGATGTTTTCCTTCACCGTTTGTATCTCGCTATTGTAATTAAAGTTCACAAATGTACGTGAGATATTAACACTACTACATGAGATATTAATTTTCATTACCCCGGTATTTTCCTTAGCTATACGCCCTTAAAACCGTAGCAAACTACTGTTTAACGACAGAAATAGAAACTGCAGTGGTAGTCAACCGTAATAGACGGTTCCGGCAACAGACATTTATTTATTAAATTATGTGACGAGACGAGCAGGATCTGATGATAAGTGATACGCCTGCCCATAACAACGTGGCATTAGTCAGGATGATATATACTGCACCATATTACGCTCCTTGCTTGAGACGTAAGATGTTGAGAGTCTCAGTACCGCAGTAATGTTTGCACACTACTGTTTAGCGGCAGATACAGTAGCTGTTTTGGTACCTACCACCAGAAAATATCAAATCATGACAAGATTTGTTTTTCTGTAATATAAATGCGAATGAGTTTTGATATTGATGCGTTTTTTATATAAATAGCGTTTACGACGCTTTTAAAAAGAAAACTGTTAACTATCACAAATCTTGTAAATTTTAATAAAACAGTTTTCTCACTTTTCACGTTTCACACTAAAATAGTTGCCAGCGAGACGGAAAATTGCTAATATTACTAACCGTTATATTGTATTACACAATAAATTTATTATGTACAAAACGAGGATGTATTAGGAAAGCACCGCGCGTAACTCTTGGAATATTAGTACCTAATATTGTAAGTAGTGGCGATGAAAGAAGGCAATGGACATCAAAGTAGAGAAACGGTCATTAAAGGGATGTTAGATAACGCAGGTGATGGGTGCGGGGTGTTCCGGGTCACGTCAGTGAAGCAGAGGCGAATAAGTTATGGTGCAGCTGCGGAGTGCAATCTGAATGCTGCTCGGAGCGGGCCGGAGCAGGCCGGCGCGGGCCGGAGTGGGACGTGCTCGATTTATTCAGAAATCCCGTTGAAATAGATTCCCGGATGTCCCTCTCTGTATACAAAACTAAACCCATTTTTATTCCAGTTACATTCAATGCAAATAGTATAAAGTAAAGCGAAATTTATTATTTTAAATCTAAATGGCTTTAACATAGTTTATACTTAAGTATCTCTCTTTAGGGTTGGTCTCTGGTCAACGTTAGGGTTGCTGTATGAAGCAGACGATAGCTCCCCCCGGTTTCTGTCCAAAGAGTCTCTTGAGAGAATAAATTTCAAGTTGTTGGGGAACCGCACGAATTTTAGCCATTGGTTTTACCAACAAATATGTATTTTTTTTTTGAGAACGAGCATTTAATGCTTGTGTAGTGATAAATTCTATTAATAAGAAAATTGTGTTTGATCGAACTTTGACTTACAAAATTGATGATATTGTTTAATGAAAATAACATACGAGTAGTAACATTTGATTACATATCTCCGGGCTCTTTTAATCGCCATAAGAAAGACTGTGGCTATAAACAATTCTGGTATTTATCCGATGATGTTAAGTTTGATCTATTAAAGCCACCGTAACACACAGAAATAACTCCGCACAAGCGTACAAACATGGAAGAGAGTTTCCCCGTTTTATAGCCAATAGTAAGGTGAAAACAGTTTACCCACACTGTTTCATAAATTGTAACGAGAATAGAAAAAGCAACAAAGCCGTTTAAATATTTATAAATAACTGTTAACTCTTGATGCCTTTTTAAATAAACCGATAACTAAATATGTTAAAAATAACAAAAACACATTTTATAGATTGTATAATACTCTATAATTATTTAACCTTAAAATTTTAATGAAAACACGATTTGCCTGTTTAATCAGAGTGGTTAACACCGATTGTTAATTCAAGGTTTGTATCATTAGGTTAACAACATGGTTAATTACAATAGGAAAATATATCAGTACAAATCAGAAAACAATGAATCATAGCATCCATCAAACTAATGAAAAAATGTAACTCGGCATGATATCATTAATCAAGAATAATTAGCCTTATAGAGCATGTATTACACAACTAATAATAAAATGATTTATTGGTAACTGTTTATTGTATGAAAAGAAAGAGTAACTTTTTATATTATAATATTTTCTTCAATCAACTAAGTCTTATAAAATTTTGTCTCGTAAGATGTGAATACAAAATGTTTCCAGTTTTAATATATAAATAAACACAAAACCAGTTAATTATTATAGTTTTATTACCTGACGTGACTAGTGAAGTATTTGATTAAAAACCTCTCCAATCTTTAATGTCTAGAAGGAATCAGTTTATAATTCTCAAATAAACCACTCACCTATGTTTTCATAAATTTATATGTAATCTTTTGAACTATGTCGGTGACCTTAGTTACGCTGATCTCCTCATTTCTAATTCGATAAGCAGGGAAACCCCGAGCATAGCCCTTTCCATTGCTCAGTGCGACTTGCAGCTTTTTCACAAGACCCACTGACCTATGTCCAGCAGTGGACATTTGTCAGTGATAATATATTACTCTAACCACTAATACATACAGCAGATCATTTAACAAAACAGAGATTGTCGTTTCAGAAAAGCCAATAAAATTATGCTCAATTATGACTGTTTTCTCTTATACAACAATATAAATATACCGAGACATAATGATTTTTTTATTTGACATGGTACATTATCATATATTTTTATTTAACCTCGAAACTAGCAGGATGTGGTGACGACTTTATGGTGTGTGACGTGCCCACCCTACTTATAACAATGCGTCTTTAGTTAGGATGATATACATTGCACCATACTGTCTATATATATTATTGTCTAATTTAGAAAAATCTTCAAAACTGATGCCCTGCTTCTAGGGAGGGAGAGATAGATTTAAGTGGGATTTGCATCTATTAAAACCCTATCGGTGGTCTTTCGTAGTGTTCTTCAAACAGTCCCGGGATCAAGTACGGATCACAGCAATTCCTCTGCATTGCGCTTAAGTCCCGCAGAGTACGATATCCTTCCCCAGCACCCTCTCTTTATTACGACAAGCTAGAGACCACCTCATACTTGTCTTTCCTTCTGAGCTTGAATTGTGGACAACGGGGAAACTCGCCTTCAAAGCCCACGACGGCCTAAAAACTATTTTAATTGCCTTCTACAACAGGCAGAGCTTAATTTGTTTTAATATAATTAATGAAATCATCCTCTCACTGTTAATGAAACCTTTTCAATAATTAGTGATGCAGGCAATTAAAAAATCCGATGTAGAGATATTTGCATTAAGGTTTATTTGTACGGCGATTGAGCGGAGGTTTTTTTGCCTTCGGCGCTGTGTCACTGGGTCAGTGGGGCAGGAGTTCCCCGCCCTCTTACCTTCCTCTGCTCCGTGTATAATCACAAAGCCCGACAGCTCTTGCCGCGTCGGCGACCGGTATTTAAAAGCTATTATGGTTCTAACATAATGCGTTTTGATTTATACAAGCTAGACTATCGCCGGACAATGATGAATGTTATTTTGATATGAAAGTTGTGTGTACCGCTGTACGGTAAATAACTATTAAATTACAGCGTGGCTGGTGTTCTGATGGTCTTCAACTGAATAGCACACAAGATATTGAGAATGGCAAATGTATTTTATCAGATGTTTTGCTTTAGTACGCTATTACTACGTTGATATATTGAATCGAAATTTATTCTTTATTGTATGTCAAAGATATTAAATAATTCCTTAGTGTATCAATCTATAATTGTAAATATAATAGTTTATAATTATTATGAGGTACCATCGCAGTGCCTGTTTCTGTCGTCAAACACTACTGTGTTACATTTCGGAGGGCGCTGTAGCTAGTGTAATTACTGGGGTAACAAGACTCAATATCTCATGTCTTAGGCGACGAGCGCAATATGATGCAGTATATCCGTCCTAATTAGCGCCACGTTGTTATAGGCGGGCGGATCACTTACCATCAGATGTACGTACCGCTCATATCGTCGCTTAAATAAAAAAAAGATTATTTTTTTTTTTATATTGTCACGCCTTTTTCCCAGTAGGGGTAGGCAGAGGTGAATAAACCACCCACGTTTCGCCAGATGTGGTCAGATTAGGTCCCATGTAACAGGGGGCGAGCCTGTTGCCACTTTATTGGGACCACCACACACACACACAAAGATGATATCAGTGTGCGGGTTTCCTCACGATGTTTTCCTTCACCGTTTTTGTATCTCGCTGTTGTAACTAAAGTTCACAAATGTACATAACTTAAATATTAAGTCATTGGTACATGCCGAGGTTTGAACCCGCGACCTTCGGAATGAAAGCCGCACGCTCTAACCATTAGGCCAGCGAGCTACTAAAAAAAGATTTATGATGAGATTATTTTAAAACTTAATTAAATCAAGTATTGACCACTTGGCCTACTTTTATATGGAATATAGCTCGAAATAGGGCAAAGTATATGAGCTGTGGAGGTTGAAAAGTTTTTGATAAAAATGTGTAGCATAAATAACTAAAAGTAATTCATACATATTACACATATGTGTTTCTCTATTAATAAATTAAATTTTTACTTTTAGAATGAACACATACGAGAATAAGTAACCTTGGATCGGAAGTTATTCTTACTTTCAGTAACCAACTTATTTCTCTCTTATGTTAATGTTTACATTATTAAGTTATTGTAACTGTATGGAAAAATTATCAGTGTGGGGATGAAGTTGGAGAAATATGTCATAGCATATAAGCTGTCGGCTTAGCGGTGTGAGAAAGTTGGGCCGTAAAAGCTTTAGTAACATAATAACTTACAACACAACGTTATCCACGATTGCTGTAACTGCAAAGTAATGATTTTTATACCACGAGATGAGCCAAACGTTCACCTTTTGGTGAAGGTGTTAACGATGTCTTTAACAATGTGATGCTAGTTAGCACGTTTACTCGACACCAATGACAATGTGGTGCTGCGTCCACATTGTTCAAGTGGTATATTAATATATTTGATTTCACAATGTTAAATAGCATTTCAAAATGATTAACTTTATCGTTAAGCAATCATTGTGGAAGACGGCGAAATCATTAATTTGTAATTAAGTGTGGCAATTGTAAATAAAACAGGAAGTCGTAACTTTCTAATAACGCTTCGTTGGCTATTATTTATATTGCAAAAATATTTAAATCCATATACAAATTGATATAACTCAGGCGTCTGTTTGCAATAACATCCAGTTTTTTTACTTAAAATATCTTATAGTATTGTCACAGTATTTATACTAAAAAAAACTGTTTTTGTCTATTGTGTTTAATCCTAACAACAGGTGGATTGATTTCGAAATGATTTTCCACATTCGATTTGTTTGTGACTAGCAGCGGAGTCATTTGGTCCTGTCGAAAAACTTATGAGAATTTCAAACATTAACAAGTACTAACGTAAATTAAAAGTAAACAGTATAATAATCTAAACATTTGTAATGTAATGGTGTATATGTATATAACACACATGTAAGCACAGTTACTAAACTAGTAATTACTAATTACCGCCAGCAGTGAACCGTAAATGAATCGAATAGCTTAATCGTTAGTTAAACAGAGGTTAATTTTAGGCGTTAGCGGCTGTTCGTTAATGATCCGTACTGATATTAATGTTAATGGGGTTACCAAATATATTTTTCTACGGTACAATAACAATATTACGTATGTAAAATATTATAATATATATAATTACAATTTTTAAACTCTCATCAGTATTAAATTGAAACTAAACGGATGTCTGATAATCATCTGATGGCTGAATAGGTTTTTCGCTAGGCCAAGTTACTTGAGTATTGTCTGCTCTATAGTCACGGGCTATTAACAATAGGTAAGGTACGCCCTTCCAGTCATTGCCTCATTGCCCACTAATTGAGTCCGGGGTGGACGAAAAGTAGTTTGTCTTACCATAGCGAGGGTTCTGGAAAGGGTTACGGCGCTCTCTTGGATATGGTTACGCGTAGTGCAGACACCGTTCATTCCGTAGAAAATCCCGAAGTCCACTAAACGCACTGAGAATGTCAACCGAGGGGGTTTTATTGGGTACAAATCCCATATAACCTTGTCTTCTCACTTGAAGAATGCTATTTTTAGAAGAAATCTCCACCAATTTAAAAAGGCCAAGTTATTCGTGTCACAAGTATCGGGTATTTTTTTTCCAATAAGTAAATTTAAATTAATATATATTAAGTAATTAAGCGCATGATGACCTAGACCTAAAATAAAAACAATACATGCATTTGTGTAAACAACATGTGAAAACACAATTTATTTTCATTGCTATAATGACGACAACAAACATTTTATATAAATAGTAATGATTTCTATTACTGATTGTTGATTCAAGGAATCAGTGTATTTATATATTATGTTACAACAACATACAAACAAGAGGTTAGCGTGGTACGGGCATGTTATGAGGAGAGATGAAGGACATATAACAAAGAAAGTAATAAGAATGAACGTGGATGGTTATAAGGGTAGAGGAAGACCGAAGAAAGTGTGGATGGATTGTGTGAAAGATGGCATGTGTAAGAAGAGTGTGAATTCAGATATGACGGCTGATAGAGGGATATGGAAGAGAAGTACATATTGTGCTGACTCCACGTAGCTGGGAAAAGGGCAGGAGGAAGAAGTTCCAAACATTGTCTACAGATTCTTTATTTTTTTTTTTCAAATAAATGCTTTATATTATATCGAGAGTTGATAAATTTTCGTAAATATTATCACTAATTACCAAAGTAATTATCCTTAAGAACACGACATAATGATATTGAAATCACAACTTTAAGTCTATAAATCATTTCTCTGAATTGAATTACGGAAACGATATAAGAAAAGGGAATGAATGGAAAGCCGGAGCAATGGAGCGACTACATTACTTTATCAAGATATTCGGAAGTTCTACTTCGCGCTTCATTAACATAAAACAGATAAGTATGCCCTAGGCGTATGTACACTACCGTCAAGGTTTCTATCATCGCGTACATTTTAGAAGCTTACATTGGAGTTGCCTTGACCGTTTTCGGACTAACGAATAATCAACCTCATACCTTGGCTATAATTATAAATTGCATGCGAGTGAAACCAGATGTTATTCGATCAATTGATCGATCTTTTAATTTTAGTGCTGTATCTAGAGAATTAAAACTGTTTATGAATAAATAATATAATAATTAGAAAATTCTATACTTATAATAATTTAATTAACTTATACAATGTTTAACTTCCTCCGTAGCACATTGGTTAAACGCTTATCTGATAAAACGGACGTCCCTAATTAGATTTCGGACGTCATGCTGTGGAGTTTAATTGGTGTTAGGATAATTTCGAATGTCTGACTAGGTACTAGAATATTAAAGCATTCCTCTGTTTATGCTGTTAAGCACGCTTCACTATCTTCGACCCAATATCACTTAAAACCATGTAAAATTGAAGTCCAGCGTGTGCCCATTGTAAATAATAAAAACCTTGGATACCAGAAAAAACACAAAATTGTGTCCCATCTCGATTCGAATTCATAATTATATCAATGATACTATAGTGTGAACGAGGCTTTATGAATCACGAGCATTTGATACAATGCGCGACGTTCCTTATTGTTCCCACATTGGATCGGTTCACGCCTACCACAGATTCGTAAACTTATCTTACAGTACTTCAACATCCGCCTTCTTTACAATTGAACTCCGGAAATCTTTCAGTGTTCAGTCGGACTACTTTCAAAATATATATTCTAAAAAAATGTGTTTTTTTATTTGTATGAATATTTTTTTCAGGCCGTAGTTATTGTACTAACTCGAACAACTATAGCAATACAGCGGTTTAGGATGTGTGCACGCACTACAGTTATCATCTTCTCGCGATATGTGATGTGGTCTCGTTATCTTGGCAATACTAGGTCCAGCATTCTTTAAGTCTAGGATACTAGTCTAGAATACTGTAATAACCGAATACTACGGTTAAAAGGAAATAATAGACCAATGTATTTAACGTTGCTAGTATAATTGTCCCTCTGAATGAGAGTACCGTAACGGATTTTGTGTTTCCTGTTTGGAACAACGTCACGACCCAACGGTTAAGAGGGAAAGTCCCAAAGGATTTAAGGATTATTTGTTTGTCTCCCGAGGTTAAGAACTTTGAGCCGCGATTCGCTTTAACTTATGTTGTTCGTGAAGTGCGCATCATGTAGGCCCAATAGACAATTTCCATTAATGACAAACATTAATAGATTAAATATATATATACACACACACATATCTATATATATTATACTACGTAATAATAACGTTGAGATTAACTAAAAACTAAAATTGACTACACGGGAATCGCATAAAACTTTGAATTTGTGCATCCACAAGATTTTTTTTTTTTTAACAAGGTCATCACGAATCAATTGCATTTATAAATATTCCAATCAAGATTTAATTTACTATGAGACGATGTAAATGCTTTATTGAAATAAGTTTGAAAGTACATTAGCCAACATTACTACAATTCTAGTTCACTTTCGAATTCAACTTTCCGCATTTATTAGAAGACAGCATAACAACTATCTTATACTAACAAAATTAGATTTAATTTAATTCATTCCATGTCTTATAAATGGTCTAATCTTATCGCATTAGAAAGAAGTTAATCGCGAAATAAATTTTCACAAATCTAATTTCAGTGCCAATCGTACTCCAATTAAACCGACACAAATCCAACTAGAGAGAACCTGTTGTCTACATCAGATGTATATTCGATTATTTGAAGCCGGAGAAACAAGAGCCCTGTACAACGAACAAAGAAATTTAATTAAGCAGTTAGCTACGAAAGCGCTTTCTTCCGTTAATAGCACAAAACAAGCTGGCGCGAAGGAATAGCCGGAGGTAGACAATCAATTACTAGCTTGCACAGTATAGAAATTTAAAAGAACATTACGCCGTCTGTTGGTTACCGCTTGTTATGCAACATGGCAGGGTCGCTTCCGTTAAATTTGGAAGATTTTAGGGGCGGTAAAGTTACAGCAGCAGTTTTACAAGGGTTGTAGCTAGCCATCATCCATGTTAATTCGCCGCCTTTAATAGCCTTGATGTATTCCAGTAGCAACTGGAAGTTCATGACCAAACATCGCACTTAGTGGCGTTCCTTGGAAAAGGCCTAGGATCAGCAATGGACAGCCGAGAGTTGATAAGATAGAGAGAATGAAGATGATGACTCTGAAATTCATGAGTCTAGGAGAACAAGAGGGGATCTTATTCGACCTCGACGAGGAGGAAAAATGTAGAGTCCTTTTTAGGACTAAGGATACTTTAATACCCAGCAACACTGTAGTATTTCTTAAAGTTTTATATCTTGAAACGACTCCACATTGTAATGTAAAGGTAGGTGGTAAGCTGGCAACATTTACAAATACATTGTAGTTCCAATATAAATCCAGGAACGTTTCAACACAATGTGGAGTAGCAATATAGGCTACGGTGATTGCATGTTAGCTTACCAGGACAATAGCGAATGAAGGACGTATTCTTGAGAAGATAAGTTCACTACACTTTAAGGACCCATAAATAAGCACCGAAGAAGCTCCCTAGAAACGAGTACTATATTTTCTGCTTTGCTACAACCTTTCAGTAACTTATGTGTAACAAAGATTGTATGATGAAATTAATTTTATATAATTTACTATATTAAATGATTACTGAATAATAACATAAATGAATATGAATTGTTTTAAACACGCTTTCAAAGTTTTTATTAATTATTTCATATAACTTCTTAAAGTTCTCTCATAATAATTTGTTAAATATCATCATCATAATTTTTCTGCTCTGTTCCTGGGGGGCTGACACTACTTGACCTACAATTTGAGAGAATAACAAAAATTACTTTTAAAATGATGTAATGTTGATTTAGAATTTACAGTACAAAGCGGGTCAACTGAATACGATCGAGAATTATTCAATAAAGGAATGGTATAAACATCGACAGGACGTAAGCGCTGCAATGCGAGCTAATTGATAAACTGTGTACGGAACCTAACAAATTCGTATCGCGACTGTTGTTCCAATTAAACTCACTAGAAGCCATCATTCAATGTCTTAACATAGATTGCGGCCGAGTCTTCGTAGACAGCATAATAGCAGTTGTTAGTTAAGCTACTAACGGAATACGGAATGTCATACGCTTGAGAAAACGAAAAGGGAAGGTTTTATTAAATATAAAGTTTGAGCACCAGGAAATGTTAAACCTGCGATAAAAATATCAAATAACACAGAAACAATATAGATATGATTAAACAATCTACGATATTTTAAATAGTAATTTTAACACACATACTAATGCCATTATCTTACTGCTTTGTCACTACTTAATGTGGGGTCGGCGAGACATGTAAAATTCATGTGAACCTTCCATGGGAATGTTGTTATTTGCAGAAACGTTACAACGCTCTTCAAACAGGAACACATTATTGTTCGCACACTACTGTGTGGCAACAGAATCTAGATCACAAATATGTCAATGATGTAAATTTTCATTTGATGATCTTAAATTATTAGGAATGTATATAAATTAACGTAAAAGCTTCGAATCGGAATTTTTAAAGTGATTGGGGAATGCCTAAGGCAGCTTCGTTCGCAACATAAAATTTCTAAATATTCTACTGGCTCCCATTCATGTCTGTGGCATCTAAAAAAAATAGGCCGTGACTAAATTATACTTTAAAAAGAGAAAGTTGCGGATTTAAGGGGAAACGAGACGGATGAGGACACGTGCCGGTAATTAAGATCGTTGGGCAGCGAGGGCGGTTGTGTCTGCCTTCCGTAGACTTTATCCCACACCCGACCGGCTGGCTTTCTACAAACCGGCCATTCCCCTCTACAGCGACTTGCGTCGTACTCCAACGCTGAGTGTTTGCTATTAGCGTTAAGCACAACTTAATTTATTATACGCACAATCAAATGAAATGAATGTTAAGCGGCTTCGTCCCACAATATCCCATGTTTACAAGGCGTTTGGCCCCCGCTCAACGCTCATTCCATTGTTGGAGAAACGGCGTTACAAGTTGTGGAAGTTACATAAACATTTCATACACAGAACCCATTTGTAATGAGTCCGAGTGACCTAGTTATCCTGATGTTTAAAATTGTGAATAAATCCAAAAGTAGAAAGATGCTTTATCACATTTTTCAATATAAAAACGGAGCATAGTTATAAAGTAAAATATATTATTTGTACAACTATAGATACATGTTACGGGTCATAAAATAAACTTAACAGTTATATATAATTAGTTAAATTTATTAATTTTATTAGTAATAAAGTAATAACAGCCCATTTACGTCCCCATTGCTGGGGCACAGGCCTACCCTCAATATGAGGGCGATTGGGCCATAGTCACCACGCTGGCTAAATGCGGGTTGGTGACTTCACACATACCTTAGAATAAATTCTAAGTCATGTGCGGATTTCCTCACGATGTTTTCCTTCACCGTTTGTATCTCGCTGTTGTAACTAAAGTCCACAAATGTACATAACTTAAATATTAAAGTCATTGGTACATGCGGAGGTTTGAACCCGCGACCTTCGGAATGAAAGCCGCACGCTCTAACCATTAGGTCAGCGAGCTACTATAGATTTTATTAAAATAGTAAAATTATTGTTAGAATTCAGAATACAGAACATGTTATTTGTTTCTAAATAACTTTGCTAACTCAACTTTAAAGTTATACGTATTTAAAAAAAAATACTGTCTAAAACTTATGTGTAAATCTTTTAAGCATCTAAGTTGATTATTTAAATATTTCTATTGAAAAACAACAAACACGCCTACTCTGAAACTCTCGCATTATATATACGGGATCATTGACCGCTCAATTTACTCGAATGATCCGTATACACCATTTATAAATGTTAAGTCAGTAACAATACAAAAATAGTTAAAATACGTTTAAACTACAACATAAAATGGGAGTGGTACATCATGACGTAGAGAAGAAATTACTAATAAAATCTTTATCTGTAACATAACAAATATAAATTCAGGTCTAATAGGATCTGATTAGTCTCCAAATAACAAACTGTTGTTTTATGGATTACCTACATAATTTATAATTATAAACTAAGGTAATGTAGACACAGTCCATTGCCTATTGAAATTAAACCTGTTTAACAGTTATTTAGTAACCGTGCGTTAAATTGGGGTCGCGTCGAATTACATTGTATAATGTCGCCTGCGCTTAGTTTACTTTGTTGTGTACAGATTATGTCTTAGGTAAAATTTAATAATATTTAATACTACATAACTCAAGATTTCGTATGAAAAAAAGTTAAACAAGCATTGCCAAAACTACGTATGTAATGGATGTATTCAGTAAAATTTATCGTGGCTAGACGCACTCTGGATGGCTGCACCAGTCAATGGCATTGCGCGCTATAAACATGGTTCCGAATTGGAGAAAAGCCATGATAAATATTATGACTGGCCCATTCCAAGTACAGTACATACGACGTGAGTCAATAATAAAAATATGCTTCATTACCTTTTTAACAAGAGGGGGAGCTGTGCCGAGCGGGAAGTGTATAAACTTACACTGTTTATTTTTATTGCAAGATCAAATGCAAGAGAATCAGCTTATTGTGCATAGGAAGCATTATTTAATTAAAAGAAATCTAGAGTGGTACACTAGGGAGGTGGCAAACGGAGAGATAGGGATTCGTCGAATTTTTTTTAATTGATTGAAGTAGGAACGACGAAGCAAAGAAACTGTATAGCAACGCGTTTTATCTCATTCTGTCGTAGCCTAAACCCTATAAATAAATTTATAGTTGTCTCCTTTTCGTTATGGTATTTGTTTCATAAAATCCCCTTCACGCCGTCCCTAAAGAATTGAAGTGATCATCATTATTGATCTATTTATATGATAAACAAGTACTCGGTAATATCCTTAATAATCCTGGTTACCACATAAAGCCACTGATATATTATTTAAATGTGAAAAAACACGAGGGTTTGCCTGAAAATTCAAATAACAATGGCTGAGATGATAAAGCACCAGCATAATAGTCGTTAATGTCTCGGCAGATACCGGCATGTATTGCTCAGTAAATTTTTTTTAATGGATCATGAATCATGCCGGGGCGCTGACGTCACCGCCGGGCAAGGAAAACGAGCAATATCGAGATTGTATCAAAGCCATACCTGCGTTTACATTATTGCCCGGCGTTAGACACAGTTCAATATTCATACTAACATTGCTAAATAAATATAACCGACAAATACAAATCATACTTTTTTCCTTTTCATTTATGTAAATAAATCTTAACAGTTATATCGCAATTTATTAAATACTGAAAAAAGTTAAACTGATGACTACCCACACCTTGTACGTATAATAGGAAATACATGACCACAGTAATAATTCTATATCTTATATTTAGATTTTAAACAGTTTTTTTTTTTATATATAATCATGCCTTTTTCCCAGTAAGGGTAGGCAGAGGTGAATAAACACCCACTTTCGCCAGATGTTGTCAGATTAGGTCCCATGTAACAGGGGGCGAGCCTGTAGCCACTTTATTGGGGCCACCACCACACACACACAAAGATGATTTCAGTGTGCGGGTTTCCTCACGATGTTTTCCTTCACCGTTTGTATCTCGCTGTTGTAACTAAAGTTCACAAATGTACATAACTTAAATATTAAGTCATCGGTACATGCCGAGATTCGGACCTGCGACCTTTGGAATGAAAGCCGCACGCTCTAACCATTAGGCTAGCGAGCTACTTTTTAAACCGTACTAAATAAAAAAACGAACCGGTGGAGGCAAACCGCTGCAGACATCAACTCTAACGCTGACCACGACCCTCAGACATGAGGGAACGACCCTAAACAGAGAGAGAATAAAAAAATATACGTGAAAGTTTTCTTTGTTGACACGGACGTAAATGTAAATTTCTATTCAATAAAGTTTTTAAAAATTTTGGTATTAAAGTATAAGAAACTGTTACTTTTATTCATAGTGAAATTTATGTATATACATTGCGAGGCATAAATATTGTGAATGTATTTAAATTTAATAGTACAATTAATAATTTACAGCCAATGAAAATAACATTAATACTACAATGAATTCGCTTTAATTTCAAACATATCAACAGATTTTAAAACATTTCACCGCATTAATACTGGTATCCTAAATAGTTCCCATTATGGCAAGTTAATGTTCCGAACGAGACCGACGAACGGTACTTAAACTCGATTGCTGGCAACACTGTCCCCGAGTAATAATAGCGCCTCTTTGTATTCGTAAAAAAGGCAACATGAGTCAATAGCAGTGTTATCGTAAGCCGGTGACCGACACGTCCGACGCTGCGCCGGATCTCGATCCATTCACTGCATTTAATCTGGACGACTTTACCCCTCCAAATGGTGTTAGGGTTGTTTCACTGTTGCTATAAGAACTGACAAAGGAAGTTGCTACTGGTTTATGCCATTCTATACTCCATATAACTCTACAGTCATTCTTTCATGAGTATATAGACATCAATTTTTATTGTAATTGTTATATTATAAATGTAACATTATCTATATTTACATACATACATATATATCACGCCTCGTTCCCAGTGGGGTAGGAAGGTAGTTTGGTATCTATATTTCATGTCAGTAATATATTTTTTTTAATATTTGCTAATGGCACCTAAACTAAGCTGCACTTATACCTCGGATTCCAACAGTAGTAACGTGTAGAGGATACATACATATATATCACGCCTCGTTCCCAGTGGGGTAGGCAGAGATATATTATATATATATAATATTCTCTATATATATATATATGTAGAGGATATATTTCTATATATTACTTGTCTATATATACATTTTAGATTGCCTAAGGATTCAACTCTATTATCATAATATGAAAAGCATAGGGAAATCTAAGAGAATCATCATACTTTGAGTTGTTGAAAAAGTACCTAGATTTTCAAAAGTATCAAAGTTATTCCTTTAACATTCACAAGTCTTTCAAATACAAATCTACGAATCATGCATTATGTAATAACTAATATATAATAAAAGGTTTGAATTCGAAAATTTATTATCCTTCTGTAGTCGTCTCAAGGATAAACGCCAACCCTAGGACACAAGCTTGTCGCATCTTTTATAAGCCAGCCAATAACCGGCCGGCTGCTTCGTAACTTCACGATTAGTCGCAGTTCCTATGCAGCAAATGATCCATGGCCTTTGTCCTTTTAAAGCATAATCGGTTAATTAACCTTTTAAGCCTTTTAGCCTCAAACGAGCGCCAAATGAAACCTATGACTTTTTTCCTTCAAAATTCGATAACGTTAGCCACTAACTGTTAATAGGTTCATTAATTAATACTGTAGGTTTTTAGCTTTATGGCTTGTTATTAACCGTGCAGTTTAATTTTAACGGGGTCTGTAGCCTTTATCAATGTTACATATAATGTTAATTATTAATTATTTTTCAATGTTACAGCAAAAATTGAGTCCTGGTTAATTTAAAAACTAATCTTATACCGTACTGGTCAATCTAACTAAACCACATCATAACAAAGGTTTACCTACATAGTTTTATACGTTAGAAAGACTACTTGTATTGGTATTACAGCCTTGAAATAGGTGAAGAAAACTAGTTACATAGTTGACCTATAACTTAATACAAAGAACGCATTTTAATATATGATATTTAATAGTAAACGAAACAGCGATGAAAGTGGGTATAGTTTAAATATTTATTTATTTACATAAATTTATCTTTTCGCGCCAAACAATTACTGTGCTATAAACAGTAAATAACGATATTGTATATAGTGAATATTTCAACGCTCAGTAATGCCCTGTCAGCGGAAATATTTAATATAGATTGGTAAGAGCTTCTACCGGTTGAAATTTTTCACTCCATTAGTCCTACACAAGTAATAAAAGCGTTTCGAGACTTTTATACAATACAAACTTTTCAAACAAAATAGCACCATAAATGGAGCAATAATACTTACACTTCACAGATATCTTTAACCAAATCTGAGGATGTTCGATGGCTATTTATTAATCTTAATGGTTATAGACAGTATATTTTTGATAAACATTGTTCATTACGGGTAACGTATAAATCAATTGTTTAAAAATTAATAACTTCTTAAATCTCTTACACTTTACGTCTTTAGAAAAGATAACATATGAAATAATACGACCAAAATCTTATTTAAAAAAGAAATTTTCAGTATGTGCTTTGTAATCAGACTATAGTCGGTTACATGAAAAAAAATGTAATTTAATGAAATTATTTATTTAACTTTGTACAAGATGTGTCAATTTAATATACGAAGCTACCAGACGAGCAAAACGTACACCTGATGGTAAGTGATACACCTGCGATACCTACAATGTGGCTACATATGGTCGTTAGGGCGCTAGTCAAGATGATATATACAGCAACACTATGCGCTCGTTACCCTAGTAATTTCACTAGCTACTACTCCCTTCAAACCGAAATACAGTAATGATTACACAATACTGCTTGAGGGCAGAAATAGGCGCTGATGTGGTACTTGCTTGAACGGTTTCCAGCAAGAGATATCTACCACCATAATAATCTTCAAGGTTTCATCGAGAAGTTTGCGTAATTAAGTCAAAGATGGCATTGGATTATTAAATAATGATATCAAACAGGAAGCGATACAGCTCTTGTAGTATTTCAGCAAAATGTATGGATAGAATTTATAAGTAAACAGAGACTTGTTTCCGGTAGGTAGTATAGAGTAAAGATATTGGCAGGGCTGAGAGGCCACGTCACGCTCGACGAAGCGTGGCCGTACTCCAAGGCTGCGGCGCAATTCAAACCTTGCTTAGAGCCACCAGAATCACATAACGGATATTTTTTTTATACAACAGGCTACGTATAGTTTTACCTCGACCTAAGGGAGATTACCGACTCACGGCCATAATTACTCACGTATGCAATTTATCGATTTCATTCGCCTTTTTTTGTACATCTGGTCTTTCCACATAAGTAAGATATTCTATAGATGTTTTTGACA